>OY751375.1:14800000-16000000 GCA_963565295.1 Epirrhoe alternata
TATTCACTATTCCCGATAAGCCTCCGTACGTAGAAAACTGGAAATGATGAAATGAAAACCCAAAGAAGAACATAACGATCTCAAAATATGTTCTCAAACTTGATCATCTCAGCGCCCAAAAAAGGAGACTAGAAGTTCTAAAGGATAATAATGAAATAATTTTATAATATTACTTGTTCCACATATTTTGCGTTTACCTAAGAATGGAACATTGGAATCACTCATAGGTCAATTGTCAATAATTAATACGTGTAAACTTATTAAGTTTACTGCGAAGATCATAGTATGAAGTTAGCGAATATGTTATTATGTTACAGCTACAGTATAAATATGAGCCGCGGCGTCAAAAGCACACACGTATTAGTTATTGACATTTGACCTATGAGTGATTCCAATGTTCCATTCTTAGGTAACCGCAAAATATGTGGAACCTACATGCATTTCATGCCAAGCTCGAGCGTTATCGACTGTGAATGCAATGTATCTTTTGTGATTGACACATAGCTTAGTATAAGCTATTGTAATACCACTGGAAAAAAATCAACCGCTTTGTGCGTTGTAGATAATAAAAATGTTAGGCTTTGTACCTATCAACTTAAATATCCATACTAATATTATAAATATAAATGATATAATACGAGCTGGACTCCCACCTGAGGAATTGGCCTGTTGCAGCGTTAAATCGCGAAGTGGAAGAAGGGAAAGGAGGACAAATACGGCTGAATAATAATAATTAATTGGCCGTTTGACGTAGCCACGTGTGTAAGCAGAAGACATGACATGGGTCTACAGCTAACACAATGTTTTTTCTTATAGCTTTAGAACTGCGACCTGGAGGCTGATTTTATTGAAGTGAAACTTTTTTCGGCGCGTTGGGTATTTTTGAGATGGGGAAACTGAGTTCAATAGATTCATAACTTCATAGCTTCCATCCAGGCCTATACGTAAGTTGGCCACAGGATTCTGATGTTAACCATATTTCACCCCAAGTTATTCTCCAGTAATCCAAAACTATGAATTTAAAGAAAGGCCGGTGTATGTAAATGTGGTTCCGCAGCAGAAACTAATTACCAAGCACTCAACAGCATTTAAACAGCCACTGTTTACGGTAAGAAAATGAAATATTATGATAAAATGAATTCACTAATGAGTTACAATGTTCGTATAAAATCTCGCTTTAAATGCGAAATATTATATACGTTTACTGCAAGGCGTATTAATAACTTTCATTAACAAAATAACTTTTCAGATCTCTTGCACGATTTATTTATTTCATACATAAATAATTTACAACGGACCCCGCACTAGGCCAAGCCTGTATCGCAGTAGACCGAGTAAAAAGATTTTTATAAAAATCTTTTTACTCGGTCTACCGCGATTTAAACTTTACTTTAGTAAAATAAGTAAATGTATGATTATGAGAAAACCCGAATCAACGTTTAAGTTTTTGTCTGTTCGTGGAGAGGCCGATCATCCGATTTCTATGGGACTTTCACTGGAATATAGAAGAGTTTTTAGGGCAACATATATGCTTCTTTTTATTCTGGAATTCCCATTGGATCGGGATTTAAACTGGAAAAATCAGGAAAAGTTATGAGTACCGCCCACGTGAATGACGTCGTAGGCACAGGTAGCTAGGAATACATGCGTAGATAGGACTAAGAAATACTTATTTCTGAAACCAATAACAATCGAAATTACTTTGATCGGCTTCCTAAGCCCTAATTGAAGGTCCCTCTTTGACATGTAAATCCGGCCTTGGGTAAATAATAACCCAATTATTGGTACTTCGAGACAATTAACTAGCCCAATTATGATATATAAGTTACCACCCGATCTCCGCAGTTACACCCATAAATAGACATTTTCACAATTATTTAAACAATTCAAACAAGACAATTTGAATTGCATTTACAGAATAAAGAAAAATGTACAGACAGTCTGCGACAAAACTAAATGTATATAAAAAACGAACGCAATTTGACGCACCAACCAAGATGTTGAGACTCCAAAAAAATGAAATGAAATGAAATTTATTTATTTAGCAGCTTGTTTACAAAGTAGTTAGGTAGGTAGGTACAAATTGCACAGTGTAGGTTGTTTTGACTGGGAAGAAGGAGCACGGTAGTACCAACAGGGTTGAAATAAGGTAAAATGCTGTACGGTAAATGCTGCACAACTCGCACATAACTCAAGAAGTTTGCTACACTGTTCCACAAATAACCGCGCAGAACAGTTCAATAGCATCGTATTCAAAGTAGTTGACGGAAAAAAAGGTAACTTTGTGATTTTTTTCTATCGAGTCAAATTAAGTCAATCGTGTTTCGACTCCCATAACTAATAAACTAATATCCTAAACTTTTTATTGTCATCAAAAAAATCGGTGTTTTATGCCTTAAAAATGACTTGACGTACAGTGAGTTTTGCGACCTACATCACCTTAAAGGCTTGTTACAGGTAACATCATTGTATAAAACAAAATCATGATTGGTTTTACCAAATACAAGGCCAACTTAATAATAGAGAAGGAAACTTTTGGCAAGAAAAGATGCTAGAAAGATGAAAGATGTGTGCTCCCCGAAATTATTGATACGAGAAAAGCTCGGACAATGCCATTGCGCGAAATATATTTTTAGAGAGTAACATAATAATAGTAACATAGTAATTGCATCAACTTCAACACAGGGAACACATCTGTGTCCATTTTGCGGTCGTAGCTGTCGCTCCCGTATCGGCCTTACTAGCTATCTCCGTAAGTGCCGGACCAACCAAACGGACGCTGCATAAATCATCTCATGTAGATGTAAAAGGCCATTGATGATGAGTAATTGCATAATAACTAATTTTAACTAAATATTTTTATATAAAGTACTTAACGACTTAAATAACCAACTTAGTAAGTGAAAATCATAAGCATTCACTGTATTATAAGCAACATTTATAGTGCCAAATAACGTAATAATATCACATCTATCTACTAACACAATACGACAAACCTTACTCCATTTGGCAGCAAAATATTTTTTGGTATGCTACCGCTTTCGAAACATAGCCAAAAGTTTAGTCTGACCTAGTTGTTATTGTCAAACTGTACCTAAAGTTAAACCCGTTACCGTCAATTTTTCTATTCATAAAATAAATGAAATTAGACGGCCTTTGAAGCTTTCAAATTTCCAATTTGTCTATAACGTTGATTTATGCGGTATAAACTTTATTAATCCCTGAAACTTTTCAAGCATCTCGCTTTTATTTACGTATTATCGTGGAAATAACAAATCTTACAAACTGGAAACCAGTATTTTAATATGCGGTAATAGGAATGAAGTTAACATTCCATATGAGGCAAGTATTTATACGTACGTATAAGTATATACTTGGCTTATATGAATATGGGTGTGTCTATGACTATTCCAATTCACTTTTTAAACTCACACGATTTAAACTCATTTTTGTTTTAATAACGGGACGAGATCGCGTATAGGTTTTCGATAATATTCGAACTATTATCTTACCTCGACGTTTCGACCGGGTTGCACCGATCGTGGTCACGAGGGAACTGGAGCAGCGGGCATCGTCTTCATTCAGACCACGATCGGTGCAACCCGGTCGAAACGTCGAGGTAAGATAATAGTTCGAATATTATCGAAAACCTATACGCGATCTCGTCCCGTTATTAAAACAAAAATATGACTATTCCCTTTGATAGGATTTAGATCTTTATTTGAGAGAACGTCTACTGTGCCTTGGGTACATAGACGCGATGCTTTTTCGATGATGTTAAAAAATAATATCATTGAATGAAACTGTTCTAAATACATGATTAAAGGCATCGATCGTCATAACGTTCACACACACCACTTTGAACGTGACACACACACGAGTTGCTTGCTAATGTCCTATTTTACCAAAAAGAAACTACAACGTCGTCATTTGCTTACTAACGTATATACGCTACGTCTATACGTCATCTTGCCCGGTTTTTAAAGTAATAAGGCCTGACTAAAAGTTATTTAGCCAAAAAAGAAAAGAGAGTGCAAAGTGTTTATTTTTGTTTATTTATGTGCGTTTGCGATTCGGTATTTTTCACCATATTCGCTAAGCAAAACGGAATAAACGATAAAAAAAGTAATCCCACTTATATATAAAAGCTGAAAGTTTATAGATATTTGTATTTGAATCACACCTAAACCAGTGAACCGATTTGTTTGAAACTTGGTATAGGCGTATATAGTGACCTAAAATAGCATAAAGGCTATTCAAAAGTTGGTACCATGTGGGCTAAGCCACGCGCAGAAGCTAGTAAGGCATAAATTAATTGAGATAATTCTGACAAATTTAATCCCATTATCGGCTGGTGAAACCCAAAAACTGGCATTTCCTCAACCTTATTTGTTGTCAAAACTATTTGTAATGTTTGCTTTCGCCAAGTCATAGCCAAGTCACGTCAATATTTAATGCACGTTCGATTGAAAGCCGTTCAGCCGGTGATCACAAATCATTAAATAATTACCATCACAAACTTCATGGAGTAAAAAAAACAACTTCATTTCACGAGAATCAAAAACGAGTAAAGTGCAGTGGAAGTTCTAAGTTTGTTTGCCTGTGCACAACAACTTGCTTAGTGTTATTTAATCTGTGACCAAGTATGGGCATACAATGTTGTTGTCCACGCAACGCGTGCGTAAACACTACACAACCCAAAACAAGTAGTTATGTATTGATATTTTGATAGATTTCGTTGATAATGCAAACATGCTATAGGATAAACCTTTTGCTTTTTATTATTTAACTAATAATAATTATATGATTAGATTATTATCATAGATCAGTAGGTAAATACGAGTATATATGTGCTATGAAGTATTTTAGTTAGGAAAATGCTTACTATTTGTCTATAGAAACTACTACTTAATATACGTAAATAACTTTACAAAATACACTGAAACTGAAACCAATTGAGACATTAAATTACCGCTGTAAACGATCTATAGATAGCTTAACTGATTCACGTCAATGCCAGTCGTAACATACCCAAAAAAGTTGCACTAGATCTCAGATACTGAAATCAACACGCGAAACTAAGAATTATTACTCCTAACGACCAACTTGCACATACATCTAGCCTATAGGGCTATTGTATTCTTGCCCGTCCTGCCCCAACTAATGCAATTTTGAATGTCATTATAACAATGGCTCTAAATATTGTGATAACAAAAGAAGTAAAAAGAAAATCAATCAGTAAATAATACATTAATTTGATTAGTCCTCTAGGCAAATAACTATAAATATGCCGGGCTATAGTTCGGGTAAGATGTCTTCGGTATGAAATGAACCATTAAGTATTATGGGCCTGTCTGGGTAATGTCAGGACTTCTAAACTTCAACGCCTACGTCTGATCTGGAGAATTGAGAACTATGCTGTCACTGCTTCAAGAAAGTCATTGTCATTGCTTTAAAATTATGAGATGGCGAGACGAGCTGGACTCTCACTTAAGAACATGGCCTGTTACAGCGTTGGATCGCGAAGAGTGGAAGAAGGGAAGGGAGGCCTTTGCCCTGCAGTAGGACGAGAATGGCTAATTAATAATATTAAACTTTAATAAAACTAAAAACAGCATAAAATATATTCCATATACATAAATCAAACATTATGATGATTGTATAAAATATTAATAAGATCCATACTATTATATTTTAAATGAATCACAATATTCAATCATTTCAATATTGAATTTTTAGAATTAAATTTCAGCTGAATGTAATTTTTTTCTACCCTATCTGTGTAGTGTATGTTCGAACCAAAATGTCTAAATACTTTTATCAAATTAGCACCAAAAAACATTTGAAGGAAACGCATACAAGGTGGGGATGACGCTATCACCGATTTGACCTGAGGAACCGGGGCTCTGGTTCGCGTAAGTTGAACAACGCAGCAAATGGAACCTTGATATAGCTACGTAAGGGTAAATTTTCATGCAGCTCAATATTGCGCTGCGCCGAGCTTTTTCATAGAGATTTGTAGTAGCTGACGTGTCAAAAGCGATAATAGGTGCTTTTCTCGAATTTTATAATCTGCTTGTAGATTTGAGGAACTACCTTTTGATACCGATTGACGGCCTAGCCGAGCTGACCGCATCTGCATCATCGGCGAAGGAGTCAACCGACATCGCGTCAATAAAGACTGTGTCCGGCAATACAACTTATCACTAACTGCTCCGTGAGAAGGACGAGTAATATCGGTAGATACTCGTCCTTCTGGCATGCAACGTGCGATCAAGCACACGACTGAGCATCACATCCGTAATACACGGGTGTATTACGGTCCACCGGTTTCATGTCGACCCAGACGCCATCCGCCTGATAGGTTTAAAATTGCACATTTGAAATGAGAAAAATAAACTAGTACTTATAAAATGGTTTAAGGTTTAATATCATTCATTCACAAAATGACTAATAAAGTAAATCTTTTATGCCTAGAATTGAAAATTATATTAAATTCGAATTCTACGAGAAATTATTATAGGGAATTTACTAATCTCAGATGCAACTATGTAGTTGGGGCACATAGCTCGTTGGGGCAAAAATGTTCTCGAGTGGAGGCCACGCACCGGAAATAGCAACAGAGGACGGTCCTCCACGAGATGGAAAAATCTAGTAAAAGTTGCTGGGAGCCTTTGGGTGCAGCAGGCTGTGGAAGATCGATCGCTGTGGAAATCGATGGGAGAGGCCTATGTTCAGCAGTGGACGTCATGTGGCTGACATGATGATGATGAGATGCAACAAGTCGCTGGGCGAACTATGCTCGGAATTTATCTAAAAGATAAAATACAAGATGAGGTTATTCACGTCTAAGGTAGTCGCCATAGCTCAAAGGATAAGGTACCTATGTGAAGTGGCAGTTAAGCTTGCCACAAATCCCTCAGAATAGACTGCCTGGAGTAAGCGTCCAGTCCGTCTATGCATGAGAAGATATGGCGTCTATACTAGCGGACGCTTTGCTACAAATATCACCAAAATTTTTTTAACAAATCTGGATGAGAATACTTGGATAGAGATAGATTATTTGTTTCTCTAGAGTAAAAAATCTATAGATGAGCACAGACAACGTTTACGTCGACAACGGGTTTCAGCTAGTAAGACATAATTATACTTACCCATATTTAGCTGAAGTCTCTAGCATGACAATGACATGTTGCAAACTCAACATCATTATCACCTTCCTGTCCTTGTTACTCCCACTCTCTCCCACGTTTTGTGGGGTCGGCACAGCATATTATGTGTTCTTCTTCCATTCTCATATCAGCCGTCATCTCAACACTCACTCCTTTTTTAATCATGTCATCACTCACCAGTTCACCACCTATCAAAATACTAGCTGGAAGCGTTACAATGTTTTCCTTCACCGTTTAAAATTTCATGGATTGTTCTTTAGCTTCAGAAATTTTGATTGTAGAAGCAATTTCAATTCCTTCAGCAAACTTAATAAAGTCTTACTGAGGAAGATTGTGAGAGATATTATGAATAATACCTACCGAAGGAAATATCAATATTACCGGCTATTAACGAAAGAAAACGAAGAGATCAGAATAAACCATTTTTCTTTGTTAAGAGTAGAATTTCATTTAGCTGGTTACTATTTTGTTTTTTTTTTATACCAAGATATTTTTACGAACAATATCTCTTTTCATCAAAACCTCTTCAAATCAAATCAAATCGTTTATTTGTTGGTTATCAGAAATGTTGTTATGTTACGTAGTGAACTTATTTACGTTCATTATCTTCAATGATAAGTTCATTCAGAAAATAAAGTAGAATGATAATTACAATCACAAAATTCAGAAATTACTATATTTATACTTATATTTTATAAATTAGAGCACATTCTACATCGCGCTATCGTTGCGTTTTGGCGAGTCAACGGGTCAAATCTTTAATGCAAATAATTGTCTCATTTACAAATCAATCTTATTTACTCCACAAACAAAAACCTACTACTAAGATAAATGCGTACAAAAAAGTTAAAATCAGCAAGACAGATCGAAACTCGAGGTACTATCGAGTTATATCCCTGATTCCCTGGATGTGTTGTAGCAGGGGATCGCCAGAGGCAAGTTCAAACATAAGTGTGCAATATTACAAAAACTTACGTGGCAGGTTGCCCCGTAATACAATTTTTTGTTCGATCTAGCTATCAATTGCGCTTAGTGGTAATTGTGTTTCACTAATCGTAAACAGCGGATCAAAATACTTATTTCTGATGATTACCTTTGTTATTTTTGTCATGCAGCAGCAATACAGAGGCTACCCGACACAATCCCAGCATACGATCGTTGTCGGTTCAGTACTAACGATTTTCAATTTGCCTGGCACCCTGCGGTCGCGGTGTAACAGATTGCCGCAACAGACTGCTAACGTAATATGATAGAAGCACGATTTACTCCGGCTATTGTTTCGTTTTACCAGCATAAAACGCATCTGCGGATATTAAACCGACCAAAACATGGTTAAAAGGGTCATGGTTTCAGCAGTTTATGCAATTGCATGCACAAAAAATATAGACAGGTTTGAAAAATAATAAATTGGAAGACGAGAATAGGTGGAACATCTCCTGAGTCCACCTAGATACGTCTGAATTCTGAATTATGATTTCTGTGTCGATACAAGGTCAATTTAGGAAAATACAATAATAATACCATTGGGTATATATAAAACAATATGCCTTCAGCGAAACACGGCATTTTATACTGATATATTAGTTTATACAAACTAATACCTATAACGAAAAAATGCGCATAATTTCATTGCAACATGTATCAAACGAAACGCGCAATGCACACAATTACTGGGGTAAACTACATTCAGTCCGTGAGATAACGAGTGACGTCAAGACTTTGATCCCGCAAAAAGTATGGACGAGGAGGACCTGTGGTGTATGGCTAGCACTTTTGACAAAGAATCCAACGATCCCAGTTCAAGCCACGGTGGGATTTTGAATTTTCTTGGTATACAATTGACTGGAATACCCATAATATCCTAAAGACACCAAAAAATTACAGACGTTCATTGCCACCTTCAATCAATTTATTCCCTTCAGTTCAGAAGTGCCAAAAAAAGAACAACTAATCATTATTGCATCCGGAAAATCTGCATAACCACCGGTAGAAACACTTTTTCTAAATTGTGAAACAAATAAATTTATCGGCAAACATCTATAACTGACTGAAAAGACAATAAAAAAACCGATAAGTACACAATTTTCCAAAGATTACGAAAAAAAGAATAACTTTCAAGTAGGCTAATTTGACCGGACTAGTAGTTAAATTCAAGAATGATCAATCCAAAAAGATTTATTTGGACGCATGCTGGGAATATCAATGGACTATAATGTAAACATTTCAAAAATGTAATCTTACTCAATTACCTCAATGCCATTGTCAATGTGCCATTTAAATGGCAATATTTACAAGACTGTACGAACTGAACCAAGTATCTGACGATGGACGACGTGATTTCTATTACTAAGTTAATTTACTAAAAAAGTGAGCTTGAAAGATTGCCTCGACGAATTTTGGGTGCTATTTGGGCACTTTTGATCTCATATTTCCCAAAGCTACCACGACCCAAACTTCATGTTTGGGAATAGTTCATACCTATACTGGGGCTATACACAGACAAACTCTCAGCCTAAATAAAATGACGAAGGTCTGATGGTCGCTGGCTCTCACCCTATAATACGTCAAAAGAAACGGCGGTGTTACCGTTCATATATTTTTTTATGTCCGACGAACAACGATTATTTTTAGTGTAGACATAATTTTGACGAGTAGCTTGTTATTTTTAAATATTCTCATTCGCGAGTAAAAATCACGTTTTATTATGTCAAAGCAAAATGTTACTTTGCTGAGAGCCGAAACTACAGAGTAGTTACCATGTTTAAAATTCTAATTATACTAAACAATAATAACTATATAATTAGATGAAAATATTTATCCCCGTCCATAGGTATCATAAAAATACAGCATTTATTTATTTTATTTTATTTATTTATTTCATACATAAATAATTTACAACGGACCCCGCACTAGGGCAAGCCTGTATCGCGGTAGACCGAGTAAAAAGATTTTTATAAAATACACGGTATTAACAAATATATTAAAAATTATTTAGACTATTGCTATAAATAAATATCTTAGATATACAAATATTTTTATTATTTTGCATATTTCTGTTTGATTCCCAATAAGGCAATTTGTTGGCAATTAATTATCTAATGATAAAAATATGTATGAACCTCTTTATGTCTGTGCCGTAGAACACCCTGTATGTCCTAAATGTAGTTCAGTAAAGGCTTTCCATCAAGCTTCTCGGGCGGCGATCAATCAATTCCCTCAAGACACACAATGCGGTCAACACTGCACTAGTGTCGATAGCGCATCATGTATAGTGTCACGTACTGGGAGGTATAAGGTAATGTCAACGATGTCGTGAAAATAGGAGGTCTCAAATAGATAAGTGAGTTTAAAATAATAAAATAAATATTGCTGGACATTTCACATAGCGACCTTGAGCCTTCTTATGAAGCCCATGTGAGGGACCACGAGCTATGGAAAGGGCTATGCGTGGTGTCTCTCTACGAGATCGAATCAGGAATGAAGAGATCCGTAGCCGCACTAAAGTCACATAGCCCACAGGATTAGCAAGTTGAAGTGGCAGTGAGCGGGGCACATAGGTCGTAGAACTGACGGCCGTTGGGGCAGAAAAGTTCTCGAGTGGAGGCCACGCACCGGAAATTGCAGCACAGGACGGCCCCCCACGAGATGGAAAGACGATCTTGTAAAGGTTGCTGGGAGCCGTTGGGTGCAGGCTGCACAAGATCGATCGCTGTGGAAATCTATGGGGGAGGCCTATGTTCAGCAGTGGACGCTAGATGGCTGAGATGATGATGATGATGATTTCACATAGCATCATCTAGCACCAAAGTAATCAAAACTTGTATTATGGGAATCAAGTAATCTTAGGTTCAACGTCATAAGTTTTAGTACTAAAATGCATACAACTTATTCAAAGGAAAAGTTGCCGACTTTATAGTGAACATGGCCGTATACTAGACAAGTTTTCCAGTACCAGTATTCTCTCATTTACAAATTTACTAGATAAACAATTAGTGTTTTCATCCGTTCATTATGTCCATTTCCTACAGCGGGCAAATTAGTAAGAACAACGTAAGCCGAGATCTCTACAGACTTCGTATAATGAATCTAATGCACCTGTAATTAAATTTTGCAAGCCACAAGATCCAGAATAAGTATCAGTTTTTGTAGAGAAGTTTCACTGCGATCGGCTGAGTTATTTTGATAGGAGTGAGAAACGCCATTTAGTACATAGTTCATAGCTGATGAAAATCAGTCACATCATCATCACCCCCAGCTGGGCATAGCTACTGTTCTAGTCCTTTTTATCAATGAAAACCAGTAACATACTTTATCTTATTTTCATTCCACACTATAATTTCGTGTGGCGCTGGCATAAAGTAAACAACTACTAATTATTACGCTACTCGTAGTTTCTAACGAATTTAGTCTATGCCACGAAACAAATACTTACTTTAGACAGGTGCTGGTATCTACACATATAAAAATGGATATGTTATACCTTTTAGATCAGTATTGCATTTAGAAAGACTACTTCTGTTTGGCGCAGGCTCTACAGGATGGAAATTGAACCCTCTGCATACAGCGGAAGGCAATCTAGAGCTACCATTTAATAAATGTTTATTATGATTTTGAGTTCTTCGTGCTCTATAAATATATCTGGTTTTTTATACCTTTAATAATATAATTAAAATTACAGTATGCGAATATATCGTTATTGAACAGAGATAACAAGTGGAGAAGGCCGGAGGAGTACCCGGCATGAACACAGCTGTGCACTTTAGTGGTTTGCGGCAGAATTAGTAATGCCATCGGACGGTTTCATCCGCATCAAAAATACCCCAATTTTTCGAATTCCGCAGTAGAAGTTGACCCGTACCTACGCTTTTGACGGCTAAACGTGATCGGTCTGTATCGATTTATGTCTTTTTTGCTAATTGACCGTAGTTAGTAAGTTATTTCAAATACTAACTCAAAAAAAAACTTTAAAAAAAAATATATGTAATATAAGTAAATATACTAAAAAGGAACCGTTTTTTTAGTTTACCAATTTTATTAAGTATATCATTTTTATGATTCATACACAGAATAAAATACATGCATGGTGTGCTATTTTGGATCGAGTTTACAGGATAAAAGTTTTTCTGTTTTCCATCATACAAGTATTTTTTGTAAGAGGTTGCCCTAGAAACCTTTATTGAACCATGTTAGTAGGGCATGAACACGACATAATTTGTTACAAGCGTAAAAAAATACGAAACGTAGAATAAATTCAAAACTAGCTAAAATATTTACATTGGCCGAGATGAGCCCGGATCGGATCACACAAACTTTAACACCCCTACAGCCCGTTCTATAGGTTTTAAACGTAGTAACGTTTTACTACGTGCGTATGCTACGTTTAGCAATGCTAATTTTCATGATTGTATTCCTGGTGCTTACTTAAGGCACCAGCCCCCTTAGCACGGTGATTGCCTAGGTACCGGAGAATAGATAAAAATGACAGTAATGACATTAGACTGTGGATAAAAGTAACGTTTATGCACACTCTAATGTCATTACTGTCATTTTTATCTATTCTCCTATACCTAGACAATCGCCATGCTACGGGGACAGGAATACAATTTTTCATACAAAAAAGAAATTTCAATTCAATCAGACTTTTTAAAAATAATCTGTAATGATCATTTAAAGTGAATAAATAACTGAATAACTTTTTAAAGTGGTTAAAAATCACGTTCAAAGATTCCGTTACAGTAAAAACGTGTGAAAACTAACATGACTGATGACAACTAACAGAAAGTTTACCCTAAGGGCTGGTTTCACCAAAAGTCAATCTAACAGCCGGTTAGTTAATCGCGGTTAGGGAATTTTCCTTCAAACTTCGTTGTTATTTCTGTTGCTATGGTTACGGCGCGAACTTTGTAATGATTTTGGACGTTGATGCAACATATTTTTAATTTTCTACGATGTCAACTGTCAGTGAGCTATCCGGCCGCCGACCAGCGGTTAGATTTAGCGGCTTGTTAATGAAGATTTCCTTTGTAAAGAACACAAAACATCGTAACGGTCTGTTAAAATCTTAATCCGTTGTTATTTGTCGTACTAAAATTGAACTAACGCTCTGTTAGCCAAAGTTTGGTGAAACCAGCCCTTAATCTCTAAAATTATCGTGGCACAGTGCTTCTAACTAAACTCCTCCGAAACGGGTTGACCGATTCTTATGAAATTTTGTGTGTGTAGTAGCAGCTTAGTTAAGAAATTGATAATATTTTGGTGATTTTTCCGTTGGATGTCCTTAAATAAATAAACAAATAGTATATCTGAATATACATACACAATTTTTTTACGTCTGATTCTCAGACCTGGATACCTAGGTCTGAGAATAGGACGTAAAGTATTTTTCATAAACCCCAAAATAATTTATTTAAGTTTTTTGGACATTTCCACAATATGAAGTCGCGGGCACAGCTAGCTTAAACTTATAAGGGAATATGCTGAGTGTAATGTGGTCACCGGGTTTTTATAATTCTAATTAAAATAGTAACAAACTGCTACTAAAACAGTAATTGTAATCGTGGTGTATCCGTGTATTCTTGTTCTATGAATATGTGACGTCATAAAGTAGATAGATAGCACCATCTATTGCCGAGTAGGAAAACTAAATATCAAGTAGTCTTTTCCATTTTCTAAATTGGAACGTATAATTAAGAATAAACAAAAATAAGCGAAAAACAACGAAATTCCTTATTATGTATATACATATCTCTATCTCTGGTTATATACTTCCAATAATGCATTTAAAGTGAATAAGTTCTGCTAAAATAAATAGTAAAAGCGAAATCAGAACGCGATCTAGTGGCGCGATACTGAAACTAGAAATGCCTCCCTACAGTTAAGTTAGTTTGTGAAAATTTCGCCGCAGCGCTACTAGCGATAAACGGGGTGTTGTGAATTCCCAGACTGTCGTTATAGCTCGTGAAAATTCCGTATGGTGGCGCTGATTTCAAAACTGTTACGGTATATAACTCGATGCTAGTACTCGTACTAGGTACCTAGAACATCAGCTGACGTCTCACGCGGAAAGCGGTCGGGAGCGGACTAAACGTCGCGGCGAGCAGAGAAGCTTTCGAGACTTCTTTTCGCCACGCGAGGGACATACACTTTTTTGTTCTATCTAGATATCAGTTTTGTGGTAGTACCTAGGCACCTACTAGTAATTTTTTCTCTGTGGTTAGCGGTAGTGAATATTTTTGGATTCACATTATACAATTTTGCATACTCAGATGATTCACGCATTTATTTAAATAGAGCTTGTAAAAGTTGACAACACAAATTACAAACGACACCAGATTTAAGTAACTACATAACCATACAAAATTATTTTTGGGTCAGAATTCGCGCAGATTTCAGTCTTTATCCTGACTGCGTCTCAAAAACTAGAGATAATTTTAACATAAAAGAGTGTGGCCTGCTGCGCTAAGAATAGGAATTAAATAAAGCGCCACGCGTCGTGATATCGCGAATCAACTATCAGAAATGCATAAAACGGTTATCGTTCTTACGCGTCACGTCACACAAATGTGCAAAGTAGCGACGCAGAAACATGATTGTCCCCGGTAGTGAATTAATGTTGTTCGTCTAGGCAATATTCTACACGCCTGGCAGACGTGCTGCAGATGTCATCTGGACGGTTCGGCCGGCATCTCGCCAAACCGCCCGCTGACCGAGCTGGCGAGCAGATGGCGAGACGATTACATTTTATGATATGCGTATTTAGGAAGCATTTTGTTTCGACGCTATTTCTGCCAGTTCTGCGGTGAAAATCTTATCATTAGTAAATTATTCCAGTTTTCATTCATTCATTCATCATCAAGAATCGACTTTAAAACACGAAAAACTATCGTTTGTTTCTTTACAAGTGTTTTATATCTATCTGCGAGTGCTTATCAAAAAAATACAGGAATTATGCAAGCTTATAAAAAAATTCATTCGCTGTCGCTTGGGCTACTATTAAATTATTATAATAAACTCAGTTTTGCATGTCATCGCAAATAGTTAGTAAATTTTAATATAAGTATCTTACCCTCCACCAGCAGCTAAGATCATCTGCATCCTGCAATCCTTTGAATTCGCACAGAAGAGCGTAAACTGACATCACTTGTTGTTTCACTCACTCATTAACTTGTCCAAACTAAAACGGTATGATGGTATGAAGCCAATTCCTTTGAAATGACCAATAAACAGTGTGTATCACTTGCTTGCTGACAAATAGCTGCTACTTAACCTAATAATAAGCACCAATATACTACTATTTCACATGATAATTTACTATTGTAAGTATTTATTATATTATAATAGTATAGCAGCTAGCATATGGCATATTTACATGTTTATAAATAAATACTGAGTAGATACCTACTCCAAAGGTCTGCATTGCCATAGCTCTCATGTATTGGAATATAAAAAGCATCATTCACTTTTTATTACTAGTAGGTATCTACTTTTTTTGGAGCTAATAACGTGGGACACTCAGAAAGTTTTGAGAAACATAAAAGCGAACTTATATGGATAATATTTTTATTAAATCTTTTCAAAGAACTTTTCACTAGCCTCTACACGAAGTTTTATGCGCTTGGACCAATTATTTCTGAGCTTTTTTTAGGGCTGAGCGGCACCCAACACGAAACTATTCTTCTCATGCGAAGGTGCTCGTGTAGAATCTTGTGAACAACTTGCATTAATTGCTGAATCTGTTCCTATGTAATTCGCCTGTTGTCTTGAATTAAAATTTTCACTTCCAGCACGTTTTCCTCGGTAACAACCGTCGAAGGACGACCACTTCTTTCTTCATCCCCCAAAGTTAGACGACCACGTGCTAATGGTAGATGTTTACTTTTGAAGGGCTCTCATCCATAAATGCCATTAGAAAACGATTAAATGACTCATCTGAATTTAGGCCGCATTTGAAATCGTGAAAAATCATCGCACAAAAATGTACCCTACGCAGATCCATTTTTGAATGAACACAAAAATTCAATTTAGCTTTCAAAAAAATCTATTTTTTTTTGAAAATACCATCGTTTGATTTGTTTTTTTTTTATCAAACGATGGGGTATTTTAACTTATAAATAATCATATTTTTTTAAACAATTATAATCAGCCAGGCCCAGGGCTTTCTTCATACAAAAAAAACTTTTTTTCGCAAAACTTTCTGAGTGACCGAACTGCTACTATTTTTATACTAGGCCATGGACACTGACCGTCAATAAACATTATTTAATTAAAAATGTGACTTTTATACTCGAGACTAGCGGAACACCCACGACTTCGTTCACGTTGTAGGTACCTTACCTACCTATCAATATCCTTTTTCTTTCTTCTACTCCTTATTACCTCAAGGAACGATTCGAGTTCCTTCACCTTTCTAATTCCCGATCCTCTGAATCCCGTCAGCTCAAAACTCCTTCTCATACGTCTAGTTTTTATGGGAATTCTTTTACAATTAGAGCAGTTAATCTCTAGAATGCGCTACCCATTTCAATCAGGCATGCAAAGTCTCTTCCTATATTTAAAAATATAGTGTTTGAGCATTATCTTTCACATTTGTCATCAACATAAAATTATTAAGTTTTAATATTATTATTTTTAATAAACTTTTTGTACATATGTTATTATAATTTTTTTTTTTTTTTTTTTAATAGATTTCATAGTGTAGTGTTTAATGTTATATTATATATATATATATTATGTGTATGTATTGTAGTTAGTTGTAATAAAGTTCCATTATTTATTGATTTTTCTCCCTAAGCTAGCCGTCGACATATTTAAATCTGTCCTGTCCATCCAAAGGTTGCCTGGAAGAAATCGCTTTCAGCGATAAGGCCGCCCATTGTTATACCTAAGTTTTATATTTTCTGTTTTTCTTTATTTCTCTTTGTCTATTGCTGTTAATAGTTATTTTTCAATAAAGATATATTCTATTCTATTCTATCATGTGAGTGTCACTCTCAATCTGATCCTCAATAGAACCTTTATCTCACTCTCACTTTCAAAATGAATCCCGATGCCGATCCCGATCCTGATTAAGACTTAATATGGCTCCCAAAGAAACAGTTACTCCCGTTTTCACCCCCTGAAAAAAAAATGTATGTAAGTAGGTAGTAGGTACACTACATAATACCTAATCATACCGAATTTCAAGCAAATCGGACCCCATAGTAAAAAAAACACCCTATACACTCCGTTTTAGAGGTAGTTTTGAATTTTTGTGAATGCAGACTTACATTAAAATTGTTGAATAATCTCATTGCTCAATTTCAAGTTTGTAAGTACCAGGAATACGATTTTTGATACAAACTTCGGAAAATCTTATCAGATGCCTGATGCCTGTTGCCTACGTCATACAAATAAATAAATAATGCTGGACTTTTCACACAGCATCATCTAGCCCCAAAGTAAGCAGAGCTTGTGTTATGGGTACGATGACTGATATACTACTTATATACTTTTTGTTTGTAAATACATACATATTATACATAGGAGCCCCCAGACCCGAGACAAATATTTGTAGATCATACAAAAATTGGTCCTGCCGCGGGGATCGACCCCGCAACTTTTTGCGTCGCAGGCGGGCCTACAGAGGTCGTCATACATAGAAAGAACACACGCTCCAAGTTTTCGGTCTCTACGATCAGCGGTTTAGGCTGTGCGTTGTCATTCAAGACAAAGCATTTCATAAGTATAGATAGATTATGAAAGCCGTTTTCAATATTTGCTCATATTTCCATTTGGAATTATGAGAAAATATTGAAAACGGCTTTCAACTTGACGCAAAATACTAAGACTGCTATAAAATATCTTAGTATTTTGCTGATGCAGAGAGCGACGTAAACCATTTTCATTCGTTTCCCTCGGATCATTAAAATAATGGCATAGCACAAGACCGCAAAAGGTGGAATGAAGATAGGGAACCCTTTTTCTAAAGCCAGTCTCGCTGAATAAAGCTTATAATTAAAATGTCAACGGCATAGGTACCTACACGAGCTGTCCTGCTAAAAGGTGCCAAACTGTCCAGCTAAGAGGCCCCGCACACTAAAGAGCTAAATTGTATCAAAGCGTGAGGACTCAATAGTTATGCTTTTCAAAGTGTCGTATCTCAGAAGTGGTTTTTGAGCGCTGGTTTCGACCATATAAAGATATTTATCACTTATATGTTGTCATCACTTGTATGCCTTGACTTAGCTATATTAGCGGACATGTTTGCTATATAAGTAGGATAAATGTCCGCTATATCGTAAAAAAAACTTACTTTTTATACGCTTTATCGTTGTTAAATAAATATAATAAAAAAACTTTTATTAGGCCTAGCATAGTGCGGGGTTCGATATAAATTATTTATAATAATTGCAATATTATGTATCAATTCAGCGTGGCAATGCCGCCAGTGTTTTGGGCACGCTTCCGACTGGCAGTGACCTGGATCAGTTGAGCTATCTATAGATCGTTTTTACGACGATCCTTAGATAGCTTGACTGATTCTATTGTATTTTGTGATTTTATGTACATATTGTAGTAGCTTAGTTTTTTATATTATGTTATATGTTTTTATAAATAAATTGAATTTGAATTGAATTTCCTGTTAGTTTTTAACAAAAAGAAAACATACCTAATGTAAAAGTTATCTGTTATCTCGTTCCCTACAAAGCTTTGCTTAGTTTGGGGCTAGTGATGCTGTGTGAAATGTCCAGCATTATTTATTATTTTATTATTATGATTAAGTAATAAAGTAAGAACTTATTTACTTCATGCGCTACATCAGTGCCTCTAGTAAAAAAAGGGGCTAAGTCGAGTTAATCCCTTTTGTTTTTATTGCACCATTGGCATCTACGCATCGAGTTACATAACATAACAAAAGGACATAGCTCTAGCTGCATCCTAACCTGGTTTTCTCAATTACGCTAGTTGCATTTACGTAATGATAACATCATGTCCGCTTTATAATCGGCGATATCGCGGCGGAATCGCGCCGCATCGGTCGAACGATCGGATAACGGATCGGATCAGAACGTCACGCGGAGGCGGAATAGTTGCGTCATACCTACGTAAACCCAAAAATTGCTCAGAATAAGCTCAAGATGATATAGTAAACAAAAAGGTTATTTTAAGCTTTATAATGTTTTCAACCATTTAGATGATGTTTATTTATTTATGTTGAAAGGATCGTTAATTTATGAAATAATTTTAAAGGATTAGATGGCTCAATTAACTAGTGAACTGAAATGTAAATATATATGTAAAGTAAGGTTATTTTTTTAAGCTATAGAATGATTTATACTACCCTAACGAGTGAATTTTGAACTTTAATGTAAATATGTACTTAGAAGATTATTGAATAATTTGTTTAAGCTCTTTCCTGTGCAATCCGTAATGTGATGTCTTTCACTTGATATGACTGCGACTTCCTCATACTGAGGAAGTCGTGGGTTAGATTAAAGGGAACCTTACTAATCTGACCCATATATTACATCGAATACTTACCTAATTCTTGTTTTTATTTGTAGTAGATTCATTTCTGTAAATAACTATACCTACAAAGGTCAAATAAAAAATATATTTGTTATCTATACATATCGATATTATTACCAAAAAGAGAAAACTCGTAGAAACGTTGGAACGTTGTTGGCTTGCAAGTTTTTCCAATAACGTATTGCATCATAAAATCGGGGACTGGTACGAAAAAGCTGCGGGAGTATGTGGTATATGGTAAGTGAAAATTCGAATTTTTTGTTCAATAGAAACATTTTGTTAGGTACAGAAAACAATAGAACCTTGTGGATCAGCACTATAAAACAATTACAGAAATTATAGATTTAGCTGAAGCGACATCTCTTAGTCATTTGATTCTGAATGTAATTTCAGACAATGAGCATGAGTTCACTAGTGAACGTGTAGATGGCGCTAATCGGTGCTCAACCGAAAAATATGAGACTTATCGAAAATTTGGACACCGACAAGTAGGATTTCGTGGCCGAGCGGTTAGGCACTCCGGCTTTAGGAGGATCGTCTGATCGATGCGGGTTCGAATCCCGTCGGAATCCAAAAATTTTGATAAGACTTTTCATTTCATAATGAAATACCAAGTGTGGATCAGCACTATAAAACAATTACAGAAAAAAAAAATAGAACCTTCGTTAAGAACTTTAGAAGCGTTACCTAACCAATCAATACGCCCAGGCTATTCGTTTTTAATGCAATTGAAAACTCGAGGGGCAGAGTCGCAATTGGTGCGGGGCAAGGAGTGTCTATTCTACACAGTATTTGGATACTCCAATGCCTAAACCTGAGCAAATGCTGTCTCTATTTGGATTGAAACTCGGAATCAATGTTTCCCTGGCAAATCAAAAGCTCTACTGCAAATAACAGACGATGGTATGTCATTCAAAGGAAGTTTATGTTTGCCAGAACCAGATATACGACAGTGTTCAACAACAAAGGTTAACTAACGTAAATAATTTCAAATATGTAGGTATTTGAAATTATTTACGTTAACGTACCCTACTTGCAATAGTCACTAGCTTCAAATCAACTTTATCCGAATTCATAAGTTAAAATTACTTTCTTTCATTGCGTTTTTTGAATTTATTTGCTAGTTTTCAGGTATTTTTTTTTTTTAAATCAAAAAGATCGTCTAATTTGGTTAAGTACTTGTATGATGACTACGGCTGAGAAAGCACTTACTAAGCACCGTCTGAACGTCATTCCCGCTGAAGTGCGGAAGTCGTTAGTTAGTCTCAAGCGACAAGCCGAACTTGAACGGGCCCTACTACCTGATGCGCCTCCCACGCAAGAGAAAGTTCAGTTATTATGTACGAGATTTCTACGATGAATCTTCTACGATGATATCTTGTACCTGGCTCACTAATGACTTTGACTTAAGGCTAATTCGGACTAGGCTAGTATTTTAGTCGAGTAGCGAGTAGTTTAGTAGCTAAACTACTCGCTACTGCCCTGAAATCGTTCGCATTACGGTCTAGTACAATACACAAGTGTTTGGACGCAAGATGAACGGGCTGATCGTAACGGCTAATTAGCAGAGGTGGATGAGGATTCATAAAAAGAAGCTATGGATACTAAAATGGATCGATAGAAGCGATATACGAGGAGCTCCTAATTGTCTTCGGGAGGAGTGGTCTGACTTGCAGGAATAGCCCCTCCAGAAATCCGTAGAGCTGTCACATGTTTAACCGAAGGACGTGGCCGAGTTCTAGGCCCGAAAAATTTAAGGAACAAACAGGAAACCATCGACACGAAGAAGAAGAAGACTAGCTACTGCGCGCAGCTTCAGCCGCGTGGTACCAATATTTTGAATAGCCTATCTATGGAAAAACACAGCTTTCAAATATGGAGTACCTAATCCTCGCAAACATGAGAGTTCGTTTATTTGAGCAAATAATGCGTATATGCGTATGAGCAAATAGAGTGGAAGGATATTTTGGGTATTTTTATAACAGTTTGTAGAGTAATGAACGAAACGATAGTTTTAAAAACAAAATTCTATACAAATACGGAATTTTACTACAAAATAAAAAATTGCCTGCATGTGTATTTGTTTTAATGATTGTTCCATGTAGCTTGCCGAGATTTTGTGAATTTTTATTGCAAACATTTAAAATCAGAAAAAATCTAATTAAAACAAGTTCATGGCATCATTTCATGTCACAAGCCCACCATTACTGCTGTAACCAAAATAACATAATTATAGGAATGTTATGTTATGGTATACCGGATGCAATGTTATACAGGGCTATTTGTAAAACACCGGTAACCTCTCAGGACTGTATTACTATCATCATAAACAACAACTTTTATCTTATGACTTTTTACAAAACATAATACATTTACCAAAAACAAACATTCAAGATTTCGTTTACCTATCTAAAACATTGTCCTATCGAACACATTTCGCCCTCCGCCGCCCTAACCCCGGTTTCTTCGCTTTGTACTATCGCTTTCTTTTGTTTCGCATAGACTTCGTAACATTTAGAGTGTTCAATTTAAATATTTTTATTTTTATATGACAATCTGATGAAAAAAAAAATGATGATTTTTTAATAGTCACAGAACAAAAGTTGTTCCTTATGATGATACGTGTAGTAATATAGTCCTGAGATGTTACCGGTGTTTTAAAAATAACCCTGTACATCCGGTCTAGTATTTTACCGAATCATTATCTCTTGTATCCAATAATATCTTCCGACGTTAATTAATTGCCAATTAAGTTGTTTATTATCATAACAAGCAAATAAATATTATATTTTATACCTACTTATATATATTTTTTACTATTTGTCATGATGCTGGGCCAAGGTTTCCCATATTTTTTACGACTTTCGCTCACATGCTGCTTACCACCAGTCCGTATTGAAGGTTGCAGGTACCCATAAAAAGTATTTAAGTACCTACTATGACTGACATACTACTTAAATACTTTTTTTTGTTAGTATATACATATAATTATACATAGAAAGCACCCAGACCCGATACAAATACTTGTAGATCTTACAACTATTTGTCCCGCAGCGGGGATAGTACCCGCAACCTTCTGCTCTGCAAGCGGACCTTCGTCGAGATGAGAATATAGATCGGCAAAACATAATTAGAATTACCTATACGTCTATTTTGGTTTTGTCGCTGAAGTTCTTGGTATTAAGAAAGGACGTAAGTATAATATGGTTGGCATTAAATATATTTTGATTACAGATATATTTTGATATTAAAACAGTACGTTCGTATAAGTCAGTGGCCAACTCTGGTGGTAGAGTTTTTAGGCGGCCTTAAGGCTTCCGTCATGGTCTAGCGACTTAAATAGCAGGGACCGACAATTTAACGTTCCCAAGTCCCAAGTTAAGTGCTCAGATGAAAATGCCACTGTTGATTTCTAGGTAAGCATGCTCCATTTTAGACCTCACTACTGCTTAACATCAGGCAGAGTGAGACCAAATGCTGACCTATTTGATGACCTCCGTGGCGCAGTGGGCAAATGCCCGCGTGCGACGCATAAGGTTGCGGGTTCGATCCCCGCCGCGGGACAAATGTTTGTATGATCTACAGATATTTGTCTCGGGTCTGGGTGTTTCTATGTATAATATGTATGTATTTACAAACAAAAAGTATATAAGTAGTTTAAAAGTCGTGTTAGTACCCATAACACAAGCTCTGCTTACTTTGGGGCTAGATGATGTTGTGTGGAAAGTCCAGCATTATTTATTTATTATTATTATTTATTTATTAAAAAAAAATTGATATTTAAACGACGTCAGCGGAAGGCAACTCATACACATAATGAAACATAGTGATTGGGATGGAATACCTGAGCTGACTAAGCTGCGGATTTCCTCTCGAAATTTTCCTTCACCGCTAAGCGCATATAAATTTTAAAAAATCCATAGATGCTTTCGTGATTTGAATCCACGACCTCCGGTTTGAAAGTCTAGGTACAGCCCCATTCGGCCCACACGGATCTGATAAGGGTTAAATATTGAGAAAACGTTGATTGCATTGCTGGGTTCACGGTGGAATTGTTTTTCTGTACATTCAAAGTTATTTTATAATAACCTCAAACTCGCTAGAACTCAAACTCAACCTTCATTGCGGGCGAAGCGCCACAGAGTCTGCTCTTGGAGGCGTCGGAATGTCTGAGTTTTTGCGCGTAGTCGAGAGTGAATGGACACACGGCCGCACTGAAAATCTTGAATGGGTTATGTACTGCTTATTGAATACTTCATAATATTCTTGGTGATTCTGTGTACTGATTAAATGCATTATATAATAATCCCATACAGGGAAATTTTGACATGTTTTTGGGAAAATCGTGTATTTTTTTCACAAATATTAAGCCTCCTCGCAGACTTTCTATCGGCCGATAGTTCAAAAAGTCAAGGTTCGAAAAGTCAAAGTCAAAAAGCATTCATCCAGTAGGACCGCTGGCACTGGGATCACTTAGAATAGTCTTATAACTAATTTTACTCCTGTTCTTTGGCGACCAATACCGTGAAGAATCAGGGCAACAAACACGGTTTTGGAGCCTATCATTCTTCTAGGTGATCCATCTTAAAACTAAAAGTCAAGCTCAAGTGGGGATCCAGTCAAAGAAAATTGAGCTTCGCCAAAGTAAGTTCTAGTGACACGACAAGAAGAAGAAGAATAACATCAAATGTCCATTAACTTTGGTCGCTGACCGCACATAATGCGGCGCGCCGTAACTGGGCTTGCATTTGATGTAGGTACAGTCAAATTAATATACTATTCGTAGTTTTACTAAGCGAAATTAAAAAAAATCTACAGAAAAAGCTCTTTATTCGTGCTTTCTTCATTCGCGTATTCACTATTCACGGATTAATATAATGCGATCTAATTCCTATATTCGCGGCTAAACTTGTCTTTATTCGAGGATCTAAACGGTGTAACTGTACATACATTTAATAAAGAGCATTCGATATCCTTTGTAAACGCGTCGGCAATCAAAGTAAAATAGACCTTATTACAACCATACAACTACACCTAATTAAATTATGTTATTAAAATATGCTATTATTCGAAATGATCAATTCTCAGCCCATTGAGAGGCTTCAACAAGCACTGGAAAAGTAACATTTAATTTGTAAAATCTTAGTGAAGGTCTATAAAATAATCTTTGTGATTTATTTATGAAAATTGATCCGTCTTTAGAATCCTGATACGTACCTGATACGTAAGTCTGAATTGAAGGAGCTTTTAGAATACTTACCTGAAGATAATAATTAATCAATATGGTCAAAAACTTCAATTTTAATTTTTTTTTTTATTTTGTCGCCTAGAAACGTATCCCCAATATACAAATTACCATTCCATGTTCACGGTTTCTGTATTTGCGACATACTCGTATTTACGGAACCTAAACTCCGCGATTATAGAGCTTTTACTATATAGATTATTAATAGTAGTAGGTAGGTACTACATACTATTAATTTTATTTGATATCAATACTTATTTTGTTAATATAAGGATCTGGAATATAAAGATCTGAGAGAATGTCTACCGCGCCTTGGGGATACAGTCGTGACCCTGTTTTTTTTTTACTTATTTTGTTAATTTGGTGATATCTTTTTATCGAAAAATATTTTTTAAGAGAAAACTTTAGGCACGTTAGGCAGTTTTGAGATGAGAAAAAAATCTTGGATTTGCCTCGAAAAGGTCACATGCGAGTCACGTGACTGCTCATCGACACCGGGTTATTAATAAAATTTAGAACCGTTCAAGTTTTCACTTCTGCGGGCACTCCTGGAGTGCCACTGTTTTATTTTTTCAATGTCTTAAACTTAAAATCTATTATTTATTATGGGAAGTAACTGATGTTTTTAGAGAGAGCGATTTTTGTGACATCCATTCAACAGAATTTGCTAAAAGCTCTTAAATCAGTTCTCTTCGTCTCCTTGTGTTTGTGCACCCTTAATATGAATAGCGATAAGCCTTACGTTTTATATACCAGAAATGATGTGAAATACTAAAGAATAAACATTGTATTTCTTGAATACAAACGACACAAGAAGATTAAGTGACAAAGCAAATAATGCATGTAACAAGTGTGCTTGCATTTCAAGTTTGTTTACCCTATTAGCGTGGGGAAAAGAGGTAGGTACACTTTTACACACTTTACAGTTGTCATATCCAACAACTAGCGTTGGGCGAGTCGAGTTGTCTTATTCGAATAACTCGAATCAGTCTAAACGAGTTGATTCGAATCAAGTTCATTCGCAACTCGAATCAACTCGCATACCTAACTCTCTAGCTAGAATTGATATGCTAGGTCGGATAAGTGAGTAAGTGAGTCATGCGAGTTATGCGAGTGCGAGTGCACGCGAGTCAGCGATTCGCCAACTCGAAGCAAAAGATTCGTATTCCGAAAACTCTAGCATAAGTTAAGATTTAAGATGGATCACCTAAAAGAAAGCTAGGCCCCAAACCGTGTTTGTTGCCCTGATTCTTCACGGCATTGGTCGCGAAGGAACAGGAGTAAAATCACCTAGTTTTAAGACGTTTCAAAGTGATCCAAGCGGTCCTACTGAACAAATGCTTTTTGACTTTGACTCGAATCAAGATTACGAATACGGTGAACTCGACTCGACTCGGCAGCGCCGATCCGTGTGGTTGTTGCCGCGAAGCGAATCCCATCCGGTTTATTGATGCAAGTCGAGTCAACTCGAGTTGCGATTCGAGTTAGCAGCCGAGTCAACTTGAGTTATCCGAGTTGGAATTAATTTGACTCGTAACATCGCTACCAACAACTAAGAATCCGATGACGACTGTTGAATATAGAAGTGAAGTATATCATTACTTGATAAAAGCCTGCCCATATTTATTCATATAATATTAACGACGTTTTGACGATAATCTGGCATCCTATTTGGTGAATTGCAAAATATGGACTTCTGCTTAATTTGTGTTGAACCTAGTTTTGTACTATGCTGATTTAGACACTTTCTAAACATAAACATAACTAGTAAATCAGTCATGTATTCGTAGTAAGTACCCATAACACAAGCTCTGCTTACTTTGGAGCTAGATGATGCTGGTTGAAAAGTCCAGCATTGTTATTAATATTAACACTAAAACAAAACCACCTTTTACCAAATCATCCGACAAACGTACTAAAAACTCAAATAGAAATTCGACTGAACTTACTTTGACGAGCCTCAATTCTCTTTGACTGGCTTCCCCACTGGAGCTTGACTTTAAGTTTTAAGATGGATCACCTAAAAGAATGATAGGCCCTAAACCGTGTTTGTTGCCCTGATTCTTCACGGTATTGGTCGCGAAAGAACAGGAGCAGAGGTCGAGTATAAGCTGAGCATTTAAATCCACGTTATGTGTCTCAGCAGTTCTCAATGGACGTCATTAATAAACGTGGTGTAAAGTTATGCCGGGTATAACTTAGGAGTAACCATACAATTTTTGGAGTTTAGACCTGGCGTACCTACTCTAAGTATTATTTAAATGTTTATTTACAGAAACTAAGCTACTACATAAAATCACAAAAACAATAGAATCAGTCAAGGATCTAAGGATCGTCGTAAAAACGATCCATAGATACCTAAACTGATCTAGGTCACTGCTAGTCGGAATCAAAAAGTAATTATATGTATGTATTTGTCGAGATCATTGCTTGCGCCTATTTGGATTTGAATGGATCATGTTTAGATATTAGGTACATAACTTAGACCAGAGCGAAGACCGGGGTGACAGTAAATTGAAATCGTGACTCATTCTACAGAAGAATTTTTGAGAAGCTTACATAATAATGAGACAGATAGTGCTTGACATGCCGCGCGTAGTGTACCTAACGAAGCAGCGCCTTTGCTTTTAAAGATACAGCAATCTCATGCTTTTATGACGAGATAACCTATTTATCTGATACTCCTACCGGGCCATACATGAGGGAAAATATGATTTAACAATAGAATCAGATAGAAAACAGAGATAGATAACTTTTTTTTTATTAAATAGGTCAACATTTGACCTCACTCTGCCTGATGTTAAGCAGTAGTGGGGTCTAAGATGGAGCATGCTTACCTAAAATGAACCTATTTACTCCTGATTTGAAGACCCCTATATTGTACTTTTCGGGAAATACAGAGCCAATGAGTTCCACAATATGACAGTGCGTATGAAAAATGTAGACTAAAAACGTTTTGTACGAACTCTGGGACTGTCGACCATGTACAAGTGGCGTCTTTCCACTGACCGCAAGTAATGTTCCCAAATAACTGGCGACATTACCTAGTTGTATTGCTATGATCATCTTCTCACTTCTGTTCGTATTCTTATGCAGTGTAGATCAATGGTTTCGACAATCACTAGGCTAAAGATAGTATATTTTAAGATGACGACCAACTTATTTGCGTAAATGCAAAACTTGCGGATTAAGGGACAAAGCGCGTATGCAGTTCGATGCAAACTACTAACTCACTACTATTTCATTTATCCTCGACCCACATCAGCATTCTGTATAGGTGTTCAACTAAGTTAATGAACGTTCAAAAATGACGCGAAGTAATTCACAATTACAGGAAATTTTTCATACTAGTTTTTAATTTTATATTGAGAAGATATGGCAAGTCGAACTTTGATGTTCGACGGGAAAAAAATGCTGACTTAGCTAGACCCAGACGCATACCAACGTAATCTCAATTTCTCTTTGAACTTTCAATATACTCGTAGTACGCTTGCTCATTAACTGGCGTTTTAATTTTCTTTTGCTATTGGAAATATTAATGTTCAAAGTTCATAAAATTGATATATAAATTAGATTTTCTCTCTACCAATGCTGGTGCAGACGGCCTTTAGAAAGTGGTAGTTTTAAATGATATTGCATTCAATGTAAACATAGTAACTACCCATCTCATAAGAAAATAGAGTAGCATTTTGTACTACTTTATTGCATTTTATGAAGCCGAGAGGTTCCGTTGTTTCAATATGTCTTCGAACTTTCAAGAAAATCCACGACAGTTTACGAGCTTCATTTTAAAACATTGTTGACAACAGTTCTGTTTGATTATGTTATAGCAACAACAATACGCATTTATATTTATCGTACTTAATACTCAAAATTCTAAAGATCTTATCAATATGCACCTAACGAGAGTTTAAAGTAATTTTAAAAACCTCTAAAAAGCTAAACAAATAATATTTGTTGCCTTGTTGTAGTAAGTAACAGAGTAAGTAAGCCATTCTTATACCGTCTCAATATAACAAATCATCAACAACTAAAAGCGTTGCGAGAACGTAGTTAAAGCAGTAAAGGTTCTTAGAAGACATTTTTTTCACATACATTAGCCCTCACAACAAGCATTTTCTGTGTCGTGAGAAACAGAAACTACAGGTAGGTATCTACCATGTGAAACACCCAAACTCTACACAGACTGTTAGACTGTGGCCGACCTGCACCCGAAATCAGCTCAACCAAGAGCAAGATTAAGACCGTGTTTGATAGTGTGAGTAGACCAGTGACACGTAATGATTGACCCATTCGTAATAAAAAGAAGGGTTTTTGCAATCGATTGTGCCACAAATACTATAAAAGTGAGTTCGTTTGAGTGAACGTCCCAACTAGAATACTAAACGGAGTTTTTAGGCCGCCTTAAGGCCTCCGTCATGGCTAATAATAATGGCTTAATAGCCGAAGCCGACAATTTAACGTGACCTTTGAAGCTTCTTCTTCTTCTTTTATTAAATGGCAACTAACTGTAATATCAGTATAATTCTGCTAATGTCAAGTTTTAATGTTTAAAAATTCACATCATGTCAGTCAGTCAGTCTTGTCAATTTGGTTTAGTAGAAAACATGGCGGCTTGTCACTTCAAACTCCAACGGAAATCTTTCGTCAAGTAGGAGAAATCTTTTTTAATACTCCCCCATTCCATTTGCCAAATCTCCTGTTACGTATCCAAGGCTTCATTAGTAAAATGCCACCGAAATTACATAATAAAACCTAGTAAAACACGAAAAAATGAAAATAAAATAGCAGAGCCACTAGCTTCTCCAAAAATGGCGAAAAGTCCACTTTGAAGCTTGGAAGCGCTCAGTTTTTAATGTCACTAGCGCTAAAGCTACAAATATTATTAAGAAATGGAACAGTGAACAGCAGCCCTGGTACCGAAAAGGCAATAATATAGTTTTTCAGTGCCGTACTGCTCACAGGATGACGCATCGTCATCAGTGTTCAAACACAGGTTTGTTGTGGCGTACGTTGCTTTTTTTCATATTGCGTTACCCACAGGTAGTTAGATAGTTTCATACTAGAAAAATATTTTTGTACGAGTCGTAACTAACTTATATTGCTTAAAAATATTGTATCAACTGCGGTCACCCGATTATGCCCACAACCTGTTCTCAAGCACGGTAGATATCAGATTTAAATTTTCTATGGCTACAGTAGCCGACTGGAATAATACCGCGAATTAACGATTCGAAGGTCTAATCTCAGCAGTGTTTTCACCAATTCATAAATATATTCTAAGATCAGATACCGTGCCTTAGAAATACCTTACAACGAAGGTATTTCTAAGGCGCGGTCGTCATTTTTTGATCTTAGAATATATTTATACCTTGTTTCATTTTGTTTTCCTTAAAAAATTGCCAAAGGACTTTCTGAACATTATCCGGTTAATATTAAAATCTGCTGCTTTAATTTTTTGTAGTTGACGACCTCTGTGGCGCAGTGGGTGAAAGCCCGCTTGAGACGCAGAAGGTTCCGGGTTCGATCCCCGCCGCGGGATAAATGTTTCTATGATCTGCAAATATTTATCTCGGGTCTGGGTGTTTCTATGTGTATGAATGTATTTACAAACCAAAAGTATTTATGGATCAGATAGCTGGTTCCCATGGTACAAGCTATGCTTAGTTTGGGGCTAGATGATGCTGTGTGAAATTGTCCAGCATTAAAAAAAAATACAATATTGTGCATAATTGAACGTAAAAGTCAGGCGATTCTAAACAATGCGGTTGTTTGGACTTATGAGGTCACATTTGAACTTTGTCCGCTTTGATGTGTGGCAAAGTGCAAATGTTTGTTGAAACTTTGCACAGACGCTCAAATACCGGCGCCACAACTTTGGCCTATATTATATGACCTCACTGGACCCCACACTGCGATTGAAACGTATTGATTATTGATTCTGGCGTTTTCAAATCGCTTTTGCCGAAAAATTTACAATCCACCCAGCCTCGTTCAAATACTGACATCGAAGCGCATCAAACGTGAAGAACTCATGGTGTAGCTTTGAGAGATCGTCGAAATTTCCATCACCAGATTTGGCCATTCATAAATAAATAAATAATGCTGGACTTTTCATCATCTAGCCCCAAAGTAAGCAGAGCTTGTATTAAGGGTACTAAGATATATACTTTTCTTTGTAAATACATATTATACATAGAAACACCCAGACCCGAGACGAATATTTGTAGATCATACAAACACTGGTCCCGCCGCGGGGATCGAACCCGCAACCTTTTGCGTCGCAGGCGGGCCTTCGCCCACTGCGCTACAGAGGTCGTCAAATTCATTCAAGATTAATTCCTACGTACTTGAATGAATTGTGGTGCATGTGCAGATTTTATGGAAATAGCCATGATTCGTTAAAATATCTTCATGGTCGTTAAAATATCTAGACCACAGAAGATGTCGTAGGGGAAGTTTAAAGGTAAGAAAGAAAGAAAAATATTAGGTACGCACGCACAGCCACAACTATATGAACAAATCGAATACTAAGTGTTATTATAATGAACGTATTCGACAAGTGCTTTTTTATGTCACAGTTCGCTTCCGAGTGGTTTTTTTTATTTTACTGAACATATAAAGAAAATCCTGCAACACGCTCATTACAATAAAGCAGCTGTCGATAATGACGTTCAATTTTGTGGAATTATCTCGCTTAATTAATTTTAAATCGCAGGCGTGCATTCGCGAAATTGGAGCTTATACTGCGTAGATACCTCTATACGCACGATTATAATTAACGAGAGAGATTGAAATTATGAAACTTCATTAGCAAGTACCCTACGGTCAAAGTGCAATTTACTTAGATGAAATTAGACATTATTCGCTGCGTTAACTCTAGGTATATTTGGTTTTTTGATCGGGACGTGTTGACCAAAAATGCTTAGGTATCATGTTCAGATTTACTAAATCTTAACCTTTTTTGTGCTAACCTGGAGATATACCGACATATTTACTGTATTATTAAAAAAAACTACAAATAAAGATATATTATATTATATAAAATCACTAGACTCCCGCGATATAGGCTTTTCCTTGTACGGGATCCATAGAAATTAATTTGTCCTAAGTATATTGTTTGTTGTCCTATTTTTTGTTTTCAATGTTTACGAAATAAATTTATGTTATCTTATCCTCAAGGCGCGGTAGATCCTTTAAAGATGTCTAAAGGGGGTAGTCAGAGGCATGTCCAAATACACAATATGGTTAAAGTCGACACAAACAAATACACCACTCGATATTATGGGTACCTTGAATACTCGTTTTTAGTCCATATGCAATATCACTCGACAAAAACAATCTTCGTTATTGTTTGTGACAGCGCAACCAGTACCTATCTGATATCATAATCTAGTTACGAAGATATCTCAGAATATTCACAAAGAATCGAGAAAAGCCGCAACATAACAACCCAAATCGGATTAAAGTCGTTAGCTCAGTTTACTTTGTCCGACTGGCCCTTTATGCAATTATTTAGGACTATTTAATTTTCGTATGTATGGGTTCCGTGCTATTCTATTATTTCTCTCATACACACAGATTCACATTTTAAATACCTAATGTATAAACTCGTTCATAAATGAACACTCTTATTGTGTTAAAACTGTTTTGATGTTACAAACCAACACTTCAATTTTTATTTTTGGTGTATATGACAGTCAAAAGACTATTTAACACGTTTTTATTTGCTTAACTTTGCACTATGAAATCTTTCTATGAATTAGTGGTGACTATAAACGGAGTTTTTAGGACGCGGAAGGGCTCCAGCATGTTTCATTATTATGTAAATGTAGTTTGGTTGGGTGGCAATACAATAATATGGTGGTACTATGGCGCTGAGCTGATAATGGAGCCAGAAGGTGAAATAGGGGAACTCATAAGTGGCTAGTCCAATCGGTAGCTTATAATGCCCAAAAGCGTGTTTTTTTTAACTAAAAACCATCTAGTTCTTTGTTTTTTTGTTTGGTTAGTTGTCTTAGGAGGTAGTCAGAGGCACATTTAAATCATATTTGACACATGCTCTTATATTTCTGAAAAAAATAATTTAATTAAACATAATTTCCACGAGCTTAACCTTGTGATTTAAATTTTAGTTCGAACAAAATATTGATAAATCATTTTACATTGTGTTTGAAGAGTGATTGTTTCAACACTAATAACCCAGTGACTTCCCCCTATAGCACGGTCATGTTTAATGTCCACACTAATGTGGTTACAGAGGCGTGCAATAGGCCTCCCCAAGGCCCTGCTGAGCCTGGCTGCGCCTTCCATACCACTAGTTATTGCAACCAAGAATTTTCATTTTTACCTATTATTGAAAGTGTTATAGCATACATTTTTTATATATGCTAGATTTTCAAGTTTTAAACTGTATTTTTCACCACTAACTAGTATTTTTTGTTGTTATGTTTTACTACATAACAACAAAACAATTTCTAGATGGTTGGAGGGATATGGGGGAGACCTTTGCCCAGCAGTGGGATTGTACAGGCTAACGAAAAAAAATAATGTTTTACTACAAGCATACCGATCCATAAACATATTAAGACATTTTTAGAATTTAGATTTATCCATACTTAAATTATACATGTGAAAGTACTCTGTCTGTCTGTCTGACTATCTGTCTGTTTGATACCTTTTCACGCCCAAACCACTCAACAGATTAGGCTGAAAATTGACATGGATAAAGGTTATATCCCAAGTACATAGGCTCCTTTTTATCCCGCGCATAAGCATGTAAAGGCAATTACTGTCAAACGTAAGTAAAACAATACAAACACAACGTTATGCATGCAGTACAAGCCGCCCTTAAAGTTTTAGGCCCTTACTAAAACTTGTCAAAAAGTTATGTAAACCCATGAATAACCATAACTTTTTTTAGTTTATGAATGACATGACTTATGGCAGGTTTATTAGTAAGGGCCTAAATGATTAATGCATTTTAGTGTCATTCGGGCCGGACCTGGACGGGCTACCACACTATTGCGACTGCATTTGATATTTGCCTAGAGCTTATAAAAACATTGTCTGGTGCGACAAGTTCCGATATAACTTTGTATCATTAAATAAAGATTCGGGGCATTCGTTTTTATGGAGATGTTCGAAGAGAAAGAGATTCAGTACATCTATCCTTCTATGTCCTAAGATTTGAATAAGGCACTTGCTGTGACCGGGTGTACTATAGAAAGAACAAACGCATTTGTGAGAAAAAACACATTAGTGCCGCTCACTCCTGACCCTTCGCACGCGTATGAGATAAGCTGTACCAAATAATAAAAAAATACAAAGAGCAATTCAAGAAATTCAATGTCGATGCCATTCGAACGAAGCAGGTCATTCTGTACTTCGTTTGCCCCCATACCACCCGGACCTAAGTCTTATAGAAATGGCCTGGTCCCAAAAGGGATATACACATTAAATGTTTCTGTCAGAATCCCCTACGCGAATATGATTCTGACTCGAATGATGAAGAAAGCTCAAGTGACAACAGTGACGATACTGAAATGGCCACCTCTAGCACCAACACTGCGTCCTCATCAGGATTTCATGCCACCCACGACTTAATGGAAGGAGTTTCAACATAACTTAAATATTTTGTAATCGGATTATACATGCTCTACTGCATCAAATATGTTTTTAATTATATTTAATAATTACCTACCAATAACGAAGCTCTAAGTGAAATGCTGTTAAAATATCAAACAATAAAAATAAATAAATAAATAATGCTGGACAATTTCACACAGCATCATCTAGCCCCTGTACTATATTATATAGGTTTAGTACTTTCGTGCGCTAGTGTACCAAACATAGGCAAACATAGGTCCTCCACTTTTTTCCAGCGTTTTTTTTAATGACGCGAGCTACGAGTATAAGTGAGTACGAATTGGACTCGGAGAATAAAATTTTAATGTTGCTTATTTCCATTGACGGCCCGCGACGTGAACAATATCGTCTGCCGCCGGACGACTTTCGTTTCTGTATACACATCTCGGCCACCATTCAGTCACCACTACTAGTTTACTGCACCTGGAGCTGGACGGGAAACATTTGTCCCGCCCAGCTCCATTTCAGGTCCCGACATGCCCCTGAAACTAAAGGGAAATTTCTACAAAACGGTCATCAGACCTGTCGTGCTGTATGGATCTGTATTGGGCCACGAAAGCGACGGATGAGAGAAGAGTGCATGCGACAGAGATGCGAATGCTGAGATGGATGTGTGGAATGACGCGAATGGATAAGGTGAGGAATGAATATATTCGGGGAAGTCTGAAAGTGACGCCAGTAACTGATAGGTTGATGCCGAGCGTGGCACGCTCCATGGCTCTCTGTGCCACCCTGATCCTATACACAGCCTCATGAGTTAGCGTCCATGTCTCGGGACCATAAGATATGGTGGGCCCAAACTAAGCAAAGCTTCTACTATGGGAACCAGATAACTGATAGAATACTTATTGTAAATACATACATAGCATACAAAGAAACACCCAGACGCGAGATAAATATTTGCAGATCATGCTAACATTTATCCCGCGGCGAATATCGAACATGCGTCACAGGCGGGCTTTCGCCCACTGCGCCACGGGGGTTCTCAAAAAGTAAATAAGAATAAGAATAAGAATAAAGTTTATTTGCACCCTTTGTAGCATACAAGGTTTTTAAATTCTAATAAGTAGGTTCTAATGTAACAGTACAGGCTTAAAGGTAGGTATAGGAACAATTTTAGTGAACTTACTAATACCTAAACTAAGATAACTTAATATCTTGTATTATAGGTACTAGTGCCCACCCTCTTATACATAGGTATTAAGTTTTTTAAAAAGGTAAACAGATTTAGGTACTTATAATATTTAACAAATTAACAATAAAATAGGTAAATTACTAAACCTTTGCAACATGCAGGATGGATTTAATATTCACAAAGAGTAAACTCTCTGTCGGACCTAATATTCGATCAGAAATACGTAATCTATTATTATGAAACTTTTCCATTAGCGTGGTTTAGCTCATGGTAAAAGCTTTTCCGTATTTTAATCCGTCATCAAGAGTCTTTACTAAAACAAAGGAGAATCAACTCAGCGCGTAATTTTTCGCTATTACTAGCAAAAACTACCGCTGATTTATAACAATTAAATTCAGCAATAAGCTCGAATCGCATTTCCCGGACCGTTGAGCAGCTCGCGCAAAGTTGAGAACCGCTGTCAAGAAACGACCGAAACGTATCCGAACGTTGCTATGATATCGTCCGAGTTGGAAGCTAGCCACTGCGCTAAGCGCGTCGCATGAAACTTTCTAGGAAGTGTGGCATCAGTGGGAATCTGCACTACAAAATTTCAATAAACTCATATTACCCAAATCTTTACAATGTGACAGATCTACCAATGGCAACCAAGAGAAAGAAAAATCTTACTGATTCTTGTGTTTTAGGCGCAACTGTCACGGCTTTAAGAATTACCTTTGATGGGAATACTGATACTACTATTTCACTATTCCCATTTTATCGCCCTTGCGATGTCATTTATAAAAACTGCCCACTTGATATAGTTTTTAATAGATCATTGTCAATTAGGTCAAAGTGATACGTAAACATTCTCATGAGGTAGTTAATAAATAAGTAATTATTAATTAACCGTTATTAATTAATTATTTTGATCATCTAGAAGATACTGAGAGCATCTAACCAGGAAAATAAAATATTTTACTTTTCTAAGGGTGTTACCGACGCATTAAGGTTTACCATGAAGTAGTTAAATCTTTTTAATTTGATATTTGATATGTTATTTGTCAGAACTAAAAACAAGTTGTGTTTTTGGTTTGTTGGAATCATGTAGGCTTTTTTCCGTAATTATTATAAAATTTTGCTTCCGATTTGCAATTTTTATTTTTTGCACCGTTAACAAAGGATATGAATGAACCCTAAGGTCGCAATGGGAATAGAAAAATCAATTTGAAGACTGGGTGTAAGTATCAGTATTCCCATTGCAATGGGTAATGGGAACACCGAGACCCACCCCATAATACAATGTTGTTTCTTTCGACACTCAATTGTATAGAGAAAAATCAAATTTTTCAACGAAACTACTACTTTTCCACTTAGATCAACTGAAGGAATGAAGTATCATCATAATAATATACTTCATTTTTTATTTTCAAGTAATTTTTTTGTTATTGTGGTACGAGTAATTTATCAAAATAAATAAATAAATAAATAATGCTGGACATTTCACACAGCATCATCTAGCCCCAAACTAAGCAAAGCTTGTACTATGGGAACCAGATAACTGATATACTACTTACATACTTTTTGTTTGTAAATACATACATATTATACATAGAAACACCCAGACCCGAGATAAATATTTGCAGATCATACAAACATTTATCCCGCCACGGGAATCGAACCCGCAACCTTCTGCGTCCCAAGCGGGCTTTCACCCACTGCGCCACAGAGGTCGTCCTAAGAAATAAGTGATCCTTTTGAATTCTTTCCATCAGATTTCTCACCGTGTTCTTCACAGCAAGCGTTTTTAGATTTTATTGTCCAATGTATTTCCACAGCGGATAGATAGGTACTTATCTAGATAGTGAATGGCAATAAATTAAGGCCCCTATTCGATTGCACGAAAAAATCTGCTAATACAATTACTGCAGCCCAGTCGGAGCTGTTATGTATAGTGAACTAGTAAATCGTCTCAACAACTTGGATGTATGCCATAGAAACGGCGCTAAGCGACATTGGCTTAAAACGTTTTTGTACTTTCTTCACAGTTATGCGCGAAAACTTTTCTATGTAAACGTATCCGCTAGTTTTCTTCAAGAGTTATTTATATTATAGTTTAGGAAAAAGTCATGAAGGAATAGGAGTAGAAATTTTAAAATGATCCCAGCTAGCTAGTCTTTCTGAATCAATAAATACTTTAAATACCATACATATGTTCCAAAAAACTATAATAAATCTGCCGGAAAGTACATGAAAATACTAAAACCTAAAATTAACCTTTGCGAAATGATATTGGCCTCTTTGTCAAAAGGCACGTGAATATAATTGGTTTTCCTAGAAATAAAACTGCACTGTTGAACAAAAGAATGATGTGTAGTAGGGTTCCACTTTTAATCATTTGCCTGAAGCTATTCTGATTGCCCCAAGCCTTATTGTTTTCAAAGTTGAAAAAGCCTTTCATTCGAAAAGCCTATTAAAACATAAATAAATATTTTATAGGCATTGACTTCGGCTTACCTTAAATTTTGATATTATTTATCTGAGTAATTAATGAAATATAAAAATGCATGTATAGATTCACTTAATGTGCAAAAAATAGCGCGATTGTATTTCTCGTTATTTTCTTTGTCAGGCAAAGAGCAAGAAGAAATTTGGAGCAAGTTACGTTAGTTTTATGAGTAATCCCAGTCCCTTTTGCAACTGCACCATATTCCTTATCATTCTATGTTACGAGGTGTCCTAATTCAGGGACCCTTGCTTCCTTTTGCCATTATAATGCGAAGAAAGCTCTCAGTTTTGTGAGCTTTGCTTGCGTTTTCGTCGTACTATGTAAAGTAACTTTGATTTCAAAACATCAAAACATGCACTAGGTATATTTATTAGGTTGACAATTCTATTCAAGATTTATTTAACAGCCTAAATCAATATTAATCTGAATTAAACTATTAAAGTCATATTTTATTTCCTATGAATAGTCATACTTTACATAATATTATGAATATGCACAAAAATCATGAAATGAGACGAAAGATTCAGGAATAATGCTGTTTTAAAACAACTAAAATATGAATAAACCTAAGTTCCATCTGAACAGACATGGCGAGCAAAGAATCGATCTAAGATGACTCTTGCCAAGATTGCATCTTGAATTGCAACTGCAAATATAAATTGAAAACGCAGTGCGTCTAAATTTCATACCAGGGTAAACAATGTTCGTTGGTAAACTCAGGGTATAACCTAGGTCGTAGATGGATAGGACTAGCACAGAATCTTGTTGGCGCAAACTAAAAAAGAAATGTAATGAGTTACATCGGGCTGTGGATATGTTGATGATGTAACACGATAAAAGACCACGACTGTAGTATACCCAAGGCTTGGTACGAATTCTCTCAAATCTTTCATATTGTTGTGTTCCAGATCCTTTGAAGATATGTAAGGGGGTAGTCAAAGACATGTCCAAATACATATTTGATACATGCCCACATCTTCCAGAAGTTAGTATTCCATACGTGACAGGTTGCAAGCCCATCGCCGCCCGTAAGAATACTAGTTGGTTTCCTTACGATGTTTTTTTTCCTTCACCGTTTAGAGCACAATATTCAAGCGCATATAAATTTTCATCATCATCATCATCATTAGCAGCTCAAATGATAGCCCACTGCTGGACATAAGCCTCCTCCCTCAGACGCCACTCCAATCGGCCCAATCCAATATAAATTTTACGAAACACAAAATCCATTGATGCACGGCCGATAATCGAAACCACATCCTACGGATTGAAAGTCGAGGCATAACTCTCCCAATCGGCCAAACCAAAAATATGTAGTAACATATGTAGCATGATTTGATTGATCTATCTTCAGGCAGATAGTTTTCTATCTAATAATCTAAGGAAAGTATGGAAAATTTTATTCCTTGGTCCGATTTACTTCAATCTCGGTATAAATAAACATTAAATAATGAAACACGTATTTTTAATTATTGAAAAACTACCCCTAGGGGTTGTGCAAGGCAATTCCAAAGATCGTATGACGAAACAATGCGCAGACGAAGGCACGCGCGGGTCAGCTAGTATATAAAGAAACAAATGAAACTAATTTAAAGTCCAACCGTTGCGTGTTGGCTTTTAATAGTTAAAGTACATTATCGTCTGGTCCTGATTCCCTCAGGATCCATCGCCATGAAATGACGTCACTTGGCGTCAACACGAGAGCTATTTTACCGATACGAATGTAATAGAAAAATATAACCTATAGATTGTCAGCACTGTCAAAAAAGGATTTTGCTTTAGAAAAAAATATGCTTATCCAATAAATAACAGTTTGCGTCCAATAAATGTCTAAAGCTGATCGTACATATTATGTGCGTACGCGCCGCAGTTATTTTTCTATAGAAAAATACTGATGACGTCAGAAAATGCGGGTCTCGCAGCATTTCCTCTATGTCTCGCAGCATTTCCTCTATGTCTCGCAGCATTTCCTCTATGTCTCGCAGCATTTCCTCTATGTCTCGCAGCATTTCCTCTATGTCTCGCAGCATTTCCTCTATGTCTCGCAGCATTTCCTCTATGTCTCGCAGCATTTCCTCTATGTCTCGCAGCATTTCCTCTATTGAATTAACAGTTCGGCGCGGAGACCGTGTGACCTTAATATCCACAAGTAGGTACACACACAAATATATGTATATATATTAAAATCAAGCCTCTTTCCCAAAGGGGTAGGCAGACACCACGGATCTCCACTTGCTAAAATCCTGGCACATAACTTTCGCCTCATTCACTCTCATTACATTCTTCATACATACAAGCTTGCCGGTTTAGAGTACTTTTGACTCAGCCCTATTCACACTGATCGCCTCATGCACGAGTAGGTACGATAAAATAAATAAAACACGTTTTCAAATACAAATAAACTTCGATGCAATTCTAAAAAATATTGAACATGAAAATCCATTCCATACAGATACAGAAAACCTTTACACTAACCGAGAGTTTGTAGTAGATGAGAGTATGTACATTGTACATGTGTAAACAGCAGGATTTCAATTTAACTTGTTTTAAAATAAAAAAAACCGTGGCACTCCCGAGAGTGCCGAGAGAAGTGAAACCATGAACAATTAGGTGCCTAGTGTATTTCTTGAATGGTCAGGATATCGAATAGTATCGAAAGGTAATGACTTCACCCGTTTAGTTATAAAATGAGCTTTTAGAAATGTAAAAAGGAACTAGATGGCGCTACTGATAGGTGTCTGTGAGCAGTCACGTGACTCACACGTGACCTTTTCGAGGCGAATCCAATAATTTATTCTCATCTCAAAACTGCCCAACGCGCCTAAAGAAATTTTCACTTCAAAAATATAGCGGCAGTTTCCAATTATTTCTACAAGTCACTTTCTTAATTAAATAAAGTTTACAGACTTAGTACAGTTGTATATTATCGCTGTTAGGTTTGAAGGTATCTGTATTGTCACATTCACGTGTGGTCTAATAATATACTTACTAGATTCCGCCCGCGGCTTCGCTCGCTTGGGACCAGCATTCTTAAAACAGCCTATTTCAGCCCATAATCCACATCTATTCCAAGTTTCATTTAGATCTGTCCGCTGGTTAAGTCGTGATTGAAACAACATACTTTTCAGCTTTCTTAACATAAATATATATAATATAATGTTAACTTATGCGTAAATAATACAGTCTACGCACTTACACTAAGAGTTACTCGGTATGCTCATGATGTATATTTTCAAGCTCAATTTCAACAACGTGATCAGGTAAAATGTCATCTACAGGAGCATCCTCGCGCGTGATTAAAAACAGGAAGATTGCGAATGAAAACAACAAATTAATACAATAAACATATTTTAGGAAAATTTCGTAAGCGTCCTCAGTGTCTTCTCCAACTACATATATTAGCTCAGCGGTAGTCATGATAGCAAACACGAAATACAGTCTAAATGATTTGAAATGTTATGGAAATAAAGTCAACAACGCGCAACAAGCACTGGATGGTGTTAAACATAAATGGATAAATTACGTTACTTTTACGCGCGAACAATAAGCGAGCGCCCCAGCGAGCGGGCTAGAGCGAGGACCTTAGTTCACTGGACAAAAAGTGGTTCCAATGTAGACTCTAAGTTTACGCGCATGCGTAAATGCTGTAACATTTCATCCAGTAGTTTGGAGCGGTCGGAGAATGTTTCAAATTAACTGAATTTTGGTAACCGCAAACTTCGGCTGTATTTGTGCGCATTTTATATTTTGTGACATAAAGTCGCTTAACGATGTCGCACAGACTTTTACAAAATTCAAAAATATTTATTATAAGTTTCAAAAAAATTACATTTTCAATTCAATTTATATATTTTTAATTTGTTCAAGTTGATAAGTGTGCCTTGAGCTCCGACGGCGAATAAATGAGTATGAGTTTTGATCTAACATAATTTTAGGGCCAGTAGTTTGTTGTAACTTGTTACTTAATATATCGTCTAATGAACGCATTTGTTAAGTGATTTGAGAAGCCTTATTTCTTGTTTTATTGCGTTAGGTGGTAAATTAAATAGTCAATGTAGTAATTAAGGTTCCCTTATAGAATCACTTTGTTGTCCGATTGTCTGTCTGTCGGTCTGTTTGTCTATCTGTCTGTATAGATCCTCAAGATCCTTTATCTCGGGAACGCGTGGAGGTATCCAGTTGAAATTAAAACTACATACTCAGGTCTATGGTCCCTTGAAGCAGTGAAAAAAAAACAAAGTTAACGCATAAAAAAGAAACGGCAAAAAATGTATATTCGAGACTCACGGAAATCAAAATTCATAGGATACTTCCCGTTGACCTAGAACTATGAGGAAATTTGGCAAGTAGTATATCAAGAAGTCTTAGACTAAAGTACAGAGAAAAATCTGAAAACCGTAAATTTTTATTTAAATCACAAAAAAACAGGGCCTAATGCAAGAGCCGTGTTGGTCGAATGGGGTTGTGCCTCGACTGTCAATCCAAAGGTCGTGGGATCGAATCCCGGCCGTGCATGGATTTAAAAAAAAATATATGCACTTTAACATGAGCTCTTAAGGGTGAAGGAAAACATAGTGAGGAACCATGCAGCTTAGTCAGCTCCACACGTATTGACATTGTCTTTCCTGTGGACTTAGCTGATAGTAGGTTAAACTCATTTCTTTAATCTTAAAAGAAATATAATAAATCTGAAAATTCGCCTACAGTTTGTTTTGCAGATTTGGATGAAACTTGGAAGAGCTGTAGATAATGAACTGAAATAACCTAGAGGATTTTCAATTTTGGTACTACGCGAGTGAAGCCGCGCGCAGAATTATTATTATTATTAAGAGCCTGTAGTGTCTCACTGCAGGGCAAAGGCCTCCCTTCCCTCTCTCCATTCATCTCTATTTTGGGCTACCGTGGACCAGAAGCTAGTAAAAAATAAGGTCGCTGTGTTTTGTGATTTTTAGAATACTTACCAACTTTTACATTTTTATTTTTAACTAAGCTAGAAATTTGCCATTTTCAATTTCATCTGTCAAATGCAGAAAGAACACTTCGGTACTCCTAGCACTCGTTTGTGTCGTATGAGGTCGTGATGTAAAACTTAAATTTAATCTGAGGAAAACAATTTACATCACTATTAAAAAATATATGCCTACTTAATACAATATCTCGGTGCGGTGCATTAAAAAAAATGGGAAAAGATACTTGAGGCTCAGACCAAGGATTATTTTTTTTGTAGGTACTTTGACCAGTTCCGGTTTTTTAAAAGTTCTCGTTTGGCGATTAATATGTCGCTGTTTCGCAGGCATACCGGCGGTTTATTGGTCAATAAACGCCCAGCCAGACGATGAGTCACCTTCTAGTTGCCCTCTGTGCCCGAACAACTGCACAAGGGAAGACCACGCAGCCACGCGTAATGCCATAGCCGTGGCTGAGTTTTTCGCGGATAAAATTTGATTTTTGTAGAGCTGTTGACCCGAAAAGAAGAAGATTGGCCAATAAATCACGAACTTTTAAGTGTTTACAACATTAAAAGGGTGATGCTACTGTATCACTCTTGGAGACACGTCGTATATATTTTGATTTTATTTATCTATACAAATTAGTTCATTCTATCATAGACTCGCCAGAACTCCTGTCCCAAATCTCATTTAATATCAAATTCAGTGCCCGTAGATCGAACAAAACCAATATCTTTTGCTTACTTGTGTATAAGAACAATATTTCCTTTTTTAATCCACTAACAAGAATGTGTCGGCAGTACAATGAGTTATCTCCTACTCATTCGGAGTTGTATTTTTTAGCTTAAACTTAAATAAATTTATTAAAATGCTCAAAGACATCCTCTGTAACAGTAGGTGACCCAATATTTAATAGGGATAACAGGTTGTGAAAATGAACAACGTAGTTTTCGCTAAATATCAAGGAGTAACTTAAGAAAAAAATACAGAACACCCCGCAACACAAACAGCGGGCGAAAACTCTAGTATTGATAAATGAAAACTGATCAAAAACATTAATCAGAGTCTAAATGACAGTGGATCTATGGGTCACCATATAACGAAAATTTACAAAGCCCTAAGATTCGCCCAACGATTCCGGTACTGGGAACTTGACTAAATGTTCAACGGCTGGAATATATATATATATATATATATATATAGTCCTCCTTGTCGAGTCAGACAAAGGCGAAACCTGGCTTGAAATAAAAATAAAATAAAAATTACTTATTTTCGGTTATGAGCCCGAATGTGGCTCGCAAAGCCGAATTTGGTCTTAAATGACCTGTTGCAGGGCGCACAGTGCAACTGACCACTTGCGTTATAGGTGTAGGTGTAGGATGGCTTCGGGCGGGTCTTCTTCATAAGGCGTTTGGCGTCAAGATCTTCTAAGCGACGCTCCTCAAAAATAGTCACAGCCTCATGAACGGAGCTGCGCCATTCACGTTTCCGTTGCGCGAGCTCTTCCCAACCCTCGCATGGGATGTTGCATGCGGTGAGATGGCGCTTTATTACATCCTTGTAGCGCATAAACTGGCCGCCTGGAGTACGCTTTCCCTGCTTTAGCTGGGAGTAGAATACGGCTGGAATGCCCAGGGGTCAAAATGTCTAAACGGACCGGCTGTATAGACATCAAAATGTGCAATGGTTAAAATGGACAGGAGTTAAAATGTGATCGAGACCAATGGAACAGGCGTCATGAAGAAATGCATCGAGGTGAAAACGTATTAAACGTAGCGCCATTTACCACGAATCAAAAGCAAATGATTTGCTTTTTAAAACTGTTAAAAGAAAGAAGGAAACTCATATTTTTTATTTATTTAATCTAAAATATAAAAATGTTACAACTGGTTTTAGATCCGCTTAAAATACGGTAGTGAAACACAGTGACTGACTAAAACGTCGCGGCGTCGCCCTAATAAAAAACCAGTTTCGACGTTTTCAAGGATTCACACCTATCAATTTCACAACTGTAAAGATGACGTTTGTCAACGAGGGAAAACCCGACCTTAGAATTATCGTGCTTGGGGTACCCTGGACGCCCCATCGAACTATATGTCGCAAATTACTTGCCTACTACTACAACGTACTGGGAAGTGGCGTAAATGTGTGCGCAAAGCGAGGAGGACTGCACTACGACTATCATAATCCTACTAATATGTTTGCGTTTGCATTCAATTACCGATTTGGATGAAATTTTCAGTAGTGTAGTGATAATGATGTTAAATAGCAAAATATTGGTTACTAAAAATGGTACCAAACCAATAATGTTAATAGTACCTACCAAACGAAGAACGCCGCGGGTAGAAGCTAGTATCTAATACGAATTGCGTTATTTTTTTCGCGTTGGCTGGCCATGTGCATTTTTTGAGTTACGCTCTTTAATATCATCCACAGCCCACTTCACAAGCTACTAGGCAAAAGACTTCTCTTGTTTATGTCATCCAATATAGCTCCTTATGTGGAAAATTACAAAACGGTTCAAAATGCACCTATATTACTCCCATTGAGTAACGTCAATGGGACTTGGTAGTGTTTTTAATAAATAGTTGTCAAAGTGTGACGTACTTCAGTCGAGATGTCAGTCATCATGACAGACGGACTCTGTGCTCGACTGAGGGTGGACGTCTCGAGATACTTGACGTGGCAATCTATGTGTGGTTTTATTTGTACCGCATCCCGATAGTAATCAGGAATAGGAGGGCACCACATGACAAACACCTACAAAGGTAACCCTTTGACCATGTCTCGTCCATCTACGATATTGGAAAACGTCATCTGTCTATCTCGCTGCCGGGCGTGCATTAGTTCAATGAATGATGGCAGAACCAGATACGATGGTCGGTGACGTAAACTTCATTCACCTGAGTTATTTTACCTAGGTGTATTATGTATACTATTTTTTTAGTAAACTTTAAACACCTGGGTTATTGCATTCAATTTACTTTAAAAAAACTTTATTCATCGGGCATATTTACATTTAAGATTATCTTTATTTACAGTACATAAGAGCGTGACCGGCATAAATTATAAAAAAATAAGTCTTGCGTTCGAAAAAATTCAACAATTAGTTAATAATGTGTAATGCTTTTTATAACTAAGCGTCCAGGCTCCGTTGTCTGTAATGGCCTGGCATCTTCGAGGTATACTTTTGACTATTATTTTCACGGGATAATGATCTTACTTGCAATATAATGACTCCAATAGTCATTATATTGCAACTAAGCTCGGCAGCAGTTAGTGATATTTTTCCTCAAGTTAAAGTTTCATCAACACTCAAAAGTTTTCAATTGGGTTTGCGTCAGGAGATTGTGAAGGCCAAGACTTCAATGCAATTTTTTGTTTTCATCGGTGCAAGGCGACTTCGGTGTTAGGGTCTAAATTTCTTCTAATAGTTTAGTTTATTTATTAATAACAGATAAGTTACCGGTCCAAACAATCCAACTCGTCATAGTAATTGAGCAAAAGCTTGCAAATAAATTGAATTCCAGGAAAACTGTCACCTGACCTTATCGAAACATATTATAATCGATAAAGATAACAAATTTTAGTAGCCCACCTCATAGCATTACGAAATACTCAAAATGTTAAAAAAAAAAGAAAAAAGGCAAAAGTTGTAACGCATTTATTCAGTAGGACCGCTGGGATCACTTTCAAACGTCTTAAAACTAGGTGATTTTACTCCTGTTCCTTCGCGACCAATACCGTGAAGAATCAGGGCAACAAACACGGTTTGGGGCCTAGCTTTCTTTTAGGTAATCCATCCTAAATCTAAACATATGCTGACTTAGGTGGTCCAATTGCTTAAATTATATAATACAAGATAGCAAAGACATTGAACACATATCAACCGTCGAGGGGCAGAGCGACATCAGGCCACGCGAATTTATCATTAATATAATCATTAAGTTCAGAAAACGAATTATAAATAATAAAATTTGTACAGTGCATTTAGCTCAGGCCCGTGCTCGTTATTAAATACTAGCTGTCCGTCGCAGTGTAACTCGCGGTCCCTCGGGAAAAAAACACTTTCCCTGGATAAAATGTAGCCTATGTTCAGGGATAATGCAGGATTCCAATGGTGAAAGAATTTTTTCAAATCGTACCAGTAGTTACGGAGCCTATTCAATTCAAACAAACAAAACTTTCCTTTATAAAATATTAGTGCATCTACACTAATATTATAAAGAGGAAAGATCAATGACTCAAATGGGTCAAACCGATGAAAATCTATAAACATTAATATAATAAAGAATTATATACCTATTGAATAGTTTTAAAATTAATAATAATTTACCTCTGAACTCAACAATAAATTGCTACAATCACCTCTGGGAGTACATGAGGGTGAAGTTGAATTACCCATCCAACCATCTATTTACGTGGATAGTGAAATGACGTAATCCAAGGCAGAGCCATGCAAAGCTGTTTGTAAAATAAGCATACACAACTCGTTGAGTGATATTGGAACGCTATTTATTGTCTATAAATGTGTTCTAGTATCTATGATTATACCTTATACTTAAACTTACCCTTAAGTGCAGTTCTACAAATAAAAATGGTACATCGCTTTGGAGATGCGATAAGCGTGAAGAATGCAGTGCATCCGTTTCATTAAACGAGGGACAAACTGTGGTCATAAGGGAATCGTTTCATTCTTGCAAAAGATGAAAAATAATACGTATTCAGAATCTGATATTGACTCTAAAAAATATACTTTGTATCCTGTTAGACGAAAGTTCTTGAACCTGCAGAAAAAAGAATTTTCGAGCGACGAAGTACAGATTCCAGAGATTCTTTCAAGAGACTGTTTAGTCAACATTGCGGCACTGAAATTTATCAAATATTCATGTTTTTTTTTGTCGAAATACTGTGAAATGAAGAGAATTCATGGTTTTCGGTGACAGTAATTTTAAGGTACCTACCTAACCAGGCAAGGTTAACTATATTTTGGTTAAATGCTTAGTTTCCTTTTAGTTTATTAGATCACCCTCCTAAGCAGCATCTCAAGAGACATCAAGGAGATAATAACAACTGTCCACACAATGAAAACACAAATGGCAGCAGGCAGATCGCCAAAGGGTGAACAACCTTGAACTACGAGTAAAAAAACCTGCAGGAGGCAAGGATGGCGGGGCTGACGCTGTACGTAAGACCTACCACCACAGGCACACCCTCAAGCGGAGGCACACCGCACACGCTATTTGAAGGGCCTGATCCCGTTTTCATTTAGAATAGGAGAGGGGGCTGTCCCGTTCCATTGATATATCTTTTCCATTCCTTAGTAAGGGTTTCCCATAAAAAAAATTACTAAGCAACAGATATAAGTAGACGTTTGTGACTCTGAGTAGCGACGCAAGTCCTTATTAAACCAACCATGCATGTCGACATTGACCTTCGATCAACAATTCACATTGACAGTTCGAAAAGTATTACGTTTGTAATCATTAATAACTATTGATTAGTACTGCCACGGGTACTTTAAAATCTCCCGTGGTAACAGACTGGCTGGTAGTAGTACGGGCAAAAAATATTTCCCGTGGTACTACTGGTGCGTAGTACCGCGTCGGTTTCGTGCCGGTTTTATTAGCATTGATGCCGAATACACGACTCTTTAAAATAGACCACGAAGAAGACTCATAAATATTCTTGAGAAGAGCCGTTCATATACCTAATGACCCCAAGGAGTTACCATATTTAAATACTTACCGAAACATGTTTAGTCAACTACCAACCAATACGTTAGTAGATAAAACTGCAGTAAAAGCGACAACGTTATGCAATCCACAACTTGATTTGAATTCATTTTTGAACAATTTTGAAAAAAACTTGATGACGTGCTAGTGACGGATGACATCTGTCATGTTTATTTATCTTGAACGCTCCAGTATTATGTGCCAGTACAAATAGGTATGTTATAGAAAGTTTGTATATTGGGTACAGGTACCCAAAATGCCATAGGCCATTCAGCCAGATGTAAAGTGTCACAAACTTATCGGAATTGGTGAGAGGCGCTGTTATCGCATTTGGTGCAGAAAAATAATAAATTCGTTAGTTCCTCTTTTGGCCATCGGTCCAGATAAGTTTGTGGCACGGTCTACCTACATCAGTCTTGAATGGTCTACAGCATTTTTTAGGCAAAACGCGATTGTGAATATTAAGGTATACGATGTAAGCAATCTGTTAAATAGACTAAGAGCGTCCTAGACATAAAGCTGATATAATTTGACATTTAGCCATAACTAGCTTCTGCGCGCGGCTCCGTCCGCGTGGTTCCAACATTTTGAATAGCCTATATGCTATTCCAGGTCACTATCTACGTTTATTACAAGTTTCATCCAAATCGGTTCACTGATTTAGACGTGATTGAAACACAAACATCTAAACAAACTCACAAATTTTCAGCATTATTATATGAGTGAGATGTTGTGCCGATCCCACGTAATGTGGGACAAGGGCAGGAAGATGATGATTTAGTCATAATGCGACTTAGTCCTTTTATGCATTAGGTACCTCTTGTTTTGAATGATGCAAGCCACCCTAAGACTTAACACAATACGAAATAATACTCAATCATCAATAAAATATTATCAATCAAGTGATGGACCATTTTTCATAATTCCCTCGGACGATCTCGATTGTTAATTTTATTGTGATTAAATTAGTTCGGTAGGTATTATTATAAGTATCTTGTATTCGTGAATAATAGTGTTACATACTCTCGATGGGCTTGCAACCTGTCAATAAATGAAATGAATGCCAACTTCTGTTCTGAAAAAAAAAAACATGTGATGCCGACCCCACATGTGGGAAAAGGGCAGGAAGATGATGCTTATGCTAACTTCTGCATAATTTGGGCATTGTGATAAGTAATGTATTTGGTCATGCCTCTGACTTCCGTCTCAAAGCATCTGGAATACACAAACAAATATCTGAGAAAATACCTACTGCGCCTTGGGAATATAATCATGAGAGATCGATAATGTTTGTTTGTTTTTAAAACATATTTTTTTAATCAAAATACATATCAAAGCAATAAAGAAGGTAAAGTCGTAAAGTGTGGCCCACTGGAACTATTTCTTAAGTAATTGGTTTCACTACCCTTTGATAGATGGCGCTATACGAGTACAAACGGAACATCTTAGTTCAACTATAACGCTGACAGGTGGCTACAGAGCAATTGTTCGCTATGAGAAAAATAATTATAAAGGCATTAAAATTAGAGGTGGTTGTAATGTAACATAATATGCTACTTTTAATCCCGGAATTCCCGTGGGAACGAAGTCGTGAACACAGTTAGTTAATATGATATCGCGAGAGGAATATTATTACGATTACTTCTTGGTTACTTGCAAGTCTATACTCATTATAGGTAATATATTCATTTATACATAATGGCCATCAAATACCAAAATTCATTTCTCAGATAAAATATTATCAGACGGTTACCTTTATTTGAGCGAATTAATGATTATAAACAAAGGTTCTATATACAGGGTGTAAAAGACGTCTTCCAAAACCAAAAGGGTTTCTCGAAAAAAAAAATAATACCCGGAGAAGAGAGAAGGCGAACGACCGAGTCTCCCGGGAAGTTCTGTGTTGGGGTCTGCTCTAATTTTAAGTACATTGGTTCGCTTCTCCAGAACGATGGCATATTGACGTACAATCGTGACGACAGGTCTCAGGGACACTTACGGATCCGGGGAGGAACCGGGGGGAACGGCAGTTGAAGGGCCGGTGTGTACTGTTAAGTCCGACAATAATCTGGAATCTATTGTCGGATAACCAATGGTCTGACGGGAGGTAGCTTCTCCGCGCGTCCCTCTGACTCGCAGATGGCGCAGTGGATGAAACTAGGGCGAGCTGGTTGTCTTGTAGGCGGCGGAACACCGAAGAGGTTGACGGCGGTAGTACCTCCAAGATTCACTTTGAAGAGTGCGTGGTACGCGATATCACCGCCTTCGCTACTCTTGCCCGGCATCAAGGAATGCGGGTGCCTTGGCGACTCGGTCGGATAAGCATTGACTGACTTGCCTTGGCACCAGTCACTTGTATGGTCTGGATGACGAGGCCGCGGAGTTAGTTCGGAGCGAGGCCAAACCTGCTCGGGATGGAGGGCGGGAACAGGTTTTTAGCAACATCAGCCCCACACCGCCTGCCCCACGAGGGGGTGAGTGGTATCCCCTGCCCAACAGGGGACTTTGGGTTCTGGCTGTTCATCATGCAGATCCCGGGTGAGCGACACCGTTAGACAGGTGTCGTCGTGAGCTCCGCGCACGTGGTGTAATAGCCGCGTGTGCGGGTGCCGGGCGTGGCTGAGGGTGCCATTACCGGGATTGTGCTCTAGGCAAAATGCGAGGGGCACCGGCGTGTTCCGTAGGAGATCCCGGAGCCTCTCGTTATGCATAGAGACTGGCCATCGGGTGGATTTTAGTGGGTCGTCGAATGCTCGACAACCCACCACTCCTTCCTACGTTCCTTCGACGTAATTGGAAGTCTGTGAGCAGATTTTGCATCCGCAAAAAAAAAAGGTCTCAGGGGCAATAAAGGTTAGATAAGTCAATATATTTTTTGTGTTTTAATTTCGTAAAATAGAACCATGGTTTGAATGCAAGCCTTTTTACACCCAGTATAGGGTTAGACGTTAGAGAGGTACCGAACGGCCATGCAGCGGGTATGTATACGAAATAGAATCTTAAAAGAAATGTTAGAAAGCTTAGTTTCCTTTAACTACGGGTTGGCAAAATAAGGCATAATGGGGTAAGTAGAGTAAAATGGAAAGCGTGTAGCGTGTTAACTTTCACTTACGATATTCTAGGTCGTATAAATGGTTCAAGGTTTAAATGTTTCTTTGTGGGGCTGTGGAGATTATAATTTGTAAAGATTTTTTTGTATAATAATATACTTAGACATTGACATTATTATACAAACATCATATGGAAATACTCACGTTAAAACTATCAATGTTGTTAAGATACCATTTATTCATCATTACCCTGCCCTTATCCCACTCTAAGTGGGGTCGGCACAACATGTCTTCCACTAACTCTTATACCCGGTTTCAATATTCAACGGGCATTCGTAGGTAAGAGCTACGACTCGTTTTCACATAAAAATTTTGACAGCTAACTTACCTCCGGTTTCTAGCTGTCAAACTTTTGTATGTGGAAACGAGTCGTAGCTCTTAATTACGACTGTCCGTTAAACATAGAAACCGGGGGTTAGTCGTCAACTATTAACCACTCCTATCACATTCATAATTGTCTCTCACCACCAACCACCACCACCACCACTTTCTTCTTCGGCCTTCCTATTCTTGCTATTTGGGTAACATGGTTTTTATCATACCTCATGATGTGTAAGCTATACTTAAATATTATCACCTAATTTACCTATTCCTACATTTTAATATAGGTTACTTAGCACAAGGAATACGTCAACAACTGCAAAAAAAAAACATATTTCTTCTTTTTGGATGACGTGCTGTTCAAAACGTTTTGCGCTTCTTTAGAAGCGGACATAAATTACCAAGTTGACCAAACAACATAAAACAAATGGTTGTAGAAGCAAATGATGAATTGAGAAGGTCAATGATAAATGAATCAGAGGAACTGAAGTTCGATGGCGTGCAGTTTGCAGCAAAATTAGATGAGTATCTTATAAAAATCGGCAATATATGAACGTTCATATATTTTCGCCTTATTTATGAGAAAATACTGGCTATAAAAACTTGGGCCTTGTAAGAATAAACAAAAAAAACAGCCTTACATTGTTTGGACATTTTAAAGAGAAAACTAGAATAAAAATTGCAATCTTGCACAAGATAGTGACATAATTAGTCTGATCGCCGACGGGGCCACCGTAATGACAGCTTTAGGCCAGACTGCTAAAGCTAAACAGCAACTTTGCCTAGCGCATGGCATTCAGCTTCCTATAAATTGATGTGTTGTTAAAAAAAGTTACAACTGTAGCTTATAACTGTAGCTAGTGCTTGGACCAGCTTATTGAAGAAGAATAATAAATACAGGAGAGGTGACTGCACGTGAAGAACTACTGAAGAGTGACAGAGAGGAAGGCGACTATCTTCACTAAAGATGGTGGTTTTGATGTCAATGAAGATCAACGTACTACTATTGTACCAACACTGTTTTTTACAGACATTATTGACAAAATAAGACACGTGTGTGTGAATGTTTTAAAAAGTCATGGCAAACCATATAAATACTCGTAAAGACGAAGCTTTTTCTCGATTGTAAAACTCGGTGGAGTTGCGCGAATCTTTCGATGACACGATTGTGCGGTTTTTAAACCTAAAAGACTGCCTAGAAAGCGTTATTAGATCTGAAATCAAGTGCCCGATTTATTAATACGGAGCTAGGTAGAAATTTAACCAACTTATCCGAATCTTTAGCTGTCGTAAAAGCCACAGTAGTAGCTTTACGCCAGCATGATTCGAATTTAATAACAGCAGTAACAGCTTTTAAATTTATACTTTAAAAACTGCGCCAAGATCACTCCTTCATCAGCACTCAGTTATTTCATTCGCCTATCCAATGAATTCGCGAAATTCATTAGAAAGGCGAATGAAATAACTGCTGACAGATTTTACTTATATTTACCTAAAAAAACTCAGGCCTTTCTACTAGATGATTTTACAGCGTCAGGAGGCAACTTATGCCTACACTGAACGGGACGATATAGTGCCTGGGACATAGTTTGAGATGGAATAGGCTTGCACCAGCATCTCAAACATCCTCTCAGCTAAGTAGTTCTCCACATAACCCACTTACATAACCCAACGACTTACTACAAGGTACTTTTCAGTGACGTAAAGAACGCAAAAGCCTTAAATAATGACAAAATAAGAACTACCATTGTAGACCAAGCAAAAATTTATTTCACGACACTCAGTAGGGATAGATTAGTAGGGATATGTGGAACTGGCTACACTCATTCCAAGTTATGAAGTTCATAAATTGGAATAAGTGTCGTAAAATATTTTTATGTTAGTATGAACAACGAGAAAATACATGTCAATATATCTAAATACTAGCTGCGCCCCGCGGTTTCACCCGCGTAAGTCCCGTTCCCGCGGGAATATCGGGATAAAAAGTAGCCTATGTGTTAATCCAGGGTATCACCTATCTACATACCAAATTTCAACCAAATCGGTCCAGCCGTTTTTGCGTGAAAGAGTAACAAACATCCATACATCCATACATCCATACTTACAAACTTTCGCCTTTATAATATTTATATAGGATCAAAGAGCAGTTTAAAAGACAAAGAGCTTGACCCTGAAAACTATAAACAAAATTGGCGCTTTATGACAATGGAGGAGTTATGGAAACCATCTAATGAAAATTTAAAAAGTCTTAGAATCGATTCCCCTAACTAGTTTTGATTCAGAAAGAGCGTTCTCTTCAGCATGTCTAATATGCAATAAAATCCATAGTGGAAACGCGGCGACGGTGACGCAAGGAACTGCAGAGAGCTAGTCAGAACTACCTGCAAAAACTGTCGATTACGCGTAGATACACGCAGCAACTAGTCTTTACGCATAAAAGTTTTAAACCTACTACTAAATAGTATGGATTTATGTGAGTTTTAGTTGCAATTTTTTATTTGTGAGAGCCGTGTTGGTGTTCGAATTCTTGCCGTGAATGGAATTTTCGTTTTGGTATTATACGCATCCTGTAGACTATGTCGGTGACTTTAGTGCGTCTACGGATTTCTTCATTTCTGATTCGATCTCGTAGAGAGACGCCAAGCATAGCCCTTTCTATAGCTCGTTGAGCAACCTTAAGCTTTCATATGAGGCCCATAGTGCGGGACCACACTACACACGTTTTAGCATACAGGATTAGCAAGTTGAAATGGCAGTGGGCGGGGCACATAGCTCATAGAACTGACGGCCGTTGGGGCAGAAAAGTTCTCGAGGGGATGCCACGCACCGTAAATCGCAGCGGCCCCCACTAGATGGAAACACGATCTGGTAAAGGTTGCTGGGAGCCGTTGGGTGCAGGCTGCACAAGATCAATCGATGGGGGAGGCCTATGTTCAACAGTGGACGCTAGATGGCTGGGTTGATAAAGATGATGATTATGCGCATCAATACCTACTCGAAACGGCGAAGGAAAACATCGTGAAGAAATCAGTTAGTATTCTACGAGTATAGGCTGCAATGGGCTTGCTAGATAGTTCGTATGGTAATGTTATACAATAATTTTTGCTCGAATACAATAAATAAGCTTTGTATATATTTCCCAATGTGTTTATACTGGGTGAAGGTCATACATACATAACCCAATAGAGCGAATTCCCAAAGTTATGGCAGCTACTTAAAAAGCTGTTGCCATGGCAACGGGACGTGCTCGATGCCACAGATACTGACATAGTTTAACCTGGGTTAGCTGTTTAGAAGTAGCGCCAAAGAAAATAGTATTAGGTAATTTTACCTCAATCAGGACTAGTATTGAATAGGTTTTCGTAAAATAGAAGCCTACGTAGTAATCACAAATAAATTAATTAAAGAAGTAGATTAAAAAAAAACAAGAGGTAGTTCTTGTTAGTTTTTGCTTTTATTTAAAGATATTTTAAAGCAAATCTTAGAAACAACTATTGGTTTACTCTTGAATTAAAGCAAGATAACGTTCATAAATGATCCAAACATAATTTTGTAATGAGGTATGTTCAATGTATTTTAAGTTATTATCAGTTGCTTTGCTTTGGCATTATATAATATCATTTTGACATTTTATTTTAAAGATATGTACCTACTTACTTATTTATAACTATGTCCTAACATAAAATAATATAAGTAGGTACCTATTTAATTGACCTTGTAAATGTTTGTATGGCCTACCGCCAGAATCTAGAGGCTCTGTTAAACCTGAACATCAATTGTATACTAGGACCTAGGTTCACAAACAATAAATGATTTAATTTGATTTGGTACCCCCTAACTAAGCTTCTCAAGACGCCATAAAGCGCGCTACAAACTATTCAACCCTCATTGCAAACATAAAGTATTCTGTGACACTAACAGCTCGTAACAGTTAGAAAGCAGAACCTAGTTAATTTCTTATTTGAGACTTGTCTGCGATAAAAATAACTCAACTCAATGAACGCCAGACAAAAGGATAAAGACGTCCAAGGTCGACCACAGACGACATTGTAGTGGCACTCCGCAATGCGGCCCGTGCCTTGTGGAATGATAATAAAGTCCTGACGAATTCACTTCTGTTTATAATGGAGCGCTCATATTCCAATTTATTGTTCCTGGTTGACCAATGGCCATCTACCACATCAAAAAAGGAGAGGCATTATCAAGTTTTTTTAATGAAAACTAGCACTGAATAGTTGTAAAGTAATACATATTAAAAACCTATTAATATACATCCTGGTTGAAAAGTAAGGACATTTTCCGACTACTAATATCTCAGCAAAATAATATTTAACAAAATTTGTTAATAAAATGAAATATACCCATTGTAACACCCCTTAAACCATCAACATACCGTAAACCTAAACAGGATCACGACTATATCCCCAAGGCGCGATAGACATCCTCCCAGATCTTTTTATCATTCAAATATACCATAAAATCAGGGGAAAAAACAGGAGAGTGATGACGGCTGATAGAGGGCAATGGAAGAGGAATACATGTTGTGTCGACCCCACATGGAGTGGAACAAAGGCAGGAAGATGATGATGATATCATAAAATCGATTAATAATATAAGATTATCAAGTCCAGCATATACCTACTTAAAAATAGTGATTACCTCAGATCAGCAGTAGTGTCACGTTTTACAAATGTAGAGCACTTACCTGTGAACAATAAATACAAATTACACATAAAAAAAAGCTTTGCCATTATTTTATTTTATCCGATTTAGGAAAATTTTCAGCTAGGTAAAAACAATACTTAAATAACAATACGTAAAGTTTAAATATTAAAATAGAAGCCTCTGTGGCGCAGTGGGTGAAAGCCCGCTTGGGATGCAGAAGGAGCGGGTCCGATGCCCGCCGCGAGATAAATGTTTGTATGATCTGCAAATATTTATCACGGGTCTGGGTGTTTCCATCCATACCATATATTTATTTACATTCAAAAAGTATATAAGTTAGTAGTATATCCGTTACCTGGTTCCCATAGTCATCTAGCCCCAAACTAATCAACGCTTGTAGGTACAAGCTTTGCTTAGTTTGGGGCTAGATGACGCTGTGCGAAATGTCTAGCAAAAAAATACCTTTCCGATACTCCAAAATTAAATTAGTAAGGCTATGTAAAACAAACACTTGTTGCGCCGTCTCTATTCAGACAAGGGAAACTCAGTTAAAATCTATGCAACAACGAACTGAAGGGCAAAGTATATACTTTGAATTACTATAAATCTAACAAGTCAATTTGATTTACCTACTTGTTTTTAACATTTTAAAAGATTTAGTTTTATACTAACATGTGCGCGCGGCTTTGCCCGCGTGGTACCAACATTTTGAATAGCCCATATGCTATTCCAGGTCACTATCTACGCCTATACCAAGTTTCATCCAAATCGGTTCACTGGTTTAGGCGTGATTGATACACAAACATACAAACATCCAAACATACTCAGAAACTTTCAGATTTACTATATTATTAAGAAGTAGGAATATTAGGATTTATAGGATTAGGATAGGATATTCTTAGGATTATTAGGATAAGTAAGTAAAATCTACTACAAAAGATCAATAAAATGATTATGACGTATTTTCCTTAATAAAACTGCTTTATATTATACCTTCTGAATGATCCTGCCCAAAAAACACTGCCCCCATCAAATTTTCTCTGTTTCCAGCATTTGTTTTTTAACAGGCAATCAACTAATTCGTTACTTCGGAACTATACGCGAAATTTACTATCGATGATCGACATGTTGTTGACATGGATAGTACTTTGAGAATGCATCCGCCAATTTGTTGTTACACCGGATATTTTAAAATAAAAACATGAAAGTCGCGGGTTTATTTGAATATGTATTAGACATTTCTGGTGTACAAACTGGCGGATGCAGCGTCAAAGAACAAAATAGTGTCACTATACACAATTTCTAGCACAGCCAATTTTTATTGCTCAAAAGTTGTCACTAGCCTGCTCTTCAACTAGTTTATCTCTTTAATCCAATTACTGAAAATGACTTTGCTATAACGACTGAAATATCCTAAAAAAATCCATCCCACTTGATTTAAATTTAAATATAAATAAAACATAGGCCTATACATATTTATTACATGATTGATACAGCGTCGGAGGCTAGCCTGGCCTAAACTCGGCGAGACGTTGTAGCGCCTAGAACACAATAAATAAATAATTTTTGTATAATTATTCCTACCAATGGACTCATCATCATTGGCCTGCCCTTATCCCGCTCATGCGGGGTCGGCACAACATGTTCTCTTCCATCACTCTCCTCTATCACTCATCATCTCCGCATCCACTCTTTTCTTCTTCTTTCACACAAGCCATCCATCTCTACTTACATATCCATCCACATTCATTTCCATCACACTTTTAGTAACATGAGTTTCATCCCTCCTCATGAAGTGCCCATACCACGCTAACCTATCTACCTACCAATAGACTACTTTCAATAAAATTATTATTATTAATAACCTGTGGTATCCCACTGCAGGGCAAAGGCCTCCTTTCGTTTCTTCCACTCCTCTCTATCGTGGGCTAATGTGGACCAATCAGGAGAGTGGGAGTCCAGTTCGTCTCTCAACCGCCGCCGCGGTCTGCCGCGTGGTCGTTTCCCACTTGTTGCCCAACGTCTGCGATTTGTGTTTTGGAGCGCAGATCACTTCAATTTTATTTCAATAAAAGCTTTACTATTTTCCCTGACATGTTTCAACTACCACACTAGGTGTAATGCAATTTGCATAGCTTTAATCTAGTTAGCATCAGCACTTGTCTTGCATCGCAAGAACCCTAAATAATCTACGTCATGTCATCGGCAAGGTTATCTAGAAGAGATTCAAGGATATATCCGATTTTGCAGATTATAAATGAATAGAATTAGCTGTATTATACACCCTTATTTTTTAATTACCAAAAAAATTTTAAACATGATCTCGGTGTCTGTTACTGATCACACCTCTGTAGTTAAAACTCAAAAAAAGAGAAAAAAAATTATAACCTCAAAAGGAGACGAGACGAGTCAAACATGGATTTATGATAGCTACTGCGGTTTTACTGACTGGGGATGATACGAGAACATAGTTCGAATGCGAGTCTATACGCGATTGTTGTCTATAGTACTTATTTGTACAGTTTTCATAAAATTTTGTTCGGTTTTGGTTGACTACAATTCTCGATAACTTTGTGATAGTTAAATAAAAAAAAAGTTCTGACCATGCCATTATCATTTTCTGCGTCTGCTGCAACTGTCCTTAAATTTGTTTTGGTAGTCATAAAATAGCAGTGTATTTGTCAACTTAGATGAAGAATTAGTGTCTAGGTTATGCGCCGTTTATATGATACCAGCTCTTGCATACGATAAAATTTTGGTCTAAACAACACGTAGTCACATCAAATTCTTGATCAGGGATAAAAGTTTTGTTTCAAAACTTTGCTTTTTATTCGTAGATGGAAGAGATAACATGCAGAAATGCCGAGGAGAACACATCAATCCAGTCCGTTTCACCTCTTGGCTTTTAGTAGAGACTTAGTTTTGGTATGGTAAATGTGTTGGAGTGTACAGACTTATCCGTTGTTAAAAATGGGTATTTTACTGCATTACGATGCGTTTCAGAGATCCTGAGCAGCCTAAGTAATGCCTTTCACCCTCGAGAATAATTTCATAATTATGCACTACTTAGCTGTCCATCGCGGTGTTACCCGCAGTCCCTCGGGAAAACTTCACTTTTCCGGGATAAAATATAGCCTATGTTCATCAGGGATAATAAACATTTGATGAGTCATTCAGAGAAATAAAATTTCTGTATTACGAATGTATCTATCCCGAATTTGCGGTAGACATTTTCGTAGTTTTTTTTGTATTCCAGATCCTTTGATGATGTCCAAGCAGGTAGGTCAAAGGCCCAAATTCATATTTGGGGTATGAGTATTGCTTCAAAAAGTACCTTGTTGAACGCTCAATATACTCGATATTTTAATTTACCAGTTGCAAATAATGCAGAATAACATGTTATTATTTCCATGAGGGACCACAATGTTGGCAACTTCTCAAAACGGGGGCACCTGGCTTTATTAGATACGTGCAGCGTAAACAAGTATCATGGATCTAGGATAGTTCTCTCAAGGGATTGGTTTGTTTACCTTATGGTAGAGAATATTTAATAATGAAATTACCGTACAGAATGTCTATTCTAGGAGTCGGTGCCGTGTATAGTGTAGACTGTAGTGTCTACTATAGTCTACACTATACACCGCACCGACTCCCCTCAAGTTCTTCATTGCGTAAATACAAACGTGGGAGCTTATTTCATAGTTGCGAGTGAAAATTAGTCTAATACTACTACACAACAGGTAATTAAGCCTCGGTATTTGAATGAGTTTTGTGGAGTTTCCGGGATATGCTTATGATGAATAGTTATTTAATAGAGCTGAAATTCGGAATTCCGTCCGGAATCCGGAATTCGGTATTCCGAATTTCAAAACATTGCAGCAACAACTTTCGCAGGTATTTACTTTATATAAATAAATACCTCAAACTGAAATCGTTAGAGGTGCATTTCCTCGAATCAAAGTATGGGAGGTATGGGAGGAACGTTATGCACTTTTTAAAATAAATTACATTGTAAAGTTCATTTCTTTATTCGATGAGCATTATTGAATTTAGCTCAAATGGTAAAGGACAGTCTTTGAAATGCTATTAATTTTTAACAAATACTTAAGATGGTCGCAGACTTATCCGCGCCATACTAAGACGTCAGACGCGAGCCGCATTTTCTACGTCATCAGTATTTTTTCTATAGAAAAATGACTGCGGCGCGCGGCGATCAACTTTAATAATAATTAATTCACATTCAAACATGTATAAAAATCAAAATTGCTCAATTTACTACTGAGATCTTAGCTCGCCAATTACTGAGATTATTTCATTAGAGACGTCGAACTTTATGAATGTACCGTACCTGCAGCAAAACTAAGATACGGCTTTGCACATGAAATGCAGACGTCGTAACTTTCAAAGAAAACTAGATAACATCTTTAAAACTTTACTTAGCTTGGATTTCGAGCAGCAACACATTCAATGAGTAAAAGTTCATGTAAAGTTATTTGTTTACATGTTGAGTCTTATTAAGACCTAGGAGTGCCAGCTTTATCTTTGCGCCAGAAGTTAACGTATTTTCCTTATTAATAAATTACGTTTAAAAAACAAAAAGAAACCCGACTGAAGTCGAAAATTATAAGGGGCTGAGGTTTTTTTGAGTTTGACCTACGGAAAAAGTGTCAACCACCCAGGAATAAAATGTGTATGGGGCGATCTCGATCCACCTACAAGATGGATCGACGACATCGTGAAATCTGCAGGTCGTACATGCGCAAGACTGGCTCAGTATAGAGACAAATGACAAAAGCGAAGAGAGGCCTATACCCAGCAGTGAGATGAGAAAGGCTGATGATGGGACGATCTCAAGAGTACGTACCTAGAGACCTACCCTTTCAAGCGAAACAGGAATTCAGAAAATCAGTTTACAATTAATTGACAGACATACCAGTGACATAGTGTTTACGTTTTTCTACAAGTGACATATTAAAAAATATACATACAGCCGCAGATAGAACCTCCTATTTTTAACCGACTTCAAAAAAAAGAGGAGGTTCTATGTTCGGGTGTATGTATGTTTTTTTTTTAATGTTTGTATGTTTGTCTGGGTCAAATCTTGCAAGAATTTGACCCACTTCCCGATGTCCGATTGAGCTGAATTTTGGTAAACTTATGAGTCCTCGGTGACAATGCAATAATATGGTAACAGCTAGTTGATCTGATGATGGAATCATGAGCTGTTCCACGGAACTCTTCAGAAAATAGGCCGATTGAGTTGAAACTCGGTTCGTAGATTGAGTATCATCTAAAATTGTAAAATATGGTGACAGCGAGCTGATCTGATGATGGAGAACGGAACGTTAATAGAGTATTATTGTAAACTTTGAAGTCGTTTATAAATTCTAAAAATATCTCAGGAAAATTAAATAGTTATGAAGATATATAAGTGTCAATGGACACAATTGTAACTAAACGAGGTCGAAATAATTCATTTCACCGTCTAGACAGTTCAAATGTCATTTCATATTGATAGAGGATAGTTTTATCGAAAAGTGGTTCCGGAAAGTTAATAATTTAATTGGTAGCGTAATCTATGAGAACGTCGTCTAGGGCCAAAATGGTCACAAACATTTTTTTATTGACAATCAATCATACAATTTACTAAAGAACATTAATCTGAATTATAAACGCAATTGCACACACTATGTGCTGAAATAGATACGACACTTTCTTGTGCGGTTTCTTTATAGGGAAATGATATTTGCCTTATTATATATTACTGAATTTATGCCATAGAATTGAAACGTGACATGAAAATGTCCAAAACGAAAACAAGAAACCTTAAAATCTCCATTAAACTTTCGCCAAATATACACCTACCCACACACAGGTGGTTATAGGTTGTCTGGTAGAGATCGCTATTTAGCGATAAGACCGCCGATTGTATGTCATTGTGTTTTTTTAGTTTTCCATTTTTGTTTATTTTTATTATGTGGTGTGCAATAAAGTATTTTCTATCTATCTATCTATCTACCCCTGAAAATCCCAAATTTCTTTTTTACGCTTAATTATAGACTTAAGTCTATAATCCCTGTATATTATAATTTATTGCAAAAACCCCACTGCTGGACAAAAACTTTAACATTAGTGAAAGAGTTTTGTAAAAAAAAAAAATTTACAAAAAAAGTTGTAAGATTTTTTTATTACATAATTTACTCGCAGTTCTCAAGAATTGCTTAGGGACTTCGTTAGTGTATTTATTGGGTCAAATTGTTTGTTTGGTCAAATTATTTGTTTGCGCTGTTATTAGTTTACCCATACCCCGCTTCAAGCGATATACATCGCTCCTGACCTCCGATAATTGCGAAATACCTAGACAAAGTGTGCCATGGCCAGAGCGGATTCATAATAATACCAAGCCACGTAATCAGCCGTTTCTATAGAAAAATTGTGGCAGGTCAGTTAATACACTAGCGTTGCGTTGACCCAATATTTTTTCCATGCAAGGTATAAGTACAAACTTATCGGTCAGTTTCCTAACGGTGTTATGGTGGATTTAATTTGTGAATAAAACAATACCAAAATACTAATGGTCTGACGCCCGTCGCATTTTCCGTTACACTATCCTACTAATATAATACCTACACTATCCCATCCCATCCCAGTTACCACTATCATAATATAATTATATTGTTCAACGGTTGATGAGAGAACTGTAAAACGTAACTTGATGATACTGATGATAGCGAGAACGCGCGCCCTTGTTCGTTCGCGTTCCCAATAAGTAGGTACCTAATATTAGAAATCGTGGCCCTGGAGATGTTTGACATAACATTTGTTTTGGTCATGTTAATTTTTAAGCTGACCTTCAGAGATGCTCAGTAGCAGCGATAAAATCAAAAATCAAAATCAAAAATCATTTATTCAGTAGGACCACAGGGATCACTTAGAATAGTCTTAAAACTAATTTTACTCCTGTTCTTTCGCGACCAATACCGTGAAGAATCAGGGCAACAAACACGGTCTGGGGCCTATCATTTTTTTAGGTGATCCATGGATCCATTGAGTTGGAGCAAGTCCCAAGCTTTTTTGTCATCCAAATAATCTGATATCTTAGATAGGTACACAACGTAGACAACGTCGCGAGTTTCAGCTAGTTATCTACTACTATTTTTGCTTCGCTGTATTCATAAATGGAACAGCTTAAAAAGTTTCAGAGAACTCTGCGTACCCAGAATGTATGAATGTACCTACATGTATATGACATGAATCTAGCTTTGTTCCGTGATGGTGACATTTTTCGCAATGTGCCTGACGTATTCAATTAACTCCAGCAATAACTTTAACTGAAGAACTTACTCTTTAAGCCTTTACACGACACGCATCAGTGAACATTATTCTGGAGATGTGACGAGACCCTTTGACAAAACAAAGCGTACGAAACCGTTTCATTTTATAAAATTTAGCTCTTTGGCTTTGCTGCATTCTTCTTACGCTATAATATTGATGGAAGCTAGTTTATTATTAAATATTTCCGAACGATTCCACGCGACGCCACTTAAAATTTTAAACCGCAAGATGAAGCTGCTAAATTAAATCATATTAGCAAATTTAGGCCATTTTCTAAATTATTATTTTTAAACCGGGTATTTATCACGTACCTATTGTTATTATTTCTTTTTTCCGACGTTTCCGGAAAAAAGAAATAATAACAATAGGTACGTGATAAATACCCGGTTTAAAAATAATAATTATGTCACCAAATCACGAAAGTTTAAAAAAACATTTTCTAAATATCAGCATTTTCTAAATAATGCAAAATCTACACATATTATTTCAGCGAAATCTGTTTTATTTGTTGTTTTTCTCATGGTGTGCAATAAAGAAATATTCTATTCTTCAAAATGTCAGCAGACAACTTTCGATTGACTTGTAGTCTCGGATTAGCACAGTATTATTTAATATGACTGCGTTATGCAAACAAACAGAGCCACGACGGCATCACTATGGTGCGGTAGGCATTATCTCCGATCTTTTTTTGTACTCCGGATACATATTTCGTACAATGCCGTCTTTTTTGTCTTTAATGAAGCAATATAAAAGTGACCAGCTGAAAGCCATTGCAGCCTATTGGAATACTCTAGCTGTTTCACGTTTTCCCTCACTGGTCAGAAAAATCAGTTGACGCAAGTCAAACTCGCAATTGAAGATCGAGGAGACATCCCACTCGGCCCACCATGGCTCTTGACTGCTTTATAGTAAAAAAGTAAAGTAAAATGTTTACTTATGTAGTACATTCTAACATTATAATCTAAATGTTAATAATAAGCGAGTTACATTTTATATCATTACAAAAAGATTATCCATTTACCTACCAGGCATTTGCGCGTGCTATGCCGAGAACTGCCAGCCTTCTCCCGCTTTGCGGTCGGCCAGATAAATGAGAAATACTGCGAAATTCTTCAGTAAACATAAATTCTATATTTTTAGAATCACACTGAATTTTCCTATAATAATAAATAATTTTTAATAGAAGTTAACCAATATTATACCTACGTTTTTTGTTGTTAAATTATGATATCAGCTATCAAAATATGCAGGCTGCATTAGTGGACGCCATTCATAATGCCTTTCTGTAGATATGACGAGCTTCACAGTAAACCCCTTAATAGCGAGGTCAAAAGGATTATTTCCCAATAATGGTGTATGCTAACGCATTGTGAACAGCAAAATATTCTTTCAATTGAATACAAAATGTTGGTTTATATTTGAGTGGATTTCTTTTTTTTGTTTTTTGATAATAAAAGCATAGTCAAGAATTTTATGGTAGAAGAACCAGTAAAAATCAAATGAAATTATTTACATTCAGAGGGGTCTACATGACGTTTCTACATTTTTTTTATTTTTTATTTAATGAATGTTTAACAAAATATAACAAACACGACGGACACATGACGGACATCAGTACAATAAAAAGCTCAATTCAAAAAATTAGTCCTGTTTAAGTGTATATGCAGGTGTACACCTGCATATGAATATCATACATACCTACATATTACTTAATTTACCTAACTCCTGGGGTACCTATTTAGACTACTAGGTTTGCCATTGAAATTAAGTCATGCATTCAAAATATATTTGAAAGAATTGTAGGAGTGCTAAAGGGCCGAAAAACATTTCTCGGGCCCGGATAACGACCAAGCTACACAACCAGCGTGGTAGGATGACATTCCAAATTATGATGATAACAAGCCATTGCAGGTCCAAAGTGCTCGGAGAGTCTATATCAAGCTGGTAGTGAAGGTTGCGTTGGATAGTAAGTTTTTTTTAATTGGGTCACGGGAGAAACTTTCATTTGATATCTTCCTACCGTAAAACGACCGCAGCAAATGTATTAAGAACTAGCTGTCCGCCGCGGTGTTACCCGCGATCCTTCGGGAAAACTTCACTTCGCCGGGATAAAACATAGCCTATGTTTGGGGATAATGTGGGATTCTATTTGGTGAAAGAATTTTTCAAATCGGTCCAGTAGTTTCGGAGCCTATTCATTACAAACAAACAAATCTTTCCTCTTTATAATATCAGTATAGATTAAAAACGCGTTCATCATGTTCGCGTGGTGGATGACAGTAAACAAAGCTTTTAAGGCTAGTGTCCGAACTTGTATCAATAATTCGCCTTCTATACTATCGTATTTACTATGAAGCGCGCCCCATATATCAATCAACATCATCTGATCAATGTTTTTATAAAATACATTGTTTAACAAAAAAATGTTTGAGTTCATTCATTATTATGCTATATTATTAGCTATGCTTGCACTATCCCTTCTTCTTCCCATTTTTGATTATGCAGATGCTAGCTATCCTGACTTATCTGAAGTTCTGCTAAACAAATTTGAGCGCCTTCAAAATCTCTGCATTCGATTCGTATTTGGCTTGCGCAAATACGACCATGTCTCAGAATTTCGTTCAAAGCTCAAGTGGTTTCCAATACGTTTTCGCCGGAATGTTCATATCCTGTCCATACTACATAATATTCTTTTTCTATCTTGTTCCCCTCGCTATTTAAAAGAATGCTTTGTTTTCGGTCATCAAGCAACTCCCGACCATAGCACCACTATGTATGGTGACTCGTTCACTGTACAAGCTTTACAGCTATGGAACTCTTTTACCTGTTTCGATTCTTTGTGTTATTTGTGAGTTTGCTATTTTTTATTTCTCTATGTGTAATTTGTGTGTGCTGTGGTGTGTGTGTATAGGTAGGTACTTAGTTTGTTACTGTTATCTTCTGAGATTAACTTTTGTACACCGCTGTATTTCTGTACTAGTCTATCCTGTCCATACAAATGGTTGCCAGGAAGAAATCACTTTTAGCGATATGACCGCCCATTGTACAATGTTTTTATTTTTATGTATTCTGTGTACAATAAAGATAAAGATTTAATCTATTTATTATATAGTTATTATTTATTTCTTAATCATCGATTTTAGTACAAAATGTATGGATAAACTATTTTACGATTCCTGACTTTTGTAGTAAGATCAAAATGTTAGGGAAGGTCTCCTAAGAACGTTAACTGTAGCTACAATAGTTTAGGTACCTGCCCTTCATGTCCCGTCTCAAAAAATAATAAAGGCTATCATTTATCATAATTAAACGACGAAATCCCTGCAAATACCTATGCCAATTTTTGTAGGAGCCGCCAGCTAATAGCGCGATGGGGGTCGCATAAAAAAAATTACATACATTTTGGGATACTTGAGATATCAAGATTCTCGCCTGCTTGTCATTGTCAATGTTGTAATTGTAAAATTGAATACAAATTTGTTTCTCCCTGTATAAAAACGTATAACGACATGCATAATTACACTTAACCATTAACTATGACCAATAGCGATGTCGTGTTTCGATACAATTAAACATTATTCAGGTTAAGTCGATGCTCATGTTCTGAAATCAGGTCATAATATCCCTTTTGATTGAGTAACTTTAAAAGCGAGATGCCAACGAGGGCGTTATATCTATGAGATTGCCTAAAGAGCTGTTTACCCTAAACGAAAGATGCCAATGAAGCAGTATGCCTGAAATGTGAAATCGACTAAGAAGCAGTTTATCTAAAGTGTATACCTAGCCTACAAAACAAAATGCCTAAGTGGTTAAATGCTTAAATACCTACTTAGTTGAATGTCTAAGTGGTTAAAAGTATACTACACAGGTACCCAGATGACACACCGGGAGTGCTGACAAAAGCGAAAACTTGAACAAAATTACTTGTGTAATTTACAACTAAACAGAGGTATCGGTAACGGTAACAGTGTCGCAAGCTCAAAAAACTCCCAATAAAGAATTTTTCATTTCTTTATAAGAATAATTGCAGCATAAGTCACTTAAAAACTGTTCCGTCATTATGATAGTGTAGGCAAGTACTGGTCACTTGAAATTAAAATTTATCTATTAGGAGTTGACATAATAATAATGAATAATGCTGGACATTTCACACAGCATCATCTAGCCCCAAACTAAGCAAAGCTTGTACTATGGGAACCAGATAACTGATATACTACTTATACATATACTTTTTGTTTGTAAATACATACATATTATACATAGAAACACCCAGACCCGAGATAAATATTTGCAGATCATACAAACATTTATCCCGCGGCGGGGATCGAACCCGCAACCTTCTGCGTCCCAAGCGGGCTTTCACCCACTGCGCCACAGAGGTCGTCATGAATGAGTTGAGGAGACCATAAACCATCTATAACGAAATTTAATAAATAAATAAAATAAATAAGTAAGGTGGAAGCACGTTACTCTTCTCTGGTAGACGGTATACTTTAAATTATGAAAATAAAGATGGTTCGTCTTCGAGGAGATGTTCCAACCGGAAAGAATGCAGTGCGTCTATAAAAATTTACAACACGAAAGGAAAGATCGAGTTTGTTTTATGCGAGAGCACACATACTTGTGAAGTTAATGGTACTAGAAATGAGGTTTTGGAGAAGTGTAAAGAGAAAGTATCAAAGAACTTCAAACCTGTTCAACAAATATTTAAAAAGGTTTTCGCAGAACATGAATTTACCGAGGAGACGAAAGCTGTTGGGAACCGAAAAAAAAAGATGGCTTATTAAGAGCTAGAAGAAAATATTTATACGGAGGTTGAGCAAGCAACAAAGGCGATTAGTTTCACTAAATTTTCTTCTTGTTTTATTATATGGCAACTAACTGTAGTTGCCTGGAAATTTATATTACAACAACAAGTTGTTGCAATATAAAGGCAAATGTTCCATGTTTTCTGTATTATCTTGATAATACAGAAAACATGGAACATTTCCAGCAATACTTTGAAAAGCAATAGTTGAAGGTAGTCCCAAATATGTTAAGGTGTGCCAATAAGTAAGTTCAACTTTCGTCAATTTCCTTCAAAAAATATGGCTAGAGGCTAAAATGGCAAGATCGGAAAATTCTATCTTTGATGTTCAACCGGAATAAAGTTGATATTCTGTTAAACGCAAAGTACAAGAAGGAACGGAAAAAGTAAGAAGATCACACTTTAACTCCCTTTGAATTTGTAGTCAACGCACATATTTCACTTACGGCTTCTTGGTCATTTTGTATTTCAGGCAAACTGCTTTACAGGTAATTTACATTTAGACAAACTGCTTCTTATTCTTAGTCAATTTCACAGTTTAGGCATACTGCTTCATTGGCATTTATCGTTTAAAGTAAACAGCTTTTTAGGCAATCTCATCTCATGTTTAGTTAGATATAACGCCCTCTTTGGCATCTCGCGTTTAAGTTAACTCGATCAAAAGGGCATAATATCATATCAGCAGAAATAAGAATGTGATTATTTTTATGTTGTAATGTGGATTATTTCAATTTCATTTTTTATATATTATACTGTCGAATTCTGGTACTTTTTAGGAAAGTTAGAGTTTTTAACAAATAACAGCGTTTTACCTATAAATAAAACGCTTATTAATACTTACCTTATTTGAAACTTTAGGTTTGAAGAAGGCACTTCCGTTTTCTGCTGTCATTTCTACCTCAGTTTCCTCTCTATATTGCCCTCTCGCTCGCACATCTCTCCATCTCACCTGGCAGAGCGCTGCGGATATGCCGCGCGAGCTTCCATCATTGAGTCGAAAACCCACCCAGGCAGAATTAAAAATGAAAGTTTCAAATAAGGTAAGTATTAATAAGCGTTTTATTTATAGGTAAAACGCTGTTATTAATTCTTGACCGTTATTTGAAACTTTAGGTTTGAAGACGTGTTTGTTATCGCCTGGGGGAGATGGACGCCAATGTGACTGTTTTAACTACAATAGAATGTGTAGGTAAATATTTCATAATACAGACCTATGAAGGTATTCAACAGAAATGTATCTACTTAGTTAGGTATCAAGAAGAGTACCTAAAGGGTATATTAAATAAAGATGTGCGAGAAAAAACTTGTATTTCAATTTAAATAGGTACACATAAGAGTAATCAAACAATTCATACAACTTTTAGAACTAACTTGATAAGTAGGTTACTTAAGACATAATTTAAGTACCTACCTACCTAGACAGGTAGCAAAAATTGTACAATCAAAATAATAAGACAAAATACGTAGGTAGCAAAAATTGTGCAATCAAAATTAGGTAGGTTATTTAATTTTAATCTTAATCACACGGAACAAAAGAGCTAGTAATGCTGCTTTGAGTAGGAGTTTTCATAACTTCACGCCTATAAAATTGCCTAAAGGTATTCCCGGATCTCCAATTTCCGCGCGAGAGGATGTCATCAATAGGAACGTTGTTAGCCCAGTTTTTTGACGCAACCGCAGATCGAATACTACCCGGAGAAGCGATGATACCGGCTTCAACTAATAACGTTTTCACCCATCCAGCGATCACTGTCCGAGAAGCAGCTTTAGCTTGACCTCTTAGATGGAGAAATAAGCTTGAGGAGTTTGCTGCCTCACGCTTGTCACGAAGAAGCTCCTTACAGTGGTTTACCCAAAAAACTGGATCTAGCTTCTTTCCTCTTGGGGATTTTAGTAATTTCCACCCCGATTGTCTGTAATCAGAATTATCAGTTTTAGAACCAAAATTTGGCCATAAAACAAGATGATTGTCATGTCTTTCATAATGATCATCATCTACGGCAAGTAAGGTAAGGTCATGCACGCGTCGACCTGAGCATAACAGGAGCAAGACTGCGCAATGTCTGGATATTTGAAACAAATTGTTTTCATCGATATTATATGTTTCTAAGAAAGAAACGAGAACATCAATATTCCAAACCAATTTCTTATGATCTACAGGTTTTATCAAGGAGATTGATTTTAAAACATGCTTAACTAGGACATGTGAGCTTAAATGACCCGATAATTCCGTATTACATAGGGTGGACACAACAGATTTATGTAATAAAACTGTGTTATACGACAACTTTTCTTTTAAATGTAAGTCAGCCAAGAATTTTGCCAAAATAGAACCACTAGGCCTAAACGGATCAACTTTGGAAGTTTTGGCCCAAGTAAGCCATCTGTTCCATGCTGCTTTGTATGTCTTACGTGTGGATGGACGCCAAGACGACAATAATAATTCTAATTGAGAATCATTCCAGCTGGTTAGGTCATTTGACCAGCCCCACATTTCCATACTTCTAAAGTCATTTCCCGTACGTTGGGAGGAGGAAGGCCTGTCGATGTGTCTATCAGGTACCGATCCAGATGATGTATCGTGAATGGAGCTGCCAATGCCCTGGACTTGAGGTCTGACCTCCAAAACACGCGATTCCACCACGGGACTACTAGAAGAAATGTACCCTGAGCTTGGTTGAGATGTGCTAGAACCCTGGGTATTAAGTAAGGTGGAGGAAAAACCCAAGCTAGCTGGTAATGCCATTGGTGGGAAAAGGCATTGTGAAACATTGCTTGACTGTCGCGTTGATCTAAAGAGACATAATTGGCAACTACATGTGCATCTTTCGAGGCAAAAAGATCTATAAAAGGGATTCCGAATTTCCTGAAAATTATTTCTGTACAAGCAGGAACGAGGTGCCATTCTGGAGGTGATCGGTAACGAGATAGATGATCTGCGTGGCCGTTGTACTTGCCCGGTATGTAATGAGCAGAGAGATGGATCTGATGAAGCTCTAATAAGTGAAAAATTTGGAATGTTATTTCCATGAGAGCTGTAGATTTTGTGCCACCTTCGTTCCGAACATATGCAACAGCTGTTCGATTGTCGCTTTGCCACAGAACTGTGGATCGATTCAAGCATCGATGCTGAAGTCGTAGAACTTTCAGTACAGCAAGGAGTTCTTTCTGATTGCAATGCAAGTTTTGTTCTTGATCGGTCCACTGTCCTGAAAGAGCGTGACTGTCCAACTGTGCTCCCCAAGCTAAGTCGGATGCATCGGTCACCAGAAAATGTTTTGGGGGCGGTAAATGAATAAGAGACGGTAGATTGTGGTTTTGGAGCCACCAAAGAAGGTTTTTCAAAGCTTCCTTTGAAAGAGGAATCCAGCTGTTGACTGTCTTTTTGGAAAAGGCATTGAGAAGGTCGAGTAGGCCCCGATAGTGAAGCCTCCCTTTGGGAACCACAAAGCTCGAAAAATTGAGAAGGCCGACTAAACTTTGCAGTTCTTTTAGTGCAACCCGGCTGCTGTTCAAAATATTTGTAATCTTTAGAGAGAGACTGAGACCTTTTTCTGATGGTAAAGATTTCTCGTTCTCCCAAGTATCCCATTGGACTCCTAAAAATATGAGTTTTTGCTGGGGTTTTGTTATTGACTTGTCTAGGTTTACTTGCCAACCGAGGTAGCGAAGCCTCTCTAGAACCACTTGTACATGAGATTGCAAGACTTGACGACTCTGGTGGGCCAGGAGAAAGTCGTCCAAATAAACGATAATACGGATCCCTTCCTCTCTCAGCGTTTGTGCCACCCAATTCGTCAGGGAAGCGAACACCTTTGGAGCTGTGCTCAGACCGAAGGGTAGGCAAGACATTTGTAACAATTTGCCTTTGTAAACTAGTCGAAGAAAACGTCTGTGGGACGTACTTATAGGTAGATGGAAATATGCCTGTGACAAATCTATTTTGCACATCCAATCCTTGGACTGAAGAAAATCGGGGACTCTGTAAACGTTTATTAGTCGGAATTTGTCTGTTATTACATAATTGTTGAGTGCCGACAGGTTGAATATGGGTCGGAGAGACCCGTTGCTTTTTGGAACCAGAAACATGCTCGAAATAAAGCTTGGTGCAGGGTTGACTACTTCTAAAACACCCTGATCTAACATTTGTTTTAGAATTATTGTCATTTGTTTTGATGTCGGAGTACAAAACTCTTTGTTTGCTAGATCTGGTATTACCAGAGGCGGTTTTTGGAAAAAGGGTATGCGATACCCCCGGATTATTTTCTGGATATAAGTCGGAGCGCCCAGTTGAGCCCACCGACGGTGAAATAGAAGTAGTCGACCCGCTCTGAATGTTTGATTGTCAAAACTTACGTTTTCTTCCTCTAGAATTGCTCTCTGAAGAGGTCGAGGGACGTTTCGGATAGTTATATTGTCCCTTGTTATTTTCTTGAGGCCTGTTACCGTGGCGGCCCCCTCTTTGACGAAACGAACCTCTGTAGTTATTCGAAGATGCGGGGCGGTTGTCATTGTAGTTTGTATATCTCTGTCCCTGCGAGGGATGAGAGTGGAAATAGCCCTGCGAGGGCTGATTTGTATGGGAAATGCGCCCGGAAGCGCAACATCCATGAGAATGCACATTTCGATTCATCGACCCCTGCGGGGGGTGATGTGTAGGCTTGCTCGGACCAGCTTGCGAAGCGGGAGCATTTGAGCCTTGTTTATTCAGAGGTAAGAAGGCTTTTCGAACGCCACCAGCTTTTTCCAAAACGTTGGTCAGTGAATCGGCTTCAAATAAATGGCGGCAGGAAGGAGGTACTTTCTTCACGGCAACTTTGACTAAAGGATCCCGTAAACAATTTGTTATGCCATCTCGTCTCATCTGAACTACCTCCGCTCGATGACCACAAACGAGTTGTAGTAATTCCGTTGAAGTTTTATAAAACTCACCATTTAAAAAGTGTTCATTTATTTTCTCACTAAGCGCTTCATAGGTAATTTCAGAATTTTGGGCCCATTGCAGGAGACCGCGGAGGGTAGTTTGTAAAACCTCACGTTGTTTCAGAACACAAAATGTTATGCCAGCGAATGCTTTATCGGAATGGGCAAGATGCCGCAATGAATCGTACGCTTTAATCTCGTCATTAGCCTCTAGTTCTACGAAACCAGGAGAGTGATTATATGACTTCTGAGTCTATGCGTAACGAACTTCACACCACTCACTACTTTCGAATCGTTGAATCTCTTTTAATGTCGTTAAATAATTTTGAGGAGTTTTTGGAACTGAGGGTTCCTTAAGCTTTGTTTCAATATCGAATACAAAGTTCGGTTCCGTAGGTGGTTCCGATTGTTTAGGGACCGATTCGATCTCACTACCTTGAAACTCGTTGAAAAGTTCACCACTAACATTACCATCTAATAATTCTTCCGAATTTACATAATTTAAATTTGTTCGTTCTCGAATTTCCTGAATTTCCTGTGTCAATTTATTCAAAAGACGGCGGTCACGTTGACGATGACGATTACGTTTGCCCCCCCTTTTTTTACGTTTATGAGATTTCCTCTTCTTCCGAGAATCGGAGCTAGATGATGAAGAGGAATCGTCTTCGCTTGAAGAGCTCGAGGAGCTACTACTAGAAGGACTACGCCGTCTTTTAGACCTTTTTCTATCGGTACGAGATCCGCCACTGACGGTATTCGTCGTTTGCGATTTCGAAATATTATCGTTATCATGACTTGTGTACTCATGGTTATTGCTAGAGAATTCCCCTTCTTTATCACTCATTTCGAACAATTTAAACACACGACAAAGTTATCTAGGGCAATAGAAAAGACCGAAATTAGCACATAAAACATACGAGAATAATTATTATGAAATCTGAAATTTAGTGAGGGTAGATTCGAAATCGAGCAGGAGTCACGATTCTATAAATAGATTTTGTTCGAATCTACAGTTATAAAATATTTCATTTTCTAAAATAAAATCGAACGGTAACACCGTTAAAATATCACAATTATCAGCTTAAAAAATGAGGTAAAAACTCACGTGATAGGTTCACACACAAAGAATGTCGTGTTTTAAGGAGTCTGAACAAGTTAAGTACCAGGTTTGTGATACAAGGTAACAAAAGATGTAATAAAATAATTTTGCACGATATAGGTATATATACCTATGTATAAGTAGTAGGTAGGTAAGAACTCCTTGAGACACGACTGTGCGTTGCAGAAAACAAGACGCCAATGATGGAAGCTCGCGCGGCATATCCGCAGCGCTCTGCCAGGTGAGATGGAGAGATGTGCGAGCGAGAGGGCAATATAGAGAGGAAACTGAGGTAGAAATGACAGCAGAAAACGGAAGTGCCTTCTTCAAACCTAAAGTTTCAAATAACGGTCAAGAATTAATGAGTCTTAATGCGTAGAGGGTTTTCAAAATACAACCTCAAAGAGGTTAAAAGTGCTTAAAATGAACCTTAAAAAAAACCTGAAATACGATTTTTTAAATATTTTATTGAAAAAATTATTATATTGAATTGAATTCAAAACAACCCTAGAACGGGATTTAGGGGTGTTCAAATATTTATGGGAAGTTTTTTAATGTTACTATTTTGCATTTAATTTACATTATATCCGAAAATTGCAGATCCGAAAGGTTGCAAGGAGTGTTTGAGCTGCTATGGGACCTATGACATTCTTAAAGAAGATGGCCGATAATGATTTTGTGTCTTATCCAGTTGATAACCATGAGAAACACAAAATTACTAGGTATCATAAAGGAACAGGGGAAAACAGTTACCGAAATTGCATTCCAATTAGGAGTACCGGGATACTTAATAATAATAATATCGAAGCAAATTCAATCTTTAGGTTCTTTTACTATATCAAAAAACCACCACCATGAGCCCAATGTTATCAGTTGACCCATGCCAACAATCCTAATGCCCATGCATTGGAGAACCCTTTGTACAATAAATTATTTGAAAATAGCTTCCGTCCGCGACCGCGGACGTTGGAATAGCCTATATCCGTCCCCGGGATGCAAGCATGCTCTTTACATATATTTTTATTGAAATGTGTTCAGTATTTAGTTTACGTGTAAAGAGTAGAGGTAACATACATACAGAGCTACTTTCAAATTATACAGAACAAAGTATGAATATTAAGTCAATTAATATTAGGTAAGTTAGTAAGAAAATGTGTAATTTTCCCTAAATGGTTACATTAGTTACATTTTCAGAGAAAAACAGTATACCAACAAATTACTTATGCGACGGAAAGATGAACATGATGTTACTACTATGCAAGATAGCCAGATAGTGAGCATCTTCACTAACGATGGATTCGTTCGTGTGCAGGACTTAGCCACAACAACCCAGGTTTACTTCGCGACAGTATGACGACGGCCGCCAGATAGTGAGCATCTTCACTAATGATGGATTCGTTCGTGTGCAGGACTTAGCCACAAAAACCCAGGTTTCCGTCGCGACAGTATGACGACGGCCGCCAGATAGTGAGCATCTTCACTAATGATGGATTCGTTCGTGTGCAGGACTTAGCCACAACAACCCAGGTTTCCGTCGCGACAGTATGACGACGGTTAAATGTATCTAATTTGTATTATAGAACACCGGCACGGAAACCTGTAATAACGGATCCCTACATCAGTAACATAAAAGTAACGTTTATAATTTGCGGGAAATATCTGGAATATGTGGTAACATCATTTTCTGATGAAAAAGTTTTCAGTTCAACGGATGATAGTCGTGTGACTCTGTGGCGTCCAAAAAACAACCGCTATATAAAAAAAACATTCTCGCTTCAAAGAGAAGCGGCTGCACTACTTTTGGCCTTTGTGACTGGATGGCAGCTTCTAGTCCGGGAGAAGGAACAGGGATCGAAGGCCAGATGAACAGCTCTTCCTTTAATTATTAACATCTTAGAAGAGGTGCTTCTTCCTACCGCCGAAGTATCTTTTTCAAATTAGAGTACAGAACGATTTCTCAATTCACAACGCACGGGTTTGCAGAAGTTGGTTCGTGGATTCGTGGGTACCCACGAATCCAGTTTACTTACAATTATTTCCATGTCCACCAAAGAGCCCCGAACTCAACCCCATAGCAAATCTATGGGGTTTGATGATCTAGCTGTGGGATATAGCAGAGGAGCTTGAACGCGTGTGACTCTCTAGAGTCATGGATTTGATATTTTATGGGAGAGCTTCAAAGGCACTAATATCTGCCAAAATTTGATTTGTTCAATGCGCAAACGACTGCAGGATGTCAGTCAGATAGATGCATGGTGGATGCACCAGATTTTTTTTATTCATAAAAAAATGGCGTGTTGACATTCTGTGATTGTTTCATTAAAATTAAAAATTAGACATTACTTGAATATGATAAAAAATTATTAACTACGTAGTCAGCGACTGTAGATATTATTATTTTAAAAATCAACGCTCAACACAACGCTCAACAACTCGAGCAAGCATCGCTTGCTCGAGTGTGAAGCTTCACACTGAGTCGGCCAATTGGAGTGCAGTGTCGCCGCAGCACCTGCTGAAATGATACCAATAACCTAAAAGATATAAATGCATACATTTTCTGTCAAATATGTCACTTTTTAACGCGTTAAGACGCAGATGGAGCTGACAGTATAAATGACATTTCCTGTGTTGGGTATGTGCTCGAAGCCTTTAGCAATGCGCGACCTCTTTCTCGTTTGAAATTTCAATCAGCTCCAATCAACATGGAGAGCGCAACATTGTACTGGCTGCAAATTACCCAATATTCCCTCTGTCAGTTTCAACAAACGACGAAATACAGACAGTGATCCTGTCAGTCCAATCCTCCACTTCCGATACTTGTTAAACTGCACTCGGTACATTCAGTCATGCGTGGATTCGTACTGCCACCAGAGAATATCAAATAGTAGTACTATACATAGAATGTATTATTTAATACATAATATTTAATAGGTAATAGATAATAAATAACGCTGGTCATTTCACATAGCATCATCTATCCCCAAGCTAAGCATAGCTTGTACATGGATAACTAATATACTACTTAAATAGATTTTTGTTTGTAAATACATACATACATAGACACACCCAGACCCGAGATAAATATTTGCAGATCATACAAACATATATCCCGCGGCGAACCCGCAACCTTCTGCGTCCCAAGCGAGCTTTCACCCACTGCGCCACAGAGGTCGATTGCGATTTGCGATTGCCTTCTTATTCAGAAGAATTCATTCTTCCGAGCTTTCTTGCCGACGAGGAAGAATGACACTGCGTAGTGTAATGTTACTGTCTGTCGTAGCAAAAATAATTCTACCGTCTATTTCCGGTATTTCATTCTACCGCGGCGTTTATATGGAGTTTTGTTAAGCAAGTGTCCGGAGTCTAGCCAGGAAATCACTATATATAAATTTCAAAGTTCGCGTGTATTTTTGTCACTTGTTACTCTGGATTTGGATTAACGTGGCAGAAAGTTGTCTGAAAAGATTTCAAACAATCCGATATTTAGTTCTTACGCATGTACAGAAAATACTTAAAAAATTGAGTTGCACGAGCCTTGTGCAACTCAATTTTTAAATAGTTTGCAGTGGGGTTCTGAATCTCCTTGACCGTTTTTTATATGTGCCATAACCACATTTATATTTGAGTAATAACACATAAATACTGCAAACGTTGATTTCCCCGGACACGTCTCGCATAACCTTTCCCGCTTTGACATACTGCTTAGACACGTAAAAAGTAATAAAACATAATTAGGCGTTTTGAAACAGTGATTAATAAGTAAAATATGTAGTAAGAAGTGAAAAAGTGTGGTTTAACACTTTAAAACTACAAAAAATTAAGAAAAAGAAGGATTTTTGAGTTAACTTCCGAGCGAAAGCGAGGGTGTTGACTGGTTGGGGTTTGAATCGTGGTGCTGGTATATGGTAAACATTTTCATAGAAATATTACTTTTTAGTAGTTTAATCAGTCATCTGATTCCCATAGTTATTTATAGCCATAGTCCCATAGCTTTGCTTAGTTTGCTAGATGACACTGTATGAAATGTTCAACATAATTTATTTATCGGTGCTGGGAAATTGTAATATTTCGATACCACGATCGAACGATGCAGCGATCAGCATCCCAGAGTCAATTCAGTTGTAAATTTACCAATTGCCTAGGCTATAAGTGAAATGTTTGGTATGGCCCTCGGGCACCACCTGTATAACGAGATTACGATGCGGCGATGTAGCTTGTCGCGTGACCCTAACGTAACAATGCTCTGAGGTGACACAGCCCGTGTCTACCTTTAGAACATGCGAGATAGGTATACTAGATTGACAAAGAATCAAAATATAGGTAGTTTGTAAAAATATAAGATGAATATGAAATAAGAACGTCGCATTGATTAACAGAATCCTTTAGTGGTGTGGTTCTAAACTATTTTTCAACCTTATGACAGAAGATTTTTCTAACACGAGTTTGATTTGTAAATGAAAAATCACGAGCAATGTCTAATAAGTATCGAGGGCCAGTTTCGATCATGATTATTGGTTGCGGTTTGATTCTACGCCTGTTCCGGCGTAGAATTACCTAATTTTTAAGATTATTCTAAGTGATCCCGGTAAGCCGTCCTGCTGCTTAAATGCTTTTTAAACTAAGGCATGTATCCATTAATACAAAGCTGTGAGAGACAATTGGAAAAGATAATATTAAGGATTTTCGATTATCCATTCCGTCTGCGGTTGATAGATGAACCTCGCGTTCATGAGTATCTAGTTTTATGATTTTTTTTGGGGTTCTCGAAAACAAAATAACAGCTAAATTTTATTAATTAATTGATAATCCTTCGGCGTGTCGGGTGAATGCTTGGATGAGACGCAACTGATGCGAGTTCGATTCTCGCGGAATATGCAAACTATACTCCAGTCAAACTCGTGGTGTTCTATCACCTGATAGCAGAAATATGAATATGAATATTCATAGCAGTGACGTAAACAATGAGATATTGTAACAAATCTGGTGAAATATTGTAATAAGTGGCAGCCCTAGACAAACCCAGCAATCAGCTGATTTCAAAAGTTAGTAGATATTTCATCTTGAAGTTGAATAGAGTATAGGATATACTCGTATTATACCTGCGTACTGAAACATCGCGTGCTGAGTTGACACGGTGATTGAGTGGCCTGATTATCAGCGCCTGATAAACATCGTTAAACCTATTTGGTTTGGTTAAAAATATTTTTTTTAGTTATTATTATTAATACCTACTGTAATTCGGTTCGATGCGATAAATGTCATGCGTCTCTCTCTTTCGACCCTGTCTTGACTGCGCAGTTTTGTCGAGCGCTTGTGGTGCACGTTTCGCGTCAGTTGTGAAAAATTGCACTGTTTTCTCCTCAAAACTGTACTTTCGAGAAATCATTTCAAGATGAATGATCGCGGGATATCCCATCTCCATTGCCCAAGAGAGCCAAGAAAACTAAAACTGAGTTTGCAAAGGCGAGCTCGTCTAAAAATTTTCCGGAACGGGTGAGTAGGTACTGTTTTTTCCGAGCTAACCAAAGTCAAAATTCTTTGGCGATTTACCAGCTCTTTCTTACGTCGATGGCACTCTACGTTTAGTATTAAATTCAACTGCTATAAAGTCGGTAGGCCATGACGGAACACTTAATAGAGAATAGAGCCCCACTATGTCATACGAGTACAAACACTTTATTTATCTTATCAGACAAGCACTATTCTGCATTACGATGATAAACCCAGCTTCAATCACGAGACGACCAATACGATGTGTTCGGCAAAAACGTGGCAGCATTACTTTTAGTTGGCTTGGATTAAATACAAAAGTAAAGTAAAGTAAAAATTTATTTATTTGTTTCCAAAAACAGAAAATACACAGTAAAAAATATACATAGATGTTTTAAGGTCTTAAACTATGCTTACATATAATTTACACTAACTTTGGTCGCCACACTAGGATACCCTGTGTCGTGGTGACCAACATTGGATTTATAATAGTTACCACAGCTACACTGTTCGATAGTGATAGGTACTTTTAATTACATATGAAAGGGTGTGATGTGCATTTCCAAATTTTATCTTTAGACAAGGTCAAGAGGGTTAAGGTATGTATCGTCGTTAAGTGTAGTTTATGTAGGTATCAAATGATTTACGTGTGTGTGTAAGTGTGTTTACATATTTTGTGTGTGTATATATGAAAAGGAGTATATAACATGTGTGTGAGGTATATGTTTGTGTGTGTGAGTTTATATAGGTGTGTGTGTGTGTGTGTGTGTGTGTGAGAGTGTGTGTGTGTGTGTGTGAGTGTGTATGTTTGTGTGTTTGGGAGAGCGTGCGTGAAAGTTTATCTAATTGTGTCAAAATATGGGAGTATGGTCTATGAGAGATTCGAAGAACAATGTATTTACCTATTCTTATCATTATTTGAGATATGATAAGACTGCCTCAGTCTCATCATAGTTATTTTTAATCAGCCAATAAAAGGTTTACTTAATATTTTTTTTAATGCATATGTTGTTTATGATCAATAAATTAGCCATTTCATGATATTCATATCGTTCAACAACGCCATTTCACTATCTGCCTAACTTACACTTGCCATTATCTTTCAATGCTTAACGTTAAGCAACATTTTCTTAGATCGAAATTAGTTGGTTAGGTTATGTTAGTTTAGTAAAAAAGTACGCGCGAGGCGAACGAGTAAAGCGAGCGTGCCGCAGCAGCGGCACGATGCGCCAGGATATGCCTAAGTATCGCCAAACCGTCAAACGAACAATATGGCAGGTGTGAGATAGGCAAATCGTGAAAATGGCGTCGTTGATCGATATGCCTAGGCATAGTAAGCATATTATCTGCCGGTGACATAAAAAATGGGTAAAACTAAAGAAACATTTAGAATTTGATGAAGACTTTCTTTATCGTAGGTTTATCGTAGGTATTTGAACGTGCTTCCTTTTAGTTGTTACCATAATCAAAAAAAGCGTTTTGGCCACTGCCTCACTCCTGCTCATCTACAAATACTTTTGAATCCCTATAGCGATAAAGATCCAAAAGAGTCGTTTTATAAGGACACTTCCTGCAATCACTTTTCAAATTACGCGACATAAAATATGCCAGGTTTCCTTTGGCTCTAAAACTTCGCATGCTCGATCGCTATATTAACAAAATCTAGCTGTTCTAAGACGTAAAATCAATAGCTTGAAATGTGACAAATACAATACCGACTTGCATACTAGAGAAGCTATGGATTTAGATTTGTATGCTACCTACCACAACTCCTCACAGGAGCGGGGTGGATTATACACGGTTTCAAGCACTAATGGGATTAGGAACACAATGCAATGCAATTGCGTTCATCCGACCTCGTGTGTGCGTTCTTTGCCCTGAAGATAATTTCTTCGTCAACCTGCTATTACTTAAGTAAGTGTCCACAAAAATAACTATATGGTGAAGAAATCAGGTAAAAAAGTAATAGTGTATAAACGAAGTAGTTATATAAACGAATCGAAGTATTGGTATACCTAATTGGACGTGCCATTGGTTATTTAAAAGACGGGCGTGCTTCTGAATTCCTAACAAATCTTCATAGGATCTTGAACTATAGGTGTATAGATATCTCTCCCTAAGAATGTCTACCGTGCTTGGTTATACAGTCGTGATCCTGATTGTATTTTATTTCATTATTAAAAGCTCAATTGTCACAAAATACTACTACCTAAGAGCAATACTGCATTGTAGCTAGTGGAAATCTGTTGACTGAAAAAACGAGATACAATCCTTGTATTACATTTCCCCCTTATTCTACAACAATTAATTTATTCTCTCAATACATTTTTTTATACAGTCTGGTATAGTTGACGTGGTCTGTGTAATTTTAAAACATGCATTATAAGTCCGGAAGACATAAGGCCGCCTTCTCATTTTGTCGCTCCACACACCCTTTTGTCCTGATAGCGTATACGTAACTCGGGTCAAGGCCAGCCTCCAACCTGCCGATATCTCAGAAGAAAGAATAGTATCTACCGTTTACTGACGTTTCACTTCGAAGAAGTTCAATTGTTTTTTTCATGTGGTTTCATAATTCGTCAGACGCGGGCAGGAGTAGGTATATCTCTAAGTGCAAGCACAAACCAAACTTCATGCAATGTTGCCAAAGTCTATAATGATTCGAATAGCAAGTGTAATAAAGTTCATTTTACATTGCCAGCTGATTCACTCTGACAGAGGATCCCCTCTGCCTCTCGCAAGAAGCTCGCGCCCACTTTATTATTTCGAATGAGTTCACCGAAATTGAGAATTTCACCTCTGCTTTTTTATTGCTCTGCTTTTATTGCTGCGTCATGTTTATAAGTTAGTTCAATACTGTATTATTTTGGAATATCCGCAGAGTATATTGTACAGATCGAACTAATGAGCAACTCATCGCTGGGATCACATAGGTAGTCTATGATAGGTATTTCTACTTCTGTTCCGCGACCAATACCGTGAAGAACCAGCTCCTCTGCTCTTATCCCACGCTAAGTGAGATCCACTCACTACTATCATTCGCCAATTTGAATCTTCTCCTTTCAGATTTATATAATACTAGCTGTATTATAAAAATCTGAAAGGTTATGAAAGGTTGAAAGGTTATATATAAGTTTAAAATTGAATGACATTTACAATCGATACAAAGGAGAATGGGCATTCCCGCCCAAATCAAAAAACTATCGCCCGCAGAGTAGGCGTATGGTGGAATGGGTAGACCTTCAAAAACACTCCATTTCATTGTATGACAGCTAAAAAATCCATCCTACAGAAATCGAGATATTTGCAGTTAAAGGTGGTGACTTCTACCATCATCTTTTTTAACTTACAGCCTTCCCGCAGATAAGCCACTATGGGCATTCGATAGAACTTTAGAAGCACTACATTTCATTGTATGACAGCTAAAAAATCCATCCTGCAGATGTCAAGATATTTGCAGTTAAAGGTGGTGACTTTTACAATCATATTTATTAACTTACAGGCTTCCCGCAGACAAGCCACTATGGGCATTCGATAGAACTTTAGAAGCACTACATTTCATTGTATGACAGCAAAAATATCCAGAATGCAGAAATCTAATAATAATTATAATAATAATCTAATCTAACCTTATCTTATTCTGTAATTATTTAAGTATTTATGAACTAACAACTCTTCTTTTTAATTGTCTTATTTTTAATAACGTGATGACACCCAACTGGAGCAGTCTGAAAACCAGCGTTGCTCTGTACCTCCCCGGTGCAGAGCAACACAAAGCTGAGATTGTTCCTTTTTGGACTGCACCAACACAGACGTCCTTCTTTATTTTTCCTTCTTTATTATACTTTTCTGTCTTTGTTTGTAGTCGATCTATTACATCCTTTTTTTTTTGCTGTGTCACTTTACTTTGTACCTAGTTATGTTCGTCTGTGTGTGTGTTTTCCCAAATAATTTTTTTTTCTATCTATCTTATATCTCGATTTCTGCAGGATGGATATTTTAGCTGTCATACAATGAAATGTAGTGCTTCTAAAGTTCTATCGATTGCTCATAGTGGCTAGTCTGCGGGAAGCCTGTAAGTAAAAAAATACTCGTATGATGGTAAAAGTCACCACCTTTAACTGCAAATATCGCGACTTCTGCAGGATGGATTTTTTAGCTGTCATGCAATGAAATGTAGTGCTTTTAAAGTTCTATCGATTGCTCATAGTGGCTAGTCTGCGGGAAGCCTGTAAGTAAAAAAATACTCGTATGATGGTAAAAGTCACCACCTTTAACTGCAAATATCTCGACTTCTGCAGGATGGATTTTTTAGCTGTCATACAATGAAATGTAGTGCTTCTAAAGTTCTATCGAATGCCCATAGTGGCTTGTCTGCGGGAAGCATGTAAGTCAATAAATATGATTGTAAAAGTCACCACCTTTAACTGCAAATATCTAGACTTCTGCAGAATGGATTTTTTAGCTGTCATACAATGAAATGTAGTGCTTCTAAAGTTCTATCGAATGCTCATAGTGGCTTGTCTGCGGGAAGCCTGTTAGTCAATAAATATGATGGTAAAAGTCACCACCTTTAACTGCAAATATCTGGACTTCTGCAGGATGGATTTTTTAGCTGTCATACAATGAAATGTAGTGCTTCTAAAGTTCTATCGAATGCCCATAGTGGCTTGTCTGCGGGAAGCATGTAAGTCAATAAATATGATTGTAAAAGTCACCACCTTTAACTGCAAATATCTTGACATCTGCTGATGGATTTTTTAGCTGTCATACAATGAAATGTAGTGCTTCTAAAGTTCTATCGAATGCCCATAGTGGCTTATCTGCGGGAAGGCTGTAAGTCAAAAAACATGATGGTAAAAGTAACCACCTTTAACTGCAAATATCTCGATTTCTGAAGGATGGATTTTTTTGCTGTCATACAATCAAATGTAGTGTTTTAGAAGGTCTACCCATTCCACTATACGTCCACTCTGCGGGCGATCGTTTTTTGACTTGGGCGGCGCTTCATACATGCCTGCCCGTTCTCCTTTGAAGAAGATTGAAACATACATAAAAGCACAACAGAAGAAAAAAGTTTAACCGAGACAAACAGCACAGAAAGGAGATACATTTACCTACAACGAACTGGAAATGAGATGCTCAAAACCCAATAAGAAGTGATGAAGATCACGTCATAACGTGATGTGTATGTAAATTGCAAGAAAAAAAGAACAATACTTAAACAAGGTAGTAACATTGAAAATAGGACAAGACCGAACAGAAAACGTGAGAGTAAACTACTAGGCCTCTAAGGCTAAAGAAACCGAAGTTAAAAATAGGTCGGTTAATTATTTGACGATAAATAAATAAAATATTATTTGGTCAGTAGAATCCTGAGACCTCGTTTACGGAGGCGCGGGGCGTCGCACGTCGTGTGTGGTGAAGCGTCTCGCGGGCGTTTTTTTCCGTTTGAAAGGTAACGCTACTACTTTGAACGTCACTATTTGGACCATCCTGTATATCATTTGATTAGCTTCACCAATTCTACCGGACACTGTTGATACTTCACGTTATAGTAACCTACACGTTATAGTTAACGTTATAGTAAGCTACACGTTATAGTTAACGTGTAGATTCAACAGTGTCCAGTACAATAGAATTGGTGAAGCTAATCAAATGAAATACAGGGTGGATAACGTGTAGTTTCAACAGTGTCCGTAACTGTAAACACAGTTGTACTGTACAAACATAGTAAATGTTTACCTCAAAGCCAAAGCTTCGCTATTTACTGTATTCAAACAAACAACCAATCACAAAATTTCGTATTTATAATATAAGTTGGATTTTTTTGTCATATTAACATATTTTATATTTAGTTTGGACTTCTACTCGAATTCAAAGTATATAATATACCATATAATAATAAACAGACAAATTTTAATTATTTCTAGCAGCTAGTAGAAGCGTAAGTTGTTATTTGTATTTAATTTAAACCACGGTACTATAAATAGAGCGTATTTTGATATAACTGTGCGTTCTAGGAACTGGACGCGCAGTGAGAGCTTATATTTTAATTAGTTATTTGTTACTACTAGTTTTATTTATTATTTACTTTATAAAAAAATTCATAACTTTAACGATATAAAAAATGTTGATATTTTAAAAAGATTTTCAGTTACAGCATTCTTTTATACTCATGTCAGTTACACTAATTTGCAGTCAAAACTCCGAGATTCGGTTGAGAGCAACGATGGTTTGCCAAGACGCTTACGCTAACTGATTTTTTTTCCAGATATTATACATTTACACCAATTTGTGATAGGTAAATGGATCACACAGTTAGTTGCCTATGTTTTGAAGAAAATCTGAAAGTTCATACTACTGACTTTTGTTTTCAAAATAGATTTTTTTTTAATATGCCATTCGAAAGAGCAGAAAATTCTAAGAAAAACTGTACCTATATTCAAATCATTTTACGTGTTCTGTCAGTAACCCCAATTGAACCTGTAACCGACGAAATACGCGGGTCGCGTATTAATGTAATCTTGGTAGACTTTAGTAAATAAAATGATTTTTGATTATTAATTTAATTAATATGCATGAAACAGCTTTACCAAAAGCCTATTAAACTACGAAAATTCAGGGATTTATAGTTTCAAAGAGACTATTTAATGAGTAATAATGAGAGAGGCCGTACATTCACGTTATCAAATTAATCCAGAAATTCTATAATGGAATTTCCAGGGAATCAACTAAAGTCTACAGCCAAACGTAGGCCACGCCATCATTCTTCATAGACAACGAAAAATAATACTCTAAAGCTAGTTTTTTTTTTTTTCAGTATAAAGACTTCATGTCATATGTACTTATGTATTGTGCATGGAAACCCTTTTAAGTTTGAGTAAGCACTCACATTCGACTAAATTATGTTTACAATAATAAACATCGTATTTGTTTTCTATTTCGTGCCATAAGCATTACCTACAACATCACTATAACTACAATTACATGCTAGTATACATATAAAGTAGAGTTCGCTAATCCTCGCTCTATATCTTAGTATTATACAGGTGGATTTTTGAGATGGGCCACGGAGGGCAGGTAACTTAAAAGTTGTAGCTACAGGAAAACGCTCTAAGGAGACCTTCCCTAACTTTAAGAGACATTTTGAACTGCATTCATAGATTTTAAAAATGCTAAAAGACAAAAAAAATTGATGCCAATCGATTCAGTTTCATGAAAAGCTTAAAATATCTTATGGGAGCATTTAAGGTTTGAGTACCCCATATATTTTGTACTAAAATCGATGAATGAACTTAAAAAAATGTTTGTTGCCAAACGATCCTATCTTTGGAGTTACACTCCCTATTGAATAAAGGAGTTTGGACCTGCAGCCCCCTTACCATGGCGATTGTCTAGGTGCCGGAGAATAGATAAAAATGACAGTAATGACATTAGAGTGTGGATAAAACGGGTAGAAAAGTAACTTTTTTCCACTTTCTACGCGTTTTATCCACACTCTAATGTCCTTACTGTCATTTCTTTCTATTCTCTGGTACCTAGACAAACGCCATGGTAAGGGGGCAGATTCACTCAGGAATGTTTGACCAGTTGGAGAGGTTTTGCTCGACGGACAATCAGTGTTGGATCTGGAGATAGCTCAGTCCCACTGCTACGAGTGATTGGCATATACCTGCGCTATATGGAGACCCCAGATATGGAAATGACGACTAATTATGAAGGTGATTTTGTGTGTTTATGAAAGGAAGAGACGTATTTACAGTGTGCATTTTTCGTGTTTTTAAATTCAGTGAAATCGTTTTTTAGAATCAGTGTTAGTTCTTAGAAATTGTCGCATATGGAGAATATGTACGGAGCGATAACGCGGTACGATAACATGAGTCGGAAGTTAGCAAAATTACAATTGTGCTTTGTTTGGTCGCGATTATGTACTCTACTCGTACATAGGCACTGATTTATTGGTTTGTTTTATATTGTATTTTACTTTTTACCTCTTAAATTGTTTGTCAAAAATATTGTAAGAGGAAGAGTCCTACCAGTGGTGGCTAGCCACAAGTACCAAATGAGCTGACACGTAACTTCGGTACTCCCATCTCGCCAGGCCTAGACACATGTCTGTCACAAAATGTTTAATAGTGGAAATATAAATCAGTATCCGGAATTTAGAAGTTATCATTTGTGCCTCCTCCAATCTTCTAATATAAAGTAGGGGGACTGCATACTTCAACTCTACAAACTACTTGCCTAGCCATGTCATTTCTTGTACAGGAGCTAGCAACGTTGGGAAAACAAGCATTTTATAAAGGCCACTTTTTAGACATAATATAAGATTATAAAGATAACATTCAATGTCTGCCGCTGCCGCAGGACTCTCGATACGCTCGCTCGCCATGCGCGTAGTTTGTCACTAACCTACCATAACTTAACCTAACCAACTGATTTTGATGAGGAAGATAATATCCCAGATTCAAAAATCAATTAAAACACCCATTTAATTGAATACAGTTATTTTATTTCGGAGGAGGTTATGGAAAGCTAAATGTTCTTTGACTGAAAAAAGCACTATTTTTAAGCACTATGTAGACATATATTGTGAACAAAATAAACGTTATCTATTATTATTATTAAGATGATTTTCTAAGAGAAATACTGAAATTGCTCAAATATACTTTTAAATCATTACAGATCGACTCAACACAAGATATCACAGCTAGACAGCATTCTTAGATATTCAAATATACAAGATACAACAAAAGCTTATTGTGTATATTTGTTACGCTACAATCATCTACCCTCCATCTTTATTAAATACTTCAAATAGTATTCAAAATGAGAAATAGTTATTATTTCTTCTAGTCGTATCAATACTTCGTCAGATGTATTCAGAATAATAGATGGCACTTTAATTGCTTTACCAGTGGCAGCATTGAGATTCTGTGCACAGTGCAAGCAGGTCTCGAGACAAGGGCCTTAATATAATATGTGCTATTTGATTTAACAGTCACGCGCAGCTTGGTTCTCTAACTAAACTCATTACCACATGCTTAGCGTGCAGCGGTCGACTTAAGTGAAATTATGATTAAACGAACTAATTATTAAAAGAATTTAAATTATAATTAAAAAATTGTTAAACAAAATGACTGCAGGGTGCATTAGGTACTACGAAAATTATAATTTTAGCGCAGGGGACGAGCCGGAAATAAATTGCTAAACATGCACAAATCTTTCCATAACCACCTACCTGAGACGTTGCAATACGAATTGGACGTGTCATCAACAGTGCCACATGAGAGACGTAATATCGCTGCTGACAAAAATATATGGAGAATTCGGAGAGATTGGCGGAACAATGAGGGCCAGGCCTGTTATACGCGAATATTAGAAGGAGCAGATTTTGGAGTACTAAGTGACGGGGATGAGGAGATGAAATAATTTTGCGAATGACGAGTTCGAACGATGTCCAGTTCACATAAAATAAGTAAGATAAAACGTAGAAAAGGTATTTGAAACCTATCTCATTGTTTTTCATAAAAGTTAAGAAAAATTAAAACTTACTTATTAAAAGTTGATTTCTTAAACAAAATTTTAAATAAAAGTTCATTTCGTATGATAAATTCTTTTTATTTATTTTTTAAAAATACCATGAAACTTTTTAAAATATTTAAAATTAAAAATACGGGCGGCAGGTGAGATTCCCAGAAATAAAACCCCAAACGGGCTGAAAAGGGGTGAAAACGTTTTTATGATTAGAGTTTTATTTTATGCGTTGAGCGATTTTAATATACTCGTTATAATAAAAAATAAAAAGACGTATAAGTAATAAAAAATAAATAATGAACATGTATTTCAGGAGAATTTCAAAGTGTGTCTAGAAACTTTTGAACGGGACGCTCTATGGCTTGAAACTCGGTTTAGATAATTATAATAATAAAAAATAAATGGACACGTCGTGTTTCAGTGTTTTACAAAACATCTCTTAAAAAGGGGTGAAACGGGGTTTGAAAGTTTTTTTAAAACTTTACAATGTGGCGCGGTGAGATTGGTTTGACTCAACTTGATAAAATAAATAGCGCGTTCGAAGTCGCGGGTTTAACTGGTCCGAGAGTGGCGAGGTCAAGTAAACGTGAACAACTTTAAATTTGTATTTCCTGGACGAATTAGGTTAAGATTAGTGTTGATTTGGTAGATTGGTTTGCGTTTAAAACCAATCTGCTTTGCTGTGTGCTGTAGCTACCCTAGATACTGTTAAGTGTGATATCTACTGTGTAAAATAGAACTCATTTTCTTTATAAATAACTCAACAAACATAATAATTGACCCAGTGAACTGAGTCTGTAGCAATGACTGTATGACATTGTCACATACTTTGTCGATGTTGCTTGGTATTTAGATGCTAAAACATCGTGGATTATTCATTTTTAACACAAACTATAGGATATTTACCATGATTTACTGTTTTTTGAGTTTCCCGATATTTCGTCGCCAGTTGCATACGCCCTATCCCGTTATTTGTTGTGTAGTAGTGTAGTTCCCATAATTGTTTAAAACGTTATTATTATTATTTATTCAGACAACATGATCCAATTTACACACACACAATGTTATATCGTGGACTATTGTTTGTGGAGTACTACGAATATGAGTTTGTTAACGCAACAAAGGCTGAAAATTCTAGGAAACCGATATATTGAATAACATTCTGTGAAAACGGATTCGGTGAAAAACGTATAACGTTACATAATAAAACATATCAGAATTTTGACAATAGTTTTGGCAGTTATTTTTAATAAAATATCGGCCTTTTTTCTTTTTCCAATGATCCCATTGCATTGTTTCCTTCCACAAGCATGATTTTGTGCTACATTTAAATACGGTTGACTTTAGCAACGAAAGAGTTATTGAATTTCGTACCTTCCTGGTCACTCGCCGAATCATGCCCAGGAGCGTACTTGTCTTGCTGTCGAAAAACTTGGGTCCTAGGTGTGGGTACAAATGAGACATCGTGGATCGCCGGATCGATAGTCGGAGGCCGATGCGGATTTCGCAAACAACTTACTATTTCAAGGTGAACTGAACATGAAAGAATTAACGTGGGCAATGCCCAATGTCATAGAGACCGCAGAACTAAATTGGTCACTAAATTACACTGGTTCACGCGTATACTTAGACACGCTCAGCTCATTGTAGCACAACTGGAGTTAAAACGTTTAAACAATCACTCTGCTTCATAGCAGAGGTCTAGTCTATTATGTTGTGTAGTCAAGTGGCAAACTATCGGCATCGATCATTGCTAAGGATATGGCAAAGCGAACTAGCGACTTGCGACTTGAGTTAACTACTCAAGTCGCTAGTCCATGGCCACTTGATTAGTGCTCTCTGCTCATAAAACGGTACCCATGAAGGATCAATTGGCTTCGGTCTGTCCTATTAGTAAAGGTCCTTTTTCTCATGAACGTATTATCACAATGTTTATATGGAATAAATTTATCATATTTTATCTTATTTAGTAAAAAAACAGTCTTTACCTGTCTTTATTTTGCAAACATATTTTTACATTTGCTTTAAAACTGAATATCGTTCTTATTGTTTTAACAAAGTTTACCTACATACCTTAAATTACATTTTACCTAACTTGGTATTTTAAGTACGCACAAGGGTTACCTAGTATATACTGTATGTGATTGTAATGTGTATACAGGGTGGACCACTCAGTCACATCAAAAGAAAAAAAAATCGTTCCTCACATCCAGGGCTATCCGGAAATACCCCATGTATGTTCTACGATTTTTAGTAGTTTTCGAGTTATAAGCATTTAAATCTTTTAATTGAGAATGTCAGCAATGATGATTTTTGAATTGTGCATATTTTTTTCTGTATGATTTTTTTATATTGTTACAGTTTAATAAATGTTCTTAGTAAAAATTACGGCTTTATTTATTGAAAAGAAATTGTACTTAATAGTGTGTTGACTTGATGTGCAGACTCAACAATTTTATAAGTACATAAAGTTTAGTAAATGTATACAATGCACCCAAGTGAATTAACACAGGTGAATTAAGTTAACGCCACCAATCTAATAAATGCAGGCACCTACTCAATAATAACCCAAAAATAACATTTTCTAAACCATTAACATTTTTTTTGCATCCCCAGTTCAACTTTTTGTATGCAGCCTGCAAAATAATGCAAAATAAAGCATAAGACTGTATATGGCTTAAATAATCCAAGTTTCTACGAACAGAAAGAATCCATTAGCGCATCGTCGATTTTTAGCCAACAACCAACATGACAAAGAGGGGTGGAAAGTATCTTAGTAGTTAGTGAAAAGAATTTTAGAAAATGGCAATCGGAAAGGAACACATAAAACGAAGACTTAAAAAAATATTTATTTAAAATGTTCCTACAAATTGTATGTACTATGTATTATGTTGGTGTTACCTAATAAATAAATAAATAAAGACTTCTCTGTAGCGCAGTGAGCTTTTCTACCAAATAGATAAGCGTGGTCAATGGTCATGCTAAGCAGGCTGAGATCTGAGAATCGGTATATTAAATCGGAATAGCTTCTACAGAATACTACCAGTGAAGTGTATGACCTGTTCAAATTGTTGGCCTGTACTCTCTGTTGTCAATCCGAAGGTTAACCTTCGGATCTATGGATTTTACTTTTGTAAAATTTATATGCGCAATAAAATGCTCGAAATGGTGAAAAAAACATCGTGAATTATTTTCACGTCATCATCATCATACACAGGGTGACTTCACCTATTGCTAGGACTCCCTAAGTTTGTGCCATCCACCACGATTCTATTTACACCTAGTATGAACTATATAATTGTATACATATGTAGGTATTTGAATGACAAAACTTACAAAAAATTACCAACTTGCAAGTTCAATGCGCCTTGGGGATACAGTCGTGATCCTGTTTTTTTATTGCAAGTTTGTCTTACCACTAACTTGTACGTTTGAACTTGGCCTATTTTGTGCTTTGTTATATAATGTCGCCAAAATAGGTCAAGTTCTAAGTTTTATACCGAGTAATAAGAATTTCCTCAACTTTCGACCAAACATCGCGAGTCGTTATTACTTTGAGAATGCAAACTTGCAAACAATATCACGCAACGGTCTTGTGGCTTGCGACAACGATAACTATTTTTATTAAACAATAACTGACCCCACAAACGTTGTTTTGCCATGTAAATTATATAAAGTAAATATTTTGGTACCTAGTCAAATAAAAAATAACGAACTTATTTTAAGTGTGTGACGATGTATTACGAGTATAAGACTGAAAGAGAAAAATAAAATAAAAAATGTGGTGCACCACTCTTATCACTTAGGAGTATGAAAAGTAGTTTACATCATATTCTCAAACCTACTGAATAAAACTATACACACAAAATTTCATAAGAATTGGTCAAGTTTAATATAGCTACTAAAAATAAGGGTTGGTGGGAGAGGGTGAAAATTTAGGGGTTTTTTTAAATTAGTTTTTTTTTTTCAAACAAAAATTTTGGGGTGGAGCCCCCTTAACAGTCTTATCACTTAGGGGGATGAAAATAGTTTACATCCGATTTTATTTTCCTTATTTTGACAACTAACTGACAACGAACAGCAATTGATTTCTATACATATTTATATATATATATATATACATTATGTTTGTTTGCAGCTCATTTGAAAATTAAATTCTTCTAAGACGTTAACGCAATTTTATTATTTGCTTTATTTGTATTTCAGTAAATGTTTTACTTCTGAAAACTTTCAAAGTAACTTGCAAAGATTTTAGTCAGTGAATCGAGGAAAGGTTGGGTGTGTGGTGTTAAACTCACTTTTTCCGGGGTCTCTTCCTGGGACGTCGTCGCTCGCCCTCCATCTCGTTGTCGAGGCCGCGGCGGCGAGGGCCCTGGTTGGCGCACCGGTTCATCTTGCGCTCCGGCGGTGCCTCCCGAAGGGGCTCCTCTATGGCCACGCGGGGCAGGCATTCATCCTCCTCGATGTGTTTAGGTGTCTGCGGTGCGCCCATCCAAAGATGGCGTTGACGCCACCACAGCACCCACGAGCTGATGTTATCGCGAATTTTGCTGGAGAGCGACGCGTCCGAACCAAACTCTCCTTCGGGCGGCAGCGTGACGATCTATTATTTACCTCAGTCTCAAAAAACGGTATAAAACCCTAACCTAATCTTACGCTATCGGAAGGCAGAGTGGCAGTGAAGCGTTCGCGAAGCGATGGTTTGTGAACTCAGCTATTACTCGAAACCGCGACCGGAGGATGTCTCATCGTCCCGAGTCCCGTCCACAAGCAACAAGCGTCGAGTTCTTTACTTAAAACTAAACTTAAACTTTAATTGGCAGGAATGTTTCGGCAGTTTCAAAAGTTTGATTTCTACATGTTTTAGGTATTGTTCGGGTGACGAGCGGTAGTCGTGACGACGTGGTCGACGTCGGCGTCCGCGGGTGGCGACATGACGTGCGCGAGATGGTGAGCGGTGCAAGCGTGCCGGCGGTGGCTCACTCAACAGATGTCGAGTTGATGTTACGTAACGGGCGGGCGTACCGAGCACGGGTAAGAGCGCGTCGGCGTCGGGCGCGCGAGTGCCGTACGCTGGCCGTCCGCGGAGTAGGCCCTACAGCCCCACGCCGCACAATCGCGCACTACCTGCGGACCCCCTCCAACTACATACTATTTACTTCCAGTGATTGCATCTCTTCTTTAAGTTTACTGTCCCATCATTCCAAGCATGCTTTAAACGCCTCCGTTTTAGTCTATCGGGTGGATGAAGCTTTCGTATCGGACGCATTGCGTAATGCTTTAGACGGGGTCATTATACCGTTCAGACTTTGATCTTTTATAGTTGGTTCAGTGTACGCCTGCTGGGAGTCAATTGTTGCTGTCACATGTTGCATTTTTGGCAAAAGCTACGAAAATTTGGAGGTTAAAAAAATGGAAGATGGTTGCTACGATCACTCTTTGTTATAATTGATACATTCAATTAATTTGTTTAGTTTACACATGTTGTTTAGAAATTTCCTTACAGTATATAAAATTATAAAAGTATATAAAACTTGACTACCTTATGCATCACTGGCAAACAACCTGTTAAAATTTGATTGAATAAACAAACAAGCACTGCTAAGTTTTTATTGCATAGTAATGAGCTGAGTCAATACTTGAAACCTTTGTTCAAATTATTATTAAACTTAAGAATTTTAAAGGAGTCTGCGACACAGTTTTATGCAGATATCATCGTTATTTCCCAGATTGTACATTATGTCTTTTGTTTCGAGTAAATAAACTTTTATTAAAAAAAAAATGATATAATAGAAATTAAAAAATTAAATTAATATATTTTCCTGAAGAATAGTGCTACTATATAAGTACAATATTACATTTTCAGACATACCGTACCGTGATTAATTACAAGCAAAATACGAACTACTAATTAATAATAATGAATACGTAAAATGAAACCTCAAATTAATGAAATAGCAACCAATTAACAATAAAATGTAATTTGGCATAGCATAACTTAATTTCTGATGCAAAATTCATTCACATTCCACCCTTTCGCCAGGTTCACACATCAGAAATGAATATCAAACAAATTTGTTTGATTTCTTATTAAAGCAGGTCGACCATAATTGCTTCTTGGTACTAACCATGACTAAAACGACTTCAAGTTGAGTTTTAAACATAACATAAATATTGAACAGACCGACTCGGCGTAACGTTACAACGTAATTTTATTGTAATAATTTTATTTTATTTACAGAAACTAAGCTACTACAATCGTTACAACTAGTTTAAATCTCTGTCTAAGAAAAACCATGCTCATAAACAACTACATAAAAACAACATTTACATCTATATTAGATGATTTATACAGCGTCAGGAGGCAATCCATGCCTACACTAAACGAGATGCTGTAGTGCCTGGGACATTGTTTGAGATGGATTAGGCTTGCCCAGCACCTAAACCATCCTCTCAGCTTAATCAGCCTGGCCCACAGTAAAGACAACGTCAATATATGTGGAGCTGACTAAGCTTCGGGTAAAATAAACTACATAACAGTAGTTAGTATTCTTTTAGCCCGCAATGGGCTTGCAACCTGTCACATATAGAATACTAACTTCTGCAAGATGTGGGCATGTATCAAATATGTACTTGTACATGCCTCTGACTAGCCCCTTAGACATCTTCAAAGGATCTGGAATATAAAAGATCTGAGAGAATGTCTACCGCGCCTTGGGGATACAGTCGTCTGTTTTACGTGTTTACATAACAGTAGGAATATAACAACTTCTTTCGAATCGATGTATCAACAAAATTCAAAATAGACCTTAGATTAACGACTAAATCATATTTAATAATTTTTCCTGATTTTTCTTTCCTCATTTGAATTTAATGGCCAGATCGCGCCGAAAGAGAAATTACTAAAAATATTTCAGTGTTTCGAAGGACATTCATAAAATAATAAAAGGTAGAGAAGTGCAACTCGAAAAAGATCAAAAGTTTTCAAAGTGATGTTACTTTTGCATTGTTATGATTGCATTGCATTTATGTGTAATTCGCAAGTTTTGTGTTATTATTATGGAGACATCGAAGATTTTGAGGATTTTTCTACTCGAGCTTTGTAATTCGTTTAATTCAAGTGCCCGTAGAGTGTCCCGCGGAATTGCATTTATTTAACAAATTGTAACTTTCTACTTCACTTCTATATTGCACTAGTACTAAGTCTTGCATAATAAGGGTCAGAAACTGTTATAGTTATCGTATTCCGGGTAAAGGTCATGAAAGTTGTAATTTACGCAGCGCCAAGGTCATTTTGATCCGGCTCGGCTCTTTGGCACCATTCCATACAGTACCATTCACTTGCGTGGCAACTTGTAGCGCTCAGTTTAAATTCAATCAAATAAATAATGCTAGACATTTCACACGGCATCATCTTATATTAGGTAAGCGAGCTTGTGTAAAGGTAACCCCGTGGCTGATAAACTATACATATACAGGGTTATTTGTAAAACACCGGTAACCTCTCAAGCCTGTATTACTGTCGTCATATGGAACAACTTTTGTTCTACGACTTTTAAAAATTCATCATTTTTTTTTTGAATCAGATTGTCGTTCAAAAATAAAAACATATTAAATTGAACGCTTATGCAAAACAAAAGATAGCGATAGTACAAAGCGAAGGGAGTAGGGTTAGGGTGGCGGGGGCCCATAATGTGTTCGATAGGACAATGATTTAGATAGGAAAACGAAATCTTGAATGTTTGTTTTTGTAAAAAGTCATAGAACAAAAGTTTTTGTTTATGAAGATACTCATAGTATTACGCGTCAGGAGATACACTTAACGGGATGCTGTAGTGTCTGGGACATGCGAAAGACTTTCTAGTCATTCGCACAGTAGGTCGTATAGTTCCGGAACGAACAGTTGAGTTGGACTACTTCTTTTGCGTTTAGTTCTTCCTTCACTAGTTTAATTTCAATACAATCATATCTCTAGTTCCGTAGTTCAGCGCGGCGCATGAGCGAGATAAACGTTACGAGCGAGGACGATAGAGACAGACAGACGATAGATTAGACTCCTGAACTAAACTATCTATCTAGTTCAAAAGATATGTTATGAATGAATACCGATTGGAGCGATGAGAATGACATAGGCAATTAAACTACGGAACTAAAAAATATATATACTTCGCAGCGATCAAAAGATTTTGCGCATGGCTATTCCAGAGAAATGTCAATGTAGTTAATTTCTTTATTCAATTTTAAGAACAGAATAACCAATCACAATGTATTATGATTACATAACAAAATAAAAAGAGCCAAATTATGAATGGATCGAAAGTTTTTCAAAGTAACTGCTGACGTATGTGCTAAGTTCTACGGGTTCTACGGCGCTACGCTGTCTACGCAACTGCTACGTAACTGCTACAGGATTGCTACGTTAATTCTGCTACAGCTACATTGTACGCCCTACGTTTAATTTTGTGTATTGAACGAGTATAATTAAAATATGCTTTCAATACATTGATTAGATGCTAGGATTGTTAAATTTCTACATTTTGCATCATCGATATCATTTTCATACGTGACGGGTTACAAGACCATCGCATATTCGAATTCGAAACCTATACAAGGTCTTTCATTTTAAACTACACAAACTGACCAGGCTTCTTTTTGGGTTATAAATAGACGTTTTACCGTATCAATTTCTAAGCCGATTTAAATTATCACTTCTAAATGTGTCTATAATTGTTTTTTAGGACATGTTGCATAATGATTTTCAAGGTTCACCAATCGCAACGCAGCTAGATCACGTCACACTCTCGAATGGACTAACTTATACAATCCATTGAAAGAATAGTCTTTATCGATTTTTTCGGGATTTTCATAAACAAAACTAAATAATCATTACAAAAATATTTGCTAATTTATTTGTTGAACACAATTCGTGAATTAAGTTAGTTTAAAATGAAAAATCCTATAGATAAACTAAGTTTGATTGAATTACTATCAGTTGAGCTATCTATATGGTTTTATTGTATTTTGTATAATCTATGTAAATATACAAAGTTTAGTTTCTCTAAATAAATGTGTGAATATTTTGTTTTAAGTATACAGAGCTCACGTACAATGGTTCTCTCTTCTAATAGTAAAAAATTCAAGACTAAACCCCCCTTCAATTTGCAAGCGTGTGGGGCACTGACTCAAGGCCGGCGTGTCAAGAGCGAGTCAAGGTCGGCCCAACTGGGGCGGGCGATACCATCAGGATGGCTTTCCTCATTTGAATTTCGATTTTCTACAACCCTGAAAGTACCTTACCAATACCAAGTAATTTACATAAATAGCTAAAGTTTGTAAGTTCGTACGAGTTAGTGGCCAACTCTGGTGTTAGAGGTTTTTAGCCGCCGTCATGGCTTAGAGATTTAATAGCCGGGACCAACATTTTAGCGTGCTTTTCAAAGCACGAAAGCGCTCAGTAATGCCACTAGCGATCACCTATCCACTTTTAAGATCGCGTAGAAGGTCGCTTCATTAGACGATCTACCAAGAACGAGCAAGCTACCAACTAATCAGCGTTAATAGGTATTACGATTATAAGGATCCAATAAATCAAATCTACTGTAAGACAAGTTGAAACAAGACAAGTCTGACAGTGGCTTGGACAGGCTGTCAAACTCAATACAATTTCTATGTTAAGTCAACTGAGAAACTAAAGCGTATGAAACTTTATCGCTCTTATATGTATTGTACAGTACACTACAAAAATACACATCTGTTGAAACACTACGTTGACACAAATGTAAATAAAAACTGTTACACAAAAAAGCGTTTTAGGTACGAGAATTTAGGGATTGTTTCTGTAGACACGGTTTTTAATCAGTGCTTAGCTAAACATGTTTTAGATTTTTTTTAGTAACGGTTAATATTAAACGATGTGCGAGCGGTACGAACGAGGAAAATATAAATATTACATTCTGAAGAGTGAGTGAGCTGATGTGTTGCGTGACGGAATCAAAGACCGAAATGAGAGCTCGTATCACGTTGAAACATTGATGTATCGTTGAAATGACATCACAGTGACGTATGACGTCAGTAGGTAATTGACGTATCGAAAAATTGAGTGCTTGATGTTGATTGATTGATTGATAGAAACTTACAAAAGTGTTGTTTTGTTTTCAGTTACATATTTTAGTTTGAATTATAGTACACAAACTTCTCTGGCAGTATCGGATTGCTCTATTGAGATTTGCCCGCGAGCATGCTGTCTGGACCAATGACCAATATAGTAAATTGTTAACAGATCCAGTGTGATTTTAAGACGAGTGATCTTGATCAGCCATAGAAGAAGAGGATAACGCTTTCTTCCCGTAACTACCAGACAAAATGCGAGCTTTCATTGTATGTCGTAGTATGGCGATATGGCGAAGCATTCGTTCTGAAGCCCGTACAGAGTTAAAAAACATCAACGGAAGTCTTGCAGCTGAACGATACTGGAGAGGTTTTTTAAGAACATGTTGTGAATTGGCCATGATAATTTTTTGCTAAAGCAAGACAAGTTTATGATTTCAATAGAGCATAGATCCAATCGAAGAGATGTCGGATGCCTTATTTGTACAGAAATTTCGATAAGGGAAACGACGGGAGTGCCGACAGAAGAAAACATAAACGAGGTCGGTAATGGTTGTAAACTTAAAAAAAAAACAAAAAGTTACTGCCCTACTGGGACTTGAACTCGCGGTTGTCGCAATCAGAAGTCGAGCTCTATTCACTCACCGTCATCCATGCTTATACAATGTTTAGTTTGTTGATCTTTGCCGAAGAGAACTGTCAGAGATGGTGTCGGTAATGAGTTCGATGGTTTTTGTCCATGCCAAAAATACCCAACGCTTCAAAAGAAGTTATCACTTCAAAATATAGGTACTCGTAGGATAATTATAGCTGGGTAGTTCTATTAGCAAAATGAATTGTTTTCCCGACACAAGTGAGAGGACTTATAAAACAGGAGTGTATCTATTTATAAATAATATTATTTATTTATTATTTAATAATAGCCCGCAGTCCCACTGCAGAGCAAAGACTTCCCTTCCTATCTTCCGTTCCTCTCTATTGTGAGCTAATTCACTAATAAGTATAATTTAATAATAAGTAATACACCTCATCTAGATTATCGCATTAATTTATAAAAATGTCTGTTATGATAATTTGGAGTGAATAAATGAAAATTTATTTACAGAAACTAAGCTACTACAAGTGAATAAATAATTGATAACTTCAATATTATTGTAAATAAGATAAAATCAGACAATTTAACATTGTAAAACCATAGGACCAATAAATACAGTCTTTCATTTTAAGCTACACAAACTTAAAGGGCTTCATTTTTGGGTTGTAAATAGACGTTTGACCGTATCAATTCAATTCCTAAGTCAATATAAGTTTCCACTTCAAAATTTATCTTTTATTGATTTTTTAGAACATGTTGCATAATGATTTTCAAGGAGAACAGACGTTCCACCAATCGCAGCCCGGCTACATCCAAACGCACACACATGCACTCTCGGAAGGACTAAGTTATACGCTTTCTCGGGATTTACATAACAAAACAAAAAAAAATTACACAATATTTTTTCATTTTTTTTTGTTGAACCCAATTCCAGAATTAAGTTACTTTAAATGAGAGACCCTATATAGGGCAAACAATTTACAATAGTAGGTTTGTTATTATGTAAGTTTATAAAGTATACATAAAGAATATTGATATAAATCTTATTGTTTTAGTTTCTTGCGAAAATTTAGCCAGACTGTAGAAATTGTTTGTTTACAAACACAAATATGTGTTTACACAAATATTTTGTTTGAAATAGGTAAGTAATTGCGTGCATACAGTTTTCTGGATAAAGATTAAGTGTGTGTATTACAGTAAACGACCAGCCAAGTAACATAGAGCCATGAGTACTTATAGTATGTCAGCGGTAAAGGCGAGGTCGATACAGCATGCTGCTAACATTACACAAAGTTCTTTTTTGCAAGCTTAAAATAACCCAAATCAATACAGCCGACTAAGTTGTTACTTCAGGCGACGATAGCGCATATTTTATAGGAAACAATTTTAGAAACTAGGTCGGATCGTTTAGTAGCTGATCAGTAAAAGTATGACGTAACACAGTTGCTACAAGTGTGAAAGTTTAAATTTTCTTGTTTATACTGTATTTAAGTCACGTTATACTCGTAGTAGTTCAAATGTTCAGATCGCAAAAGTTTAAAATGTGTAATTATACTGTATGTATACAGGCTGTGACATTTAGATTGGTCAGTATAGGAAAGTCTGAAACTATAAGACATACGAAAATCTGTTCTTACGAACTATGTCATCTATTTTAGTAAGGAAAACTGCATTCATATATTAAAAAAAAACTTGTACTCAGTTCGGGAAATTGATTGGAATAACAAAGTGTACCTAAGCTTCCAAAGCCCTTCTCAAATGGACAACTTGATATTTGAGTGCATTTCATCTCACTTATGCTTCTCGAATTTAAAGTCTTCTCGTATGGACCATAAGAACCCACCCGCAGCAATCGTGTTCTGAACAAGCTGTACCATCGAACAATAGCGTGTCACGATCGCTAGTTTGATTGACGTCATAATACTGCAATGCTTGTTCGTAGAAAATTCAAAGCTAGGGTTAGGCCTTAGGGTTAGGCACATTGTGTAAGTAAACTTTGACAATTTATCTACGAGTAAACCAAATATAGAAACAGCATAACTTCGATATGCTTGAAGTTAGTTTGCCTAAGCACCGCCCGCAGGCGCAGGTTATTTGTTGAACTTCGGAAAAAACACTTGCCATTGCACTTTTTAACATGATAAGCTATAAGTTGTAGAATAAACTTGTAAATAAAGAACTAACTCTTGTTTTCTATTTGAATCTAACTATAATAGATAGATATTATCCGAATTCAACGATCACTGACTGACCGCAGGGAGTAGGTACTACCTGCGGTAGAGAGTTAGTCGTGCAAGAGTGGGTACTCTTTCACGCGAAAACTACCGAATGGATTTAGATGAAATTGGGTGCAGAGATGGATTATTTACTTAAATTTATTTTGTTCAATTGGTGTTTGTTACTCGGATTTCCCTTAGAAGGTAATACATATAAAGCGCTCTTGGTCATGCTTGATTAGTCTTTCTTGATAGATCGACGAAGTAAAGTTAACCAACATTCTAAACGGTTCGTAAGTGGATGGGTGACCGCCAGTGGCATTTTTATCTGAGCGCTTCCGTGCTTCTGCGTGCACATTAAATTGTCAGTCCCGGATATCAAGTCGTTAAGCCATGGCGGAGGCCCGGCGGCCTTAAAACGCCGTCACCAGATTTGGCCACTGATCATACGAACTTAATTTAATATAATAAGGTATTAAAAACCTTCAATGACTCGTAGATATCATACACGTACTTAAAGTAATTTCTCCATTGACCTGGAAAACTACTAATGTTGAACTTTGTGCACGAACGGAACTTTTAATAGTTTTACTACCTACAAGCTGATAATGGTTTATAGACCACTGCTAATTTTCAATTCTACGATTAATTTAATATGCGTAAATAGACAGATACCTGCTTTTGTTTCGGGTACTATGATTACATAAAAAACACATAAGCTTGCGTTTCAGCGAGAAATGTTCCACAGCAGTTTGCAAGTGCAAATTCCGTAGCAAGTGTTGTCACTAAACTGTCGTGACAGCATCTGCATGCTGCCGGATATTTATCACGGAAGTTTTCTTACGTACCAGATAAATGTTATTCTATTCTTGCAGGTGAAAACGCAAGCTAAAAAGTAAAACTCTCGATTTTTTTATCTAAGTTTCAGTTAACTGAATGCGCAAGCTACGACATACTATTTAATCATGATTTGATTAAATCAGGATCTCTCGAGATTCTTTAACGGGTCAGAGACGAATCCAAATACTGTAGTAATAGTTATTTATTTATTTAAAAGAATAGGTATTTAATAACGCAATTCGATCCTTGTGTAGTGTTAGAGTTTAAAAAATAGCAATAACATAACTAGTATATTTGGGATAAGTAATATTTTGTGTGAATACCTACAATTGCATTTGGTTTACAGTCCATGTTAACTGGACTGCTATATTTGTTTTCATACTCCGTGCTAGGCAACAGCTGATCGTGACTCAAGGACGAAGGAGAATGCGGTAAAAAATATAGCCAGGTCACTTCAAACTCGACATGCAGAGCACACGTAAATCAATTGACTGTACAGACTACTAATTCTATCTATAATATTTTTTATACCTCACACAATCAACAAACCCCACATGGAATTTTTGAAAGAAAAAAACAATCAATTCTGGGTGCCTAAGGTATACGAAATGTAAATGTATAACTTTAACACTATACGTTAAACTAAAAGGAGTCGTGTTGGGTGGGGGGGGGGGTAGTGCTTTGACTTTTAATCCAAAGATCGTGGGATCGAAACCCGGTCGAGTATCAATGGATTTCACAAGTCTACATGCTATTCTAGGACACTACCTAAGTACACCATTTCCAAAGTTCATTTAAATGGTACTTATTTGCCTACCAATCTATTTATTTATTGAAGTGAAAATCATTATGAACCTAAAAGAAAGAACTCATTTCGTGAATATATTAAAATGTCAATTTATCCTATTTATTTTTATGTGGACAGTATTTTATGTACCTACCAAAGAGGCAGGCGATAAAAAAATCAAAAAGATTTACGAGTACAGTACACCATTGGTTCTCTAATCTTTTGACTGCTAAAGAATGCGGTTACCAAGTCAAATCCTGTATATTTTTTATCTCTTGTGGCCCAGAAATTATTATAAATTAGGTATTGCAGTACCTTAAGATTAAAAATAGTAATGGTCAACCGCACGAAATTGCTGTTCAACTGAATCGGCGGGCATTCTCCTTTAGTGGTTGGAACACAAAAATACAAAGTTTTGCATAAATGCATATTATAAATTTATATAATATAAGTAGGATAATAATGGGACTAAACTCAGTGCAGCGCCATCAGCTTAGATCAAATTACACCACTTTGAGTTGTGGTGGGTTTTACTTGGTGTTTCTACTTAGTTACCCTGCTAGTTACCACCCTTCACACCATTCTACCCTAGTTAAGAACGTAGTAAACCAAATATCCAGTAGATGGCGGTAGTATTTAGGTAGTTCTATATTTTTGATGAAAACAAACTTAGCAATAAATAAAAGATTTTAAAAGCTCATATTTATTATCTTCGGATTCAAAGGTTGCCTTCCTCGTTGGGTTTAATAAAAGAAAATATTCTAGCAACGGTAAAAAACACTGCTTTCACAATATTTTGGATTATCCAAAAAATAATATTTTTATCTAATCTGTCGTATCCCACAGTAAATATGTTTTCAAAAGCTTAATTTTAATTAACTTGTATTTGTCCAGGGCAAACCATGCAAGCTTAATTTGATTTAATCGTCAGGAAATCTAAAAATATCGAAAGATAATGACTTCACCCGTTTAGTTATAATATGAGCTTTTATTAATGTAAAAATATAAACAGTTTACCAAGTAAAGAACTAGATGGCGCTACTGGTAGGTGTCGGTAGGCAGTCACGTGACTCGCACGTGACCTTTTCGATGCGAATCTAAGAATTTATTCTCATCTCAACCAGCCCAACGCGCCTAAAGAAGTATTCACTTCAAGAAATCTAGTTACAATTATTTGTAATTTTTATAGTGCTAATCCACACTTTTTGGAAGGTGACGGGTGACGAGGTGTGGAAGGTGACGGGGGAGGCCTTTGCCCAGCAGTGGGACAGTTTAGGCTAATTTAAAAAAAAAAAAAAAAAAAAAAAAAATCCACACTTGGTGTTTCATTAAGAAATGAAAAGTCTTATCAAAATTTTCGATTCCGACGGGATTCGAACCCGCGATGATCAGACGATCCTCCTAAAGCCGGAGTCGGAAAAGCTCTGAAAGCGGTCGAAGGCTTTTCGAAGACTTTTCATTTCTTAATTTAGTTAAAATTTTTAAATATGCTGACAACAAGCTGATCTCATGATGGAGAACGGAACTACTTCGAAAGTAGGTGGAATGAGTTGAAACTTAAGTCATTGGTCAAGTTTCTTCAAATAAGTAGGATTTATATATATGGTGACAGTGAGCTGTTCTAATGATGGAACGAGGAGCTATTCAGTGGAACTCTTCAGTGAAAACAGTAGGTATAATATCCGTGTTGAGCTTATATCAATCAACACACTTTCACTTCAAATCTTGTACCTACACATGAAAAACATAAAAAAAAAACTTATTATTTACCTTAGATACAATTTTTTGTAATTTTTATTTTAATATTTTAATACGTTTATTGCAATTCAGAGTGATCTTGTTTAGTTTTTTGGAACTAAACAATTACTTAAAACTAACACCACCTAGTAGAGAGTAGCGAAACCAACTCAGTAGGTAGGTCAAAGAACACCGACGAAGTGGACACCACGAAAGCTTGCCAGACTTGCTGTCGGGGTGTTTACCTAAGCGACAATGTTAAATTATGTCATGTTCAGTTTTTTTTTCTCCAGGACTAAAGAAGATTAAAAAAAAATTAATATAAGTAAATTGCTTTTACCAATAGTAGGTACTTATGTGCATTATTTATTAATTATCGATAACCTATACTGTCGATTCAACTGATATCAACGAGAAATGGACACGCACCGTAAGCAAAGTTTTTGTCCGTTAAGATTATACTCTTTGGTTGCGGCGCCCACCAACTAGGGTAAAGGCACCAGTAGTCGGCCTTTTAGTGAGATTTTCACATTCAAACCGCAAATTTAAGTAATTTGCAAAATCCTTACATACGTATTCCAGTATCCAGTAGTCGGCCAAACAAACAAGTAGTCGGATTTAGCTATCCAGTAGTCGGGCAGAGTAGCACATGCGAGAGAACATGTGCCGACCCCGCATGAGCGGAATATGGGCAGGAAAATGATGTAAATGATGATAGTTATCTCGTTGAATAAGACGTAACAGTTCATAATAATGTGCTTTAAAAAAATCACAAAAATACAATGATGCAAATTTACATGTATTACACACCGATTTTTAGTAAAAAAAAACAGTGTCACCATTTTTTTAGCCAAAAATCCGTGTGTTAATCTGGATTACTTTTTTATATATTCAAAATAAAAGCCAGTAAAGCCCGACTACTGGTGCCTTTACCCTATCATTTCCCTTTCATTTTAACCCTCTGGCAAAACTACTCTCCGCTAGGTGGCGCTAAAGTTAAGTATACTTACTTGGTTATGAAACACTCAAGACTTTCATTATATAACCCACTGACAAACTACCCTTCACTAGGTGGCGCAAAAACTAATGACTGCTTTATTATTTATTTATTTATAAAAGACTGCGAAAGCGGTTCTATATTAAAAAAAGCTCTTATTATTGTGTGCCATGTTGTCTGAATGGATAACGCCTCGACTTTATTAATGGCTCATCTTATGTCTACGTAATCCAAACAATTTAAAAGTTATAAATCTAAATCAAGAAAAATAAATTTTGTTCTTGAAAAACAGAAACGAAAGATATTCGATAGGTATACCTTAAATAAAACCTATAAAAACATGCACCATCACAACAACAAGATAGATAGCAGTTGCGGCAGTTCTTATATTGGAACAACTAAGCGGACATTGCTGAGAGATTCAAGATGGAAAAATGAAGAAGAAATAAAATGTTACAAGAACATGAACAACTTCTAAACTACAAAAAATCGCTGAACATTCATGGGGGTGATTCGGGCGGATCGAGAGCTGTCCTACTCTGGGTTCGTATTCGCGTTGCTTTTTTCGTTCGTTTGATGAATATTCGCATGCTCCCCACCACTATTTCTGACTTAGTTATTTTATAGTTTTAGGGTGTGCATTATGGAATAAAGTATTTTCATTCATTCATTTATTCATTTGCCGACGAGCCAGGGAGCGTACTCGTAGTAACGCTCCAGGGCTCGTTGGTAAATGAATAGAATAAGGCAAATGAAGTATCCCCTTCCTAGGGTTCAGAATCATAAACCGCATATGAAACGCTCTTTATTCGCGCTTCCTTCATTTGCGTTTTCACTATTCACGGATTAAAAAAAATGCGACCCAATTCACGGTAAAGATTTCTTTACTCGCGGATCTAAACGATATATCTGTCTGTACATTCATTTAATAAAGAGCTTTCGATATCCTTTGATCCTTTTATCCTTTTTTAATACTAAGTTGATGTTAATCGTAATTTAGGTCTATTTTTAGGTTTATTATGTTTGTTGTTGTGTAAGTAGTGTTTAAGTAAATAAAAATATTTTCTTTCTTTCTTTCTTTTCTTTGTAAACGCGTCGGTTAAAAAAGTAAAATAGACATTACAACTGCACCAAATCATGTTGTTAAAATAAGTATGCTATCGTTCGAAATGTTCAATTCTCAGCCCACTGAGAAGCTTCAACAAGCACTGGAAAATAAACATTTAATTTGAAAAGTCTTCGTGAAGGTCAATAAATAATCTTTGTTATTTATGTATGAAAATTGTTTTGTTTATGTCTATGGAATAAAGTCTTGTTTTTATGAGGCAAATTGCTAATGCCACTTCTGATACGTAAGCTGATACGTGAGTCTAAATTGAAGGAGCTTTTGGCAAGAAAAAATTATTTATATCATTATTTTTATTTCATTATATGTATTTTACCATTTGCTGGTACTTACCTGAAGATAACAATTAATCAATTTGGTCAAAAACTTCAATTTCAAGCAGATTTTTTACACATTTGTGTTTTATTTTTTCGCCTAGAAACGAATCCCCTATAATCCCATACAAATTACCATTCCATAGTGAATATGGTATGGTAATTTGTATGATTTCTGTATTCGCGAAGTATTTAGGGAACCTAAACCCCACGAATAAAGGTACTACGCCCTAAGCAGACGTCATCCACAAAGCAGCAAACCTAAATGGGTCTGGGCGGGACATGTGGCTCGGATGCCGGACAATCTTTAAAATAACAACTGATTGGGCCCCAAAATCCAAGCGGCGTCGCGTCGTGGCAGACCCCGGAGAAGATGAATGTCGGGACGATCTCGACAGCCATACAGATGACTGGCTCAGCTTGGCTCAAGATCGAGAAGTGTGGATAAAAGGGAGGGTGCAGAAAGCTTAATTAAATACCGAGCTGTAGGTAAATATATCTCGAAAATTAAAAATATCTTTGAAGAAATAATAATAATAAAAGCTTTATTTTGTAACAACATTACATAGGAGCAAAAATGTTGATAGTGGAAACGTTGACTGCCGCAAAAGTTGATAAACTGAGTAGCGGAGTCACCGCTCTTCACAAAAAAACCGGAAAAGTGCGAGTTGGACTCGCCCACCGAGGGTTCCGTACTAAGGACTAAGTATATACGTACAGTGCAATCTGCTACTACCTACCTACCTCCATATACCAAAGTAAAAAAATGTTACAAAAATCTTAACTTCGGATTTATTTATGAATTTTACCCAACGAGACAATGTACAATGGGCGCTCTTATCGCTTAGAAGCAATTTCTTCCAGACAACCTTTGGATGGAAAGAAACGAACATATCGAAGGTATGGCAGGGGGTGTACAAATATTTATAATCACTCGCGTTGTTCCGATTTTTCCTTTTGAGGAACAGAACCCTAAAAACAGAAGAAATATAATAAAGACATAAGCTTATTAGGAAATCTAAATCTAAGCTTAAAATTTCAAGAATAAAAACCAAAACTTCTAATAAAGATACACGATACATTAATATTACTTAAGTACCTTAATTATTATTTATTACATAAATATTAATGATATCGAAAGGACTTGAAATAAAATGAATTTATTTGTTAGAAGAAAAATAAAGATATTTTTTCCCAAAATAACAACATATTTAGCATAATATTGTGCCTGAAATCCGTAGTAGGTTGGAGTGGGCACTCACATTCGTCTCGAGTAAGCTTATGTAGGTAGATAATTAACTTGTTAATTTTGTTGTTAACTTTTTGTGTCTTATACATTACTAAAACTTTATAGCAAAGTTCGCTAACCACGCTCACAGTATTGCAATAGCGACAAGAAACTGCGTACAATGCGAAATGAAGCGTATAGGTACTATCACAGCCACTCACTGCGCTCATGCACGCAGTGAGAGCGAGATGACACCAGGCGCGGTCACAGGGGACATGACCCTCCCCCCCTTACCTTGGACATAACCTTTGAGTATTTATAATGCCTTGACTGAGTCTTATATTTTCTTTTTAATTAAATAGGTCAGCATTTGACCTCGCTCTGGCTGATATTAAGCAGTAGTGAGGTCTAAGATGGAGCATGCTTACCTACAAGGAACCTTACTCTTGATTTGAAGACGCCTATATTGTACTTTTCGGGAAATACAGAGCCCGACAATGAGTTCCATAATTTGGCGGTGAGTATGAAAAATGTAGACTCAAAACGTTTTGTTCGAACTCTGGGAATGTCGACCATTTACTAGTGGCGTCTTTCCGGGAACCTGTTGGCCCGATAGAAGAATGGGGATGGCGGAACTAAATTATGGAGTTCTTGTGCACTAACATACAGTTTAAGCAGCTTTCGTAAAACTTTTAACACGCACCTTTGACCAAAGGTATGTCCTTTCTGCGTTTATACATTTCTGGACAAAAAATTAAAAAGTGCCGGCCGAAAAAATAAGTAATTTAATGTTAGAATGTGCCATTACCAAAGGAGAATGGGCATCCCCGCCCAAATCAAAAAACTATCGCCCGCAGAGTGGGCGTATGGTGGAATGGGTAGACCTTCAAAAACACTCCATTTCATTGTATGACAGCTAAAAAATCCATCCTACAGAAATCGAGATATTTGCAGTTAAATGTGGTGACTCTTACCATCATGTTTTTTGACTTACAGGCTTCCCACAGATAAGCCATTATGGGCATTCGATAGAACTTTAGAAGCACTATATTTCATTGTATGACAGCTAAAAAATCCATCCTGCAGAAATCGAGTTATTTGCAGTTAAAGGTGGTGACCATCATGTTTTTTGACTTACAGGCTTCCCGCAGATAAGCCACTATAGGCGTTCGATAGAACTTTAGAAGCACGACATTTCATTGTATGACAGCTAAAAAATCCATCCTGCAGAAATCGAGATATTTGCAGTTAAAGGTGGTGACCATCATCTTTTTTATCTTACAAGCTTCCCGCAGATAAGCCACTATGGGCATTCGATAGAACTTTAGAAGCACGACATTTCATTGTATGACAGCTAAAAAATCCATCCTGCAGAAATCGAGATTATTGCAGTTAAATGTGGTGACTTTTACCATCATGTTTTTTGACTTACAGCCTTCCCGCAGATAAGCCACTATGGGCATTCGATAGAACTTTAGAAGCACAACATTTCATTGTATGACAGCTAAAAAATCCATCCTGCAGAAATCGAGATATTTGCAGTTAAATGTGGTGACTTTTACCATCATGTTTTTTGACTTACAGCCTTCCTGCAGATAAGCCACTATGGGCATTCGATAGAACTTTAGAAGCACGACATTTCATTGTATGACAGCTAAAAAATCCATCCTGCAGAAATCGAGATATTTGCAGTTAAATGTGGTGACTTTTACCATCATCTTTTTTAACTTACAGGCTTCCCGCAGATAAGCCACTATGGGCATTCAATAGAACTTTAGAAGCACTTCATTTCATTGTGTGACAGCTAAAAATCCATCCTGCAGAAATCGAGATATTTGCAGTTAAAGGTGGTGACCATCATCTTTTTTTGACTTTATTTCTGATTAGATTTCTGCATTATGCACATTACTTAAGAACTGTTTTTGTTACTATTGTGTTTCTTTCTTTTTGGTGTACAATAAAGTAATATTCTATTCTATTATGGATTTTTTTTCTGTCACACACACAATGAAATGTCGTGCTTTTAAAGTTCTATCGAATGCCCATAGTGGCTTATCTGCGGGAAGGCTGTAAGTCAAAAAACATGATGGTAAAAGTCACCACATTTAACTGCAAATATCTCGATTTCTGCAGGATGGATTTTTTAGCTGTCATAAAATGAAATATAGTGCTTCTAAAGTTCTATCGAATGCCTATAATGGCTTATCTGCGGGAAGTCTGTAAGTCAAAAAACATGATGGTAAAAGTCACCACATTTAACTGCAAATATCTCGATTTCTGCAGGATGGATTTTTTAGCTGTCATACAATGAAATGACATACTTGACATACTGAAATATCAATTTGACATCGAATCTTCTGACGCACCATTAAATATTTATAATTATTCTTTTCTTAATATTATGGACTTAAATGTAAAGCTTTTAAAAATGTAATTAGATTTTTTATTTTTTTGTATAAGGTAACATTTTGCATGCTGATAAGCTGAACAAGGCTGTGCATATATCTTTCTCCAGTCATTCTATTGTTAACCCTTGTTTCGCAAAATAAATGAATTTGAATTTGAATTGAATTTGAATTTGAATTTGAAATGTTGTGCTTCTAAAGTTCTATCGAATGCCCATAGTGGCTTATCTGCGGGAAGGCTGTAAGTCAAAAAACATGATTGTAAAAGTCACCACATTTAACTGCAATAATCTCGATTTCTGCAGGTTGGATTTTTTAGCTGTCATACAATGAAATGACGTGCTTCTAAAGTTCTATCGAATGCCCATAGTGGCTTACCTGCGGGAAGCCTGTAAGTTAAAAAAGATGATGGTAAAAGTCACCACATTTAACTGCAAATATCTCGATTTCTGCAGGATGGATTTTTTAGCTGTGATACAATGAAATGTTGTGCTTCTAAAGTTCTATCGAATGCCTATAGTGGCTTATCTGCGGGAAGGCTGTAAGTCAAAAAACATGATGGTAAAAGTCACCACATTTAACTGCAAATATCTCGATTTCTGCAGGTTGGATTTTTTAGCTGTCATACAATGAAATGAGGTGCTTCTAAAGTTCTATCGAATGCCCATAGTGGCTTACCTGCGGGAAGCCTGTAAGTTAAAAAAGATGATGGTAAAAGTCACCACATTTAACTGCAAATATCTCGATTTCTGCAGGATGGATTTTATAGCTGTCATACAATGAAATGTCGTGCTTCTAAAGTTCTATCGAATGCCCATAGTGGCTTATCTGCAGGAAGGCTGTAAGTCAAAAAACATGATGGTAAAAGTCACCACATTTAACTGCAAATATCTCGATTTCTGCAGGATGGATTGTTTAGCTGTCATACAATGAAATGTCGTGCTTCTAAAGTTCTATTGAATGCCCATAGTGGCTTATCTGCGGGAAGCCTGTAAGTTAAAAAAGATGATGGTAAAAGTCACCACCTTTAACTGCAAATATCTCGATTTCTGCAGGATGGATTTTTTTGCTGTCATACAATGAAATGTAGTGCTTCTAAAGTTCTATCGAATGCCCATAGTGGCTTATCTGAGGGAAGCTCGTAAGTCAAAAAACATGGTAAAAGTCACCACCTTTCATTGCAAATATCTCGATTTCTGCAGGATGGATTTTTTAGCTGTCGTACAATGAAATGTAGTGCTTCTAAAGTTCTATCGAATGCCCATAGTGGCTTATCTGCGGGAAGCTCGTAAGTCAAAAAACATGATGGTAAAAGTCACCACCTTTAACTGCAAATATCTCGATTTCTGCAGGATGGATTTTTTAGCTGTCGTACAATGAAATGTAGTGCTTTTAAAGTTCTATCGAATGCCCATAGTGGCTTGTCTGCGGGAAGCCCGTAAGTCAAAAAACATGATGGTAAAAGTCACCACCTTTCAGTGCAAATATCTCGATTTCTGCAGGATGGATTTTTTTGCTGTCATAAAATGAAATGTAGTGCTTTTAAAGTTCTATCGAATGCCCATAGTGGCTTGTCTGCGGGAAGCCCGTAAGTCAAAAAACATGATGGTAAAAGTCACCACCTTTCACTGCAAATATCTCGATTTCTGCAGGATGGATTTTTTAGCTGTCATACAATCAAATGTAGTGTTTTAGAAGGTCTACCCATTCCACTATACGTCCACTCTGCGGGCGATCGTTTTTTGACTTGGGCGGCGCTTCATACATGCCTGCCCGTTCTCCTTTCTTTTCTATGTGAGCCAACCTGCAAGATGAGTTATTCATTAGTTGAGCGGTGAACCTGTTCACGAAAATAAGGGTCTAGTATCTTCTTAAGAAACCTACGCCTAGTTTTAAGTTTTGTTAATGATGTACCTACTTTGTTTTTGTGGAAATAATCTTTGTACTCGGAGGTGGTTAATTTCCTCGACACAGTTTTACAAACGAATGCGGACATTATCGATTCCTATTTTTTGTTAGTACTATGTTTTTGTTTCCTAAATGGTCGCGCCAACAAAATATCTTGGATAGGGCAGACTAATTATAAGTGTAATCGAAAGGCAGTACAAAAGTCGATGCGTGAATGGGTAAAAAAGGCACATGCAGCAATCACCAGAGCAGCCAGGGGCAGGGCTCGCACAGCAGAATCCAATCTTTGACCTTCGCACTTGCACTGTGTTACACTACGCGGGTCGCGCGGGTTTCTTTCTGGTCGGCACTTTTAATTCTTTGGTGCAAATAAAATTATTTCTTCTTAGTACTACAGTCACGCTACTGAAACTTTTTTTACCAAATAATATTAAACACAAGCTACAGGATATAAATGAGTTTCAGTACACTTTAGTACTGTAATATAATTCCGGTAAGTAAGTTCGTATGAGTAAGTGGCCAACTCTGGTGACGGAGTTTTTAGGCCGCCTTAAGGCCTCCGTCATGGCTTAACGACTTAAATAGCCGGGACCGACAATTTAACGTGCCCTCCGAAGCACGGAAGCGCTCAGATGAAAATGCCACTGGCGGTCACCCATCCACTTACAGACCGTTTCGAACGTTGCTTAACTTCGACGATCTATCAAGAAAGACTAAGCAAGCACGACCACGAGCGCTTCCGGTGGTTCATAATTCCGGTGCATAAGAAAGTAGAATTAATGCTATTAATAGAACCTCCTAACCTTAACTCATTTTTGCCAAAAAAAACACTTTTTCTCGTCACTGTTACTCAATGCAACTTATATAATCACGATTTTATCTAAATATTATTGCAGTTTCAAAGAAATTCAAATCATTATAATAGTGAATCACCAGTATAGCAAGTTGTTTACCATTTCTTTTGTAAACGCAGCCAGTGAATAAACTACGCATAGATTATGCAACAATATAATGTCAACAAATAATGCTAGACATTTCACACAACGTCATCTAGTCCCAAACAAAGCAAAGCTTCTATTATTCTATATTCTATTATTCTATTATATGTACTTACTACTTATATACTTTTTGTTTGTACATACATATTATACATAGAAACACACCCAAAGCCGTGATAAATATTTGCAGATCGAATTCGCAACCTTCTGCGTCCCAAGCAGGCTTTCACCCACTGCGCCACAGAGATCGTCAAAAGAATGGTTACAGTTTTGTATAAAGTTTTAATAAGTAAATATTTAGGTATTCTACAAAGGATCTGGAATATAAAGATCTGAGAGAAGGTCTACCGCGCCTTGGGGATACAGTCGTGACCCTGTGTTAGTTGTATTTAGGTACCTGTATAAGGTGACGGTCCCAGCATTGTAAGAATTATCCGGTTTAGGATACGTCGGCTTTTGACTTAAGTTGTTTTTAACACAGTGATGTCGTCCAATAGCCATAATATTTTCACTGATTCAAAACTGTAAGAGTAGACCTTTCTCACTGATTCAAAATGGTAAGAGTTGTTTTGGCGACCTTACTCAACCAAACTTACATCACGATTGAAGCGGTTATAAATATTACGCAGCTGATCATGTCAACAATACAGCCTCCAACTGATAATATGTGTGTATTTACAAATAAAAAGTATATAAGTAGTATATCAGTTATCTGGTTCCCATAGTACAAGCTTTGCTTAGTTTGGGGCTAGATGATGCTGTGTGAAATGTCCAGCTGTCCAGCAGTGTTATTATTATTTTTTGTGTATATTTTTTTTCTCGAAATTGAAAATTTCGGTACTTATGAATCTCACGGGCCTAAACCAACTGAGTATCATTTGGGAAGCTGTGTCTTCTTGCAAAAACTTTCGAACAGTTCGACATGACGTATTTAGCCTTCTGCATAGTAACTTAAGTATTTTCAGGCAGGTCTATTATTTTGAGGGCATTTATCAGATGATTCGGGATGACCCCTGTGCTGGAGAACGCAAGTGTATACGAGTATACTTTATTCAATTTCCAAATTCTACTTATTTCGTCATGTAACAATTGACGTTATCAATAAAAAAAACTGAATCTGAATCTTTGAGCTCTGTATATTTATTTATCTTTTCTGAAATATTCCTTTTGTATATTATGCGTATTTGGTACTGCTATATATATCTATAAGGTGGGCTATTTGTTAACTTTATCAATTATAGTAATGTCAGGTAAGTTATAGTGAATTGTCTTATCGGTGAGTATAGCCCGATCAATATACATTTTGTGGCTGGTGCTCTCCAAAACTGTAGAAATCGAATAAAAGATAACCTAACCAATGGAGTAAAGAATGATGACAAAACGCCTGATATAATATCATAAAAAATACTTATTTCTGGGTCAAAAGACAATTTCAAATATAGAAGTTTGATTTTTTCACAGCTTAACCCGAACTTACGAGTTACGAGAATAAAGGGTCTTGACAAACAGACAAACAGATTGACAACAAAGTGATCTTATCTGTATGTTACGTTTTTTTCCTTTGAGGTACGGAACCCAAAAATGAACCCCTATTACTTCTGATCATCGCATCACGCGTGAACGACCATAAAACTTTTCTAATGTTTAACCTTATGGTCAGCCATAAAGTTACATACATTAGAAAAGGAGGAATCACTCATTATCTCATTGTCTTCCTGCATTGTTTTCAAAATTACATGCAATTCGTTTTAGGGGCCGACCGCTAATACAGCTCAAAGGGCTAATAACGATCTATCGCTACCGCTCACAATACTATACTGGAGGATGGTTCTGAAGCTCATCAATGACTATTCCGGTAATCAAAACGTCACATGCGTATGTATTAATTGTAATATTGTATTGAATATGATATCACCAGCACAGATTAATGGCAAGTATAGATAAGGTTATCCTAATTACTACAGCAAGAAAAATACAGGAGATTGTTTTGTCGAGCGCCCTTCGCGGGGAAAATCGAAACGGCTATAGTTCTGGAAATTTTTTGTTAGGAGTCACGAGCTCGATTATGATAAAATTAAGAACGGCATTTAAAAAAAAAAAGAAGATTTTATATTTCGAGATTTTTTGATGCTTTATCTGTTAATAAACAAATGCTCAAAATAACAATGGAAAACAACGCTAGAAAAGAAGAAAATGCTACATTTTAGTTTTCATTCGAAATGTATGGATAAAAAACATTTCGTCGTTGCAAATTTAATATCTCTCATGTGCAAAAAGTAACATTCCGAGAAAATCAATAAAAACTACCTCCTGAAAAATTTTCAAAGACAACTTATGCTTTTCTGTCGCAATTATGTTGTTAAAAAATAATTAAAAACGTATAGTAAATAAATTATTTTAATTACAATAACAGTTTTCAAGTTATAAGGCATTTTTTGCTTTTTTCTACACATAAGATATTTTACTTGCAAATATTTTTTCCACATAAGAGTTATTGTTGGGATTTGAAGGTGACGCAGCTACTATACGTAGTTAAATGGTTCACCCAAATTAATAAATCTATCATTAGGTGTGTCGTATTTTATCAGAATGTTGAGCAAAAAGAAGATGCGACGTAGATTAGGATGTTGAAATGGGTTTGTGGTAAGAATGAGAATGAATAAAATAAAATATGAGTATCACATCAGGGGATGTTTAAACGCTACGGATAAACTGAGGAGCACAAGGGTATGGGCAGGTCATGAGGAGGTATTTTCTATTTATTATAAAGTACTCTGTGGGAGGTATGAAAGTCATGCATGCCACACGACGAGAAGCGAGTGTGAATGTGGATGGATAGGGTAGGCCTAAAGAAAGAAGAATGGGATTTTATTAACGCAAATGCGTGCAAATTGGTAAGCTCTGATATAACGGGTTGAAGAAGAAAATAAACGAGAGAAGGAGAAAGATAATGATTGGTATGTCACCTCAAGAAAACAGTAGGTATAGTTCAAAGAAACACAAAGGCTACCTACAGGTAATCATCTAAAAATGCCAACCTTGCACTGCTAGATGCATAGATTAAATTAAATAGCATCACAAAAGGGATGGCAGTCCTTGATTTAAAGTTACTGTCTCTATTCGTGTGGGTACAAAAAATAAGAGCTGGGGCACCAATCCTCCACCAAGAGCAGCTGTGGTTCGCTGTGGTAGATCGAGCCTATCTTTGTATCACTACTTGCGCCTACAGCATGCGGCAAACGTTCCATTCCAGCCCTCCAATTACTACCACGACCGAATCTCCTCCGTTCTTGCTAAGTCCCAAAGAATCAAAGTTAGATGACAGTACCGCATTGCTATCAAAGAAATCATATTGGATAGACTTTACATTACACCATCAGTATTTCCTGGGCAAGCCTGCATTCAAGATACCTACACTGTCACTGGATGCGTGGGTCTCTTCTTATTTTAACTGTCTTTGTGAGGAATGTTGTGTACCTATTGTCTGCAGTACAGGGTGATGTGCACCACTTAGATGTAACTCCCATTTACGCAAGTAAGTACCTAGAGACTATTTATTCCAAATGCAGCAGGCTTGCCTAAGAAATATTAATGATGGGGTCCCATCATTAATATTTCCACTATGAATGATGTTTTAATAGTTCCTAAGTGTTTATGATCCAGGCAAGAATAGAGGAGACTCAGTGATGGCAGTTATTTGCCAGATGCTTCAAGTTGCGGCACAACGATGCATGGCCAATCCTACCACAGCATAGAACACTTTGCTGTGGTAGGATTGGCCATGCTTGGTAAAAGATTGCTGCGACAGCGCCCACTTTTGCACCCTCGAAAATCAAAGACAGTAACTTCAAAGACCCCCTTGAAAGTCTGACTAGGACAATCATCCGTTCTATAATTTACACTGACACTTAATGACAAGGGTTCCGGGATTACATGAAATCTCATCAGATTTCATGTAATCCTGGAACCCTTGTCATCTCAAAACGCATTCCCATCGTACACACATTCGTACTTACACATCTCATTCATTTATTTGCAGAACCACTTCATGTACGTTCCTAGGTACCTAAATCCATCCACATTCATACTCATCACTCATCCGCCAGCAACGACTCTCATCTCTCCCCATAACTTGCAACCCTCAACACATCTGCACCTTTCAGACCATGCCTATTCATAACCTATCATAACCATGTCCTACTCCATGTGTCCATCATCAGTGATGATGAATGATGATGAACCCAGCGTCCATCATCATCAATAGTAGGACATGGTTATGCTCCTGAAGGAGTACCTCAATAATCATCGAACATTGGCCTTGGCCTTTTAGTGGACCTTTCATCAACCTTTTAATTGGCATGGGACCCTTTTAATAAAGAAAACATTTAAAAATATTATACTATTAACATCTCACTCCTATTTTCTCTTTATTTTTTATTTAAAGAGCACTTTACCTAATTAGCAAATTTAGGTGTAGAATAGCCCAAAAACTAGGGAATATTTCGCACATAAGAGTATTTGTTTACAAATTATTTCGAACAATGCCGTTATCAAAATCTCCCATGTGTTTACCAGGCACATGGGAGATTTTGATTTACAGTAAAATGTAAGCCGACACATGAGATTAATTAAATTGATGAAATAACTCCCTCAAATAATAAGATATTCACTTGAGAGTCTTTGCAAACGATGGCTTTTGAATAGGGCTATCCAAAAATGTGAAAAAGTCATTTTGGCAAAAAATGTCACATATGAGCTCTTGAATTTGCAACGACGATTTATCGTTTTTTATTTCTTTGCATGTTTAGATGCTTTGTCTAATTACAAAAAAAAACACTGCGAAGTAACTATGTGGCTAATGATGTTTGAACACATAAAAATGTTTAACATCATCAGTATTTTTTTTATAAAAAAATAACTGCGGCGCGTAGGGCGTGAACAAATGTGCGATCAGCTTAATTTGTAATACTCATGGAATTTCTTGAATAAAACTACTAATAAGATATAAATTTTATTTTAATTTCCCGTAGCGGACAGTTCGAATTGAATGTGTACGGGTGTGGAACTGAAATGTTTTAATAATTTGAAGACACTTTTGTCAAATAAATATATTTTTGTCAATATATTGTGGACAGCTGGACAATGGTTTCTCTCAAAATATTTAACTAATTTTTGTCTTCAAATTGACCCAGTATTTAAAATAAAAACCGTATCAAATCCGCTTCAGGTATACCTACGAACTTTTCCTTTGTCAAATCGATGTTTCTGAGAACTCGTAGTGATAACAAGCGTCCTGTGCTGCATACACCGGAACACGTGGGCTGTGAAAATTGCAGGATACCGAGCAAACGTGCAATATTGTGTAATAATTGTTTTTCTTTCGAATTATTTTATGACGACCTCTGTGGCGCAGTGGGTGAAAGCCCGCTTGTGACGCCGAAGGTTGCGGGTTCAATCCCCGCCGCGGGATAAATGTTTGTATCATCGCTAATATTTATCTCGGGTCTGGGTGTTTCTATGTATAAAATGTATATAACAAACAAAAAGTATATAAGTAGTATATCAGTTATCTGGTTCCCATAGTACAAGCTATGCTTAGTTTGGGGCTAGATGATGCTGTGTGAAAATGTCCAGCATTATTTATTTAATTTTAGGTATTAAATTGATTCAGGCATGACTGCATGGCAGGCATGCTGTGTGAAATGTCCAGCATTATTTATTTATTTATTTTATGACTAGGTACTTAGGTACACGTCACTTTATGTGGATTCTTGACACTTGGGTATGCACTTGACTCTAGTTTTGACTAAAGGAATTTGAAAGCTTAGTTTCTGTAATAAAGCCGGGTCCGCAGCGACTTGTTTTTGTGTTTTTGTACAAAATAAAAACATAACCGCCCGTCCTCTGCGCCTATTTGTAGTTATTGTTTTTGTTTACATTTCAAAAATGAGTTCCGACGCAGAAGACATGAAAACTGTTTTGTCCATATAAAAATAGGATGTATGAAAGAGGTACATATCATGCTAAATCTATGGTTTTAGTTTGGATTTAGACCACACTTGTTTAATTTCAAAAATGAGCTCCGACGAAGAAGACGTGGAAACTGTTCTAACAATAGTCGATTTCGTTCTCCGAAGAAGAAGAAACAGAAGTAGATTCCGGGTCCGACCTTACCTGGAAGCTCGTTCTTTCAATATTTACCAAGAACTTAAAATTGATGATAGATTCGGTCTAAAAAATTTTTTTAGATGTTCAGAAAGTGACTTTCAAGAGCTGGTATCATTAATTTTACCAGATATAGAGAAGAAAACAACGTGGAGAAACGATGTGGTTCCTCCTGACATGAGATTAGGTGTGACTTTACGGTTTTTAGCAACCGGAGACAGTTACACCAGCTTAATGTATCACCTAAGAATCTCTAAACAATTACTATCAAAACTGATTCCAGAAGTCTGTTTAGCTCTCTACAATAAACTGAAAGATGTGTATCTAAAGGTAGCTTTACGGTTTTTAGCAACCGGAGACAGTTACACCAGCTTAATGTATCACCTAAGAATCTCTAAACAATTACTATCAAAACTGATTCCAGAAGTCTGTTTAGCTCTCTACAATAAACTGAAAGATGTGTATCTAAAGGTAGGTACCTATACATACCTAAGTTTTTTTTTTTAATTTAATTCTAATAGTAATTTATTGGCAGAGGTGCTAACAGTCGGACTTGCGGTTGGCTTAATTTGTGTTTTGGGCTGTCTGTAGGTATAGGTGCTCCCAGTCAGACTTGCGGTTGGCTTAATTTGTGTTTTGGGCTGTCTGTAGGTATAGGTGCTCCCAGTCAGACTTGCAGTTGGCATAATTTGTATTTTGGGCTGTCTGTAGGTATAGGTGCTCTCAGTTAGACTTGCAGTTGGCATAATTTGTATTTTGGGCTGCCTGTAGGTAAAGGTGCTCTCAGTCAGACTTGCGGTTGGTTTAATTTGTATTTTGGGCTGCCTGTAGGTAAAGGTGCTCTCAGTTAGACTTGCAGTTGGCATAATTTGTATTTTGGGCTGTCTGTCGGTATAGGTGCTCTCAGTTAGACTTGCGGTTGGCTTAATTTGTATTTTGGGCTGTCTGTCGGTATAGGTGCTCTCAGTCAGACTTGTGGAACTTTCAATAGGACTGGATGAATTGGATACAGATCTACTTGTACACTCGATGTTTTCAATTTCATACTTGCTAAGCAGTCTTTGTTCCTTGCTAGCCAGTTTCAGCTTGCTTTGTAATACTGGCTGAAATTTCCGCATTTGGGCAGCAATGTACTGCCCGAATGTGGTTATTTCATCTTCCGCCGTTTTATTTTTTCGCTCTTTTATTGCTTTCAATGTTAGTAAAGCTTCTCCATATAAACTAGATGTTCTTTGCTTTTTTTTTACTGTGTGCGATTCTTGTGGTGGTGGTGTCGGCGTAGGTGGTGCTAGTGTGGGCGTAGATAGTGGTGGGGTCGGCATAGCTGGCGGTGATGGTGTCGGTATCGGTATCTGAAATAAATGCATAATGTTTTTCTATTACTCACAGACACCTTCAACTGATGCAGAATGGAGAAAAATATCAAGAGGCTTTGACGCCAAGTGGAATTTCCCTCATGCAATAGGCGCTTTAGACGGAAAACATGTAGTTATGGAAGCCCCAGCAAATACAGGAAGCCTGTATTTCAACTACAAAAAAACATTCAGTGTTGTACTTCTGGGCATGGCAGACTATGATTATAATTTTACTTATATAGATGTTGGCTGCCAAGGTAGAATCTCTGACGGAGGGGTTTTTCGAAATTCTACTTTGTTCAGAAGCCTAAATAATAATACTTTGAATATACCCGAAGATGAGCCTTTACCTTGTGGAGATGTGAATTTGCCATATGTTATACTAGGTGATGATGCTTTCCCATTGTCGAACTACTTGATGAAACCCTATGGTGGAGAGCATCAACAAGGTTCAGCGCAGAGAGTGTTTAACTATAGACTATGCCGTGCACGTCGAATAATAGAAAATGTATTCGGCATTTTAACTTCTGTGTTTCGTGTTTTTAAGAAACCCTTAACAGTAGAAGTGGGTACAGTAATACCGGTCATTTTAGCTTGCGTTGTTTTACACAACTATCTAAGGCGAAATAAAACAAGCAGAAATATATATACGCCGCCGGGTAGTTTCGATGTAGAAGAAAACGGTGAATTGATAGGGGGTGAATGGAGGAACGAACCAGCAGCAGAAGGTTTACAATCACTTCCAAGAATACCCAGAAGAACACCTATAGATACTCGGCAGATTCGAGATAGGTTTGCTTCGTATTTTATCAGCGAGAGCGGAATGCTTCCATGGCAAAACATTGTTTAAGTAACATGAGAATTTAGTTTTTAATACAGTAATTTTCAGATCCTATTAAAATTATTGAAATGCACTGATTATAATTTTATAGGGGGAGGTTATAGGGTCCCATAAGAATGTTGAAACAAATATCCATACATACATCCATAAATATAAATAGGATAAATTACAAAATTTCAACTTGTTTCGGGAATGACCATTATCACCCTTTGGCTACGAAACCCTAAAAATAACTAGCGAATATTTCAATATGAACTTCACTTACCGCATAATTTGAAATGGACTCTTGAGGAATGTTGCAACACAACAGACTAGCCATTTCCTGGTAAGCAAACCATTTAGAAGTGTAAATGTCGGCTGCTCCGCTACCCGTTCTAAGCCCAGTAACTTTCTTCTTCTCTCTACCAAATTGCCCCTTGAGGCTTGCCCATTTTAAATGTACTTCCTCTTTTTTTATTCCGAAAACATTTGCTATTTCCAACAGGGCATCCAGTTTTTTATGTTTATCTCTGTGATCTTCCAACGTTACATCCCAAAGCAGAGGTCTTTGTCTTATCAGTTGTATGAAGAGCAACGTGTTTTCTTGAGTCCACTGCATTTCCACGCTTAGAATTAAATAAAATTTAAATGTAAGCGCCAAACCGATAAATCCAGATCAAAAAAAATAGACACATTTGACATTGACTTCTTCAACACAAAACACTTCCCCTCCCCGCAGGCAAATGCGGGGGATGTTATCCATTCTTCTCGGAAAACATTTTGTTGTTATTTTTGTCTATGCCAAGACCGAATTGACATGTTATTTTGTACAAAAACATGAAAACACGTCGCTGCGGACCCGGCTTAAGTCGTGCAGGGTAGGCATCATTTAAAATTCAAACTGTTTTCAGTCGGTAATAAAAATCATCAAAATATTTTCATTAAAATCTTTTTGGCGAGGGCACTCAACAAAACCTCCTATCTGTCTAAATTTTACTGCGTTTCGCTATTTTTATATTCTACTTTTACTACCGGGCGGCGATGGGCTTGCAACCTGTCACGTATGGAATATGCCCACATATGGGCATGTATCAAATATGTATTTGTACATGCCTCTGACTACCCCCTTATACATATTCAAAGGATCTGGAATATAAAAGATCTGAGAGAATGTCTACCGCCCCTTGGGGATACAGTCGTGACCCTGTTTTCGTTTTACTTTTACTACCATTATTTGTGATCGAAGCTATTAACTAGTAATTTTTTGTGTGAAATTTAAGTACTTAATACTAATTTAAAAAACATTTATTTTGTCTTTCAAAATATTTTACAAGTTATGATTTTTATTTCCTTAATTCTGTTTTTTCAAGAATAGATGGTATAATTGAATTGTTATTGCAGTGAAATCATATATAACCTTCATAATAACGTAGCTTCGGACCTACCCCTCTCTCCGAAAGCTTGAGGTAGGTTAGTTCTGCGCTTGCTCCAAGGCCTCGGAACTAGGTGGGGTACAGTTGAATGAACTCCGCTCTTAGCATTATTTCCTTTTTTATGTTATTTATTATTTTAAATTTTTATATTCATAAAATATAAATTTTCATAATTGTGCTTTATTTATATGATTATTTGTGTTTGTAAATTGTAAATTTTAATTGTAATAAGTTATAATATGGATTTAATTATCTGAAATAAAATGAATTTGAATTTGAATAATAAAACCCCACAAAAAAAAATGTTTTTTTATCGTTAAAATAAAAACAATAAATATTAATAACTTATAATGGGTATTTGTTTTTAATTTACATAGATTTCAATAAGAACGTGGTATTTTTAGACGTCTGCGCTTTTTGTAACCCAAGAGCTGGATGTCATGTATTACCTCTTAAAACAATATTGAACGACTATCACAAGTTTTAATAATAAAAAATAATAGCCGTATTTTTTTCGCAACCAGTATTTAAAAAAACCGGACAAGTGCGAGTCGGACTCGCACACCGATGGTTCCGTACAAAGGACTAAGTAGGTAGGTACGTATAACAGTGCAAACTCTTAAGAATTACCTACCTTACTACTTAGATACACCAAAGTTATTATGCCACATGTTGTCTCATCTTCGATGATGAGGAGTGAAGGATTGCAGGGCGGAGGCTACACTTACTAGTAACTAGGTTAAGCAAGTCAAGCGAGACAGAAGCTAAAAAATATACTGATGTGGAAGTAGTATTGAGTAGGACACGGTTTCAAAATGAATTTGTATGAAGGCCTCATTTTATTTGGTGAGGTGGGACAATGTCATGTCACATACTAAAAAATGTCATGTTGCGCTGTAGTACTACTTCGCTCTACTCATTTGCCATCCTCGAAAATTATGTCACAAGAGTTGATGAGTCTGTTATGTTCATTTTGTAACTCAAGGTGAGGATCTCACTTGAAACGTACTTAAGTACTTAATTATTTTTTTCACTTTAATTGTTTGTAAGTGCGTCAGTAGTTTATTTAAAATTCAATTACCTACATATTTTCGGTAATCGAACCAAAGAGAATGTAACACTTCATTTGATACGATTTCTCATTCGGTCACGCAATACAAATCAGCTCATTCCTCACTCACTCCAAGCTCACCACTCAATGAAAGATTCCTCGTTCGTCTCGCTCTGTCTCACTTGAATGTGTCGACTAGTGTGACAAAAATTTTGAGGTGGTACAACTATTGAAGATGAGGAGGACCATGACATTTTTGAGGGAATAAATAAATAAATAAAATAAATAATGCTGGACTTTTTCACACACAGCATCATCTAGCCCCAAAGTAAGCAGAGCTGGTGTTATGGGTACTAAGATGACTGATATACTACTTATATACTTTTTGTTTGTAAATACATACATATTATACATAGAAACACCCAGACTCGAGACAAATATTTGTAGATCATACAAACATTGGTCCCGCCGCGGAATGAGTGGGACATTTGAAGTGCCTTACTCATGTCCTACTCAACACTACTTGGAAGAGTATTTGCAGCTCGGACATATGGAAAAGGTACCCGAAGATGAAGTCAAGAAAACCCATGGAGCTTACCTGCCACATTTTGCTATTATATATTTTGTATAATAATATATAAGGTACGGATTGTCTTCGATGCGTCCTGCAAAGGGAAACGTGGAGTTTCATTGAACGATTTTCAGATGGTGGGGCCTAGACTACAACCAGAACTGAGACATCTTTTGATAAACTGGAGGACTCATTGTATCAGTTTGTCGACACACAGCCGACATAGTCAAGATGTCCAGACAAGTAAAGTTGCATCAGAAGATGTTGATTTTCAAAGAATCCTGTGAAACAAAGATCAGTTAGAAACAAAACCAGAAGAGCTACGTTTACTGAGAGTAACGCTTGGCAGTGCATCAACTCCATATTTAGCTGTCAAAGCACTTCAGCAGGTAGCCCATGATGAAAGAGCAAAATATCCAACAACATCTGGAAAAGTCGTGGACGATTTATTAACAGGTTGCGAGAATGTGGAAACAGCATCAAAAATCTATAGTGAAATGAATGAGTTATTACAAAAAGGAAGATTTGAACTACAGAAATGGTCCAGCAATGGTGATGAAGTTCAAGTGAAATCATGAAAGCGAAAAGTACTGCGTTTTGATTTCATAGGGCTCCAACAACTCTAAAATAGCTTAGTATCTAACGAATTTAAACATTTTTCACATCACATCCATCCGCTATTCCGAACCTCCTCCTCCCCGATCCACCGCAAGAGCGTGATAACGCTGTTGTCGCGACCAGCCAGGACGTGCTTAGTGCTGGCATGTCCTTCCAGAGTGGTTCTGCCGGCGACCTGGATGATGTGACTCCATAACATCTAAAGGATTTGCTTTCTGGTGGATCTGGACTTGCGGGTCAATATTCTAGGCAATAATCTAGGCGACTATTACCGACCCGTCCAGCTGGCCTTTGGTTCGTGAGGCGGTTTTGAAGCCGCAGTACATTCACTCTGTACATTTTTGGTTCAAAATTATGGGGATTTCATTATGAAGTTGATATTAAAAACGCCTTCATTTCGGTAGAAATGAAATTAAATATAGTTTTCCCGAAATTTACCCTATTCTCTGGCAGTGTTACCGTATACGGTTTAATTATTGATGGATTAAAAAAATCGGTTTAGAAGTAAATTTTACGAAGTGCGAACTTTATGTTTCAAACACATGTTTAGATTACGTTATTGGAAAATTCAACAGTTTAGCTTCAAATATAACGGTAGTTGATAAATGTTCACTTCGCCTCCTCGGTTCACCCATCTTTGACAAGTCTTTTCCTGCTTTTATAGATGAGAAAATTCATAATTTTAACAGAACTTCGGACAGATTGCTCAAAATTATCCGTCATATGGCTTACACTATCATTAAGTTTTGTCTATTTGTTCCATTCATTAAGTTTTGTCTATTTGTTAAGTGTTGTCAACTGTGGAAACACAGCGAACTGGGGGAAGGTTAGGACAACATTATAAAGAACACACTATCGAATATTTATTTGGATGACAGGGCATGGTCGCATGCCTGCCTTCCTGTCCGATTGGGAGGCTTAGTTATAAGAAAAATTCAAGTGTTGCTCTACCAGCGTTTTTGTATTCGGTCACTAGCAATAGTAATTTGATTGACTAAATTCTATCACCTTCGCTTTTGGCTCTCCCTGTTATGTACATACTCGTATTGTAGTAGCTTAGTTTCTATAGTAATTATAACGTGTAACAGATATTTGTTATTAATTTAATTGTGTTGTTGTAAAGTGTCTAGTGGTTAAGAATAACAAAAGAAAAAAATGGAGATAAGGAGCATTAGCTCAGAAAGATTAGATATTTGGAGAAAAAGATACAAAAACTTGTATCGGAAAACGACGAAGGTAAAAGTCGTTCAATGACGCCATCTTTTCAAACTGCAAACTGAAAAAATACTTTCATTCGGTAGGTAAGGCAGGTATTTTTTAATAGTAACCTGGACTGGCACAATACAATAACGATCTAGGGAGGTCCTGCGGAGGCGTAAGTACATTATCGATTATTGTAAATTTTACCGGCAAACCTATAGGGTTCTGCACCAAAAGTGATTCCTTCATACCTAGGTACCTAACGTTCATACGTACTTACCTGCCCGCCTACATACATACTTAACTGGTTCATTCTTACTCGAATACCTACTGCGTATTCTCGGCTAAAAATATCTCACCTGTCTTACATAAAGTCGTGCAGCGAGATAAATACAGAAGAGGAATGCGAGGCTTTGCCTCTATCAGCGCTTTCATGTTAATTAGAGGAGGAACTAAAGGAATCACTCCCTATAGATGACCCTCGAGATGAATCAATATTAAAAATATTAGGGGCCGTAGAAACAAAGCAAAAAGGCACCAATCTTCTAAAGAGATTGTTAGCCGATGGGTTGAGGTGATTGCAAATGGTCTAAAGAAAGAAGAGAAAGAATGACATTATAAAGACCCACTACCATTTGAAAGCTGCTCTTCCTGAAGCTGCAAGAAAGCGAGATGAAATAATTGAGACCCGACCGAAACAAGTTTCAACGATCCTATCCTGCCTAGGCATGGCCTCGCAGGGCTGCATAAATGGAGCAGATCACAAAGATGTCTTAGAAAAGATAATAATGCATCAAAGTTATCGTGTGATGCCTTACACTTAGATTCCAAAGGTCTTCGTATAAACAAGAACTTGTATTAACAAGAGTCACTTTCATGACCTTGTTTATACAAAAAAGTATCAAATGCTGCATACAAAACCACAGGAGTACCTGCTTGGTAAGGATCTTTCAGAGCAGATCAAAACAGCAAAGTCTGTTCAAAAGTCAATTCAAGATAATTTAGAGGTTTTTTTCAGATTGAAAAAACGCCAGAACTATTTCTAAAAAGTATCAGGAACTGTAGAACTCATCTGCATGCGATAAGAACTCACTTTTTTTTTTGATCTGCTGGACAATGATCTGCCAAGTTCACCAACATACCTTCTGCTCCTAAATATAACCACACTTGGGATGAGTCAGTTGTTCTGAATTTTATAGAAAGCAATTTAAAGGATAACCTTAATTTTGAAACAAATACTAAGACGACTGTCACGATACTTGCTCTGGCCACAGATCAGAGAGCTCAAACGATTTTATTGATAGTAATGAGTGATGTAGGTATTAGTGTTAAAATTGATAAGTTTATTAAAACGTCTGCACCCAAAGGGTGTCAGCCTTTTCTGACTCTTCTCTTTTTCAATAAAAGGGCAGACATATGCCCTGCAAGAGCTGTGATTGATTACTAAAAATATTAGATCTTCGAATTACTTGGAAGCCACACAAAAGCGTCTCAGCCAGTACAATCAGCCGTTAGATCAAAAGAACCATACAAGATAGTGGAATAGATGTAACCATTTTTTCAGCACACAGTACTCGTCATGCTTCCACCTACGCAGCTTATGCTACAGATGTGAATATTTACGACATCAGATACCTATTGTAAAGAATAAGCTCTTTGCCAGTGCCCTTTTCATAGATTCATAATAGAGAGATGCTTATTGATATATAATAAGTTACAATAATTTTATTAAGGTTACCAAGGTAAGGATGTATGATTACCATTTTTTCTAGAAATAAAGTTTCTTTGATTTTACAAAGGGCTTTTAACATCTACCTAAAGTTCTATCATCATCATCATCGAAGACGAGACAACATGTGGCACAATTGAACGGTCAAACAAACTTACCCAGTATGTGATGTTCGACTGGAATTAAGCTAATGTTGTCTCGTCGAGATGATGAGTCCCACCCAACCCAAGTAATCTAATTAATAGGGATAATTAGATGTACCCAGTAAAATCAATAGGCTTTTTCATTTTCTGTAAACTAAATGAAGTTAGTTGCAGGAGAGGGCGCCACAGAAGCAGAATGCGTTCCGTTTCTTTTTGTTTTATTAAACGAATGTAGACGTCAGAGAGTAAATCAGCCGGACTTCCAAGTGTCTATCATCATCATCATCTCGACGAGACAACTTTAGCATAATTCCATCACATACTGGGTAAGTTTAACTATCCACATGTTGTCTCGTCTTCGATGATGATGATGATAGAACACTGGGTAGATGTTAAAAGCCCTTTGTAAAATCAAAGAAACTTTATATTCTAGAAAGAAAAAATTGTAATCATATATCCTTATTATTAATACGAGATAACTTATGTTTCTAATTAGACTATGTGCGGCCATCTCCCGGTCTTTAAAGCGCTTCGGTCATCAACCTCCGGAGTGCGCTAGACTAGCAACGACAGTGGGCCCTCATCGCTCGAGGCCATTCAGTCTCGCCATGTAACCTGAGGTAAATCCTCTGTTTCTAGCTTCCGCGAATTGAAAGTTGGAAAATTAATATAAAATCATTTTTCTTTTATAAAATAATAACAAACAAAAATTACTGAAGTAAAATAACACTAGAACAAAACTTTTTAGTTATCAAAGTGTTTTATTATGCTATACAGTTATCATTACATATTAAAGTCAATAAATATAATTAATTTGAAGACTACAGTAAAATTATAAGAAATAAATTATAAAATATATTAAAGACTTGTATTTTAAAAATTTTATACTTATAGTTCATCAAGTTCATCAAATTTAAATTAAACACAGTTTATATATATATATAGGAGTGGAAAAACATAATGTAAGTACCTACTATACGTTGTAATAAAATTCCTTACCATTTTTAATTCGTCATGTACAAATGCAGTTACTAAATAGCGAAATTAATGTGCTGGCTACCTTTTTGGAAAAACTTCGTGTAAATTAAATTAATAATAATAAATGTTACAAGGTGTAAAAGCTAGTCTTATTTTCAATTGAACAAACGAGAAAAGAAATCTCACTAGTTTAGTCAACTGAACTGGACAACTGAACTAGTGGCGATAGACGTTATAAAATGAGAACAAAGTTGGTAAATGTTTAACTGAGTAAATCTAAATTATTTTCCCATTTATAGATTACCTAATGTCTGATATGCCTCTCTCGAAATTAAACTGTACCCTACCTTAGGATTGGGAGGTTCTTAGAATTGTACCCTAGGACTACAAGGAGAGAGAATTTTATTTATGGGTAGTTTTAAATTTTAACTTTGACGAATGGGTAGAGATTATGATCTTCTTTGGTTGTGGCCAGAAGTAGCAGCGCAATCGGTACTGGTAAAAGCGGTTGGTAAAACGACGATTATATAAAATACGGTTTCTAAAATAAATATACATAGTAATGCCCCTTCAATAAAAATAAGATTCAGTGATGTCCCAGGGGGGCTAGCCAAGATGACATAGATTCGTTTCCATTCAATTGCTACTATCAACACTGATTTGGGGATGTTGCACTCATTTTGCACTTGATTCTGCCATAGATTACAAAGAGTATGTATGAAAATTACGCGTCATAATGAATGGAATGGAAAAAATGGTAGCCAAGATGCACTTTTGATAGTCGCAATAGATACTTTGTTTACGTTTTTGATCGCTGACAAGACAACTGGCAAAGCTGAAAAAAACCCAGCGGATATCGCAGTAGAAATAAAATGGTGCCTTGTTTTTAATCGATCATCTGTCACCGTGTAATTTTGTATTGAGTTATAGTTTTCTGTGATTTTGTAAAGCTTTCTAATATTTTTCAAGCTGTAAAATGCATGCTCTAAATTTATTATGGAGCGCTCGAAATGAGGACTGTTATTTAAAACGCCAGAAAGGGTATCTTCTTAAGCCGGGTCCGCAGCGACGTGTTTTCATGTTTTTAACCGACTTCAAAAAAAGGAGGAGGTTCTCAATTCGCCTGTATGTTTTTTTTTTTATTTATTTTTTTTTTATTTTTTTTGTATCTTGTTACGCGATTACTCCGCCAATTGTGGACCGATTTTCAAAATTATTTTTTTGTTTGAAAGGGTATACTCCAGAGGTGGTCCCATATAATAAAATTTATTCCTGAGGGTTTGATAGTTTGCCCGTAAAACTCTAAAAACCTTCCCTCCTAGCCATTGTAAATCGAATCAACAGATATGTCCAAGACTCTTTAAGCAATATGTCAAATTGACAATTTACTAATGCCAGGAACTCACGTGTCGCGAGACTTGACATAAAATGTATGCAGTTTTGGTAATTAATGCCTTTAGACGCCGGTGGAGCCTAAGCATTATCTGTTTAGCATTCTTTCTTTCAAGCTGATCTGATGATGGAGTCAAGAGCTGTTCCAGGGAACTCCTCAGAAAATAGGCTGATTGAGTTGAAACTCGGTTCGTAGATTAAGTATCATCTAAAATTTTCAAAAATGGTGACAACAAGCTGATCTGATGATGGAGGGAACTCCTCAGATAATCGACCGATTTAGTTGAAACTCGGTTTGTAGATCAAGTATCATCTAAATTTTAAAATATAGTGACAGCGAGCTGATCTGATGATGGAGAACGGAACTCCTCAGTTAATAGGCCGATAGAGTTGAAACTTGGTTTGTAGATCAAGTATCATCTAAAATTTAAAAAATATAGTGACAGCGAGCTGATCTGATGATGGAGAATGGAACTCCTCAGTTAATAGGTTGATTGAGTTGAAACTCACTACATCGGTCAAGTTTCATCTACTAATTTGAAATATGATGACTGCGAGCTGATCCGATGATGGAGAACGGAACTCCTCAGAAAATAGGATGATTGAAATGAAATTTTGTACTTACATCGGTGAGTTCAATCAGGTCACGGTAATCCATTAAAAGCTTGTACTTGTTGATATTTAAAAAAAAAACTTATTTTAATTTAGATTTTTATGGATGGCTAATTGATTCCATGAGTCACGCCGTGTGTAGAGTCGAACATTGAAGTCGGTTTTTCTTTTAGTTTTAAAACGTAATTATTGTACAAAATAACATGTCAATTCGGTCTTGGCATAGACAAAAATAACAACAAAATGTTTTCCGAGAAGAATGGATAACATCCCCCGCATTTACCTGCGGGGAGGGGAATTGGTTTGTGTTGAAGAAGTCAATGTCAAATGTGTAATTTTTTTTGGTCTGGAACTAAGATAAATAATGTACCAAAGAGGTACCATGCTAAATCCATGGTCTGGAACGTCTGGAATTATTGGTTTGGCGCTTAGATTTTCATCATCATCATCGGCCTATATCACTGCTGGACATAGGCCTCCCCTAAATGACAGACGCACTGATAGAAGACTTTCGTTTTCAAACATTGCGGTATGGGTGACGAGAAGACTCGACGTAGTTTTTCAAATGCTGCCCAACCTAGCTGAATCCTTCTCTTGGCCTCCTTTTCAAAGTTGCTTCTACCTAACTGCAAAATCTGACCGTTCTGTTGATGTGTACTGCGAGACAACTTCAAGAAGGTGACCAATAACAGCGACAGGTTTCGGATCAAGTTGCTTAGATTTTAATTTTATTTAATTATTGTGGAAATGCAGTGGACTAAAGAAAAAAAATGAATCTAACAAACTAAAACTATAGATTTAGCATGGTACCTCTTTGATACATCCTATTTTTATATGGCTAAAACAGTTTTCACGTCTTCTTCGTCGGAACTCATTTTTGAAATATGAACAAAAACAATAACTACAAATAGGCGCAGAGGACGGGCGGTTATGTTTTTATTTTGTACAAAAACATGAAAACAAGTCGCTGCGGACCCGGCTTTAGACAAACATTGGATCCCGTCGAAGAGATGTCGGATACACTTTTTCACCAAAACTTTCGGATTAAAAAAGAAGAATTTAAAATTTTGTGTGAAGAGCTACGTGAAAAATCTACCTTGAAGGAATCGAGCGATATTTCCTTGGAACTCAAGGTAAAAGTTTCAGTTTTCTTTGTTTCTACGGCAATAGCACGAACACAATCTGTGTATTACCCAAAGCTGGGTCCACAGCGCCGTGTTTTCGAGTTTTTAACATGTTATTAACCGAATAAGCACGTACAATTGGTGAAAAACAATGCTAACATGTTAGAAAACATTAAAATACGGCGCTGTGGACTCGGCTTAAGATACACGGAATTGTCTCCCACAAACATGTTCAATATGTTCATGCTCCGAAAGTAAAGTAAAATGCTCCGAAGATCGTGCCCGTCTCACATCGTGATAATATACTTAATTCTTTCCCCTGAAAGAATCTGATCGATTTCTTTAATAAGTAGGTTATCTATATATATAAAAGAAAGTCGTGTTAGTTACACCACTTATAACTCAAGAACGGCAGAACAGATTTGGCTGAAAATTGGTAGGGAGGTAGCTTAGAGCCAGGAGACGGACATAGGATACTTTTTATCCCGTTCGGTAGCTTAGAGCCAGGAGACGGACATAGGATACTTTTTATCCCGTTCGACAGCGTTCCCGTGTGACTTGACATGAAACGTCAGTCACTATAAAACGTGGTATAACAAAAAAGAATCAGACTTGGAATAACAAAACGCAAATGACAGCTATGTAATTGACGTAAAATGACAGCTATGTAATGACGTATGGATGACAATTTGATATTTGTAAGAAATCAATATTAAAACTATTTCTATTAAATAAATAATTAACAAGTGGATTGAAGTGAAGTGAAGTTTAATTAATAATGCCGCGACCAAGACGATCGAATCTTTCCCGACAAAGCCGTAATGCAAGAAGAATACAAAATACTGCAAATGAAAGGACTGAAGAAGAACAAGAAATTGCACGGAATAGTTATATTTTAGGGCCTCCTTTTGTAGTAGGTAGGTAGTACTAAGTTAAGTTAACTAAGCATCTTATCTTACTTCTTATCTTACTAATATAATAAATGCGAAAGTCTGTGTGTGCGAATGTTTGTCTTCACGTATCTCCATGACGACTTAACCGATTGTGATGAAATTTGGAATGTAGATTGTTTACATACTGGAATAAGATATAGGCATGTAAAATTTTCAAAAATCAACCCTTAAGGGTGTTATACAGGGTGTTAAAGTTTGTATGGAAAAAAAATATTCCTTGGTCCGATTTACTCCTAACTCGGTAGAAATAAACTTAAAAGTAAATAATGAAACCCGTGTTTTTTTATTTTTTCAAAACATCCCTTAGGGGTGGTGTGAGGCAGTTTCAAAGTCGTAAGGTTCGAAAGTCTCTATGTGCAATGTTTGTCTTCACGTATCTTCATGACGACTTAACCGATTGTGATGAAATTTGGAATGTAGATAGTTTATGTTAGATTTTCTGGGTTAGATTTTCCCTCCCTCTATCTACTATGGGATCCTTGAGAGAAACATAACGCAATAATAGTTAATCAGATAATGTATTGGAAAGTCAAAACCATACAGTTCTTGCTATAAAAAAAAATATTTTGAGTTATGTTTCTTCAAAAAAATTGCCGCTCATTGGTTATTTCGATTTACTCAAAACTCCTGCACTTTGTTCCTAATAATGCGCAGACGAAGTCGCGCGGGTCAGCTAGTTTTTTATATTACTAAGATAACCTTAATGTTTGTAAAAGTACTTAAAATAATGTTTTGTTTGTCGTTTGTAGGTATTGTGCACGCTTAGTTTTTAGCCACAGGATCCTACCAACGAATCGTGGGGATGAATCACCATCTCTGTGGTGCAGTGGGTGAAAGCCCGCTTGGGACGCAGAAGGTTGCGGGTTCGATCCCCGCCGCAGGATAAATGTTTGTATGATCTGCAAATATTTATCACGGGTCTGGGTGTTTCTATGTATAATATGTATGTATTTACAAAAAAAATATATTTAGAAGTAGTATATCAGTTATCTGGTTCCCATAGTACAAGCTTTGCTTAGTTTGGGGCTAGATAATGCTGTGTGAAAATGTCCAGCATTATTTATTTATTTATTTATATCTAGCCCAACGCACAACGAGTCGCTGCATTATAGAAGTTGTGGACGCCCTGAACCACCCAGCTGTAATGGGAAAATGATTGATTTCCCAAAAACTACCGAAGAAAGAGGGATTATTAAACAGGAGTATGTTTCTTATTAGCTTTAAACTAATTTAAATAAGATTAGATCAGACAATCCTCTTTCATACACTTCCTTCTATAATCCTACTAATATAATAAATCTGAAAGTTTGTATGTTTGGATATTTGTATGTTTGTGTTTCAATCACGCCTTAACTAGTGAACCGATTTGGATGAAACTAGGAGAGGTCGTCAAATATGATTGTTATTTTATAGATTTGTGACAGCAAACTGAAAATATTAAACGTAAAATGCAAAATATGGTGGAGCGACGCATGATTCCCACATATGGGCATCGTCGAGAGCAGAGACATACATGCGCGAACTGCATCAGAGACATGATCAACAAGTATGGTTATTAGGTAAAAACAACTTCGGCATTTACATCTATATTAGATGATTTATACAGCGTCTGGAGGCAACCTATGCGTAGGCACTACAACGCCCCTTTGAGTGTAGACTCAACGGGATGCTGTAGTGCCTGGGACATTGTTTGACATGGAATAGGCTTGTAGCACCTACACCATCTTCTCAGCTTAATCTGCCTGCCACAGGAAAGACAACGTCAATACATGTGGAGCTGACTAAGCTGCGGGTTTCCTCACAATGTTTTTCTACACAGATAAGAGCTCGTGTTGAAGTGCATATAAATTTTTCGAAACGAACAATCCATTGATGCACGGCCCAGGATTCAAACCCACAAGCTCTGGATTGAAAGTCGAGGCACAACCCCATTCGACCAACACGGCTCTTAAAGTTAATAAATATATTAAAAACAATAATATTTTTTAAATAGTAAAAAAAGGTTTAAAGAAATATTGTTTTCAGGAGACTTTGGGTATCCACAACACCCTTGGCTGATGACGCCAATCCTTGATGCAGTTCCCGGTTCAAGAGAGGAGAACTATACGAAAATCCACATTAAAAATATATTTTTTATAGCAAGTATGGTTTTGACTTTCAAAATACATAATATGATTAACTATTATTGCGTTATGTTTCTCTCAAGAATCCCATAGTAGATAAAAGGAGGGAAAATCTAACCCAAACAATCTACATTTCAAATTCGAACATTGAAACTGCCCCACACTGGATGGGACACCACAGGTTATTTTATTTACTCCCTCTGAGCAAGTTCTGAGCAGATATATAATGAGATTCGAATTTGGAACTTAAAAATTTCTATGAATTTTTTTACCATGGAGTCCGGTAGTAAAAAGAATTTTTGCATTAGTCAACACAAATAAAAAAAAAAGGGAAAAAGCGGCAAAATCAACTAGATATTTCGTATATAATCTACAACAAGAATTATAATAAAATGTCGAGTGATAATTTAACTCCGGAGTTCATTACATCGGACGCCTTAGACATCGTTAATAATCTCCCCGAAAGGTCTAAAATGAAATAATATGAAAGCTTACGATAATTTTATTACATGGAAAACTGAAAAAAGCGTCAACTCTACACTTCTAGTGTATTTCCAGCACTTATAACAAAGAAGCCAAGCAGCCTATGGAGCATCCATTCGATGCTCAGATCAATAATAAGCATCAAACACAATATCCAAATAAATACATACACTAAATTATTGGCATTCTTAAAGAGGAAATCCAAAGGTTTTTAAGCAAAGAAGTCAAAAGTATTAACTCCTCAAGATGTGGAAACTTTTTTAAATGATGCACCTGACCAGCTTCCTTGCAGTAAAAGTGAGTACTTTAAGACCTACCATATACCGAGGCGATTCAAAATTAATTAAATTTTGCATACACAACATAACTTAAACTTATATGCCGTCATTAATAAACGTGGTGTAAAGTTACGCCAGGTCTAAACTCCAAAAAATTTATGGTTACTCCTAAGTTACACCCGGCGCAACTTTACACTGTGTTTATTAATAATGGCCATAGGTAGGTAGGTACCTACGTTTAATGTTAGTAGATAAGTTAATAATCTATTAAACAGTCTTTTTTGTTATTTAAGGTGGCCTTGATTTTTGGAGTGACGCTTGTCGTGGAAATGAACTCGTAAACATAAAAGTTGAAGATATCGAAAAGCATTCAAATGAGCTATTGCTGGTGAAATTGCCAGATACAAAGACAAAGAAAAAACGGTCATTCGTTATCCGTGGCCAGTATGCAAGAATTATTGAAAAGTATGGAGCTCTACGCCCCTCTTAACATTGGCACCAATAGATTTTTAGTTAATAGTAACGGCAAATACACCAGACAAGTTATTGGCAAAAATAAAGTGAAGTGGCATGCCTACAGAAATCGCAAAATATCTTAAATTGCAAAATGCCGAGCTCTATACGGGCCATTGTTTTAGAACGCGCTGCCCACTTCCCTGCCCAACAAGGCTGAATGTAGACGTGGGGTAACAGTCGCTCGCGCTGCCCGCCCTTTGACTTCCGCACGAACAACTGACAATCGAGGGAGCGCCGGACTGTGGCAGCGGCATGAGCAGTGACAGCGCGAGTAACCTATTTACATACTCGCGCTATCCCTGCTCACTTCCCTGCCTAACAAGGCTGAATGTAAATGTGGGGTAACGTTATCCGAATACCCATTTGACAAAAGCCTACATTTTGCAGAAGGTAGCATAAGTTGACTTAACAGGTTGCAAGCCCATCACCCGCTATTAGAATACTAACTGGTTTCCTCATGATGTTTTACTTATGTAATACATGCTTTAACATTTAAATCAACGTTAAAGACCGTGTTAAAATGGGCAAGGTTTACATTTTCTGAAATAAAAAATCCATTGATACACGGTGGGGATTCGAACCCCCTTGGAGTGGAAAGGAAACTGGAAGCAACAGCATTGTAAAATTTATTTATAAAAAAATCGAATTACCAGACTGATTAAAAATAAATAAAAATAATATATTTTTATTACCTCTTTCTGCAATGCGCTAATAAAAAAACCGGACAAGTGCGAGTCGGACTCGCCCACCGAGGGTTCTGCACCAAGCATTAAGTAAATTCTTGACAGACAGTCGGACAGACAGACTGACGGACAACGGACCAATGTTGGTGGTGCACTTAAATTGTGATAAAATTTAGAAGTAAAACATTGAAACTGGAAAACTTAATATATTTTTCGTAAACAAACAATTCGACTTTTTTTGAGGTACAGATCCCTAAAAATAACTTTATGTTTTATGATAAAACAGTATATTTATTTAAATAAAAATATAAGAATACGATACACAACACGGCTAACAAATGTAGTAGTAAACAACAGACAAACAATTCGAAAGTCAATCATTTTATTACGTACAAATACACAAAGGGTGAGGGTGAATGCATAACTTCAGACACCTATAGTGTAGTTCTTTGTTCAAAAGCTTTGATTTCAATTTATAAAAATTGACTACGAGAACAAAATGCCTTTTGAACATGGTACCGACGCGACGCGCAGCACATCTACCTTTAGAAATATGCATGCCACTCTCTATAGATAGCTCTCTATAGATGCGTTGCGTGTCGCTTGTACATTTGTGTTTACAATATTTTTTTTTTCATTAATGCACCAGATAGAAAAATGTAGCAAGAGTGTCGCACGTCATACTAAAATCAGTTGAGCCATCTAGGATCGTTTTTAACGATCTACATATAACTAATTTAAACTGACCCAGATCACTGTTGTTTATAAGTTTAATTAATTCCATTTTTAAGTGTTGAAATATTAGCTTTCGATGTATTTTCTTGAGTTCGTAATTTAAATAATTTTAAATTCACAACTATTGGTTGACATACCAGCTCGGTGAAATTTCTGAGTTTGCGTTTGCACATTCCCAGGGAGGCTTCGACTGTTTCTGGAAACCAGCTCCTCCGCCAGCAAACATCGCTACTAAACTGACCACAGACACTACACTGACCACAGACTTTCAGATACACTCAATCACTAGATAATTCAAATCACTGAGCAACTGATTATGGTTTAAGTATGTTTAGACCTAAGTACGTTCATTGTTTACTTATACTTTTTAATCGTCATGAGTGGTGCGCCCGATAGCCGTTTTCACAAAATATTTTCGGAGATACATTCCCGGAGCGTCTCGCCGGGCGGCGCGTCTAAACGCCGGCTGCTAGTTTTATTTTCGTACACACTTCTTAACACATTTGCGTAATTTCCTTCAGCCTCTTTATTCTACGATTGATAAGACTAATAAACGTATGCATAATACGAAGTTTATTTTTGAAGGCAGTTAAAAATAGATTTGTTCTTCGCGTCACATAAGTGTCGCAATAGGTCAATGCTAAGAAAATTTAAGAAACAAACGCAATGAAATTGTGCTCAAGGTTGGGTTCGAAAGCTTATTTAGGTGGGTACAGACAGGTGCTGATCTTTATCCGCATTCTAACCCAAAACACACATTTTTTTTATTCTGTGATGCATTGTTAATAAATGCAACGATAAAATAAAAAAGTTCCGGCCAGAACGAAAAAAGATTATATTCTTTTAAAACACGTTACTACTAAATTTTTACTATGCCTTAATATGGTTGTTATTAATTTCAATTACAAACCGGACAAGTGGGAGTCGGGCTCGCCCACCGAGGGTTCCATACAAAAGCCAAGTATGTACGGTCAGCGTCACCAACTGGTAGCCCCCTGCAGTACAAACAACCTTACAAAGGGGGTTACCAATTGGTGACGCTGACTGTACGAGCTCCAGTGCAGTGCGTTTAAAAGCGCTGTAGATGATGAGCAATAAAACAACTTGTTACGAGTTTGTGAAAAGGGGTGGAGAGATGCAACAACGTTCCCGCGTATTCGAATCTAACAATGACATATGACAGCTCGAGTGACGTTCCGTTACTACCGTGTTGTGTGCGTCTCCCGTTCCGTACTCACGCTTATTTATTCAATAATAAAATTAATTAAACAATACTTTTAGGCAAATGGACATGTAAAATCACAACAAATAAAATACAAAATAATTAACACTTAAGTCTACGCGTCGGCTACACTCCCCTCCCTAGTGCTGCTACAGCACTCATTACCCATCGGGATAGGTGCGACGCGTGTTGCGTTCCGTCGTAGAAGTCCGGACTTTGTGATAACGTCCACGACTCGTACTCGGCCATCTTTACCGGTCAATACAGCTTGTATCAAACCTTTCGGCCATACATTTCGTGGGGAATTGGGGTCCACAATCAAAACAAGATCTCCCACTTTCAAGGGGTTCTGTTCATCGCACCACTTTCTCCGCGGTCGCATATCAGGAAGGACTTCGAGGACCCAGCGTTTCCAAAACATGTCGGCTAATTTTTGAGACAATCGCCATTGTTTTCTGAGGTAGGTATCAGTCTCATCAAAAATGCCCAAAGTAGGAAGATTAGACGATGATCCAAGTAAAAAATGGTTAGGTGTGAGACTTTCCTTTGTGCTTGGTTCGACTGCGACATGGGTGAGCGGGCGGCTATTTATTATTTGTTCAACTTCGGCTAGCAATGTCTGTAGCGTTTCATCGCGTGGCGCTCTTTCTTTGAGTATAATCTTAAGGGCGTCTTTTATGCTTCTGATCAGCCGTTCCCAAGCCCCTCCCCAGTGGGGGCTAGCGGGAGGTATAAAAACCCATGTCGTTGCCATACTGTAGGTAGTAACTCCTGCGCTCAGTTTATCCGCGTCCAACTCCTGGATACATTTAGTCATCTCGGCGTCAGCTCCTCGTAAGTTCGTACCATTGTCCGAGTAGATATATCGCGGCCAGCCCCTTCTGGCTGCCATGCGTCGGAGAGCCATTATCAGCGCGTCTGTGGTCAGCTGATTTACTATCTCAACATGTATAGCTCTCACAGTTAAACAAGTAAAGATTACTCCATACCTTTTCTCTCGGCGTCGACCCACAGTTACTTCTAAAGGTCCAAACAAATCAACTCCAGTAAAAGTGAATGGGCGATGATGATGAGCAAGTCGCGCTTCAGGTAAGTCTCCCATTCTGGGTGGGTGAGGTCGAGCCTTCTTAATTCGACACAACATACATCTTGAACTTATGTACTTCACAGTAGGTCTCAATCGTATAATCCAATACCGTTGTTTTAATTCATTCACGACCATTTCCTGGCTACCATGGCATGCTTTTATGTGGTAGTGCTTCACGATGAGGTGAGTGACATGGCAACGGCCGTCGAGTATCACTGGGCGTTTGACGCAGGGAAGTATATCAGGTGCGGCGTCAATGCGGCCAGCCAGGCGTAGTAGTCCATCATCACCAAGCGTCGGCGTCAAGTTATGCAATCTACTCTTCTTATCTAACGTTTTGTTATGTGCCAGGTTATATAGGTCATCTGGGAAAGCTTTCATCTGAGAGTACTTCAACAAAACATTCTCTGCACGTTCCATGATTGTGACATCTGCAGCATCATAAGAGACCTTTTTACATTTGTCTATAAAAGATAAGACCACTCTCATTGATCTCACCAGTCGAAGCCAAGAAGAAAACCTTTCAGGTTCAGGAACAGCAGGTAAAGAAACAGGTGCCAGGTTAATGATGTTCACGCATTCCAGGTCTTCATCGCGTACACCTGGTGATTGTATCTGGGCCTCTTTAGGCCATAAACACTCTTCTTCATACAAAAATAGCGGGCCATACAACCATTCATTTTCTAATGTTTTTAATTCGCAGGATTCTCGAGTGGCGATATCGGCTATGTTCAACTTAGTAGGTATATATCTCCATTCATTTATTTTCGTTATCTCGTCCAACTCCCCGAGCCGGTGAGCTATGTATGCCTTATATGTACGTGCATCATTACGTATCCAGTGTAGGACAGTAGATGAATCACTCCAAAAATATCTTATCTCAGGTTTTATTCTGTGCTCACTGCAAATAGTATCGGCCAATCTTCCCGCCATCACTGCCGCCTGTAGTTCTAAGCGCGGCATTGAAACATATTTAACAGGGGCGACTCGACATTTACTTGACACAAAGGCGACTTGAATGTTTTCTTTATTATCGATCCAACGCCAGTATGCAGTAGCGCACATCGCTTGAGTCGATGCGTCACAGAATATGTGTAACTGTAGGTTCTTGTAGCGCTTGCTCTTTGAGATCGACGGCGGTGGCGCCACCGGCGACTTGCTGTTTAGTGCACCTGTACTGAGGTCGTGCGTCTCGTTCTCGTGGCGCGCAGTTCTAGTAGCGGACTCGTAGTGTCTAGGTAGGCGAATTTGTTCAATGTTTTTCATTACGCTTAGCCAATCAATCCATTTAATAAATATTGGGTCAGGTATTTCGTCGTCCCAACTAATGCCAGACCTCCAGGTATCTTGTAGCATTATCTTGCCTTTAATTGTGATAGGCGACAGGAAACCATAAACATCAAATATGGACATCAGTACGCGCAGCATTTCTCTCTTCGTAGGTTTTTTTTCTCCGGTCAATATTTCAGTGGGAATTCTTTTGAATGACACATCGAATCCTAGATTATCTTCATTCGGAAACCAAATCAGGCCCAGCGTGCGTTCTCCATCGTCTTGCTGTCCATTCTTGAACGTCACAGATGTTGATCTCAGACTTTCTTTAGGTAAATCTTGCAGTACAGACTGAACGTTAGAAGTCCAATTTCTTATCTCGAATCCACCTTGTTTGTGAATGTACGTGACGTCATTCACAAGCTGATTTGTCATCTGTTCGTCATTCAAAGAATCTATATAGTCATCAGCATAGTGTTGTTTGCATACGGCGTGCGCTGCGGCCGGCATTAGTAACTGATACCTCTCAGCGTTTTTATTTTTTATAAACTGAGCAATAAAAGGTGAGCAGTTCGCGCCAAATATGAGGCTAGTCATGACGAAGGTTCTTACGGGTTTATCAGGTGATTCTCGCCATAAAAATCGCAATGCATCTCGGTCTTGTTCATGTATTTTTATTCTTAAAAACATATCTTTTATATCAGCTGTTATCGCCACTCTATTTTCTCGAAATCTAAGCATTATACCATAGAGTGAGGTAAGTAGATCAGGACCTGTGTGTAGGTAGTCATTCAGACACAGTCCTTTGCTTTTAGCCGCTGCATCAAATACCAGGCGTAGTTTTTGTTTGTTAGGGTTGTCAACTCCGAAGTGTGGCAAGTACCATATTCTATTCGAACTTATTGTTGTAGTGAGTTGAGAAGCGAAATCATTGCTGAATAAATGGTCCATTCTTTCTTTATAGCGGCCAGCGAAGTTCGGATTTGATTTCATTTTATTTTCGACACCCCTTAATCTTTTCAGCGCATTTTCATGTGAGTCAGGCATATCATTGAATGTACTCTTCCACGGGAGCCCCACGTACCATCGTCCCTCTTTCAAGGTAGCAGTTTCTTGTAGGTGTTTATCAGCTTGTACTTCTAGTTTATTTTGACGGGACTTACTTGAAATGCCAATGGAATCAATCGCAAATGACTGGCGCACCTCGTTCTGTATTTCGCGTAAAATACTCTCACACTCAGGGTTCTCTTCGGTCAGGAACAAAGTTGACTGCAAGCTTGCATTATCATCAACAGCTGATTTGGTGCGCATGCACCCATGCGCGCACCACCCTAGAGGGGTACGGGTGAAGTAAGGGTCAGTAGGTTTACCCTTAATTATTTCTAAAGGTAAGAGTAAATCATAATTGTCCTGCCCTATCAAAAGTTCTGGTTTATTTAGTCCATCACAAATCACTTTTTTTATATCTGGTTTCAATTGTTTATATTCACTCAAGTCCACTGCAGATACATTTTGCACTGGTAAGTTCAAGTCTTTAACACTACGCGCGCGAATCGCGAACTTAATTCCTTCACAGTTAGATAGGTCCAGGTCAAGTACCTCACTATGGCACACAACTTCACTTTTGTCCCATGCACCACAGACACGCAAAGTTTGTTTATTACCGCTTAACCCAACTTTAGATGCAAGCGCTGCACTTATCAATGTCACAGTTGAGCCATCATCAAGCAGTGCAACACTTCGATGTGTACCATTGGGTCCGTGTATATAAATAGGCACAGTTTTCAATAAAACTTTTTGGCAGTTCACATTGATATGATTGACAGCTTCCACACATGGTTCGGTCTCAACCTCAGTAACTTCAGTTATATTCACACTATTCTGTGAGGTTGGTTTTTTGTTTACAATGTAATGCAGCAAACGATGATGTGATAGTCCACAGTTATCTACGTCACAAGCTGGTGCAGGGCAGGTATCTTGTTTATGTTGTGATGTCAAACATTTATAACAAATACCATGTCTCTTCACAAATGTCCATCGGTCCCTGCGCAGAGATTTTTTAAACTTCTTGCAATCTTGCAAAGGGTGCTCAGAGACATGACAGTACCGGCACCTGTTATCACTTTTTTGCTCATTGTTCATCAATAGAGTACGATGTTTATAACTTTCTTTGTAGTTTTGGTTCACAAAGTTTGGCACATTAGGTAGGTTCACTGAGGTTTTTGTAACTTTCATAGCTTCTTCATTTAGGAACTCAGACAATAAAAGCAGTTTCGATTTATCCGTGTTAATATGAGGATAACAGTAGTCTGTCCATTTTGATATCAATACTATTGGAAGTTTTGAGAGTATCGATGACACTACATTCATTCCTTTCAAATAGTCTTCACGCCCGATGGCAGTAACAGCTGCAACACAGTTTCTGACTCTCACAGAGAAAGGAATAATATCCTTGTGATATTCCTGTGCCATCGGTCGAAGTTTATTTATGTCTTGTAGGATCCTGGAAATAATGACATCAGGATTACCAAATTGAAGTTCAAGTGTGTTCATAATGTCAACTGCGGAGGTAGCCCCAATGAGCAAGGATATCACTGCTTCTCTGGCTGAACCTTGAAGACTCCTCCTCAGACGCCACAGATTCTCTTGATCACTAAAGCTGCACACTCTAGATGATTCTTCAAATGCTTGTTTAAACTGAAGCCATTCAAGCGGGTCGCCAGTATATTTTGGCAAGTCTCTAGGTGTACACAGACGGTTCAGCATTTTATCATTAGACTTGTTAGCACCAGAAGCAGAAATAGCAGCCAGGTCTTTCAGGGCACTTGCGAGAGCTTGCACAGTATCAACAGTACCACCAGTAGCTTGTGGTGGTGAGCAAACTTCAAGCGCAGTTTTTGCTGCCGGAGGTTGTGGTCTGGTAGGTCCAACAAGGTTTGATTCTTGAGGCGCGGGACAAAATGTGTCTTCACAAACAGCTCGATTAGTGACGCACTGAGCTTGCATCTCCAAGAGACTACTTTCTAGCCAGTTTTTCACAGCGTGGTCATGGTTTTCGCTAGACTTTTCCGAAGGTAAGGAAGCTTCATCTTCCAATTCTGCGAGTTCAGCATCTAGTTTTTTATCAATCAACTCCATTCTTATTTTAGCTTTTTCTTGAGCGGCTTCATATTCTAGCCTTTTCTTTCGTGCCAAAGTAGATGAAGATGTTGACTTTTTATGGGTAGACTTCCGGACACTTTGGGCTGCCGTAGATGGTCCGGGTAGATTTTCTTGCAACTTGTGCCCGGGTTCAATTTGTTCTACGGCTTCTTTCGAAATGCCTGGACGTTCGACTTTACATCGCTCCCCAACTGGAGCATCTTTATCATTTTGTTCCTCCCCATTTCTTCTCGCACTTCTAGTGCTCACCATGCTTCGCGGTGGTGTATGGAACATCCAGAGTTCAGAGATGCGGCTCGAAGACCAAATATTGTAGATGATGAGCAATAAAAACAACTTGTTACGAGTTTGTGAAAAGGGGTGGAGAGATGCAACAACGTTCCCGCGTATTCGAATCTAACAATGACATATGACAGCTCGAGTGACGTTCCGTTACTACCGTGTTGTGTGCGTCTCCCGTTCCGTACTCACGCTTATTTATTCAATAATAAAATTAATTAAACAATAGGTACTTTTAGGCAAATGGACATGTAAAATCACAACAAATAAAATACAAAATAATTAACACTTAAGTCTACGCGTCGGCTACAAGCGCTTTCAACGTTCTTTCATTATGCGCATTGCAACAAATTGGAATCAGCTTCCAGCGTCTGTATTTCCGCTGAGCTACGACCCTTTTGTTTTTAAGAAGAGAGTTAATAGGCACCTTCTGGGTAGGCTCGCTCCATCGTAGACCTCACTCTTGACTGTTTATGTTTCGAGATCAAGAGCCGACCCATTCATCATAAAAACAAAAAAAAATGTTTTACCAACCATTGCCATTACCAACCAAACGCCTACCTAATCTTGCTTGTCGTAAACCCCTAAAATCAACATTGGTGAGATTGGCGAGTTTTCTAGTTAAAATATATACATGACATGGCAGCTATTCTTACGGCAGTTATTCTTTTTCGATCACATTCGTCTTGGGGTTTATTATTTTTTTAAATTTTGTATTTGTTGCGTTTGCTAACAGGGACTAAAACCGGTATTTTAAATACCAGTACATGTAAGGTACAGGGGACGTTGGGGAGTTAGGGAGGTTTGGGCACCCCCTTGTAACTCTGATAGTATAGCAGTTTTTTTTTAATACTATACCCGGTTTTAAAAATAATAATTATGTCACCAAATCACGAGTTTAAAAAGTTTAATTAATATAAAATTTGAGTACTATTTGGTACCTGAATTAAATTATTTGGTACCTCGTCGATAGACAGTGAAAAAACACGAAAGGGTCCAGACATTCTGACACCAAGTTGGTTGGACCACCTTTTTTTCACATAGTTAGAGACAATATTATGTACTGAATTATTTCTTTGTAAAGATTACGAACCGTTTTATTACCTTGACATACTTTTTGTTTTAACATTTTATGGCACCCAGAAAAAAGTAACGGATGAATGAAATTTTATAGGAAGCATGGATGTACTTACCTACGATTTAGTAGCCAACTCTGGTGACGGAGTTTAGCTTCTTGCACCTAATAGTTAGCAGTCCTAAAGATATAGATCCATGGTTCATGTTATTTTTTTTATATTATTTTGAATACATTTAGTAATAATATACGTTTAGGTTTAAAACTGTACGTTTTTGATTATTTTTAAGAAAGGTGAGTAAGTAAAGTAAGGTAGTTTTTAATGATTTTCTCGAAGAAAAGTTACTTTTGGACAGAATAATATAAACTTGCAACGACGATACCTGAATTCCTAGAACATCATAACTTATAACATGTTATGAAGATGTCGGATGTTCTCACATCACGCTTTCAGTTTGCGGTCCTAATTGGCTTCACGTGGCCTCATCGACGCCTGACTTGATTAAACACGGTTCGTGTGACCGAAACCAAAACCCATCTTAGAATTAGTACAGCTGGCGACAAAGTCACGAACTTTTATCGCCAATTTTGGAGACTTTAAGTTTAATTTCTAAGATTCTAACAAGCCCTTCTCTTTCTGTTTTTGTTAAATGTAGGATTAAAAAAGTTTATGAACTGTTTTTACAAAATAGTATTGGTGCAAACCAAAGTATATACCTATTATAGGCAAACATTTTTCAAAGCCATTCGCCTCTGATCACGCTATTAGAGGACAAAATTTAAATCGTAATTGGGCGAATGAAATCTGATATCATGATCACGTGACAAAAACCCATGATACAAGCTCCAATTCAATTCTAAACATACTTCATGTCAGTTACATTAAGATCTTAAATATATAGAAAATACTAGCTACTTCGCGCGGCTTCGCCCGCGTGGTAACAACATTTTGAACAGCCTTTATGCTATTCCAGCCTTTACGCTATCTACGCCTTTTCCAAGTTTCATCCAAATCGGTTCACTGGTTTTTGGTTATTAAAATGAATTTTACAGCTCTCTTTTTCTAATATTGATTGAGATTCTGATGCATCTTGTTTATTAGGCAAATAACTTATTTGACTCAGGGCTATTGCCCGGGGTATGTGGGGCACCCGACCACAGTATAATACATACAGTAGCTTACCCAGGAGTGGGCATAATATGCATATTAAGCTTTTACTTACTTTTAAGTTTGTACATTTTTCATTTTAATAATGCATATACAAACCTAGACAGTTTACTAACCATTTTATCTACTGATACTTCTAATTCACTGAGCTGTCTATAATTACAACCAGTAAATTACACACATCTTATCTACAGAGTTTGGTTTATTTTAATAATAGTTAAGATTATTTTTAGTTAGGCCATTTTTATATATGACTAGCTGCGCCCCGCGGTTTCACCCGCGTAAGTCCCGTTCCCGCGGGAATATCGGGATAAAAAGTAGCCTATGTGTTAATCCAGGGTATCACCTATCTACATACCAAATTTCAACCAAATCGGTCCAGCCGTTTTTGCGTGAAAGAGTAACAAACATCCATACATCCATACATCCATACTTACAAACTTTCGCCTTTATAATATTTAATAGGATTTAAACTGCATTATTTTTGTTTTTGCTACAATTGTTATGTTATTAAACCCATTTTATTATTATTTCTAGTGTTGCTTATTACACTGAAAAATTACATCATCAGCATATAAAAAATAATTTATTTATTATTTGTGGTAGATCATTTAAGTAGATTAAACAGAGTATACCGCCTAACTTACTAGGAGACAATTAAGATTATAAAATACTCAAAAACATGAAAATGTTCGTAAACCTTTGTCACTGACCGTACTTATGGTTCATGGAGCTGTGTGTTGACTCAGAAATAATTGAATTTAGTTTACAATAACTGGTCATGTGCGAGTCGGACATAGAGTCGGACATGTGTGTACGTGTCTGGTTCGCACATGACCGGTTTTCATATCATCTTGTATTCAATGTCGTTTGTAACCAACTTAATATTTCTAATTTGATTGTGCTTGTCAAATAAAAAACATTTTTTTATTTTATTGCACAAAGAAATTCATAAAAAAACTTAAATTGAAAAGTAATTGCACAGGCGGGCTTAATCCTAAAAAGAGTTCTCTTCCACCAAACCCTTATGGGAGAGAGAGAGAGAGATGGGGTTGTTACTGTGGGTGCATGTGGTGCATTATATCGAAAAAAGATTTAAGACCTACATAGGTATAAATATTAAGTAAATAATAATACATTCCTACATACTAAAATACTACATACAAATACAAAAAAAAACAAGTGGCATTCCAGGATTGCCGACAGAAGAGAAAACTTAAACGAAGTTTCGGTAACTAAAAAATAAAAGTACAAAAAATATTAAGTGCAAAAAGTTACTGTCCTACTCTAGGATTTCAACCCGGAGCTGTCTCACTCAAAGGCGACGTCTGTCTTACTCATAGAATTATATTGTTCGTAGTATCACCTCGAGTAATTATGACAATACAATGTGCGACGAAATTAAGGTAGGTAGTTTGATATTTTTCTCCTATCTCAAAATGCCCAACGCGTAGAAACAACGTAAAGAAATCATCAAAAATGTATAATAATATGTATTATAATAACATACTTATGATATATTATTTAATGTACCTGAATATTATAATTATAAAGAAATAAATAATAATAAAAAATAAATAGACGGGTGAGAATTCCACTAATCCAAACCTTCTATTCTTAACTGTTTTTTGAATTTCATAATATCAAAACATTTACGCCTTTTTAAATCAGATTTACGTATACTTAAAGTATCAGCAGTCCTAGACTCAACGGGATGCTGAAAAAATACTTTTTCACCTCACTAGCTCAAAAAGGGCGCTTTTGCCGCGTAAAAACAGTGAGCAAAACTCTACTTTGCTCACACTATGAGGAAAAGTGATTTGAATTTAGAATGCTGCGAGCAACCAATGAGAATCGAATATTACTGGCCGCAGCATGCGCACTGGCCAAGTGGCGGCGACTTTAGCCTGCCACTTGAGGGGCAAAAAAATAATTATAGCGGGAATTATTGACGTCCTCTGTAGCGCAGTGGGCGAAGGCCCGCCTGCGACGCAAAAGGTTGCGGGTTCGATCCCCGCGGCGGGACCAATGTTTGTATGATCTACAAATATTTGTCTCGGGTCTGGGTGTTTCTATGTATAATATGTATGTATTTACAAACAAAAAGTATATAAGTAGTATATCAGTCATCTTAGTACCCATAACACAGGTTCTGCTTACTTTGGGGCTAGATGATGCTGAGTGAAAAAGTCCAGCATTATAGTATTATATACGAGTACAATTGGTTTTCCTTTACATCTAGTATTTTTTCGCTAGTAAGGTGAAAAGTTGTATGTATCACACGAGAGCAAAATAATTTGTTGCTTATGCTTTTGAATCTCTCACTACACTCAGGATTCTAACATAGAATATAGAATCCTTCGTTTGTTCGAGATTCAAACTCAGCACTCGCAACAAAAACGAATTTTGCTCTCTTGTGGTACAATGTACTATTCTTGTAATGATAAACTCAGAAAAGTAAACAGGGAAAATGGCGTGAGCGGACCAAACATATTAATAATTCTATCAAACAAAAGCTGACGGACACGAGAGACACCAACCATAATCTTTTCTACAACACGACAACCAAACCATACGTGTGGATAGGTCTTCAGACGGTTTTATAAATATTGATTTTTGTTCTTCCACTAAGAAACTTGAACTCCAGTACTTTGTGCAGCGTAGAACACATCGCAGGAAGTTTTGTATGTGTATTCGGATTTCCTCTTCGCGGGTATTCGTGTCTTTGATAGTGCATCCGAGGTATTTAAATTTGCCCACTCCGTTGAACGTAGTATCTCCAACGCGTAGATTTTCGCGTGGAATGCGAGTGTTCTTAAAGGGCTTCATGTGCACATACTCCGTCTTATCTTAAAACTTTGCTTTATAGTTATAGTGATCTAATGCTTATGTAGAATTTTATGATTGTAAGACGAATGAGAGTGCCTACTCAAACCTATTATGGTTTTCAGTTTAGTAAATAAATTTCAAAAACTGGACTGTATTCGCGTTCCTTTTTTCGTTCGTTTGATGAATATTCGGATGCTTCTCACCACGATTTCTGAAGTTAAGGGCCCATTTTTCAAACGTTATAACACGGTCCTAACCTAGGACCAAATATTCAGAACCGGAAAATTGGCCCTTGAAGTCCGTAATCGTGGTGGGAACCATCCAAGTATTCATCAAACGACCGTAAAAAGAAAATTCTTCACAATCATTTGAACGAAATAAAGGCTGGATTTTTGAGATGGTACATATTTCTGAGGGCCTATGCCTTAACCGTTATAGCTACAGGAAAACGCTCTTAGAGGACTTTCCATAACTTTTTGAGATATTTTGAACTGCATAATAACAGATTATTTTCCCTAATTTTTTTAAAACAAACATACTTGTAAAAGGGCGAATGCACAAAAAGTGCGAAGGCAAAAAAGAAGAAAGATTGTCTGAGGTGAATGCAAAATGAGAGCGTAGCTAAGAAAAAAAATTTCTTAAAACAAAATAGTTGACAGTGCGAAGCCATGATGAAAAAAAACACCCCAGGAGCAATGAGAAAAATGATTTTGTTTTAAATATTTATTTTTAGTCAATTTTCCATTATTATTATGTATTCTGCTATTCGATGCGGAAACTAATCCAACAAAACAAAAACCATGAAAATCGGTGCAGCAGTTCTCGAGTTATAGTTGACGACCTCTGTAGCGCAGTGGGCGAAGGCCTGCCTGCGACGCAAAAGGTTGCGGGTTCGATCCCCGCGGCGGGGCCAATGTTTGTATGATCTACAAATATTTGTCTCGGGTCTGGGTGTTTCTATGTATAATATGTATGTATTTACAAACAAAAAAGTATATAAGTAGTATATCAGTCATCTTAGTACCCATAACACAAGCTCTGCTTACTTTGGGGCTAGATGATGCTGTGTGAAAAAGTCCAGCATTATTATTATTATTATTATTATAGTGGTCTAACAAATACGACTTTGTTTTACACAATATAGATAATAATCAGTAGGTAAGGTAAATAATAACCACATTTGTATGTAAATCTTTATTGAGATATGTAGATAATGATGATAACAAATAATAATGCTTTCAGATCTTCGTTTTAGCTAGATAGATGCCAACAAAATGCATTTAACCATTATAATAATGTGAACAAAATATACATTAACTAGACCTATACTTTATTTTTACTAAACATTAATAATAGTTTTACAATAAAGTCCTAAATTTTTAATGATATTATGACATTAAGGTCTACTCTTACTTTTTATGACGCACACATAACTAAAAATCTCATTGTATCCCCAACATAACATCACGTTACGCACACAATGAAACACTGTGTAGGCAGTGCAGCGAAAGTGCTACACCATACACCTTGAAAATTTAGTATAAATCGCGTCACGTAAAAAGAACGCTGGCTGTCATGCTGCGCCATGCACGCTTTATGGGTCCATTTGACGGTACGGGGTGAGGCGCGGGGCAGGATGGTCGCGCGCCACACGCTTGCCAGCGCGCTATTGGTTCGTCAGTTGGCATTTGCCTTTCGCGCTGTGCCTACGTTACTTTTTCTCTCAAAATACCATCGCGCACAAAAGTTTTTAATTACGAAATCGTTTAACATAAAAAAAATTAGAAAAATATTTATGGCTTATGTAGGTATATTGCTGTATGAAAAGAGGGGTTGATAATAATGCATTTGATATTGTAAAACAAAGTATGAAACGGACAACAAAGGCAACAAAACATTCCGTGTCTACAGTAAGACGAATAAAATTGTAAAAGGTTCAAAAGATTCGGAATACCACTACGACTTAGTGGAAGGAGTTTCAACATTAACATTATCTTTAATGATTTCAATACGATTAAACATTCTTTACGAAATTAAATATGTTTTTAATTCTATTTAATGATTACTCTATCAAATATATTTGAATGTATCTACCACTAACCAATATACGAATCCGCAAGCGAAAGGCTAGTTCAAAAATAAAACATTAGGTTGAGTACTTTCGTGCGCGAGTGTACCCATGCGCAAACATACCCCCTCCACTTTTTTCCAGCGTTCTTTTTAGGTGACGCGAGCTATACCACACTCGCAAAGCACGCACACATCAACAGTAATTACTCACACACACAATTCGTTCTAAGAACCCGACTTACCCTTCTTCAATAATTAAAATACTAAGCTAAACTTTGGAATTTTTAAAAACTATCTACCGTGGTACCAACATTTTGAATACATTTGGATAGCTTATATAGGCTATTCTGGGTCACAATCAACATATATACCTATCAAGTAACATCCAAATCGGTTCACTGGGTTAGGCGTGATCGAAACTAATACCCTCGGAAGTATCAAGTCTAGCCACCCACGACACAGGATATCCTAGTGCCAACACTAGGCCCCAGTGACCACACATAATTTAATTTAGTACCTAATCTTTATAAGTTTCTTTAAACTATCTGCGCTGAATTATGTTAAAAAACAATGTAATTTTTAGAGACCTCAAATAATTATATAATACCCATACATATTTATATACAGGGTGTAAAAAGACGTCTACCGAAGCCGAAAGGGGTAGGTACAGCATCCCAACACACAACCAAATCCGAAAGGATTTTCCGAAAAAATCATTATATCCGGAGAAAACAGCGTTTGAAGAGTACTGTTTGCGTATGTTCTGGGCGCGTTTTTTTACGTAGATTGCTGGATTTTGAGTTTTAACTGTTTTTTTCTTTTATAAATGAAACTATTACGTAGGTATGGTCTTATTATGTTGTCCTGGTGGTAAATAACCGAAAATAACGTAAAATGACTCAGCTAAGTAAAAAATTTTTGCGTTTTTTTTTCGCTAAATATGTTTAGAATCATGGTCTGATTGCAACCCCTCAGTGTTCGGTAGTTGTCTTTTTACACCCTGTATACCTTTTTGATTACAATTTGAACTATTAAACTGAATACATATAATCCACTGACTTCTACCAAACTAAATAAAACATTATACAGACTGAAATAATCTTAAAACTGTTTACATATGTGGGTCTGCACGGTTGGGAACGGAAGTTTTCGATTTAGACCTGTAAAAGAGAAAATTTGTTTATTTCCTCTATTTCCTGGCAATTTTTGAACTGCATGTCAATTTCGCATAAAACGATTCAATAGAATCGCATGTTTTCTCTTCATTTTAAATTCTCTATTTATTGTATTCTGTTTTTTAGTATTTATAGCGGCAACAGAAATATTGTGAAAATTTCAACTGTCAGTATAGATATTTAAAATAAAATAAAAAGATATTTGGTCCTAGGTTAGATAAGAACCGTGTTTTAACGGTTCAAAAATTGACCCTTGAAGTCAGAAATCGTGGTGGGAAACATCCGAATATTCATCAAACGAACGAAAAAAGTAACGCGAATACGGCCCCAGAGCTAACCAGCAGTTCATAAGAAACAAGACTTCGGTCTGTTTAGTAAGCAATTTCTCAGTCTGTTTAGTTTCCAAAGTAAGCAGGTAGTTGAGTTTTAATTTGCATTCTTTCCAAGAAAGAGTATGAAGTTTCAAAACTTTACGTTATATAAATGTGGTCCAAGGAAAGAAAAAACTTAGAAGTTTGATTTTTTTACAGCTTCAGACACCGTAGACTGGAGTATAATGGTTTAGATTTCAACTCTCCACGCATTCCCAAGATAAAGGGTCTTGACAGACGGACAGGCAGACAGATAACAAAGTAAACAGATAGCAAACAGAGACAAGGTGATCATAAAAGGGTTCCGTTTTTTTTATGATGAATGGGTCGGTTCTTGACCTCGAAACTGTCGGCAAGAAAGAGTTCTACGATGGAGCGAGCCTACCCAGAAGGTGCCTATTAACTCTCTTCTTAAAAACAACAGGGTCGTAGCTCAGCGGAAATACAGACGCTGGAAGCTGATTCCAAATTTTTGCAGGGCGCATAACAAAAGAACTTACAAAGCGCTTATTTTTTCCTTTTGACGGAACCCTAAATAGATAAATTGAATAAAATTGGATTTTAGTCTCATTTAAAAATGAAATTGAAAATTGTGTAGGTAGTTCACTGGTATCGCAAACAAAGTAAATATTGCAATATGCCAAATATTTTGCAGTAAAGTACACTAATAAAGTCGAGTAGCTAGCCAATATTGGCTTTACCCATGATTGGGCAGTCAAAGGATTCGGTTTGTATTTGGGTTTCGCTTTCGGTCGGCTGTTTAATGTTTACCAGAGGTCATGCATAAATGCTAACTGTTGGTTATTCTAAATTGATATTCACAGTCAACCAATAAGAGCATTTGAATAATACTTATGTACATTTTATACACGTAAACTTAGCTGTAATATATTTACATAACTTTACAAATATCTAATCAATTGAGCCATCTACACTATCTGTAGATACGTAAAGTAAAAACTAACTTAGATGATAGTGCCTTATACAGGGTGTCCCAGGAACGACTGTTAAGCGGAAGTCCAGTGATGCAGCACCCCAAGGGCTACCGGAATCACCCCCATGTATGTTCAGCGATTTTTTGTATTTTAGAAGTTATTTGTGTTTTTGTGACATTTTATTTATTGAGCAGTTGCAAGACAATTTTGGTCATTTTAAGGTGAATAATTGAGATAAGCTCACAATCTTTTCTCTGGTAATTATCTAAAAGCTGGGTCTCTCCAATCCAATGACTATTTACTCTAAACCCCATTCGACTGCGCCATAAAATAAAATGATGTTGCGTAAAATGAAAAACTGAAAACAATACCAATACTTTCAAGGGCATTTTCTGAGGAAAAGTCATAGAACTTTTTTTAATCCGAATGTATTTTAAAAACATCGTCATTTCAAGAGCTATTTATCCTGTGAATTTCGTCAAGATATCTTTAACGGCATCCTACTTAAATTTTAATACAAAGTGTACCAAGTCTTAAAACCAAAATTTTTAAGCCGTTTTTTCATGGACCTACTATTTTCTCCTATTAGTAGGACCACGAGGGAGACCTATTTCTGTCTTTCCTATTCTAGGGTGAATCAAAAATCTACCTCCTGTATAAGTTTCTCGTTACTCCTATGATAATAATAAAGAACATTCAAGTAGTACCTACATTAATGAGTAAATAGTCATTGGATTGGAGAGACCCAGCTTTTAGCTAATTACCAGAGAAAAAATTGTGAGCTTATCTCAATTATTCACCTTAAAATGACCAAAATTGTCTTGCAACTGCTCAATAAATAAAATGTCATAACAACACGAATAACTCCTAAACTACAAAAAATCGCTGAACATACATGGGGGTGATTCCGGTAGCCATTGGGGTGCTGCATCACTGGACTTCCGCTTGACAGTCGTTCCTGGGACACCCTGTATAAAAAAACTGGGCAAGTGCGAGTCGAACTCGAACTAAGTCGAACGAAGTAAGTCAAGATCCCAGCAGCAAAGAAGGAGGACATTTCAGCTGATCTCCCCCAAGACGAGATTATCAGTTCTCTTATGAGTGATCTTGATGATGTGGAAGATCATATGACAGGGCAAGATCCTTCTTCTCTTGCCACATTTGATCCCAAAAGTTATACTCCCACCACCTCAGCACAAATTAAGGACAAAACTTGTCAAACTTGCATCCCTATTTCTGAGTACATCAGATTGCAAACTAGGTAGAGGTATTGAAACTTCTTGATAAGGTGAACAAGGAGAGTGGAAATCCGAATCCAAATTTACTCATCTAATTAAAGACGACTTTTGGCAGGTCAATAGATTACTCAGCAGTGCCGCCAAACAGTCCTCTAAGGCATTGTATTTGATCATCGAGATGTCAATCTCGACTTATCAAATAGCAATGTCCAAAGACATCGGTACACATCTAGCCGACATATCGGCTTGACATGGCTGTCAAGGCCAAAAAGATGGCGATTCAGGAGCAAAATAATAGAACCTTTGTGGAGTCAATGACCAAGTCATGGAATTTGTTAGCCAAATCCATGACCCAGTACAATGAGTCATTGGAGAAAAAGATCTTAGACATCTCCACTCTTCAACCAGCAAATAGAACAGCCATCCGGTCCATCCCAAAGAATACAGCTAGTTCTTCCACGTCCCGTGCTGAGACATTCCTGATGTCCCCCGAAGAGGGAAAGACTTATATGAGCAAAGCCGGGATAATCCACTTCAAAACAAATAGGACTGTTACATTTAATGTTCAGTCGGCTCAATATAAAAATCACGCAAGACGCAAAAGGTTGCGGGTTCGATCCCCGCGGCGGGACCAATGTTTGTAGGGGGCTCGGGTCTGGGAACTTAGCTGTAACAAATATCTAATCAATTGAGCCATCTACACTATCTGTAGATACGTAAAGTAAAAACTTACTGAGATGATAGTGCCTTATATAAAAAAATATAAAATGTACATGGGACACGATAGGTTAAGAAATTAATAATAATAATTTGTAAATACATATTATACATAGCAAATACCCAGACCAAAAAGTATATAAGTAGTATATCAGTCATGTAGTACCCATAACACAAGCTCTGCTTACTTCGGGGCTAGATGATGCTGTGTGAAAAGTCTATCATTATTTATTGATTTCTAAAAAAAGAAACAAAAAGTACTGCATTCGCAGATTTTCTAGAAATTAACTTGCATCACCGGGAATCGAACCAGCTGCAAATAAAAAAAATACATGCCTACGTTTATTCCACTTATTGATACAGTCAACGTTAAACATCAAGTCTCACATACTACTCCTATCGTCCAAGATATCCAGAAATCGATCAAATATTTACAGTTTACCTACAATTTCAACACGTCTTTTTCGTCGTTTCACTAGTTCTTTTGAACTAGTGTGGTGAAAGGTTAGTCAAAGTCAAAAAGCATTTATTCAGTAGGACCACTGGGATCACGTAGAATAGTCTTACAACTAATTTTACTCCTGTTCTTGCGCGACCAATACCGTGAAGAATCAGGGCAACAAACACGATTTGAGGACTAGCATTCTTTTAGGTGATCCATCTTAAAACTAAAGTCCAGCTCCAGTGGGAAGCCAGTCAAACGAAATAGAGGCTCGTTAAATAAGTTTAAATGCTCAAAGTTAATTTACAAAGTTAATTTCTAGTACCTAACTTGAAGACAATCGTTTCATTAGTAATTAATAACTCCACACCGCACATTTCCATACTAATATTGTTAATTAAATGTTATTAACTAAATTGTCCCTAATTGAATGCATGTCTGCAAAGTGTGCTTAGGAAGTAAAGTTTTAGCTTTGTAGTAGTTAATATTAATATACCATATTTTAATCAAATAATCAACTTCAAAGTATACTCTAATACTTATTCTTGTTTTTATACACCTTCTAAATATTAAACTTACTTGTATGCTAGAAGATTGTGAAACCTGAAACCTCATGTTTCTTGGAGAAGTTTTATCGTTAACATGGACTGTGTTGTCTGTGTTGACTAGGGTGTTATTTTTTTATTTTTAGTTGGATCGATTCCCGGGTGCAGCAAGTGAATTAAAAAAAATCTTTAAAAGCAGTATTGTTTCTATTTACGAATAAATAAATAATGCTGGACTTTTCACACAGCATCATCTAGCCTCAAAGGAAGCAGAGCTTATATAATATATTTTCAGTTTGCTCTCACTTTTCCATCTTATTTTATTGTATATTTTTAGTTCTTAAGATATAATATTTTTTTCCATGAAGCTTTAGGTGGGCGTTGAGACTGCTTCACAGTTTTGCAACTTTTGCAGTTTCATCGTTTTATTGGTAATTTTTGTTCAACTGTTTTCGTTCGTTCTAAATAAACTTACATATTTTTACTTTAAATTTTTAAGATTTGAAAGGGTTTGCCTCCGAGGCCCATTGATTTGGAAGGGGAGAAAGGTTTTTTTTTATGATGAATGGCTCGGCTCTTGACCTCGAAACTAACATAGGCAAGAATGAGGTCTATGATGGAGCGAGCCTACCCAGAAGGTGCTAAATTTTTGCAGTGCGCATAATAAAAGAACTTTGAAAGCGCTTAGTTCTAATAAGTGGAATATCAACCAGGTGAGGGTGATAATCAGCTGTGCGTCTGACTGAAGTCCCTGTAAAAGAACGGTGAAGGTGGAATAAGGTCGTGTAGCTCCTGGGCACACTCACCGTAGTACTACTATTTTTTTATTTTTCGTCATAAAACGAAAACTTTCATAAAAAATATTAAAAATCTGATTGAGCTTGTGCCGATGAAGCCACTTCATACGATACCCTCATGACAAGGTTATCTCACTTAGAAATATCGACCTTCATTCCGACCCATAAGGACCCTGTTTTTTATGATTTAATTAAAAGTTTACAGTTTTTTAGATTTTTCCTTGTACTTATAGTCTGAAACGATACTACTTGCCAAATTTAATAGTTCTAGGTCAACGGGAAGTACCCTAAGAATTTAGATTTCCATGAGTGTCGAAATATACATTCAATTACTTACGTTTTTTTCGACATAAATGGCCGTATCTTTATTTTGCGTTAACTTACAAGTTTGCTTTTTTCACAGCTCGGGACCTTAGATTTGAGTATATGGTTTACATTTCAACTTGATACCTCCACGCGATCCCGAGATAAAGAATCTTAACAGACAGACGGACAACTAAATGATATTTTATGAAATCCGTTGTTTTCCTGTTGCGGTACGGAACCCTAAAAACTACCAAAAAATAAGAGTTGTGTTCATGTTAACCGTGATGCATTAATGAATGAACTAAGACTTATACATATTTGTCATGATAAAATTAATTAGTATGCGTTTAGTTATACGAGCCCCAATGCAAAATAGTTCGTCTAGTGTGAAAGGAGAACGGGCAGGCATGTATGAAGCGCCGCCCAAGTCAAAAAACGATCGCCCGCAGAGTGGACGTATAGTGGAATGGGTAGACCTTCTAAAACACTACATTTGATTGTATGACAGCAAAAAAATCCATCCTACAGAAATCGAGATATTTGCAGTTAAAGGTGGTGACTTTTACAATCATATTTATTGACTTACAGGCTTCCCGCAGACAAGCCACTATGGGCATTCGATAGAACTTTAGAAGCACTACATTTCATTGTATGACAGCTAAATAATCCATCCTGCAGAAGTCGAGATATTTGCAGTTAAAGGTGGTGACTTTTACAATCATATTTATTGACCTACAGGCTTCCCGCAGACAAGCCACTATGGGCATTCGATAGAACTTTAGAAGCACTACATTTCATTGTATGACAGCTAAAAAATACATCCTGCAGAAGTCGAGATATTTGCAGTTAAAGGTGGTGACTTTAACCATCATCTTTTTTAACTTACAGGCTTCCCGCAGATAAGCCACTATGGGCATTCGATAGAACTTTAGAAGCACTACATTTCATTGTATGACAGCTAAAAAATCCATCCTGCAGAAGTCGAGATATTTGCAGTTAAAGGTGGTGACTTTTACAATCATATTTATTGACTTACAGGCTTCCCGCAGACAAGCCACTATGGGCATTCGATAGAACTTTAGAAGCACTACATTTCATTGTATGACAGCTAAAAAATCCATCCTGCAGAAGTCGAGATATTTGCAGTTAAAGGTGGTGACTTTTACCATCATCTTTTTTAACTTACAGGCTTCCCGCAGATAAGCCATTATGGGCATTCGATAGAACTTTAAAAGCACTACATTCGATTGTATGACAGCCTAAAAAATCCATCCTGCAGAAGTCGAGATATTTGCAGTTAAAGGTGGTGACTTTTACCATCATCTTTTTTAACTTACAGGCTTCCCGCAGATAAGCCATTATGGGCATTCGATAGAACTTTAAAAGCACTACATTCGATTGTATGACAGCTAAAAAATCCATCCTGCAGAAGTCCAGATATTTGCAGTTAAAAGTGGTGACTTTTACAATCATCTTTTTTAACTTACAGGCTTCCCGCAGATAAGCCATTATGAACATTCGATAGAACTTTAAAAGCACTACATTCGATTGTATGACAGCTAAAAAATCCATCCTGCAGAAGTCGAGATATTTGCAGTTAAAGGTGGTGACTTTTACAATCATATTTATTGACTTACAGGCTTCCCGCAGACAAGCCACTATGGGCATTCGATAGAACTTTAGAACTTTTACCATGGTCACCACCTTTAACTGCAAATTACTCGATTACTGCAGGATGGATTTTTTAGCTGTAATACAATGAAATGTAGTGCTTCTAAAGTTCTATCGAATGCCCATAGTGGCTTATCTGCGGGAAGCCTGTAAGTCAAAAAACATGATGGTCACCACATTTAACTGCAAATAACTCGATTTCTGCAGGATGGATTTTTTAGCTGTCATACAATGAAATGTAGTGCTTCTAAAGTTCTATTGAATGCTCATAGTGGCTTATCTGCGGGAAGCCTGTAAGTCAATAAATATGATTGTAAAAGTCACCACCTTTAACTGCAAATATCTCGACTTCTGCAGGATGGATTTTTTAGCTGTCATACAATGAAATGTAGTGCTTCTAAAGTTCTATCGAATGCTCATAGTGGCTTATCTGCGGGAAGCCTGTAAGTCAAAAAACATGATGGTCACCACCTTTAACTGCAAATAACTCGATTTCTGCAGGATGGATTTTTTAGCTGTCATACAATCGAATGTAGTGCTTTTAAAGTTCTATCGAATGCCCATAATGGCTTATCTGCGGGAAGCCTGTAAGTTAAAAAAGATGATGGTAAAAGTCACCACCTTTAACTGCAAATATCTCGACTTCTGCAGGATGGATTTTTTAGCTGTCATACAATCGAATGTAGTGCTTTTAAAGTTCTATCGAATGCCCATAATGGCTTATCTGCGGGAAGCCTGTAAATTAAAAAAGATGATGGTAAAAGTCACCACCTTTAACTGCAAATATCTCGACTTCTGCAGGATGGATTTTTTAGCTGTCATACAATCGAATGTAGTGCTTTTAAAGTTCTATCGAATGCCCATAATGGCTTATCTGCGGGAAGCCTGTAAGTTAAAAAAGATGATGGTAAAAGTCACCACCTTTAACTGCAAATAACTCGATTTCTGCAGGATGGATTTTTTAGCTGTCATACAATGAAATGTAGTGCTTCTAAAGTTCTATCGAATGCTTAAAGTGGCTTATCTGCGGGAAGCCTGTAAGTTAAAAAAGATGATGGTAAAAGTCACCACCTTTAACTGCAAATATCTCGACTTCTGCAGGATGGATTTTTTAGCTGTCATACAATGAAATGTAGTGCTTCTAAAGTTCTATCGAATGCCCATAGTGGCTTATCTGCGGGAAGCCTGTAAGTCAAAAAACATGATGGTAAGAGTCACCACATTTAACTGCAAATAACTCGATTTCTGCAGGATGGATTTTTTAGCTGTCATACAATGAAATGTAGTGCTTCTAAAGTTCTATCGAATGCCCATAGTGGCTTGTCTGCGGGAAGCCTGTAAGTCAATAAATATGATTGTAAAAGTCACCTTCTTTAACAGCAAATATCTCGACTTCTGCAGGATGGATTTTTTAGCTGTCATACAATCGAATGTAGTGCTTTTAAAGTTCTATCAAATGCCCATAATGGCTTATCTGCGGGAAGCCTGTAAGTTAAAAAAGATGATGGTAAAAGTCACCACCTTTAACTGCAAATATCTCGACTTCTGCAGGATCTATTTTTTAGCTGTCATACAATGAAATGTAGTGCTTTTAAAGTTCTATCGAATGCCTATAGTGGCTTATCTGCGGAAAGCCTGTAAGTCAAAAAACATGATGGTCACCACCTTTAACTGCAAATAACTCGATTTCTGCAGGATGGATTTTTTAGCTGTCATACAATGAAATGTAGTGCTTCTAAAGTTCTATCGAATGCCCATAGTGGCTTATCTGCGGGAAGCCTGTAAGTCAAAAAACATGATGGTCACCACCTTTAACTGCAAATAACTCGATTTCTGCAGGATGGATTTTTTAGCTGTCATACAATGAAATGTAGTGCTTCTAAAGTTCTATCGAATGCCCATAGTGGCTTATCTGCGGGAAGCCTGTAAGTCAAAAAACATGATGGTAAGAGTCACCATATTTAACTGCAAATCTGCACGTGGTGCACCCTGCTAAACAACAAACTAGGCTCTGGCGACTCACCAAGACGCACTGGCCAGCGTGGTGTTTTAAGGCTAAAACCCCTCTTTATGATAGACGCCATAATTGAACGGCCCTCAGTCCCCGGCAGCCCCGCTATTCCGAGTTCTGGCAGCGGCTCCGGTTCCGGCGGGGCAGAGGGTGCGAAGAATCTCCGGAAGATTCCCTGCTGCCAACAAACGATGACCCTGGCTACGTTTAATACAAGGACTTTGAGCACTGATGATAGGCTATATGAATTTTTGGAAGAGTTAGAATATATAAAATGGGATGTTGTTGGTTTGGCTGAAGTAAGAAGGAAAGGTGAAAACCTTACAAGGCTTCCTTCTGGCCACCTCTTCTACCACAGGGGCCATGACGACTCGTCATACGGGGGCGTAGGATTTGTTGTCAATAGTAGACTGACCTCTTACATCCAGAGCGTCAAAAGTATATCAACACGCGTTTGTTACCTAATCCTTAATCTGAACAAACGTTATGCTTTAAAAATAATACAAGTCTACGCCCCGACTTCAGATCACTCCGAAGATGAAGTGGAAACTTTCTATGGGGAAGTAGAGACGGCGCTAGGTGAAAACCCATGTTTTTACACAACCATCATAGGCGACTTTAATGCCAAAATAGGCTCTCCGCTCGAAAATGAACATTCTGTTGGGCAGTTCGGCCTAGGAAGACGAAACCCTCGCGGACAAGTTCTTGTCAACTTCTTGGAGCAACACAATCTGTTTGCCATGAATACATTTTTCAAAAAACGCCCTTCTAGAAAATGGACTTGGTTTAGCCCGGATGGATCTACACGCAATGAAATTGACTACATTATTACATCACATAAGAACAACATTACTGATGTCAGCGTGCTAAGTCATTTCAAAACGAACAGCGATCACCGATTAGTTAGAGCCACCTTTAAGTATAACCTGCAAAAAGAACGTTCAAATTTGATAAAGAAAAAACACCCTAAATATGACAGAGCCGCTTATTTCTTCCTTCAGGAAGATTTTCGCACGGACCTAAAAAACCAGTTTGACGTTCTTTCAGAAGAAAACTTAGATGTCGATAAACTTAACGAAGAACTATGTAAGATCACCGTCGAAACTACAGGGAAACATCTAAAAAGAGCGAAAGTAAAAGATCAGAAGCTGACACCTAATACGCTGTCTCTACTTTCTCAAAGAAGGGATTTAAGGATGAATAACGTCACAGACCAAAGAGAGTTAGAAAAGATGAATAAAATAATACGTAAATCAATAAAATCAGATATTAGAGCATATAATACCAGAATCATCACAGAAACAATTAAAGAAAATAGAGGACCTAAAGTATTTAAAAGAAAACTTAATAAATGTAGAACAGAAATCAATAAACTTACTAACAGTACTGGGAACATAGTGACGGATCGTGACGAAATAATACGCACGGTTGAAGAGTTTTACGCAGACCTATATGCGTCAAAAGTTGAGGAACCAGAATCGCCAGCCATAGACGACCCCAGAGCGCAACCTACACCTCGTCTAGAAGATGAGCTGTTGCCTCATATTACTGAGGACGAAATAGGTTATGCTCTAAGCCACATGAAACGTGGAAAGGCTTCTGGCGAAGACGGTGTATACGTAGAGATGTTGCAATCAGGATGTCCTTACGTATTGAAACCCCTCGCAACACTATTCAACAAAGTGCTATATGAAAGTGTCACTCCGAAAGCTTGGAAGAACGCCACTGTTACGATCCTTCATAAAAAAGGCGATAAGAGCAAACTGCAGAACTACCGCCCTATAAGCCTCCTCTCCCAAGTTTATAAACTGTTTGCTAAAGTCCTTTGCAACCGAATGTCTCGCTCCCTTGATGAATACCAACCGGTCGAACAAGCTGGCTTCCGATGTGGATATTCCACGATCGACCACATTCACGCTGTCAAGCAGCTGATGGAGAGATGCCGAGAGTACAACCGGCCCTTGTGTCTTGCCTTCGTCGACTACGAGAAGGCTTTCGACAGTGTCGAGCACTGGGCCGTGTTTCATTCTCTCCATCGTTGCAATATTGACAAGCGATATGTGAATGTCATTCGAGAGCTGTACCGGAATGCGACGCTGCAAGTGAATATGCATAGACTTTCCGACTTCGTTCAAATAAACCGAGGTGTGCGGCAAGGAGACACCATTTCCCCGAAACTTTTCACAAATGTTCTGGAAGATGCCATGAAGACACTTGACTGGAAAGGGAAAGGTGTCAACATCAACGGCCACTGCATATCTCACTTGCGCTTCGCTGATGATCTAGTCATCATAGCTGAAAACGTCATTGATCTCCAAACGATGCTTAACGATCTGCATAAAGCCTCTCTTCAAATCGGCCTTCAGATGAACATGTCCAAAACTAAGATCATGGTAAACCGTCCACCCTCACGGATAAACATCACCGTGGATAACTACCACATTGAGGAGGTGGACGAGTACATATACCTCGGACATTGTTTATCTTTCGGCCGATCCTCTCAGGCAAAAGAGATCACAAGACGAGTACAGCTTGGGTGGGCCGCCTTCGGAAAGCTGGAGGACATCTTCAAGTCTAGTATACCACAAAGCCTGAAGACCAAGGCGTATAACCAGTGTGTACTGCCCATATTAACATATGGATCCGAGACATGGCCGCTTACAAAGGAATCTATGCACAAAATACGAGTAGCACAGCGGGCCATGGAGCGCGCCATGCTCGGCATCTCTCTCCTCGATCACATACCCAACGTGGAAATACGACGTCGAACCAAGGTCGTTGACGTAGGTATGCGCATCGCAAGTCTCAAGTGGAGATGGGCAGGACACCTGGCTAGACGGAAAGACGGAAGATGGAATACAGTGATTACGGGATGGTGGCCCAGAGATGCTCAAAGACCACGAGGTAGACCACCCGCCCGATGGTCAAATGACATTGTCAATGTGGCTGGAAAGGTTTGGGAAAGGACTGCGCAGGACCGAACAGAGTGGCGTAATAAAGAGGAGGCCTATACCCAGCAGTGGGTGCAACCGGGCTGATAAAAAAAAAAAAAAAAAAAATCTCGATTTCTGTAAGATGGATTTTTTAGCTGTCATACAATGAAATGGAGTGTTTTTGAAGGTCTACCCATTCCACCATACGCCCACTCTGCGGGCGATAGTTTTTTGATTTGGGCGGGGATGCCCATTCTCCTTTTCTGTGTGAGATTTTTTCTAACTTCATTATTTTGTATATCTATATAAAATATTAAGCTGTTCTACTATCACATGTCGCGTTACTTATGCCATTTTTTAATTATGAACCAATAATCTATTTTAGCTTTTTAAATTTATACATATCCTGTTTTAAATTCGAAGAAGTTATAAGCAAAATAGTTCGTCTAATTGTTAATCGATGCAAAAGAATTCGTCTATCGGTGAGTTAAATAAGATTATTCCTTCTTTGTACAATTATGTTGCATAATTTAAATTTGTAAAAGTAATTCTGTGTCATTCGTCAAGTGAGACAGTATAAATCTGAAAATTTCAGCTTTTTTCATTAGTTTTTAAATAACAATGGGTCGTGGCAAACCCGTGTGTGAAAAGCTTCGAAAGTGAATAGTTTGTGGGGTCGATGCTGGCAAATCAAGTTACCAAATATCTAAAGACTTGATACTTCCCAGGTCTACAGTTCAATCTATCATTCAGCACTATAAAAAGAATAGAACGACTTCTTGTTTGAAGAAAACTGGTCGACCACGCATCACAAGTGCAGGAGAAAACAGAATTCTGAAGAAAATTATCAAAAATAATCGTCGTGCTTGAGCTGGAGAACTCACGGTGCAATGGAAGGATTCACAAAGACGTCTAAGTTGATACTTGCCAAAGAGTCTTAAAAATAATGGGTTACGGATTTTACACCGCTAAGGAGAAACCACTGTTGACTGCTGTACAAAAGAAAAAGAGGTTGAAGTTTGCTCGTGATCATTTAAATTGGACTTCCGATCAGTGGCGTAGTATCATTTGCAGTGATGAGTCCAAATTTGAAGTGACAGTCGTCGATGAAAGGAAAAAAGGGATTCGGAACAAAAATGAGGCATTTCATACTGATTGTCTCAAACGCAAAGTGAAGTTTCCGGCGTCTCATAAGATATGGGGCTACATGTCTGCACAAGGTGTTGGTGGTATGCAGTTTGTGGATGGTTCTATCAATGCTGCAAGGTATCAAAACCTTTAGGAAGAGAATTGACTGCCCTCTACAACGTCACTTTAGCATCAAGATTCCTTCGTTTATCAACAGGATGGTGCTTCCTGCCATACTGCAAGGACAACAAAGACGTGGCTACTGGCGAAAAGCATCCCTACAATCGAATGGCCATCTAACAGCCCGGACTTGTCGCCGATCAAAACCCTATGGTGGAAAATGAAAAAAGTTCGGCGTAAAAATCCATCAAGATCGAAGAGCGACTTAAAGGCTAAACTCTTGGCTATCTTGGAGTCAATTACGCCTGAGGAGTGTGCAGCGTTGGATGCAACCATGCCTCTTCGCATTAAAGCTGTCATTGAGAGCAAAGGCGACACAACTAAGTAGTAGACGAACTATTTTGCGTGAGTGACAAGGGTAGACGAATACTTTTGCGTTATGTTTTTTAGAATATTTTTGAATTTTTTTTACGTTATGTAAAGTCAAAAAGAATTTCAGTTATGTTAAAATAAACTTTAAAATGTTCCTCAAATTGTGGTTTACTTTTTACTAAACGTTCTTAATTATTTTACCAATATTTACTTTCTATATTTTACGCTTTGCACTGCTTTCCATACTAGACGAAGTATTTTGCATCGGGGCTCGTACAGATTTGTGTAAATTGCATGTTTCCCTATAATAAGCTTATGGATAACCTACTACTTACACAAAAAAATACATCAAAATCAAACTCATTTTTGTCGGAATAATCGTGTGACTGATAATCAACTTATATACTTTTTATGTAAATATATACAGTTTATACGTGTATATATAAAACACCGAGACCTGATAAAAACACAACAGGCAGGCATTCACCCACTTCGCATTTTTCCCTCGGCAGAAATCGAACCTTCTGCGTCGCAGACAAGCATTCGCCGACTGCGTCACAGAGGCCGAAAACATTGTACATTATATAACATTGACGCCCTTTATTTTCATTTTTTATCTGTGGGTTCAGTGTGATATCCGATATCTTCGCTCCCTCGGTCTATTGCATAGTGCATAGTCCAATTACTGCAAAACGAGTGTGATACTAGAGGGGAGGATTTGATTGTTGCTGGGAATTAGCAAATTAACTGTCGCTCTTTGATAATATAACTGCGTGATAGCAATTAGTTTGGCTTGTTCTTGCTCGGACACTAAAAATCTTTAATAATATAAATAAAATAAATATTGGATTTAATGGACAGCGCGATCTTTAGTCGCTAAGCGACAGAACTCTTAAATAAATTAAACGAAACCTTTAACCTTTAACGAAACCATGAAATGCTGTGAGATGAAGATTTTCTCGAAATAAATGTATTTTATTTTATTTATTTATTTACTACCTACTACATACACAAAAGTTATTTGGTAGGTATACCACATGAGTCGTTTTTCTACATAAATCGAAAACTATAACATCATTAAAATAATAAAAAATCTATTATAGCTTGTGCCAATGAAGTCCTTTCATACGATACCCTACATGACACAGTTAACTCCCTTCAAAATTTCGAGCGGAAAACTGGAAAGAACAAATATTTCTTAATACATTACCCGGTTCAGGAGACTCATTCTGTACTCACGAACTCAAATTCATCCAAATGACCATACCTCACTTCGAAAGTTAGAAAGAGAGAGCGAGATTGAGAGAAAGGGAAAGAGTGTAGTGAAGTGAACTAGGGCTTGAATTTTACTTAAAATCTAAGTCGACAAATCGATGAAACTTCTTATGAATTTTTAAACAAAAAAACTAAAGCAATCTACTGTTTACATTATGTTCTCCACTAAAATAGCTAAGTCTACATTATTCATTGCACAAAATGTAAAACTCATATACAGGGTGTAAAAAGACAACTACCGAAAACTGAGGGGTTGCAATCAGACCATGATTCTAAACATATTTAGCGAAAAAAAAAACGCGAATTTTTTTTTGACTTAGCTTAGTCATTTTATTCCAGCAATCTACGTAAAACAACGCGCCCAGAACATACGCAAACAGCACTTTTCAAACGCTGTTTTCTCCGGATTTAATGATTTTTTCGGAAAATCCTTTTGGATTTGGTTGTGTGTTGGGATGCTGTACCTACCCCTTTCGGCTTCGGTAGACGTCTTTTTACACCATGTATATAGAAAGTTAAACATTTGGTAGAATAGCTAATGCACCATTGCTTGTTCTACCCTATCTATGTATAAAAAGAATGTAAACTACGCATGACGCATTGACATAATAATGACGCTTTGGTTCCTTGAAACTCATACTCTCTTGTCAAATAAAAACTATCGAATTTACTAGTGAGTTTGTTGCTATGTTCACAAATTGATTATGTCTCGCATATTTACTTTATTCAGTTTATTGGAAAAAGCCAATGATGTAGATAATTATACCAGCCGACGCCAAGCTGAAGAATTCCGATGTATTGAAAAATTCAACAGAAACATAGATTATCACAGGAGTTAATAGAAAAACTATTAGAGGAAATTCAGCCTCTAATCCAAACTCATGGACACCTTTCCACGAGAGTAAAGGTAGGTATTTTCAGGAGGTATTACCTATTCACTGTCTTAATATTTACATGTGCAATATTGACCGGTATTTTATTGTTTTAGATGCTGTGTACGCTATCGTTTTTAGCTACCGGAAGCTATCAAAGAATACTTGGTAGGGATATAAATACAGTTTTATCTCAACCATGAGATGATAGAAGTTTTATGCCATCCTAGTATCGTGAGAAAATATATACGCTTCCCACAAAACATACAAGAAAGAAAACTACTAAAAGAGAGCTTTTATGAGGAATTCAGGATTCCAGGAGTTATCGGATGTATAGACGGAACTTTTGTTGCCATGGTGAGGCCTAAAGACAATGAAGAGCGGTACTATTGTCGCAAAGGAAACCATGCAAGGAATATTATTTTGATAACCGACGCGGATCTCAATGTTTTGCATGTAGATCCAACATATGGCGGGGCTGCACACGATAGCTTTGTTTTTAATAACTCCGTTATAAAGACACATTTAGAGGAATTAGTAAATGCTAATGAAACTGTTCATTTACTCGGAGATTCTGGGTATGCACAGCGTGCATACCTAATGACTCCTATACCTAACGCTGAAGAGGGGACTCCTGAAGGCCACTACAATAAACTACATGCCACAGCGAGAAATACAGTTGAAAGAGCCATAGGCAGACTTAAAAGTCGATTCAGGTGTTTGCTGGTGCACAGAGTGCTGCACTACCACCCTGATATGGTTGCCAAAATCGTGATAGCATGCTGTGTCCTTCACAACATCTGCAATCGAGCAGGGTTACCCGCACCTGCCTTAGATCACCAAGATGCTGAGGGTGAAGCAAGTTTCAACACCGCCGCCGCCGCGCGAGCTCAAGAGCGCAACTCTACGGCAGGCTCACAAAGTGTCATTGCAATGGGCCAGTCGACTAGGCAACGCTTAGTAAATAGTTTATGGCGCGCACGAAATGTGCATTAAAATAAAAAAACTGGACAAGTGCGAGTCGGACTCGCCCACCCAAGGTTCCGTACCAAGGAGTTTATAGTTCTAGGTCAACGGTAAGTAACCTATGAATTTTTATTTCCCGAGTGTTGAAATACGCGTTTTTTGTGCCTTAAACGGCCGTATCTTTTTTTGCGTTAACTTAGGCGTTTGATTTTCACAGCTTAAAGAGACTATAGAAGCATTATTAAAACATTATATTTTACATTTTTAAGTTCTGTATGTATTGTATCAATTGAGTAACAAGCGATTTCGCACCCCCATTACTAATGCATGATTAAATAAAAAATATAGATATTGTGAAATTAGAGTCTGAGTTGGTTGGCTCTAGTCTTGTGTAGTTCCGGAACTAATAGTTCAATTGGACTACTTCTTTTGCAGTTAGTTCTTCCTTCACTAGTCCAATTTCAATTCAATCATATCTCTAGTTCCGTAGTTCAGCGCGGCGAATGAGCGAGAGGAACGTTGTGAACGAGAACGATAGAGGCAGACAGGCGATATATTGGACTACTGAACTAAAATATCTTTCTAGTTCCGTAGTTCCGCGCGGCGAATGAGCGAGATGAACGTTGTGAACGAGAACGATAGAGGCAGACAGGCGATATATTGGACTACTGAACTAAACTATCTTTCTAGTTCCGTAGTTCCACGCGGCGAATGAGCGAGATGAACGTTGTGAACGAGAACGATAGAGGCAGATAGGCGATACATTGGACTAGATTGGACTACTGAACTTAACAATCAATCTAGTTCAAAAGATAATTTATGAATGAATACCGATTGGAGCGATGAGAATGACATAGGCAATTGAACTACGGAACTAAAAGATGTATCCATCTTTTCAATTAGGTGACACATTTTGCGGTTTTTGGGTTGGCGGGTAGTTTTATAAACAACTGTAAAAAGTGCTCTTCAATTTATTTATTATTTAAAATAAATCTAAGCCCTAACTATTTATAATTTATGAGTGGAAAGATTAATTGACATAATTTATTCACCTGCCACCAATCTTCATCTCCATTAAAAGTCTCCTCACAATTCCTGGCACAACACTACACTGCAGTGGCTTCACATGCACTCACATCATGGCCGCATCATTGTCTGAGGTAATTGAGGCACTCCACGACCGGATGGCGCGATTTGAGAGTGACTTGAAGAAGTCATCCTCTCCCACTACCACTGAAGGGATCGCTGCAGATTATGCGGCCTTCAAATCTTTCACTATCGCAGCACTCAAGGCTCTTCAGCAGCAGGTGGAGCTTCTTGCACGCGACGCCGACCAGCAGGAGATGCGCAGTCGGCGGAAGATCCTACTCATTCATGGTGTTCCCGAAGAAAGCAAGGAAGTGACCACCGATGTTGTTGTCAAAGCCGTAACAACAAAGCTAAAAGTAGGCAGCTTTGTTAGTGAACACGTAAGCCGATGCCATAGGATGGGGCGAGCTTCGAGTGCTGACAGGCCTAGGCCAATCTTGGTCAAATTCCGCGATTATAGTTGGAGAGAACAGGTTTGGTTTGCTAAAACCAACCTCAAGGGTAGCAACATCACCGTGTCAGAGTTTTTGACTAGGCCAAGGCACGTCGCTTTCATGGCTGCGAGGGAACGATTCGGTTTGAAGAATTGCTGGTCTCGAGATGGCATGATTCATGTGATCGGCGCGGATGGCGAACGACATCGTATTAGTTGCATTGGCGAACTGAATAAGTTGACAGTGCCAGCAGACTCTCGAAGACAGGTGCCGGCAGCTGCGGCGCGGGCGCCTGCGCCGATCGCGAAGGAATCCCGTGCTCCGTCGGCCAGGCGAGCCGCTGGCGCCGGCGCCGCGGGTTCATCCAGTGGTAGAAAGTAGATGTCTAGCTTCGTGAGTGGGTAGTAATAGTTCTAGGCCTTATTTACTCTGTTACCCTCGTACGTTCACGTTCTATGCTTTTTTTTTTTTTTACCCACAACATTCTTTTTAGCAAAATGTAAATGTACTTTTTACTTTTCTGTCTTGTTTGTTTGTGCTATCGTGACGTACGTAGTGTCACCAGTCTGACAGTGACATGTAACATCAATCACATTTTTTCCTTATTTTTACTGTCAGTCTGTTATGCCGAGATACAGTCTTTTTAGCCTCTGGAACTTTTTAGCCCAATAATTATTTTTCTGTTTTCATTTAATTAGTTAGGTTTTGCTTTGATTTGTTTCTGTAGTAGTTTAATATTGTGTGTGCCCAGGACAGCTGGCAGGTGGAGTTATTTTATGTTGAATTGTTAGTCTACTCTAAATATATATACTTGGTAAGTAACCTACCTACATAAATAAGTAAGTTTATTATTCTATTATTAAGTATTCAATATTTATTATATTTTATAACAGTACTTTATATATTTATATTATATTTTTATTTAGAATGTTACATAATTTTTGCGATTCAAGTGACGGTGATGATTTTATTTCAGTCTCGTCTGATAGTTCGAATGATAGTTTTGTGAGCTTACCTTCTTTATCAGACACTCTAGCGGACAACTTCTCATGTGCTTCTACCAATTTTAATGTCGTGCACATCAATGCGCAGAGTATTCCAGCTCACTTCCCAGATATGCTTGCCTCCTTTAATGTCAACAATCTTCACGCGATCCTGATATCTGAGTCATTTCTTAAGCCTTGTCTTTCCTCCACGTCATATTCGATTCCAGGATTTACACTAATACGCAACGATCGGATCGGCAGCCGTTGTGGTGGTGTTGCAATTTACCTACGTTCCCATTTTTCCTTTTCTGTTGTAAGTATGTCTGCACAGCCACCACCATCAAATGCCGGCGAACATCTTTTTATAGAGGTTGCTTTTTCTCACACCAAAGTTCTTCTTGGAGTCTACTACAGCCATTCTATGAATGTCAACTTTTTCTCCTCCTTTGAAAATCTTCTGGAAGACTTTATGCCCTCATATCAACATACTATTATTATGGGAGATTTCAACACATGCCTACTGAAACATGATCATCGTTCTGTTCATTTCGAGTCCATTATTAATTCCTGTAACTTACATATTCTCCCCCTTGGTGCTACCCATCACTTTCCTAATTGTGTCCCATCTCTTCTAGATCTAGTATTAGTCTCTTCACTTCAACATGTAGTCAAACATGGCCAGTGCTCTGCTGATGCCTTTTCCTATCACGACCTTATTTTCTTATCATATAAAATTCGTTCCCCCAAACCTAAACCAAAAATACTTCTGCAGCGTAATTTTAGTGGTATGGATGTGGAGCAACTGAGATCAGATGCTCAAGCTATAGATTGGACTCCAGTGACTGATGCATCATCTATTGATAATAAAATTGCTATTTTTAACTCTACTATCACGCAGTTATACGACATCCATGCTCCTATCCGAGCAACTAAAATTAAGCACCAACCAGCACCTTGGCTTACAGACGAAATTAGGCAATTAATGCGGAAAAAAGTAGCTACGAAAATAAAATACAAACTGAACGCTAGTGACACCAATAAAGAAAAGTATTATCGTGCTCGGAATCGCTGCAATAGGGTGTGTAGGGATGCACAACGTCGCCATATTCACGCCTCTGTTTCTAACAAAGATTCAGCTAAAGTCTGGAAATTTTTAAGATCACTTGGGGTTGGCAGCTCCTGTAAGGAATCTATTCCTAAAGATATTGACTTTGACGCTTTAAATAAACATTTTTCTTCTTCATCCAATATTAACTTGGATGATAAAACTAACACTTTAATCAATCTTTCTTTTGTGCCAACTCCAATATTCTCCTCTTTTGTTTTTAGTCAATTCACCGCATGTGATGTCAAGAAGAGCATTCTGTCTATCTCATCCAATGCTATGGGTGGCGATAGTATAGGTCGGAGTATGATTGTCCCAATAATTGATGAAATTCTTCATATAATTTGCCATATTCTGAACTTCTCAATATTATCGTGCTCCGTACCATCTGTCTGGAAAGAAGCTTACATCATTCCGCTTCCTAAAAAATCTAAACCCAGCACTCTCTCTGATTTTCGTCCAATTTCTATCCTTCCTTTCCTTTCCAAAGTTCTTGAGCGTCTCGTTCACAATCAGCTAAGTTTCTTCCTAAATTCCAATAACATTCTCAATAATTTCCAATCTGGTTTTCGCCCCGGTCATAGCACCGTTACATCACTTGTCAAGATCACAGATGATATAAGATTGGGGATGGAAAATGGTCAAGTGACAATTTTGACATTGCTGGATTTCAGTAATGCATTTAATACCGTAGATTTTGACGTTTTACTTGGTATACTACGCTCTCTTAACATATCTCCATCGGTGGTTGACTGGTTTCGCAGTTATCTGCTCGGACGCCGGCAGCGGGTAAGAGTCGACGATGCTTACTCATCGTGGTGCGACACGACAGCCGGTGTTCCGCAGGGTGGCGTTTTATCTCCCCTTTTGTTTGCACTTTTTATTAACTCAATTTCAAATCATCTCACTTCTTCCTACCACCTTTACGCAGACGATCTCCAAATATACACGCAAGCCTCTATAGACGACCTTTCTGATGCAATAACATGCATTAATTATAACCTGACTAGAATAAGTCATTGGAGCAAAGCCTACGGATTGCGAATAAATCCTACTAAAACGCAGGCCATTGTGTTGGGTAGCTCTCGTACCATAGTTAAAATTAATTGGCAGTCACTCCCTCAAATTCTGTTTGAGAATGTAATAGTTCCTTTCTCTAATACTGTTAGGAACCTTGGTGTGCTAATGGACAGTTCCATGACGTGGAAGCCGCATCTTCAGTCGGTAAGTAGAAGGCTGTTTGGTTCATTCAGTTCACTTAGGAGGTTACGTAATTTTCTACCAACGGCCACTAAAATTACGCTTGCACAATCTCTCCTGCTCCCAATTCTTGATTATGCTGACTCCTCTTATCTCGATATAACGGAGGAACAACTCAATAAACTTGAGCGGCTGCAGAATGTCTGCATTCGGTTTATTTTCGGACTTCGTAAATTTGATCATGTTTCAGAATATCGCTCTAAACTGAAATGGCTTCCCATCCGCCATCGTAGGAACTCCCATATTCTATCGCTTCTCTTCAACATCCTCCGCAATCCCTCTACTCCTGGTTATCTGAAGGAGCGTTTTGAATACCTCCGTGATGAGAACCCTCGTACTCTCCGCTCCTCAGAAAACCTCCTTCTTAAAACTCCTTTGCATAGAACTAGTTTCTATGCTGACTCTTTTACTGTTCAAGCTGTCCTACTCTGGAACGCTCTGCCGTTGATTATTAAAAAATCTTCTTCGCCTGATGTATTTAAAATACGATTGAAAAATTATTATCTGACTGGATCCAATAATTCTGAATTGTAAAATCTATGTTTCACTTGTTTATGTATGTATACCTGGTGTGTTACCTAAGTATATTTAATAATTTTTATTTAAGTAGTTTATATTATAATAAATATGTAACTTGTTTTATTTACTATTATTTTATAGGTATTTGTAGTATCTATGTATTGTATTATGTATTATATTTTTATTTAGTTTATTTATTACATATACATCTATATATATATATTATTAGATAATAGGTTAGGCAACTCTTAAGTTCCTTTAATTTTTTGCACCCGTTCAATCTTCCATGCATTTACACTCCTCTCCATCCAAAGGTTGCCTGGAAGAGATCGCTTCTCAGCGATAAGGCCGCCCATTGTGCATTGTATTATGGTTCTCTTTTCCACTGTATTTTGTAGTTATAAGGTGTGCATTGTACAATAAAGTATTTTCATTCATTCATTCATTTGCGCATGGCTAGTTGGCTCACTAAAAATAGAGGAGTCAATTTTATGGAAGGAGAAAGTACTTCCTAAGAATTGGGTAAGCAACAAACTTTGGGATGATGAGACTGATGTAAGCCTAATCAATAGGTTTACACATTTCATGTATGAATCAACCAAAGATCCACTAAGAGTATTCTATTATTAGATAATTTTAGATTCCATTCAATTATGAAAGATTGAGGAATGAGCAGGATGAAACAAACCCGATGAAATTTAGCTTGTTTACACAACAATTTATCAATTAGTACTTGTTTTACTTAATGTTTTCTATGAAATTATAAAATATGGTGTGGTTGCACTGCAGTGTACAAAATATCAAATAACTCTCAGTTATTAGATATTTTGTACAATGCAGTGTGTTTGACGTCATCATCATCATCCCGAGGGAGTGCGCAGGGGGTGCGGAGTATTTTTTTATTCGGGATAGAAGAGATGGAAGAACCGTGTTTTACCGTTTGAAAAAATTGCCCTTGAAGTTAGACATTGTGTTGGGAAACAACCGAATCTTCATCAAACTAACAAAAAAAGGAACGCGAATACGGCCCAGGTTTCATGAATTTTCGGTGACGAAGCGGATACGGGCATTAACTAACCTTCTGGCTGTTGTGCTCTTTATATAAGCAGCTTGTGCATCCGCCTTTCTTTTTTCTTTTTCAAATTTCCACTTCATTTGAAGTTCATACTAGAAAAAAAAAAAATTACAGAGATTGACTTCAAAGAAGCTCTAGAATAAAACCCAATGAACCCAACGTATAGATAAAATAATCCATCATTAAAATTACATAATTGCAAGTCAAGTATCTTGACTTGTATGGCATATCATGGAATTCAAGAAATGAGTTTTATTTGCAAATGACAGTACTGTCACTGAGAGATACATATAAAATCTAGCGCACTATCCACCAATCTGGAGGTATGTTCCCCGAGAGAGACCATGGTTGAGCGGACGAATCAAAATCTTAGTCGCGTTTCCCGGTGGGGTGACGCTAATAGTCTGTTTTAATGCCAACAAAACTAAGGCATGTCTTTTTCGGCGATAAAGCGTCGATTCGACCTGGCTCCCACCTTCCAAGGTTTATCGGTTGAAGTAAAATCCTTTAGGCTTCGGTAGACGTCTTTTTACACCTATCCAAAATCAAAACAATACCATTCCTCTTACCTTTGTTCACACCTTTTCGTGTTCTATTATACGAGTAGAAAGGAATGTCGGATTTATCAGCTTTTGTTCGGATATTTCAATAGTCTATTGATCCGTAATGCATAATACGTAGCAAAATTATTTGTGAATTCCTTTATGCATTTATTATTTAAATAGTAAGTATTCGTAAGTTATACCAAGCTAAAATAAAAGAAGGAATGACTTACCATCTCGCGACGGAAGCTTTGTCTTTCTTGAAGTTGCAGTTGGCTGATTGAATTCTGAAAAAGAAAGCTGGCTTATTCCACTTATCCCCGTTGACCAACGTTCCCGTCAACGGGGATAAGTACACTTGCGTCCACTATAATATTCCCCGTTGACGGGGGAACTCGTAATGGGGATGAGTGAACTAAAAAGTTCATTAATCCCCATTACGTTAAAATAAAATAAAAAAATACTAATTAGTAATTAGTAAAAATACTATTAGTGGAATAAGCCAAATAACTTCACTTAGTGCTGCTCTTCGTGGTTAGGTTAGGGCACAACATGTCAGTTTATTTAAACAAAATAAATAAAAAGTTAACATACGCTATACAGTAGTAGAAGCTTTTAGAAAATTGTTTTCTAAGCATCGAACTGGCTAACTTCACGGATACCTAGATCCGTTGATCGTACTGGTAGTGAAGAGCAATAGTGGTTTGACACACTGAGAGCGTTCTGGCCACACTATGGGCCTAAAGCGGAAGCCTCGCGTTTCAATAATATTTCATACTTCGCGTCCGCACCCGCATCCGTACCCGCTCGCAGTGTGGACGAGCTAGCAACGTCGGGAAAACCAGAATTTGAAGATACCAGTTTTTACACATAATATTCCCTCTCACTCTAAAGAAAATTATGATACTCAAGTACTGGCTTCCATAAAAGTCAAATTTTAAAAATAAGTATATATGTTGTCAATTTCAAATCTTCTAATCGATATCCTACAACTGTTTCAAGTTTTTTTCCAACATTTATTGCAAAATAACGATGCTGTCTAACTCGGAATATTACGATATGATGTTATGCGTAGGCCATGAAGCTAGCAATTTAAATCGTGCTCGTGAACTCTATCGGCAACGATTTATCGATGGTAGACCCCCCACTGAAATGTCACACAAGCCATAATTATTCACTAAGGAGATTAATTGAAAAGCTCCTGGCTCCATCATCAGAGCAGCACGCTGTCACCCTATTTTTAAATCATAGATGGAACTTGATTGAAAATCTGAGTTTCAACTCATTCGGTCTGTTATCTGAGGCAATTCTGTTAGTTCGATTGTACAGCTTCTAACTCCATCATCAAATAAACTCACTGGGCCCTTAGTAATGAACTTGTTATAAAGTTATTTCATTCATAACCTATTGCCGCGTACACACTCTCCTGGAGGCGACACGAGGCAACGCGAGTACGAGAGTGTGGACGGTGCGCTCGTGTCGCCTCGTGTTCCCTCGCCTCGCCTCGCGGTCGCTCCGTTTTGTGTCGGTTTTTCGGACGCGAGTCAAAGGACGCGAGGACGCGAGGCGAGGGAACCATCCACACTCTCGTGCGCACTCACTTTGTTTTTGGCTGCAGCGAAGTAAGGACGCGAGTGTTGAATTATTTAAGAGCTATAATGGTGGAGTGGAATAATGAGTTATGTACCAATTTTATGGAACTTTATCAAATGGAACCCATTATTTGGGATCCGAAAAATCCCTAACACAAAGATAGAAATAAAGTAAATGACGCTTGGGATCGACTAAGCAAAGGTTTAGATATACCTATAGAAGAGTTGAAAATTAAAAAAATATCACTAAGGGCAACCTTTAGAGGACATCTTAGGAAAAAAGATTAAATCCGGTGCCGGTACTAGTGATATTTAAAAACTAGGTAACAGTTTAATTCTACCAGTGTATCTAAATTTATGGCATGTCAAGTCAAGTTCTGTCAATTTGGCTAGACATTAGCATGAAATGACATTGGCATGTCAACGCTGCTAGACGTAGCAGCAACTGATCGATTGCTGCGAGATCGAGAGTGTGGATGGCTATACTCGTGCCCCCTCCACTCGCCAAGTCTCGTGCGAGGGCCTCGCGGAGAGTGTGTACGCGGCATATGAATAACCATATTTTTTTTTATGTCATGTTTATTACTAAGGGCCACTATGATACAAAATAGTAGATGAAACTTGACCGATTTGCTAAGTTTCAACCACGTTTCAACTCAATCTATCTACGGTACCTATTTCCTAAGGAGTTCCGTTCAAAAATAATTAGACAGACATATATAATAATATAGGTATGTATACAGAATAATATATACCTAATATTTGGAAAACCAATTTCGATGCCGAAGTCGTAATACGCTGCTCAGACACAGATTTTTTTATAATATTCCTTAGCAACATGGATCATTTGAATGCATCACTAAATCTCTAATAAAAGGTGTGGGGGATAATGAGCGAATCATAAGTGTAAACCAAGTATAGTACCTAATTCATTTTAATTAAATTTATTGGTTGCCAGTAATAAATTTAGTATATCACAATTGGACACCCATATAACTCTAGTAAAGTAACGAGCTATCTATAATATTTAGACCACCAGTGCAATAATGTTTGGCCAACAGTTTTTGTGTGATGGTCAATCTCTTGCTCACGAATATTGTCTATGAGTCCGCACACCAGGCCTAACCGAAGAGGAGAGTAGCTCCACACACTAACTTACTTTTAAATATCGATTCCGTTTAAATTTTGTTGCGGAGAACGCGAATAAGTATTAGCAACCGTACGATAATTATTGTACTTACATGCATGTACAATAACTTTGTGCCTACGTACGATGTAGGATCCTACTCTATTATCGTACACGGATTGTACGATAATTAGTGGTGAGTAATTGGTTAGTATTACATATTTCCCACGATATTACAGTCACACCGTTATATTAAAATAATTGAGTTCTCCACACAACACCTACCGCGCTATAATATGCATGAGCTTACTACGATTACCGTATTTTAAAAGTCTATTATGAACTACTATTAAAATAATATTTTTATATTACAAAAAAAATATATAAGGTAGGTACATGATAGTGATAAAACAGGTATAAAAAATGAAGTATGCCAATTATTATAAGATTCCGATTTGATTATCTGCCTCCGGATTAACTTTTAAATTTAGAAATATTTCGTTCTTAGGGGTAATTTAAAAACCAAAAAGAATAACTAAAAATTGCAATTTACAATATTGTCTAATTTACTTGCAAATAGAGTTGGTTAATTTATAATCAACCCAAAAAGTCACTGTTTTGATTATTTGATTGATTTAAATGAGCGGGCGGGCGGTTGTTGTCAAACTCACTTTTCGCGGCATTTTTACACGCCAGTGAAACTGCGATTAACTAAATTAAAGTTGTGTTAGGCTAGTTTTAACCATGGAACGTACTCAAAACTCACTAATGCGTCCTTTATTTGGTAAAATAAGTGATATTGAAGACAATGTCCTACCAACTTACGAGCAGATTATGAAGTATTATGAGTGGACGCGCTGGCAGTTTAAATTCGATACCGGCCCGGCCCGGGCCGGGTCCGAAACGGCCACATCGCTAACACCTAATAGGCACCGGCGTTCTTAAATTTCTGTGCTTAAGTGTTTGTCTAGATGTCACAGCGGCAACAGCGAAGACGTGTGTGGACAAAGAAAATGGACGAAGACGATTTGATCTGTGTCACTTTACTTCTTTGGCAAGAGAAAAAAAGAAGAGAAATAAAGAAAAGGCATTACCTACTGTGGTCATACTTCATCCAATAAAGAACAAATTACAGGATTGCCATTTTTATACAAGGAGAGCCAAATTAACAACCTACCTAAGGGATATTGAATTGATTCAGGCGTGACTTTGCGGAAGTCCATTGTAAGATATTAAAAGCTTGAGAATAGATTAGCGGATTGGTACTATATATTTCCTTACCATTTTTAATATCCTACCTAAGGGACTCTTATGGCTGGTAATAGAAAAAAGTGTTAAACCACACTTAGGTATTTCATTGAGAAATGAAAAGTCTTATCAAAATAATGATAAAGCACCGACTAAAAGACATGTATCGGATATTCAAAATGATGCGTACATATTGCCAAATGCAACTTTTAGATGGTGAGATTTGTGTGGGTCATTTTTTACAATAAGTTAAATAAATAAATAATGAATTGATGGCAGACTTTTTTTTTAGAAACCGCACCAGCAGACTCTTGGGAACGCCAGAACTATACAAAGGTTTGTCAGTTGGTAAAATAATTTTATCAACCAACAAACCAATAATCATCCTTTGTTAATTTTTCGGTTAAGAATAAAATATATCAACCGACAAACGAGGTTGTCTGTTAAGAAAAATATATACTAACCGTACAACTAGGTGAACAGCGTGGTTGGTCAGTTGGTGATAGACGTAATAGGTTGATTCAGTGTTCAGTTACACAGTAGGATAGATTTAATTTACCAATGATTTATGTCAAATATTTCGTCGGGAAATAATAAAATAAGGTACGCGATAAATCCCGTTTATTTAATACGTAATTATAAATATTTCGGTCATCTAACGTTAATATTGTAAAATTAAACAAGCGTTATAAAAAGTGTCATTTATTATATGTACGTAATTACACTTACGGATGGCTTAGGCGGCGGCAGCTGTTCTTCCCGCACTATGCCATAGTCTTCAAGTGCTGTAAGCTAAATATTAAAAAATAATATAATTAACAGCTTATTATTATAATGGTTGAAATTACTTGGTTTTTTTGTTTAAATGTGTTTTTTATTCTTAAATTTAATAACTACATATGACTCTAAATATGTAGATGTTTTTACATGAATTATTAACCAGCCCAATTAAAACAACAGTGATAGAACCTAAGATTTGGATAAATCACCAAAGCAAGATGTTAAAAACTGTTGTGAATATCTCCGTCTCCGTGATATTTGAGTTTTAATAATTCAAATTGTATACGACCGACACGTCACTATTCAGTGAAGTGTCCCTTCACAGTAGTTGTATGTAGCAATTATTACTCACGCCTGTACGTTTCACTCCGTATAATTTTCTCGGATGCTGTTCGTCCTAAAACAATGAAATAAATAGTTGCATTGATCAAGTCAGCCGATCGATACAAATCCAATGCATTGGTTGGTTCGGACCCTGACCAGAAGGATGATGTTGATGGTGCCGATGGCGTTGGGAATAAAATATGCCAAAAAAACTAATTCCATCTAATATTTCGCACATCTAACGTTAATATTGTAAATTAACCAAGCGTTATAAGAAGTGTATTTTATAGAATAGTACATGATTACACTTACGGATAGCTTAGGCGGCGGCAGCTGTTCTTCCCGCGCTATGCCATCGTCTTCAAGAGTCTTCACTGTAAGCTAAATATTAAAATTTAATATAATTGACAGCTTATTATTATTAATGTATGAAATTACTTGGGTTTAAAAAAAAGTGTTTTTTATTCTTAAATTTAATAACTACTTGTTTAATTAATTACAGAAGGGGCAATGACTCTAAATATGTAGTTGTTTTTACATGAATTATTAACCAGCCCAATTAAAACAACAGTGATAAAACCTAAGATTGGGCTAAATCACCAAAGCAAGATGTTAAAAACTGTTGTGAATATCTCTAGAATGCACAATGTATGTTAGTCCGTGATTATTTGAGTTTTAATAATTCAAATTGTATACGACCGACACGTCACTATTCAGTGAAGTGTCCCTTCACAGTAGTTGAATGTAGCAATTATTACTCACGCCTGTACGTTTCACTCCGTATAATTTTCTCGGATGCTGTTCGTCCTAAAACAATGAAATAAAAAGTTGCATTAATCAAGTCAGCCGATCGATACAAATCCACTGCATTGGTTGGTTCGGATCCTGACCAGAAGGATGATGTTGATGGCGCCGATGGCGTTGGGAATAAAATATGTATGCCAAAAAAAACTAATTCCATCTAATATTTCGCACATCTAACGTTAATATTGTAAATTAACCAAGCGTTATAAAAAGTGTATTTTATAGAATAGTACATGATTACACTTACGGATAGCTTAGGCGGCGGCAGCTGTTCTTCCCGCGCTATGTCATCGTCTTCAAGAGTCTTCACTGTAAGCTAAATATTAAAATTTTATATAATTAACAGCTTATTATTATTAATGGTTGAAATTACTTGGGTTTAAAAAAAAGTGTTTTTTATTCTTAAATTTAATAACTACTTGTTTAATTAATTACAGAAGAGGCAATGACTCTAATATTTAGTTGTTTTTACATGAATTATTATTAACCAGCCCAATTAAAACAACATTGATAAAACCTAAGATTGGGCTAAATCACCAAAGCAAGATGTTAAAAACTGTTGTGAATATCTCTAGAATGCACAATGTATGTTAGTCCGTGATATTTGAGTTTTTATAAATCAAATTTTATACGAACGACACGTCACTATTCAGTTAAGTGTCCCTTCACAGTAGTTGTATGTAGCAATTTATTACTTACGCCTGTACGTTTCACTCCGTGTAATTTTCTCGGATGCTGTTCCTCCTAAAACAATGAAATAAAAAGTTGCATTAATCAAGTCAGCCGATCGATACAAATCCACTGCATTGGTTGGTTCGGATCCTGACCAGAAGGATGATGTTGATGGCGCCGATGGCGTTGGGAATAAAATATGTATGCCAAAAAAAACTAATTCCATCTAATATTTCGCACATCTAACGTTAATATTGTAAATTAACCAAGCGTTATAAAAAGTGTATTTTATAGAATAGTACATGATTACACTTACGGATAGCTTAGGCGGCGGCAGCTGTTCTTCCCGCGCTATGTCATCGTCTTCAAGAGTCTTCACTGTAAGCTAAATATTAAATTTTTATATAATTAACAGCTTATTATTATTAATGGTTGAAATTACTTGGGTTTAAAAAAAGTGTTTTTTATTCTTAAATTTAATAACTACTTGTTTAATTAATTACAGAAGAGGCAATGACTCTAATATTTAGTTGTTTTTACATGAATTATTAACCAGCCCAATTAAAACAACATTGATAAAACCTAAGATTGGGCTAAATCACCAAAGCAAGATGTTAAAAACTGTTGTGAATATCTCTAGAATGCACAATGTATGTTAGTCCGTGATATTTGAGTTTTTATAAATCAAATTTTATACGAACGACACGTCACTATTCAGTTAAGTGTCCCTTCACAGTAGTTGTATGTAGCAATTTATTACTTACGCCTGTACGTTTCACTCCGTGTAATTTTCTCGGATGCTGTTCCTCCTAAAACAATGAAATAAAAAGTTGCATTAATCAAGTCAGCCGATCGATACAAATCCACTGCATTGGTTGGTTCGGATCCTGACCAGAAGGATGATGTTAATGGCGCCGATGGCGTTGGGAATAAAATATGTATGCCAAAAAAAACTAATTCCATCTAATATTTCGCACATCTAACGTTAATATTGTAAATTAACCAAGCGTTATAAAAAGTGTATTTTATAGAATAGTACATGATTACACTTACGGATAGCTTAGGCGGCGGCAGCTGTTCTTCCCGCGCTATGTCATCGTCTTCAAGAGTCTTCACTGTAAGCTAAATATTAAATTTTTATATAATTAACAGCTTATTATTATTAATGGTTGAAATTACTTGGGTTTAAAAAAAAGTGTTTTTTATTCTTAAATTTAATAACTACTTGTTTAATTAATTACAGAAGAGGCAATGACTGTAATATTTAGTTGTTTTTACATGAATTATTAACCAGCCCAATTAAAACAACATTGATAAAACCTAAGATTGGGCTAAATCACCAAAGCAAGATGTTAAAAACTGTTGTGAATATCTCTAGAATGCACAATGTATGTTAGTCCGTGATATTTGAGTTTTCATAAATCAAATTTTATACGAACGACACGTCACTATTCAGTTAAGTGTCCCTTCACAGTAGTTGTATGTAGCAATTTATTACTTACGCCTGTACGTTTCACTCCGTGTAATTTTCTCGGATGCTGTTCCTCCTAAAACAATGAAATAAATAGTTGCATTGATCAAGTCAGCCGATCGATAAAAATCCAGTATCCAGTGCATTGGTTGGTTCGTACACTGACCAGAAGGGCCCTTGATTTTGATGGCGACGATACGTTAGGAATAAAAATGCTAGTGACCTACGCAAACCAATGGGGTCGATGAGACTGAAAATTATCTAACTACCCCTTCTCTTATTGACTTTTTAATTATAAGAATACTCAATCTCATTGGCATTACCATTCACATTAGTAGTAGTAGTAGTAGTAGTAAAAAGTAAAAGAAGCTTACTACAGTAGCATTAATCTGGTATGGACTTAATAAGCAAAATACCGGGTTTTCATTCAGTTCTTGCTAGAAGACTATTCTTATTCACAAAATCAAAATTACATGACATAACCTTCACTAGTGAGGACAGCTCAGAGGGGAATATGACAATAAATTAAATAAGCCACGTGTCATATAGTATTTAATTTACAAACGAATGATGGCTGAATGTAAACTTATATCTTTGCAGATAGATCGTTAAAATCATGCCTATTTCCATTTGTTCAGGTGAACACTGTGCATGAGAACTTAGGTTCTAGCGAACAATACTCAAATATTGTGTCATTAGTAGATACAAGCTCTCTTGAGCGACAAGACAAAAAATCATATCAAGTTCTGTTTATTTTTATTTTTTTATTTTATTTATTTCACACACAACAACACATTACAACCACATACTATTCATAAAAACTAGGTAGGTACATATCAGATCTTGATTGTGACGTAAACACTTGTGCGTACTTAAATACCAAGTTACTTAAAATGTCATACAGGTAAGCTATGTTAAAAATAAAAACGAAAGTAAGTATAAAGAAAATGTACACAGTTAAATAACAAAAAACGTAGATAACATAATTACTTAGATAATATGATTTTAATGTGAAGTTTGACTCAGGACACAAGAGTGTCCGAGTTCGTACTATGATGAAAAATGATAATGATATTTCAATTTGTTTAATTTGGGGGCAAATATGTCCAATTCCAGATGATCCTTTAGAAGCTCATTGTATTGACGTGCCATTCTGGTCAAGGGATTAAAAAACGAGATGTTATTTTTGTATATTTGTAGGGCAAACAGATTAGACGCATTAGAGTAACGAGCTCTGAATTTGATATTGAATGACAACACCGATAGCAGCTTAGGGGAGTCAAATAATGAGTGAGTTATGAGTGTTTGAGATGATTAAATCACAAATTCTTGAGTTCCAGAAGACACCAACCAACTTTAAGACCGACAGGCGATGACAATAATGTTTGTTGGGACGTGAAGCTCAGGACTTTAATTTTAATAAAGCCGGGTGGAAGAAAGGTCCTGACCTAGGGCTCACCAAAAACTAGGTGGTTAGCAGAAAGCAATCGAACAGTTTATTAACAGACTTCATAAAAAGGAGGTTCTATGTTCGGCTGTATGTATTTTTTTTAATGTATGTTCACCGATATCTCCGTCAGTTTTGAACCGATTTCCAAAAATAATTTTTTTGCTTGAGGTGGTCTCATTTATATTTTACTAGCTGACCCGCGCAACTTCGTCTGCGCATTATTAGGAACAAAGTGGAGGAGTTTTGAGTGAATCGAGAGTACAAAATATAAAACTCCGTCGCATGATATAATATTTTTTTTATATATGTTTCTCTCAAGAATTATTTAATACATAAAGGTAGGAAAAATCTTACCCAGATCTTGCAATGCTAAGAACAAAACGAATACGGTAATTGGTACAGAATCACTGAAGCGAGCGCAGCGAGTTTCGAACGATGGGCCCGATGGGCTCGCAATTTTGTTGAAGAAATTGACTCGAAACGTATTTTTTTATAGCAAGAACTGTGTGGTTTTAAATTTCGAAATAAAATTATTTACTAATATTGCGTTATGTTTCTCTCAAGAATCTCATAATAGATAGAGGTAGGGAAAATCTTACCCAGATCTTGCAATGTTAAGAACAACACGATAGCGGCAACTGGTGTCAGATTTGCCGAAGCGAGCGGCAATACCTACCCGCGACTTCGTCAGCAATATAAAATATCGAAAACTCTAAGCAAAAATTTCCATTAACTTTTCGGAACTCAAAATGATCGATCTCCGCTGTGCCTCCGCTATAGTAGAAACGCCACCTAGGAGAAAAAGTAGAAAGTAGTTTGACCTCGGCGATGTAGATGGCGTTCTAACTATAGGCACGGAAAAATATTTTAATATCAAAAAATCATAACTTCGGAGTTCGGATATATTGATGGGTGTGAACACACATGTTACATGTTTATCATTAATTTTAAAATAATTTATTATGCAAAATACAAAAAAAAACGAATAGAGTGCAAAAAGTGGCTCCGGCGGTCACCCATCCTTATTATGACCGCGCCCAGGGTTGCTTAACTTTTTTCCCCATACAAACTTCCAACCCTTATTTTCCCGCCCCCTTATGGTAATTGACAAACTAAATGTAGCCTATGTCCATCCCTGGGGTATACTCTTTATCCATGCCAAATTTCAGCGGTTTGGGCGTGAAAAGGTAACAAACAGACAGACAGACAGACAGACAGAGTTAATTTCACATTTATAATATTAAGTATGGATTCCTAAGGATTTAATAATTTTCCCGTAAAACTCTAAATATATTCCTCCTAACCATGTAACAAAATATAGAAATCGAATCGACAGATAATAATTTTTTGGGAAAATTACAACAATTCTCCGATATAACAAAGTTTTTGTTATATCAGAATCATCTAATCGTCGTGTTTGTGTGAATATTGGTTTCTTTTGATTTCTTAGCCAAAAAGTTTATGCGTAAATCCAATCTTTATAGTATTACAAATGTGAAAGTAACTCTGTCTGTTTGTTATCTTTTTACGCACAAACCACTGAACAGATTGGGCAAAAAATTGGCAAGGATAACTAAAGGTTGTATCCACGGGTTTAAGAAATCTATTCCAGAGAAGGACTATCTTAGGCTACTTTTTATCCCGAAAAAATCACGAGGGACCGAGGATTACACCGCGGGAGCGCAGCTAGCAAAATATAAAGAGTTGACAATAAACCAGTACTATTTTGACTTTATAAAATAAGTTTGCTTTTTTATTTCTGCCAGAATGAATACTCAAAACCTAGGTACATACATAAGTAAACTTACTTTAAATGTGAATAGTGCAGCTAATGAGATTGAATATTCCTTTCTATACTTCTTCTTCTTATCGTGTCACCAGTTCTTTTTTGAACCAGTAGGGGATTTTATTCTATAAAACTGAAAAAGTCAATGCCTTCGGTCCACCGGTTTACGTGGTGAGGTCGCTGGTATTTTATATTCCCAACGCCCTTTGCACATGAAATTATTGTAGTGACATAACATAAGCAAAATAATGTGGGTTTATAAGAATAAAACTTTTTGTTCACCTCTCTTTTAAAAACCGAGCCAAGCCCGAAGCAACCATGAGCCATCGCTCGGGTATCTGAAAAAAAACCACCTTTAGTAGCCTGCACTTCGATTAGAGCACAATGAAACAAATATAATAAATAGGTAGCGATTCGATTAAATTTCAGCCCGATTTACAAAAATTTTGAAAAAAAAATTCAAAAAGTATTTTAATAGTTTTAATATCTCACCGATGTAAGTACAAAATTTCATTTCAATCAACCTATTTTCTGAGGAGTTCCGTTCTCCATCATCGGATCAGCTCGCTGTCACCATATTTGAAAATTTTTAATGATTCTTAATCTACGAACCGGGTTTCAGTGGAACAGCTCATGACTCCATCATCAGATCAGCTCGCTGTTACCATATTTGAAATTTTTTAATGATTCTTAATCTACGAACCGGCTTTCAACTCAATCAGCCTATTTTCTGAGGAGTTCAGTGGAACAGCTCATGACTCCATCATCAGATCAGCTCGCTGTTACCATATTATTATACCATATATATATTGTCACCGAGGACTCGTAAGTGTACCAAAATTCAGCTTAATCGGACAACGGGAAGTTGGTCAAAATGTCCTAAATAAAACTGTTAAATTGGTACTGTCTACACTCTACATTATCAGTTTATGCTCTTAAAATTATACAACGAAAATAAAATAAAATACCATATCAAATGAAAAATGAATACCTATTTACTCGTATTATGCAACATCAGAATCATATCATTATCATTTTAACTGATTTCAAAAAAAGAAGGCGGAATGTTAAATGAATACTTATATACTCGTATTATGCAACATCAGAATCATATCATTATCATTTTAACCGATTTCAAAAAAAGAAGGCTGTTCGGCTGAATGTTATTTATGAAATGAAATGAAAATTATTATTTGCAAGAAATATGGTTAACAAGTTGATAAGGTTTACAATTTAGGATCACATATTTCACCAAGAACTGGTATGCAAATTTTAATGTCAGGGCAATGTAGTTGAATGTCACTGTGTCACATATATTAAATTATTAATTTTCATTAGATACTATTTAATTAAATATAAAAATGTTTGTAAAAACAAAAAAATATACTTTCAGTTAACCGCAAAACACATCCAACAAACTTTGATTACCTCATTAATAACACTAAAATAAGTAAAGATAACTCTGTTAGGGACCTCGGCATAATAGTTGACTCCAAATTAATATTCTCTCAGCATATAGAAGAAATCGTCAACAAAGCCTACAAAAATTTTGGCTTCATTTTACGTGTCAGTCGTCCGTTCCCTGATATTGATTGTGTGAAGGTTCTTTACTATTCCTACGTCAGAAGCATTCTCGAATACTGCAGCTTAGTCTGGAATCACTAGTCTACACTCAGAGTCTGGAAAGTATACAGAGTAAGTTTGTTAAGCATCTGAACTATCGCAGTTTTCGTAATTCTGGTGACTACCAGGAAGCTTGCCTTTTTCATCATCTCACGACTCTTGAGAATCGTAGATCTCTCACGGACATGTCATTTCTTCATGGCGTTTGCAATGGTGTTATCGATTGTCCTGAGTTATTCTCGAAACTGTTCCGGTTGAATGTCCCTGGCAAACGAACTAGACACACCCCTTTGTTTGCCGTCAATCGTACCCGCACTAATTATGCTCAGAACTCCCTTTTGAATCGGTTGCATAATAAATTCAATAAAAGATTTGGGTCTGCAGATGTTTTCCGTTGTATCAGGGTTGCATTTAAGCGCGAAATTCTAAGATTGTGTACTGGCTAACTAACAACTTCTTCCTTTTCCTATCGTGTCACAGTTCTTTCGAACTAGTGTATTGAACCTGGGTAGGTTCAATACACTAGTTCGAAAGAACTGAAAATAAGCTGTTAGTTATTATAATAATTGGGTAATTATTATAATAACTAACAGCTTATTTTGTATACGTTATGTGTGTCTATCTATCTCTTAAATTGTAATTTGTAAGATGTTGTATGATCATAAACTTGTGTGATTTTGTGTTTTAAAATAAGTGTACCTAAATGTACCTACCTTTAAAACGGTCGCCTTGCATGTGTTACCTATAAAATGTAAATCCGTAAATGGCTGTATGGAATAGCAATAATCAATAAGTTTAAGCATAGATAATAAGAGCTGTGGATTTTGTGGATAAATAAATAAATAACTATTAAAAATTTCGAAATTTCGAAACGCTTCTCAACCAGAATATACCGAACACCTACATCAACCTTCTTAAACAGATTTACGCCAATAGCACAGCTGCAATTAAAATAGATACCGTTGGACCTTCCTTTCATATACAAAAAGGTGTCAAACAAGGAGATCCTTTATCTCCAAAACTTTTCACGTCTACCCTCCAAGAAGTGTTCAAGAAGCTCTCATTAAGCTGGAGAGAGAAGGGCATTTTGGTCGGCGAAAAGAGGTTAACAAACCTTCGTTTTGCCGATGACATTGTACTTTTTTCTTCTTCAGCTTCAGAACTTGAAACGATGCTGAACGACTTGAATACGGCAAGCCTTGAAGTTGGACTTAGTATGAACAGATCAAAGACCAAGCTGATGACAAACAGCACACAGCACAAGCTACGGTTAGAGGGTGGGGAGGTAGAATACGTCGATGACTACTTGTACCTCGGTCAACTAGTATCCTTCCAAAGCAGGCAAGATCTCGAAATTGCAAGACGCGTAGAGAATGCTTGGAAGGCATACTGGGCCATGAAACAGTTAATGAAAGGTACGCTTCCACTTTCACTAAAAAGGAAGCTCATGGACGTATGTATTCTCCCCGTCCTAACCTATGGCGCACAAACCTGGTCTCTGACTGATCAACAAAAGTCCAAACTCGGGGTTTGCCAGCGGGCGATGGAGCGCAGTATTTTAGGAGTCAAACTTACAGACCGCGTTCGTAATAGTATACTGCGCTCCAAAACGCAAATTGCAGATGTCGGACAGCAAGCGGGTAGACTGAAATGGGATTGGGCAGGTCACGTCAGCCGCATGTCGGATGCGTTGTGGGCGAAAACCACCACAGAGTGGACGCCTCTGAACGGGAAACGACCTCGCGGCAGACCACGCCGTAGATGGAGGGACGAATTGGATGCCCACTTAAAGGACTGGTCCACGATAGCCCAAAATAGAGATGAATGGAGAGAGGGAAGGGAGGCCTTTGCCCTGCAGTGGGACACTACAGGCTCCTAATAATAATAATAATAATTAAAAAAATCGTCAACACTGTAGAATGTTCTGTCAAGAAGCCATACTTTCATTTTTCTTACAAATAGCTTTTTGGGGAATTCTTTTATTTCGACTGGTATTTTATTAAATATTTGCCCGCACATTACAAACCAGTTTTTTTGATATAGAGCCGTTCTGGGCACTCTTGAAAGTACAATTCTATCAGGATTTCCGATACATCTACGATATTAGGTCACGTGCTCTTCTGAACAAATGCGGTTGTTCTTTAACGAAATTAGCTGCCTCTAAAATATACGACCTGGGCAACGTCAACAATTTTAGATTCCGAAAGATCGGCCTACAAGACTATCCTCACAATTACATGACATGTATCCTCACAATTGCTCGTATGCATTTTTTTTGAGCAATAAAAGCTTTTTTTACACTACTAAAACAAACAAATAAAATCAACATTTTAATTTATGGTTTAAAGCTATGGGATTTTTTTTTCCATACAATATAATCATGTTTGCAATTTAACTGTTTTCAGGCTAATTTACGATAAATCATGAAATTTTCGGTGGGCGTAAAATATTGAAAAATCGAGCTTTTAATAAGTATTACAAACGCTCAATACGATTTCATATTCATTATTTAGATTATGTTAATGTCTAAGTGTGTTATCACTTATCACATAAACCATTTTTTTTTGTGATATAAGACTCTTTGCTAACTCATTAAAAAACTTAATGCGAAACGTAATATTGAGTATCGACTATCGACTTAATTTTACCTAAACAAATTTTAGAACCCATTGTACTTTAACCCTTGTTATTAACGCCCATACAGGCTATTAACGCCCAATCGTTGTATTACTGTTCGTTAATACCCTGAAAAGGACACACAAATAACCCATTTTCGGAAAATACCAACAGAAATAGACAAACTATTCAAGCACTAAGATAAAAAAAAGTCGACTTAGAAGAAAATATAACAAAAATAATTAACAAAACGCAATGAAAACAAGCTTAAACTTGCAATTTCGTTGCAGCACTTCTTAGAACAGCGTTATACGTGACAGACCTTGAAGGAACGCGGCGTCTCAGTGCCACAAAAGTTGCGCGAGCGACCCGCCGCTCAGCATGCGCGTGTTCACTAGCTTATTCTATGGCTGTGTGGCGGTTTGACTAAATTTTTTTTAAATTTGCTGGACAATTTCACACAGCATCATCTAGCCCCAAACTAAGCAAAGCTTGTACTATGGGAACCAGATAAATGATATACTACTTATATACTTTTTTGTTTGTAAATACATACATATTATACATAGAAACACCCAGACCCGAAACAAATATCTGTAGATCATACAAACATTTGTCCCACGGCGGGGATCGAACCCGCAACTGGACTACTGCGTCGCAAGCGGACCTTCGCCCACTACGCTACAGAGGTATAACGCCATGCCTTATGTTTTTGTTACCTGGGCGTAATTAAACACCGGGCGTTTATCACCTACTGTACCTTATACCCACTAGAGTACATTTTTCCATAGAATTTTTGGAACTGCATGTTTCACTATTAAATTTCAAGTCTTTTTAATATATGAGTGAATCGAACCAGAATTAAAATGTCCTCATACAAAGTTTCGACCAAGTTTGGATATCGTAACATATTTGCATGGCTTAATATTATGTAATTACATAAAATATTATTACTTATAGTATTTAAGTAATGGACTCCGAAACTTCTGAAGTAAAAAATATGTATTGTCTAAATAACTTTCCAAAGTTTGGCGTTAATTGCTGCTAATTGTTCTTTATGATTTGTGCTGGTTTTTGTAGTTATATTTGGTACAGTACAAAATGTTATACAAATTTTGAATATTCACATTCAAATGACTTTAAAACCAAATACTTACACAAATTTATGATTCTTGACTGTGGAATACAGCTGCTGAAAAAACGATATTTGTTTGACGCAATCAACACGTATATCAATAGTACAGACCCTACTGCGAACCCGCACAATCGGAACGCGAGTACATGAAGAACGCTTTTAGACGTATGACACAGGAGAATTGCTAGGTAGTCTCTGCTCTCTCAACACCGGCCCACACTACCTCGTAGTGCGCAGGACCGTAACATTGACCCTGAACTCATGGTTCCGTTGCATCTATTGAAACCGGATATTTATTTCAATTCTTTTGGCGAAATTAACTATAAATATTACATAATGCTGGAAATTTCAAACAATATTTCGAAAATAGCATAGCCAACTTTGTCCTGCAAGATAAATAAATAAATAATATTGGACTATACGGTTTTCAGGAAAGGATTTATGAGCGATCGTTCTTGGATAGGTGTTATGGCGTTAACTCTTCAGGGGGCGCTGCAATAACAATTTTACCAATTCACTCAATTCCGTTATTTTTAGCTGTTGGTTTTCCTTAATAAATAAATAATATATATACAGGGTGTAAAAAGACGTCTACCGAAGCCGAAAGGGGTAGGTACAGCATCCCAACACACAACCAAATCCAAAAGGATTTCTGAAAAAATCATTGAATCCGGAGAAAACAACGTTTGAAGAGTGCTGTTTGCGAATGTTTTGGGCGCGTTTTTTTACGTAGATTGCTGGATTTTGAGTTTTAATTGTTTTTTTCTTTTATAAATGCAATTATTAGGTAGGTATGGTCTTTTTATGTCGTACTAGTAGTAAATAACCGAAAATAACATAACATGACGAAGCTAAGTCAAAAATTATTTTGCGTTTTTTTTCGCTAAATATGTTTAGAGTCATGGTCTGATTGCAACCCCTCAGTTTGCGGTAGCAGTCTTTTTACACCCTGTATACATATGTAAAAAGACGTCTACCGAAGCCGAAAGGGGTAGGTACATATCCCAACACACAACCAAATCCAAAAGGAGTTTCCGAAAAAATCATTATTCAAATAAATTCATTTCGAACTTGGTGACTTGGGCAGGAGCCCAATTAATTATCATTCATGTCGGAAACGAACGCTATGATGTCAGAGGTTGCAAAACCTGCTGATGAGAGTTCGAAGCTTCGAAGCAAGATATTTGAAACCATTCACATGAACAAATCAGGTCTGGAGTTCAGAAGGTATAATGGCGAAGAAGTTGTATTTTTCGAGAGCAAAACTTCAAAATGGTTTTTTGTCCATAATGCAGATGCATTGCTAACGATTACTATAAACAGGACAAACTTAAAAAATCTTGGTTTTTTTCTTGGTCAGATAACAGTTTTCATGACCAAAGGCTTTGAGTTCACAAAAAACCCAACAATGAAAGCTGTCAGAACCTATATTTTAAAGAAGTTTTCTGAGTCATGGTGGTTAGTGGTGGGGATGGAAGAAAACATGGTTAGAACTGTCAAAAAAGAAATCGAAAGAGAAGGAGATGTTGTGATGGGAGCTTTGAGATTCTCAGACACAATTGCGATTGAATTTCCTGACAGTTAAAAGTGTATTGTGAAAGAGGACACATTAATCGGTGAAAAGACTGGACAACAAATATGTATAGCTCCTTTTGTTGCTGAAATGGTCGTGTTAGACTTCAACATCAAAACATGCAACATGAAGTTGATCTTTATTCTTGCAGACCATTTCGTGTCCCAGCTCTACAACGAGGCAATCGCGGAAGGTGACTTGTTGGATCTCAAGAAAATTTGACCGCTTTCATAGACCGCTTTTGAACAGTCTCTTTTTACGAAACGCAAAATCCATTGATGCACGGCTGGGATTCAAGCCGATTAAAAGTCAGGGTACAACCCCAATGGCGGATGCTACACACTCGATACGGATCGTGATCCAGGATCACGAAATGTATCGAGTGTGTAGTATCCGCGTATCGCGGATCGTGATACGGATCGCTGAATAAAATCCTGTATCACGATCCAAATATCACGATCCGTATCGAGTGTGTAGCATCCGCCATTCGGCCAACACGACAAAATGTAAATTAAAGAAATCCGCTTTCGACGCAGTAAGTTGCGGGCTCGAACCCCGCCACGGGACAAATGTTGTATGATTTACAAATATCTGCCTCGGGTCTAGGTGTTTTCTATGTATTATATGTATGTATACGAACAAAAAGGTAGGTATATAAAGTAGCATATCAGTCATATTATTGGCTAAAAAGATTTAAGGTCAAGCCATTGACACGAGAGAAGAAGTCATATAATACCTTCTGCGTCACAGAGTTCGTCATAAATAAAAAATCATTCATCACGAAAAATGACAAAATGCTAAATAAAATAAAGCGCGAGCTGTTATTAACCAAGGACAGTTTTGCTATTCTGACCCTAAATCCATAATATTGTTGATCGAACTGATGAACTAGGTTCATATAATTTACTTAAATAGAACTTATATAATGTACATATTTTAAAGTCTGAACTCGTCAGGATAATAAACACTGAACACAATGCTCTATCGTGCATAACATCGATGAACTTTACTATAATAGCCAACAGGTGGGCGGGATTCCTTCTACTTAAATAACGAGAGAGAGAACGAACACATAAGAGTGATAGAGACAAAACGCTAGGAGTTTTGTGTTTTTGATTTTGTACTTATGAAATTGAATTCATATATTCACAATAAAGTAAAGTAAAAATATGTTTATTCAGAACTAATTACAGTTGGATAAAAATTACAAATAAAACGATGAAACTGCCAATGTCGCAGAACTATGAAGCAGTCTCAACGCCCACTTCCTGAACTGGTGAGTAGGTTCTGATGGAAATGCTACATGGACAATGGTCTCTTTCTCTAGCTTTAGGCCCTTTTCTCACTCAGCGAGCAAACGATTGGCTAACAGCTATTTTATTGCTTATTTCAAACATAGCGCAATCACTTTTGACGAAAAGCCAGCGACCGGTAGACCTTCGTCATTTTATAAAAGTTGAGTAACTGTCTTGTCAGCCAGTTAGTTAGGGGCTTGGCTCTACTAAAAGAATAACTTGAGATGATCTGCTACGGGAAGTTGGCAGATCATTTTGTCCATGGTGTTTTTTTAGGTAAAAACGCCAGAACTATTTCTAAAAAGTATCAGGAACTGTAGAACTCATCTGCATGCGATAAGAACTCACTTTTTTTTTTGATCTGCTGGACAATGATCTGCCAAGTTCACCAACATCAAAATCATTCCATTTTGGTAAATTACCAGACTGTGTTCGTTTGTTGGGTTTGTTGCGAGCGCTTTTTGTTTGTTTTGTGTGGATAAAAGTGTAGGTATTTATTATAATATTGTGTACAATATTTAAAATGAACAAGTAAACCAAAAAAATACTCACACTAGTAATTCACAGAATTAAATACAGTTTTCCACACAAAACGAACAAATAGGTAAGTAAAAAAAAAATGTGTCTAACCGATATTATTTATTTTTATTGCAGTGTTGTCATCATTAGGGAGATGTAGATCGTTTTTTTTAGATTGGGTGTTTTAGGTTCTGATGATCTTATAATGTTGGGTAACATTATAAGACCATCAAAACTTTATTTAAAAGGTACCTACGTGGGACATTCAGAAAGTTTTGAGAAACTGAAAAACTAACTTATATGGATAAAATATTTTATTAAATCTTTTCAATAAACTCTCCACTAGCTTATACGAAGTTTCATGCGTCTGGACCAAGTTTTGAAAAACATTTTACCACGCCACACGGGCCTGTTTCTGAGCATCGTTATGGCTGTGCGGCACCCAGTGCGAAACTATCCTTCTCACGCAAAGGTGCTTGTGTAGAATCTTATGAACGCCTACCGATCAAGTCTGCATTGTGTTCGTATGTAATTCGCCTGGTGCCTTGAATTACATTTTTCCCTACCAGCACGTTTTTCTCGGTAACAACCGTCGAATAACGACCACTTCTTTCATCATCCCACAAAGTTAGACGACCACGTTTAAGCTCGTTATGTCAACGGTAGATATTTGCTTTTGAAGGAATTTCATCCATAAATGCCATTTGAAAATGATCAAATGACTCATCCGGTTTTAGGCCACATTTGAAATCGTAAAAAAATATCACACGAAAATGTTCCCGACGCAAATCCATTTGTCAAAGAAATACAAATTCTTAATTTAGCAAAAAAAAAATTGTGGAGGTTATTTAAAAATTTAAACGATGGTATTTTAATTTATAAGTAAACATATTTTTTAACAATTATAATCAGCCGGGGCTTTCATACAAAAAAACTTTTTTCACAAAACTTTCTGAGTGACCCATTTGAAAACGATCAAATGACTCATCCGGTTTTACACGATCTTCAGGAATGAAGTACCGAGTACAAAGAGAAACCAAGACCGAGGCCTTCTCTCCAGAGTTGGCCACTATTATAGGTACAAGACATCAGGAATACAAACCTCAGAAGCATTCAAATATTTGTTTTGTGTTAAAAAAAACAGGTTCACGACTGTATCCCCGAGGCGCGGTAGACATTCTCTCAGATCTTTTTATATTCCAGATCCTTTGTTTTGTGTTAAGTGTTACAAAATTAACATTTTCTGAAACATGTTGTAAAAGCAGTCCACTCGCGCGGCAGCGAACATCCCTGACGCGCTGCAGAACCGAGGCAGCCCCATCAGCACTCTGAACGCGGTATTATATGGAACCCGTAAGGCGCTGTACTGCTTCTGCGTATGATTCACCCACAGGCTGCATGTGTAAAAACTGGAGCAGATGGCTTTGAAGAGAGTAGTTTTTACTTCTCTAGAGCAGCGAGCGGACCTGCGGGCTATCATGTTCGCTCTTACAGCTAGCGCCCTACGTTCCCTCTTAATGTCAACATCATCTTTCAAGTCAGAGGTCAGATAATGTCCCAGGTACTTAAACTCTCTTACTCAGGTACTTAAGTTTAATGGGTGGTATAACAGACACTGGACAACTTCCTCTGGCTTGAAAAACCATGCATTCGCTTTTCGTAACATTGTATCTTAAGCCGTGTTTGTCAGCGTACCTCTCGCAAATTTTTAGCAGTTCACCCAGACCGCACGTGGATGCGCTCAATAGCACCATGTCGTCTGCATAGCTAATGTTGTTAATGCAAACACATTTAGGTAAAACGTGATGCGCGGCTGCTGCGCGGCGCGACACGCCCCTTCGCCGGAAAATGCCGAGCCTTCACGAAGTTAATGTCAGCAAGACAGCAACCTGAACGGGCACACAAGTGAGGGACACCTCGTTGGGTGTGGTCATGCAGAGCGCATTTTGAAGTGAAAACTTCTTAGGCGTTGGGCATTTTTGAGATGGAAAAGAATCACGTGACCTGTTACCGACACCGGCTTATTGTTTATCTTGAAATCGATTGTCATCGCAATGGCAATTGCGATATTACAGGTTTGAAAACTAAGGTCTCATGCATCCCATCCAAGAAGACCATTGAACAAGAGTTCAAACGTGCTTTAGAGATAAGAAAGTATCCAATGTACATAGGCATCCCACGACAATTAATAACTGATCCATTAGAGGATCTATCATTATCCCTAACGTCTTTGGGAGTTGAAAGTGGATTAGCTGCAGTCTTGGCAGAGACCTTACGCCTGGGATATCGTGAATATTACCGAGAAATGCCTTTCATAGTATTATTCATATCGATTAATTCGATGTTAGGAATAACTGCTCAACATATTACCAGACAAAGACCTCCATCAGATTCGACAGTTTACAATATGGGAATATTACTAACAGCATTCCTTAACTGGTTGTCACTATCAGAAGAAAATATAATTCCACACTTGTCATCACAACGTTTAATAAGGAGATCATTCCCATTTTCCTGGTCTGACAAGAAGTTAGTACGGAAGAAAAAGAAAAACAAAACTAACTCGACAGAAGATGAGGTCATCAGATAAACAAGATTCTTCTCCTTTACAGGAAAATACACTAATAGAAAAAAAATCTACTTAGATTCAAAAATGAGCAGGATAGGTGAGACGCAAAGACAGCGCGATGCAGGAATAGAGGTGGTCGTTTAAAGGAAAAGCGCTTAATTAAGCCCTTCTTTTCGAAATAAGCGCCTCAGCACGTTTAACACAGCAGTTAACGTTTGTACTTTTTTTCTCACCAAACCAATATTAACTTCACATCACTGAGAGATGGCCTAAACCCGCTCCACCGCATAACTGCGACATCTTACTTCACTACGATTTTAAAAAGTAAAAAAAACGATGAACTTCTTAAGCTACCTCTAGACTAAAGATATCAAATTAAAAACACGTTGATTCGAATCAAACTTATTAAACTACTTATACTTGTCTTGTAGTTCCTAGTGTGTGTGTAGTCAATGATATCTTAATTTAACATCATTATTTTTAGTAGAATCAAGTACATACCTACCTAACCTTACGAATACGACCTACTTTATATTTACCTAACATTTTTCTCTAATATGTGACTTTGTGTCTTTTTTGAGAATAAAATTTCTTTAACATTATTAATTAATAGCCTGTGGTGTCCCACTGCAGGGCAAAGGCCTCCCTTCGTTTCTTCCACTCCTCTCTATCGTGAAAAATAAAATAAAATTAAATATTAAACTAAACAACTTTTTAATTGATTCGTCTATCATAATCTGCTTAAACTTGTACTGACTTGATTTTTCGTTAATTTATATGATAATTGATTTCACATACATATATATTTATAGATAGCGTTTATTGTTGAAAGATCACATTTTTTCTGGTTAAATCCTAAATTAGGTTTATCTAGACATGTAGAGTTCTCTAATATAATTTATGCACACGCTTATAGTCCTTTTCACATAGGAACAATTCCGTGACAAGGCGCTTTTATGTTAATATCTTTATTTATTATTATTTATTATTTATTATTTTATTTTTTATTGAAGTTGTATCTTTTAGTATTATAACTAGATTTCATTTATTTCAAAATTCTTCAGTGTTGTACAGCGTAAAACGTAAAAGTTATATGCGTCAGGGATACGTTCCTACGTGGATACTATAATACCTATTACGCAAACAGGCACAGCGGCGTCATCGTTTTGTGTTCTAGCTACATGGCGCGGTATGCAGTTGCACACGCGCGATCCACCAATCACACGAATCAGGCAGGCGACCATTGAGTGAATGAGTGACAACACTGCATCTGAGCTTGACTATGGGTATGGGATGCTCCTTTTTTGGCAAAGTAGAATAGCAGAAGAAAAAAAGTTGGGTATATTTCAATTAATGCATTTTACAAAAAAAATAATAAATATGAATTAGAAATGTTATGATGATAAATAATGTTTTCCTAGTATCGCTTTAATATTCATTGATTTGGCGATGTTGTGTCGAGCGAGTGCGTATGCAAATCGGCGTTCGTTCGTATAAAGGTAAATAATTTACAAAAAGTAGTTTACTTCGATTTGACTGTTTTGTGTGAGTCGAGAAGTTTGATTATTGCGATAAAAATAAAAGTGAATAAACTAAGTGATGAAAAATTTCCGAACTTTTTCAACGAAAAATTATGTCCTAAGCAGATAAGCGTATTAAAAATTTTAAGCTGTTATTACCTACCACCTCTATGCAGGAATCGCACGTTTTGAGCAGCGCTATCTAGTTTGTAAGACCCTAACTAAACACGGTAAAGTAAAGAACCCCAGGCCGAAACGGGGTCAAAGGAAAACTTCTTAATGCGTGGTGGGCCTTTTTTTGGAAATTTTATGTTTACTATCGCTGGAGATCTCACGTTGCATAGTTTATTTGATTTTGATTTGGATATTTCTTTATTTTTAAGATAATTTAGTGAATTTTGTTTGTTTATTGTTTGGAGGTCAGGCGACAACCGGTCACCCTATCAAATTACAAGGGATATGCGCATACACATACGAATTGTAAGTGCCGCAAGTAGCTCTCGCCCCAACAAATTGACGACCCGCGACGTAAACAATATCTTCTGCACATCTACCAGTCTGTATCCACATCTCGGCCACCATTCAGTCACCTCTCTACTCCACCTGTCATCACGACGCCTTGCTATGTGTCCCGCCCAGCTCCATTTCAAGTCCATTATCCTGTTGCCGACATCCTGGACTTTGGTCTGTCTTCGCATTTCGACATTTAGAACTCTATAAATTTGATGCCGAGATTGGCACGCTCCATGGCCCTCTATGCCACCCTCATTCTGTACACAGTCTCATGGGTTGGCGTTCTCGGAACCATAAGTCATAATGGGCAAGACACATTGATTTTTCAGACACTGGAGTATCAACAGACGTCAAGATGTCATCGAGCTTGCCGAACGCAGCCCATCCCAATTGTATCTGCCTTGAGATCTTCTTTTGTTGCTGCTCCTTACCAAAGGATAAAATATGGCCAAGATAATATACATACTGATCCACCACCCCCAGTCTCTCATTTCCCCTTCAGGCCCGGAATGTTGAATTTGGCAAAATGTTGTATTCTTATAATGTTGAATATACCAAAACGTTGAGTCCTAAAATGTTGACATGGCAAAAAAGTTGAGTCCCAAAACGTTGAATTCTCATAACGTTAAATATAACCAAACGTTGAATCCTAAAATGTTGACATGGCAAAATGTTTCAATATGTTTCAGTACCTACTCAGAGGAAAGTACCCACGCTAGAGTTTCAGTTTCCTGAGTAGGTACTATTTCCACGAAACCTCTTTAGTTAAGAATATAATACCCAAGATACTGGCCACTTGAAATTGTCATCGATTTATTTCTTCAGGCCCGGATTGTCAGTCAATGTCGAGTTTACAATTATAAAGTCACGTTATTTTAAATATAATGTTTCAAGCTCTTGAGTTTATTAAAAATCAGAAAAACAATGATATGCTAATAATAAATGGAAAGTATACCCTAAGCAAAGATGGGAAACCAAATAAAGATGGTTCGACGCGGTGGAAGTGTACAAACCGTGATTCTTGTACGGCCACCGTGACTTTAAGTGCAGATAAAAACAAGATACTACGAGAATCTGTTCATAAATGCGTGACAAGGGAAGATAAAACAATAATTATGCAACTTTTGAATGATATCAAGAAAGAAGTATGTTATAATCTTAATCCAATCGAACAAATATTTGAAGGTATGCTGAATGAATTTGTAGACCGTAACTCAGACCTTCCTGCATATAATATACCTACGTATAACTCTGTCAAAAGTTCCTTGTATAGGGCAAGAAAACTATTTTTGGAATCGGATAAACTAGTGTTCAAAAAGCCGGAAGATTTCAAGGTTCCCAAAGGGTTGTCCAAGAAAATGTTCATTTTAGAAGATGGAAATGAGGAAAAGATTATAGTAATGTGTTCTTTGAAAATGATTGAAATAATAAAATCTACCGGCAGTATTTCCTACTATGGTGATGGGACTTTTAGGACGTGTCCAAAGCCTTTCTACCAATTATATATTTTACACCTTGATGTTTATTCAGATGATAAGAGCATAAACGTTTATCCCGTTATTTATGCATTCTTGCCCAATAAATCGCAAAAAACATATACAAGGTTATTCGAGTTAATCAAAAATAAGCTCCAAGCTCGCATATTATTTTTTAAATGCGATTACGAAATTGCTCAAATTAACGCAATACGAAGCACATACGAGGATATAAAAGTATCAGGCTGCTATCAGCACTTTAACAAAGCGGTGTGGAAAAAAGCCAAAGATTATGAATTAGCAAAGAAGAGATCCAGCAACAACTTACTTTATAAATCTGGAAGAAGTATTGTAAGAATTTGCTCTTATTTTGTGCTTCTTCCGTCGACTCATATGGAACAAGCTTGGCAAGCTATTATCAACGCAGCTCCCGATTCACCAAATATGCACAGGTTTTTAGAATATTTTGAAAACCAGTGGTATAACATGGATCACAATTTGATAAGCTGTGCAAATGATGTGCACCGAACCACCAATTCCTGTGAGGGCTATCACCGAAAATTGAACTCCAGACTTCCGAAATCGCCTAATATATTTCTGGTGTTTAAAAGTTTATTAAAGGAGGCCAATTATTATGATCGGAAAATAACAAGATCATTGTTTTTCCCTTTTAAAAAAAACCGAAGAGCACAGGATACTCTTTTCGATATAAAATATAAAACTCTTTTGAATCGTCTGAATAAACAGAAAATCACTCCTCTGAAATTCTTAAAAAAGATAGTGTACATAAGACTTAAGTTAGGCTTTTAAGATAATTTAACGATAGTTAGATAATTTTTAAGAAGTTGAATAAAAATTTAAGTTGGGTTTAGTATTATTTTGTTTTCACTTATGTAATGCGATGATAGGTAGCTCATTGGTGTGACAGTGACGTCGACTTCCGATCCGTGAGTCGTGGACCATGCATACAGACATACTGTGGTTGGTAGGCTGTTTTCTATAGACATGATGATGATAGCTTTCTGCTTCATTAATAAATATCGTCTCACTGAGCTCAACTTTACAACATTATGAAAATTCAACAATTTGGGACTCAACATTTTGGAAATTCAACATTAAAGGAATTGTAACTTCAACATTATGAGAATTCAACGTTTTGGGACTCAACTTTTTTGCCATGTCAACATTTTAGGACTCAACGTTTTGGTATATTCAACATTATAAGAATACAACATTTTGCCAAATTCAACATTCCGGGCCTGAAGGTCATTTCCTACTGGGTATTATAGCGGGACATGAAAGACTAGAATGGTTGCAAAGAAAAGAACCTTAGTCTTGGAAATATTCATTCTAAAGTCTACATTCTTCTGCATCGAATAGATGTTGTAGCATTGTTTGGAGATCATCAAAATTTTCTGCGAACAGTACCTACATGATCATCGGAAAATCTTAAATGAGACGAATAGACAATCAATACCAAGTCTTAAAATCAAAAATTTTTATATAGTAAAATGTGGCATATCTTTAAAGAAAATAGCTGTATTGAGCCAGATTAAGCTTCCCTTGTTTAAATAAAACATGATGCGGTGACCCCATTTGTATGTTTTTTGAGGAAAACGACAACGCCAAGACCTATATTTGCGCTCTCAGTACGATACTTGTAGATCGTAAGTATATCAAGTCAAAAACTTAGTTAGCCTCTTAAAAGCTTGGTATCCTTGTAAAGGTAAGACTTTACTTCACTCTTGTACAGCTGCTCATTTTGAAAAACTTAAGTTTGAGCCTATATGAGATAGGTATCCGCTAAGTACCAACTCCAGGTACTAAAGTGGATTGAGAGGTAAACTTAATCACTTATCACGAACACAAGGAAATGGATACAATATTTTTATTAAATTCAAGTCTCCACTAGCCTCTACACGAAGTTTCATGCGCCTGGACCAATTTAAAAAATAAATTAATTAATGTTAATATTATCGAAATAAATTAAATATATTATTGATAATATTATAGCCGCCAGAGCAAGGAAGGTTCACAGTCAATTGGTATCTTCATACAAACATTTATCCCGTGGCGGGGATCGAACCCGCAACCTTCTGCGTCCCAAGCGGATTCAATAACCTAACTATTGTAAAACCTGACTTTCAATTTTAACAATTTATTGCACAATACACACACTCCCGTCTCGCATGAACGCGAGCTGAGAAGGGACGAGTGGAACTCAGCGGAAGTCACGCTGCCTGGCGGTGGCGTGCGGAAACAAGTCGACACCTGCGTTCCAATACTGCTTGAACATCGCGCACGCGTTTCGCTATACGTGTGTGAAACGGTGTTCATACTTTTTTTAAGCCGGGTCCGCAGCGACTTGTTTTTGTGTTTTTGTACAAAATAAAAACATAACCGCCCGTCCTCTGCGTTTATTTGTAGTTATTGTTTTTGTTTACATTTCAAAAATGAGTTCCGACGCAGAAGACATGAAAACTGTTTTGTCCATATAAAAATAGGATGTATGAAAGAGGTACATATCATGCTAAATCTATGGTTTTAGTTTTTTGGATTTAGACCACACTTGTTTAATTTCAAAAATGAGCTCCGACGAAGAAGACGTGGAAACTGTTATATCAATAGTCGATTTCGTTCTCCGAAGAAGAAGAAACAGAAGTAGATTCCGGGCCCGACCTTACCTGGAAGCTCGTTCTTTCAATATTTACCAAGAACTTAAAATTGATGATAGATTCGGTCTAAAAAATTTTTTTAGATGTTCAGAAAGTGACTTTATAGAGCTGGTATCATTAATTTTACCAGATATAGAGAAGAAAACAACGTGGAGAAACGATGTGGTTCCTCCTGACATGAGATTAGGTGTGACTTTACGGTTTTTAGCAACCGGAGACAGTTACACCAGCTTAATGTATCACCTAAGAATCTCTAAACAATTACTATCAAAACTGATTCCAGAAGTCTGTTTAGCTCTCTACAATAAACTGAAAGATGTGTATCTAAAGGTAGGTACCTATACATACCTAAGTATTTTTTTCTTATTGAACCAATTGCAATTTTACAGTCGTGTACTCGTATTAGGTAGGTATAGGTACTAAGTATTAAATTATTACTTCTTTTTATGAAATCAATCTTTATTCTTTTAATCGAACAATAGGAGTATTACATCAGCTGTAATTGAATTCTTAAAATTTAATGTTGTTTGTTTCTTGTGTAGATTCAATTTTCAATTCGAGCGCTTCTTACCAGTAACTTCTTTTATTGAACCATCATTTGAAATTACTAAATAGCTGGTTGATTGTATTGCACGTGGATTAGATGATTGTGTGTCTGGTAGTTTATTGGCAGAGGTGCTAACAGTCGGACTTGCGGTTGGCTTAATTTGTGTTTTGGGCTGTCTGTAGGTATAGGTGCTCCCAGTCAGACTTGCAGTTGGCATAATTTGTATTTTGGGCTGTCTGTAGGTATAGGTGCTCTCAGTTAGACTTGCGGTTGGCTTAATTTGTATTTTGGGCTGCCTGTAGGTAAAGGTGCTCTCAGTCAGACTTGCGGTTGGTTTAATTTGTATTTTGGGCTGTCTGTCGGTATAGGTGCTCTCAGTTAGACTTGCGGTTGGTTTAATTTGTATTTTGGGCTGTCTGTCGGTATAGGTGCTCTCAGTTAGACTTGCGGTTGGCTTAATTAGTATTTTGGGCTGCCTGTAGGTAAAGGTGCTCTCAGTTAGACTTGCGGTAGATTTAATTTGTATTTTGGGCTGTCTGTCGGTATAGGTGCTCTCAGTCAGACTTGTGGAACTTTCAATAGGACTGGATGAATTGGATACAGATCTACTTGTACACTCGATGTTTTCAATTTCATACTTGCTAAGCAGTCTTTGTATATCCAGTTTCAGCTTGCTTTGTAATACTGGCTGAAATTTCCGCATTTGGGCAGCAATGTACTGCCCGAATGTGGTTATTTCATCTTCCGCCGTTTTATTTTTTCGCTCTTTTATTGCTTTCAATGTTAGTAAAGCTTCTCCATATAAACTAGATGTTCTTTGCTTTTTTTTTACTGTGTGCGATTCTTGTGGTGGTGGTGTCGGCGTAGGTGGTGCTAGTGTGGGCGTAGATAGTGGTGGGGTCGGCATAGCTGGCGGTGATGGTATCGGTATCTGAAATAAATGCATAATGTTTTTCTATTACTCACAGACACCTTCAACTGATGCAGAATGGAGAAAAATATCAAGAGGCTTTGACGCCAAGTGGAATTTCCCTCATGCAATAGGCGCTTTAGACGGAAAACATGTAGTTATGGAAGCCCCAGCAAATACAGGAAGCCTGTATTTCAACTACAAAAAAACATTCAGTGTTGTACTTCTGGGCATGGCAGACTATGATTATAATTTTACATATATAGATGTTGGCTGCCAAGGTAGAATCTCTGACGGAGGGGTTTTTCGAAATTCTACTTTGTTCAGAAGCCTAAATAATAATACTTTGAATATACCCGAAGATGAGCCTTTACCTTGTGGAGATGTGAATTAGCCATATGTTATACTAGGTGATGATGCTTTCCCATTGTCGAACTACTTGATGAAACCCTATGGTGGAGAGCATCAACAAGGTTCAGCGCAGAGAGTGTTTAACTATAGACTATGCCGTGCACGTCGAATAATAAAAAATGTATTCGGCATTTTAACTTCTGTGTTTCGTGTTTTTAAGAAACCCTTAACAGTAGAAGTGGGTACAGTAATACCGGTCATTTTAGCTTGCGTTGTTTTACACAACTATCTAAGGCGAAATAAAACAAACAGAAATATATATACGCCGCCGGGTAGTTTCGATATAGAAGAAAACGGTGAATTGATAGGGGGTGAATGGAGGAACGAACCAGCAGCAGAAGGTTTACAATCACTTCCAAGAATACCCAGAAGAACACCTATAGATACTCGGCAGATTCGAGATAGGTTTGCTTCGTATTTTATCAGCGAGAGCGGAATGCTTCCATGGCAAAACATTGTTTAAGTAACATAAGAATTTAGTTTTTAATACAGTAATTTTCAGATCCTATTAAAATTATTGAAATGCACTGATTATAATTTTATAGGGGGAGGTTATAGGGTCCCATAAGAATGTTGAAACAAATATCCATACATACATCCATAAATATAAATAGGATAAATTACAAAATTTCAACTTGTTTCGGGAATGACCATTATCACCCTTTGGCTACGAAACCCTAAAAATAACTAGCGAATATTTCAATATGAATTTCACTTACCGCATAATTTGAAACGGACTCTTGAGGAGTGTTGCAACACAACAGACTAGCCATTTCCTGGTAAGCAAACCATTTAGAAGTGTAAATGTCGGCTGCTCCGCTACCCGTTCTAAGCCCAGTAACTTTCTTCTTCTCTCTACCAAATTGCCCCTTGAGGCTTGCCCATTTTAAATGTACTTCCTCTTTTTTTATTCCGAAAACATTTGCTATTTCCAACAGGGCATCCAGTTTTTTATGTTTATCTCTGTGATCTTCCAACGTTACATCCCAAAGCAGAGGTCTTTGTCTTATCAGTTGTATGAAGAGCAACGTGTTTTCTTGAGTCCACTGCATTTCCACGCTTAGAATTAAATAAAATTTAAATGTAAGCGCCAAACCGATAAATCCAGATCAAAAAAAATAGACACATTTGACATTGACTTCTTCAACACAAAAAACTTCCCCTCCCCGCAGGCAAATGCGGGGGATGTTATCCATTCTTCTCGGAAAACATTTTGTTGTTATTTTTGTCTATGCCAAGACCGAATTGACATGTTATTTTGTACAAAAACATGAAAACACGTCGCTGCGGACCCGGCTTTATAAACCCACTTGTACTAATAGTGTTTGCTATACATAAGTATAGACATAACGTATATTTGATCTAAGTGCAGTTGTTCTAAATATTATTGGCTATAATTGTTGTATTAGTTCGAACACTTATTTACTATAGGTCCATATTCTATAAAGTTTTTTTGTTATAACTGTATCATATAGTATACTTTAATATTGCTATATTGTGCAGTTTATATAATTATTATAAATATAACTAAAATATGACATAAAATTGCTCTAAATAGGAACTTTCTATAAATTTAGTGTTGCCATAACAGGATAACAGACCTGTAGAATAGGTTGCGAGGAGCGTAGCGACGAGCATGGTTTCAATAGTGACCAAACCATGCACGAGCCGAGCGAAGCGTGCTGCGGTAGCGGCCGGCGAGTGCCAGAACCGACTTGTTCCTATTATAACCTTATCGTTATAGGTAGAAAAAATAAAACAAACGTAGGTATGCATGCAAAATTAATAGAATTATTTCATTTAGATCTATAGGTAGTCCTTAATACTATTTTAAATAAAGGTTAGAAGCAATCGCTCTTAAAAATTCACCTGGTTGGTATTGGTCTAAGGCGCTTTTCATGGTGTAGATAGGTACAGTTTACTTATAAATTTAGAGAATATAGTACAGTTATACTTAGTCTGGCCATAAATACTGTTACTGTTAAAAATAAGAAAGATATTACATTTGAATTTGGAATCTGTCATTTTTATACGATTGTTCATTGAGTTTTCTAATTTTGGCGCCAATACATTGTACAATATTTTGCGATATTAAAATGGAGTGGGGTGATAAAGAGAACCGAATCGCTGTGATTGCATTACACAAAGTTGGTATGGAGCCAAATGCAATTTTTAAAACTCTCCATACGCTTGGTATTAGTCAAATGTTTGTGTACCGGGCTATTAATAGGTACAATGAGACCTCCTCTGTTTGTGACAGAAAAAGATCTGGCCGTCCACGTAGTGTTCGTACGAAAAAGGTGGTCAAAGCAGTAAGGGAAAGAATTCGAAGAAATCCTGTCCGAAAGCAAAAGATTTTATCTCGGGAGATGAAGATAGCACCCAGAACCATGTCGCGTATTTTAAAAGATGACTTAGGACTTGCAGCCTATAAGAGACGCACTGGTCATTTTTTAACTGATAATTTAAAAAAGAATAGGGTGGTAAAATCGAAACAACTACTGAAGGGTACGCAAACTTTTGTCACAGAAAAATTTTGTTTACGGATGAGAAAATCTTTACAATTGAGCAACATTTTAACAAACAAAATAACCGTATTTATGCTCAAAGCTCTAAGGAACCTTCCCAATTAGTCGACAGAGTGCAACGTGGGCATTATCCGACTTCAGTGATGGTTTGGTGGGGTGTTAGCTATGAAGGAGTGACTGAGCCATATTTTTGTGAAAAAGGTATCAAAACATCGGCACAAGTGTATCAAAATACCATTCTTGAGAAGGTAGTTAAGCCCCTTAACAACACCATGTTTAATAACCAAGTATGGTCCTTCCAACAAGACTCGGCGCCAGGTCATAAAGCTCGGTCCACGCAGTCTTGGTTGGAAGTGAACGTTTCGGACTTCATCAGAGCTGAAGACTGGCCGTCGTCTAGTCCTGATCTTAATCCGCTGGATTATGATTTATGGTCAGTTTTAGAGAGTATGGCTTGCTCTAAACGCCATGATAATTTGGAGTCCCTAAAACAATCCATACGATTGACAGTGAAGAATTTTCCCATGGAAAGAGTGCGTGCTTCTATTGATAACTGGCCTCAACGTTTAAAGGACTGTATTGCAGCCAATGAAGATCACTTCGAATAAGCTTTTATATTTTAAATTGTTTTATATTTATGTATTAAACTAACACACTGTAAAATTAATAAATATTATTTGCAATAAAAAAATTTTTTTTTTCTTCGTGACAATATTTATGGCAAGACTAGGTATAAATCACAAATTAGTAAAAGTGGTTTTATAACAAAACTAGTGTATAAGAATTGAACCGTTATATCTATATTCGGTTATAGCTGCTGAAGTTATAGCAAACGCAATTAGTAAAAGTGGGTTTATAGAAAAACATAGCGCACCGTGTGAAACGGCACGAACACAGCCTAGAAAATTACATTTATCAAAAAAACAAGTTGGTCTCAATCGACGCTATTTCCTACCAGGAACACTTTTCCCAAAGTAACTGACCAAATCAATTAAGCTTTAATAACTAGGCCCCGTAGTTATCCTTTTTTTATGATGAATGGATCGACTCTTGACCTCAAAACTTACTTAGGCAAGAATGAGGTCTACGATGGAGCGAGCCCACCCAGAAGGTGCCTATTAACTCTCTTAAAAACAACAGGGTCGTAACTCAGCGGAAATACAGACGCGGTAAGCTGATTCCCACGTTCAAAAAACATTTATCCCGCGCAATTCATGCCTTGACTGTAGGATTCCATTGTTTCCTATAAAAACTTTCTTCATAAATTCACATCCCATAACAAGTTATCACATAAATATCAAAACCTATAATGTTAGGGTCTCATAATGTTTAAAAAATAAACTTAACATATATTTTTTAAGTATAATGATTGGAAAAATTGCTTAAAACATTATATTATATAATATGTATACAGGGTGTCCCAGGAACGACTGTTGAGCGGAAGTCCAGTGATGCAGCACCCCAAGGGCTTCCCGAATCACCCCCATGTATGTTCAGCGAGTTTTTGTAGTTTAGAAGTTATACACGTTTTTCTGACATTTTATTTATTAAGCAGTTGCAAGACCATTTTGTTTACTTTACTTTACTTTTACTTTACTTTTAAAATGAATAACTGAGAACAATACCAATACTTTCAAGGGCATTTTCTGAGGAAAAGTCATAGAACTTTTGTTAATCCGAATGTATTTTAAAAACATCGCCATTTCAACAGCTATTTACCCTGTGAATTTCGTCAAGATATCTTTATGGCATCCTACTTAAATTTGAACACAAAGTGTACCAAGTCTTGAAACCAACTTTTTTTGGATAGTTAAAATGTCACATTTTATTAAAGAAAATAGCGGTATTGAACCAGATTAAGCTTCCCTTGCTTAAAACATGATGCGGTGAACCCGCTTGGCAAACACATACAATAACAAATTCTCAAACATAGATCCTTTTACACATGCCAAGGCAACTTTTAGACATCATATTACTAGAACCCTTTTACCATTGGATAAATAGGTAGTGACAACAAATACTCACCTACAGTATTCAACCACAACATTTACATTACTTTCAACACCTTTTCTTTCCCCGTCCTCCCCCTCTTCCTATCCCTCCAACAACCTGCTTGCTCTGCGGCACACAAAAGTAGCTTGACAAGGTAATGTAACGATGAACGTATCTTTAGGTATTAGTTTAATTTAACTTACTGTACTGTTATCATTGTCCTTTACCGCTTTTGTTCCGCTTACTTTTTTTTCCATTATTCATCTATTCTTAGCATCTAAAGTGGAAACCTGTAATTGGCCATATTCTTAGTATCTAAAGCCTATTTTTAAGTTTCTCTGTATCGCTGTTGGTTTCCCAAATAATAAATAAATAAATAAACCCGATTTGCATGGTTTTTGAGTGAAAAGACAACGCCAAGACCTATCTTTGCGCTCTCAGTACAATACTCGTAGATCGTCGTTTAACGAGTCAAAAGCTCAGTTAGCCGCTAAAAAGCTTGGCATCTTTGTTAAGGTGAGGCGTTATTTCACTCCTGTACAGCTGCTCACTCTTGAAAACCCAGGTTTGAGCCTGTTTGAGGTACTGTTCTCGCTTGAGGGAGGGCTCCGCCAAGTATCAATTCCAGGCTCTGGAGTCATTTGGGAGGTAAACTTAAAACACTTATCACAAACACTAGGAACACTAACCATGTCTTACTGGCACCTTTTGGGGTTCTTAACCTAGTGGCCGGATGAAAAAAAGGCATGAACTAATTAAAGTACTGAGCACACTTTCCAAAATGAATCTGGTAAAAAAACCTCAAACAAGGCACTCTACGGTAAAGCTCTAAGCTGTTTAGCCGTGACTACCAGCTTCTGGGTGCGCCTCTTAATTGAACCTAGGGCCTAGAAATAGTACCTGCTTGGCAGAGCCCTCTTTTAGGTAAAAACAGTACCTCAAAAAGGCTCAAACCTGGGTTTTCAAGAGTGAGCAGCTGTACAGGAGTGAAATAACGCCTCACCTTAACAAAGATGCCAAGCTTTTTAGCGGCTAACTGAGCTTTTGACTCGTTATACGACGAGTATTGTACTGAGAGCGCAAAGATAGGTCTTGGCGTTGTCTTTTCACTCAAAAACCATGCAAATCGGGTTCACCGCATCATGTTTTAAGCAAGGGAAGCTTAATCTGGTTCAATACCGCTATTTTCTTTAAAAAAATGTGACATTTTAACTATCCAAAAAAAGTTGGTTTCAAGACTTGGTACACTTTGTGTTCAAATTTAAGTAGGATGCCATAAAGATATCTTGACGAAATTCACAGGGTAAATAGCTGTTGAAATGGCGATGTTTTTAAAATACATTCGGATTAACAAAAGTTCTATAACTTTTCCTCAGAAAATGCCCTTGAAAGTATTGGTATTGTTCTCAGTTATTCATTTTACGCTAGATCATTTTATTTTATGGCGCAGTCGAGTGGGTTTTGAAGAAAATAGTAATTGGATTGAAGAGACCTAACTTTAAGCTAATTACCAGAGAAAAAATTATGAGCTTATCTTAATTATTCACCTCAAAATAAACAAAATGGTCTTGCAACTGCTTAATAAATAAAATGTCACAAAAACGTGAATAACTTCTAAACTACAAAAAATCGCTGAATCACCCCCATGTATATGGGGGTGATTCGGGTAGCCCTTGGGGTGCTGCATCACTGGACTTCCGCTCAACAGTCGTTCCTGGGACACCCTGTATATTATAAGTTTTATACGTTAGGACAAATAGCGTTAGGTTTTTTAATCATTATAGGTATAGTAAGAGGTTCTTAATAAATAATCTTAAAAAAAATATACGAAACCCACACAATAATTTAATAATTACAAAATTATTCAAACATCAAAATAAAATCAATGACATGGGCATAATAACAACTTCATTTTATGAATTTATAACGAAATATTCAACGGAAACAATATTCGAGAGATGTTGACGCAACGAAGGCTGAAGGCGAAAAGAGGCGTAGTCAAGCGAGTGTATTGCTTTTATAGGATTTCAATCAAGATGGCGGCATTCTGCTGATTGTATTAATATTAGTGTTACCCATACTAAGGAGTTCAAAATTATAGAATGTGACTATTTGACCAAAGGATAATTATGGTATAAATTTTTATAGCAAGTGAAATTATATGAATAGTATAAGTTATGATAAAGACCCCTTGACTGTTGTAAACAAGGGTGACCTTGACTCACTTGGCACCCTCCGTCTGCCCACAACCATAAAATAGGGATGCCCGATCTGAATCGATCTTCATCTTCCGATTTTATAATCGATTTACCGGCCAAGCGATTCACCCAGATTGAATCGTATTGATCAGAAGATCGTATGAAAAAATCGTAATATTAAACATCGGACCAAATTCTGGCCGGACTTAAATGTTTGGCTCTAAAATGCTCACGGATAGCCGTAATAGGCTAAATCTGGAACGTTTATACAAATTTTTACCTATTTTAAACAAGTTTAAATGTAGTTACCTATTTTAAACAAGTTTAGATGTAGAGTCTGTATTGAGATCTAAAAGATCCGATTCAATGCCATAAGATTTAGATCGTGAATCGATTCACGGGGTTACGATCCATTACGATCCAAAAGATCGATTCAAAGTAAAAGATCGGGCATCCCTACCATAAACATGAATAAAAATCAATCGGAAACGATTAGGAGGGTAGGTCGTCGAGAGCATTGACCTGGCTAAAACATAACCTTGAGTAATCGGTAATGAACTTTTACTCTTGTATATTATTTATGTAGGTATATATTGTCTCTTGCTCTTCATATTGGACTACATTTGGTCACAATAGAGATAAGTGGAAGAAAGGAAGGGAGGCCTTTGGCCTGCAGTGGGATATCACGGGATCACAATTAAGTTTCGTTGAACGCGTGGCTCAAGCAAGGAGAACTGTTCCCGGAAACAGAAGATTTCATGATAGCTATACAAGACCAGCAGCCTTGTTGTCTAACTTTAAATCCATTCCATTTCTATTACCACAAACACCATGAAAATCCAGTGACCGGTGGACGGAAAGAAGCTTTGTACTTTAAAGATTTCATCATTTAAACTCTTTGAGCTTGCTCCTACGGAGGAATTTAAACTTGTTCGACGAGGTGAAGGAAGGAACCATCGAATGTCTGCATGCTTCGAAAACGTACGTGGGTTACGATGCGCATCACAAACCGGAGCATAACTAGAGACTACAATCTGATATATCATAACTTTTTTAAAGTAAAAGAATTAATAAAGAAATAGTGGAGTCAGATTGATATTCGTCTATTCGATACATAAATAACCTTATCTAAGGTCAGGTCACAACAAAACAAAATAAATATATATAAAATGATATTCAGCGCAGCGTCATCTAGCCCCAAAATATAATTTGTTCTGAATAAACATATTTTTACTTTTACGTAAACTAAGCAAAGCTTTTACTATGGGAACCAGGTAACTGATATACTACTCATACTTTTTGTTTGTAAATACATACATAGTAAATACAAACATCTAGACCCGACTAAAACATCAAAGAATAAACAGCAATTACAACCACAAAGACATTGATATGAAACGTGTAACTATTTCCACAGCTTTTGTGTAGTTTGTAATGCTTCTACCACTTAGTTAAAAAGGTCATAGAATCCAAATAAAATCTGTTCAAAAAGTTTTGTTTTCAAGTTACGTGAAATCTCGGGCATAATGCTGGGAATTTTTAATTAGAAAACTATTCCTGAAGTTTCAATAATACAAGCCAGTTACGTAATTTCTTGTCAAGAGCCATGTTGGGTTGTTGACTGTGTGGCGTAGTTCCTCGACAATCGATTCGGTTCGAACCCCATCAACGGATTTTTCGTTTTGGAATATAAGTTTACTCGTGTTGCGTCATGTGTATACACCCTTATTTTATAATTACCAAAAAAAAAATGGTACACTCAGTCTCTATAACTGATCACATTTCGCACCCCACAACTAATATAGTCGTAACTCAAAAAAGGCGATTTTGAGATACAGCGTTTTGAAGTTTTGAAAAATCATACCGCCCAGAATATTAAATATTATGCTTTTTCTTAAATGCACGATTGTAGATATATTATCTGGCTTTAATAATTTTATATTTTTGATTATATACAGCTAATACATTCTGAGAAATAAATTTTATTTTACTAGTACTTTGAGTTAAGACTATATTGCCTATCAATAAAAAATCAATTTTGAATTACGACTGTAAGGCCTGTTCAAAAACTAACAAAAATGCGTTTTGACGGGCGTTTTATTTAAATGAATATGTATGAGACTTACATCATAATATCGAGTTGTAGGTACAATCTACTTATATTATAAGAAGATTTAAGAAGATTGTTCACCTGGATATCTCCAGGCGACAGATACCCCAACCAAATTGACTACTTTCCTACATCATGATCAATACCCGCTGGAGATCTCCACCACCAATGCAAAACCTTTCCCATGAAAAGATTGCGGCATAGACCACACATAATTCGTAGCGTAACGTGGTTCTCCATGCGTCTGAAGGCAACAGTGGAATGCACTATTACAGGTTCCAAAAAAATCAACAAAACAGAGCTATCTATCAGTCAGCAACCAAGCCGTGGATATTAATCTTAGGGTAGGGACAACCCACTCCTCTCCACAAAGCACACTCACAGACTACAAACAGCAGACCTGTTAAAAAAAGACTCCTTTGAAGAAAGTTCAAATCAAACCAAAGTCCTATGCTTTATACGATGCACAAGGTAAGCACTATCTTAAGACTAGAACCGATAGCATATAGATGGTGTGAAAACTGCGAAGACCTCTACAAAGACACGTCAATTGTCAGCTTACTTCACATATTTTAGCCAATTCACATCACCACGAATAAAGAGGATAATAAGTCTCAAAAGGGAAGTGTATGCTGAGATTAAGAAGCTTAAACAAAGCATCAGGACCTGATATGATTATGGCTGAAGTCTTGAAAGCTCTAGGTGACGCTGCGGTGGACGTGTTACACGGAATCTGTAATACTGTCTTTCGGACGGGTGTATGGCCTCAGGACTGGTCGGATTCTACTAATATCGATGCACCGAAAGGGTTATACTAAGAAGTTTGAAACTTATCCCTCTCTGTTATGTTATTCACGCAAGCGAAAACTACTGATTATAATTAACAGCAGATTGTGGCTTTTATTGTACTGGCAGATATCTCCGAAACAACCGGGATTTGTGAATGGATACATTCTGAATATAAAGCAGATTATCGAGAAATACTATGAATATTCGACACTCCTGGAGTAATTTTGCTTTATCAACTACAGCAAGGCGTTCGACTGCGTTAACTGATCCATTTTTTGACTGATTTTGGAGTACCACAACAACTTATCTCCCTCATCAGATGCCATGAGTCGGGGGGTAGTATAAGGGTCGATAAGACTTTTTATCAACCATTTAAGTTAAGGAGTAAGGCAAGGCTGCATCCACTTACTAATGGTTTTCAACATACTTAATAAGAAAGAAAAAAACCGTAATTAGAAGTCACTACCCTCAGTTATGTGGAATCGACTGTGGACTCTTTCTGTAAATAAATAGATATTTAGCAAAACTGAACAGGCGGAACCGTCATATTTATAGTTAACCCAAAATATCGAATAACTTTCGCGATGATTTTAACAGGTCATACAGTAGTAACTCAAACAAAACAGTGGCAATATAGTCCTAAGTCGAAATATTTTTCGTAATAATCCACGAAAGGAAATTATTGACAAGCAACAAAGTCTCAACTTGTGATGTAACGCTCATATTTATATTTTATTGACAGGCAAAAGTGTCACAACTAGATAATAAGACTATATTGACTACTCACTTGTATTGTTTTTGTATAAAAGCTGACAATCACTATGTCTTATATTAACATGAGACAGGTTAAACACGTCTGGACTAAGTTGTGACGGTGTTACTTGTCGAAAGAATGAACGAGATTGACAGTCAATAAAGTTTTATAGTACTACCGATTTGCGATAAAAATAGGTAGAAATGTAAGGGTCTCACCAGTCTGTAGAGAAAGAATTCTTCTTCTTGGTGGCATACTTAACTCAAAAGTGCAAAATTTTGAGTTACGACTATATTAGTTGTGAGGTGCGATTTGTGAAAAAAAAACCAAAAACTAAAAATAGAATGTCCCTAAAAAAGGCTAATATTTGGTTAATCATTCATCAATACACGTAGGATGACTGACCAACTCTATTCTTACGCTTGCATCCATTCATAAATCGAACGAACGGAAGTGTTGTTACACATCGAAACTTGATGACACACTGAATGCACGTACGTGATTAAAGTGTGTGTGTGTGTGTGTGTGTGTTACACATCGAAACTTGATGACACACTGAATGCACGTACGTGATTAAATACACACACACACACACATTACACTGATATGTTCGAAATATAATAAGCCTCTCTTTCTCACACAACTCTACAATACACACAATCACACACAACAATAAAATTACGTGTTTGTAATTACGATTCGTTACGATTTAAATATAAGCTGCCCGTTGTATTATTGGCAAAAGTAGTAGGTACCGACAGTGATATTTACTTTACCTACACTATTTAATATGAGCTGAAGCAGAGACCCTTGCGTCTTAATACAAGTTTTTAACTCAGTAAGAGCAAGGTTCAACGTTTTTAATTGTATAATACAGATACAGGTTTAAATTACACTAAAATAAATATGTACCATTACCTACGTTATAACCTACTAATTACAACAACTAGTTAACACTATAGAAGAACAAACTTTATAACCTACTGTATAATAAGTTTCTTGAAAATAAATACTTTTGAATTGAATTGAATTGTAAAGAGCGAGAATAGCGAGCAGCAAGCAGACCAACTTTTATGAAAGTTTTGGATGAGGAAAACATTGCAATACACCATCCGCGTAAACACCAATGTGATACTTGCTGCGGCTTTAAAGCGAATAATATAAGCGAATTATGATGAACACTTAAGAAAAATAAAGCGCGCCAAGCAAAACAAGATGCTAGCTATTAGCTCAGCTAACGACAAGGTAGTTGTCATCACAGTAGATGTACAAAGTGCTTACTTGCACCCAAGCTATTGGCCAGCGCTTTTTATTCCAAACTAAAACTGCAGTGTACAGTAATATTAATGCGATTGGTTTTGTTAACATTGACTATAAGATTGTTGCATTCGACCCATTGAGATAGCTCATCGAATATGCCGTTTACAATGCCAGTTTCGTTGTCATAACTAACTATTAGAGAGATGTCATCCGCGAACATATAAATGCCAATATCCATATCATTAAAGTAAGATGTAATCAATTAATATACAGAAATCGCTGACAAAGGAATAATTATCGCTTACAATAAAGAGATTAATAAAACTCCCGACACTGAAGAAAACATAATCGTCAATGCTGACAACCGAGAAACTGAAATAGCTGAGGTAACTGACAGTGCGTTTCTGCACCTATATCAGAAACTCTCTAAAAAACCTATTGGTTTAACATTAACACATCAACATATTGGTTTAAGACTTGTACACAATAAAGAAAAGACGGAAAAAGATACGAAAGTGGTAAAGGTAAAGAACAGTAAAAAAAATAATAAGATTTTTGAATGTAGATAGAAGATGCTAAGTTAAGTTAAATTTAGAAATGAGACTGATTTTGTTAAACATGTTATAAGCCATAGCCTCGAGTTGTGGTAGAAAAAGTTGCTATAAGAGAGTTAAAAAAATTGAAGCGCCGTAAGAACTGAAAACCATACCTACCACAAACGTGTTTTTTTTGCCGTTTTTACAGATAACTAGCTGCGCTCCCGCGTTGTGACCCGCAGTCCCTCGGGATTTATTCGGGATACAAAGTAGCCTATGTCCTTCCCTGGGATACATACAATGATACAACCTTTATCCATGCGAATTTTCAGCCTAATCTGTTCTGCGGTTTGGGCGTTAAAAGGAACAAAGAGTTACTTTCACATTTATAATATTACTAGCGGAACGCCCGCGACTTCGTTCACGCTGTATTTACCGTACCTACACTCCTGAACTTATTTAAAGGAACGTTAAAAAACTAACTTTTTAATAGTTAAATTGGCCTTGTTATTACCGATCTACAATATTCAGTGCTTCAAGATAACAGCACCTTCTTGTTTATGATTCAAACATAATAAGTACGTTTTCAATACACTATTAATTAAATCAATGAATCTAGGTTTTAGTAAGTAGTTTTACTTAGTTTATATCCGTAATTAATGTACCTACCTACCTTTACTAATATTACATTTTGACGACCACTATGGTGCAGTGGGCGAATGCCCGCCTGTGATGCAGAAGGTTGCGGGTTCGATTCCCGCCGCGGGATAAATGTTTGTATGATCTGCAAATATATATCACGCGTATGGGTGTTTCTACGTATAATATTGTATGTACTTATTTACAAAAAAGTATTTAAGTATTTCAATAGCTATATGGTTCCCATAGTACCTACCTACAAGTTTTGCTTAGTTTGGGCCTAGACCGCGCTGTGTGAAATGTATAGCAATTAATTTATTATTTCTTTCAGTGGATCTCAATGAACTGATTGCTGTACTTGGTGCTGATATTGAGGTCGGAAATCCAAGCGTCGAGAATCCTGTCGAAGATAACCAAAATCCGACAGCGACAGCGACAACACGGGAAGATGGACCGCGCACGCAGTCGGACCCCGTGTTGAGTAACAGCGGCAGCACCCAGCTTACCCAACCACCATCGTTAAATTTTATTGAAAGTTCTAAAGGGGGTAAGATACTTTTAAAATCTGGGTACAGGTATCGAAAAAATTTAAACAACCTAAGTGGTTCTTCGATATGGACCTGCACTAGTGGTTTTTGCACGTCTTCGGTGACTTTAAATGACACGCACACCCTGGTGTTACGAGAGAAACCTCATACCGGCTTACCAGATTTTAAAGGTGAAGAAGTTTCTATCGTCTTAGACAAATGTAGGAAGCGCGTCCGAACAGATTCTGATCCAATTCCATCAATTTTAGAAAGCGAGTGTAAAAAACTCTAAACAGACGAGTTTGTAGATGAGATACTTGCTTTCAAAAATGTAAAAGGACAATTTATCGCAGCAGAAATACCTTCCTTAAAGTCACTAAAGCTAGTACTTTTAAGACTGTTAGCAAAGATCGAATTGGCCGAATCCGTTCGGAACGACTTCCTGCTTATAGACGACGGGAGCGAGGAGCGCATTCTAGGGTTTGCGTCTGAAAATGGGCGAGAAGCGTTAAAATACGTCAAGTACTTTCTCGTTGATGGTACATTTGTCCCTAACCATGTAAGCAAATATACACAATACACGCGGATTTGAGCAACGGTACAAAAAAAACGAGATTGTGCCATAGATCGAATTGGCCGAATCCGTTCGGAACGACTTCCTGCTTATAGACGACGGGAGCGAGGAGCGCATTCTAGGGTTTGCGTCTGAAAATGGGCGAGAAGCGTTAAAATACGTCAAGTACTTTCTCGTTGATGGTACATATTTGTCCCTAACCATGTAAGCAAATATACACAATACACGCGGATTTGAGCAACGGTACAAAAAAAACGAGTGCCATTGTGCCAGTCGTATAGTCGTATAGTATCGTCGTGCTTGTTGCCTAATAAAACGCAGAAAACCTACGAACGCCTCTTTACCCTTTTGAAAAATGCCGTCCCCGAATTTCAGCCGACCAATTCCGACCAATTTCTGAGATAGCCGCTATCAATGCGCTTCGCCTGGAAGAAATCGCTTTCAGCGATAAGGCCGCCCATTGTACTAATGAACTTGTAAGTGTCTCTTATGTATTGTTTTCGTTGTTGTTTTGGTGTACAATAAAGTGTTCATTCATTAATTCATTCATTCGCCATGTCTTCCCGGAAGTGCACGTCACTGGGTGTTTTTTCCACTTTTCCAAAGCCTCACCAAAGTGAGATCTTGAGCTCACCAAAGTGGCCGGTGGGAAAAAATATCTACGAGAGTGTGCCTTGATAAAGATGACAAAGTTACAGCCTTCCTCACATTACCACGTGTTTCGCCCCTCCACGAGGCATCACAAACACGTGTCGAAATCAAATGAAGGCGTTCTTTTGCTTGCGCCCCGGTGCTGCTCACGGTTCCAGATTGCCGAGCCTAAGTTGTACGAGGCTTGGCAGAGGTTAGTGGGTGGTTGGGTGGTTTTGGGGTGAGTACTAATTTTAAGAAACCTTCGTTTGAGAATAGATTAGCGGATTGGTACTATATATTTCCTTACTATTTTTAATATCTTACAATGGCCTTCCGCAAAGTCACGCCTGAATCAATTCAATGACATACCTGATAAAAATTATAAAACTAAAATAAGTATGGGACCACAAAATATCGATTGGACTGACTCTTCATCCACCCAGATTGAATTCAGTTTGTATGGTTAGATGTTAGTAGTAACCAGTTAGTAGCAAAGTGTGTTAAGTGATGAACGACAAAATAGATGCGCAAAGTGGCACGCAAGGTGCGCAAAGATGTGCGCAAAGTGCGCAAAATGGTGCACGAAAAAAAAATGCGCAAAGTGGGGCGCAAAGTTGTGAACAAAATGTCAAAAATCAAAATTTCAAAAATGACAGATTTCAAAGTCAAAGAAGTTGAAATTTCATTTCGGTTAGTTCCGCTATGCTCGAGTCCCGGTATGCTCGGATTTTAAAATACCTAAATAAAAGTGACATTATGCTTGGAATCAGATTCACGGACTGTTGAAAGAAAAATGCTTATGTTAAAATATTACAATCTAAAATGTAAGTACCTACTATTCACCTAAGTTGCTCCTAATAGGGCAACTTCTTTAAACCATAAATACTCATAGGTAAAATGAGAGTATTTATTCGAATAAATACTCTCTTAGAATAAAATGTTACCTATTTTGTATTGTGAGTATTTATGAAAAGAAATAAATTAAAGAAATTGCCTTTTGTTTTTCTGTGTCATGTCTTAGAATAGAATAGAATATTGCTTTATTGCACACCATGAGAAAAAACAAGAAATAAAACAGATTTCACTTAAATAATATGTGTTCGACAATTTAACGTGCCCTCCGAAGCACGGAAGCGCTCAGATGAAAATGCCACTGGCGGTCACCCATCCACTTACATATTGTTTCGATATAAAATAATCAATTTCATCAATGTCGGGCGCGAGTTCTTCTAGTGGTCCGGCAAAAAACTATAAAATAATTGACAGTAGACGTGGTGGAAAAACCCTATTATATGCCGGACACAATTACCATAAGAGATCCCCACGACAGCAGCCACCGGAAGAGCCATTAAACGCCTCCACGCCTTCGATTGTTCTAAGGCTAACACATGGCCTTGAGAACAGAGGACATACGTTGTGGATGGACAATTTTTATAATTCCCCGAGTCTTGCTCGACGTCTCAAGACTTGGGGAATCGATTGTGTAGGGACTTTGCGAACGAACCGTCAGTTTGTTCTGGGCCGGGAGGTTGCTGGGCCCCCTTCCCCAGGAATGTAAGTAGCTTCTATCATTTGTCTTCTTAGCTCTTAACAAACTTTTTAATGATCTTTTATTTGAGGTACCTAATACATAACTTTTTGCCTCAGGATCGATGAATGTGGCCCGTCCGGCTCGGGGCTGGGCCGGGAGGTTGCTGGGCCCCCTTCCCCAGGAATGTAAGTAGCTTCTATCATTTGTCTTCTTAGCTCTAAACAAACTTTTTAATGATCTTTTATTTGAGGTACCTAATACATAATTTTTTGGCCTCAGGTTCGTTGAATGTGGCCCGTCCGGCTCTCCACGAGACACTTTTCGTCGTCTCGCTCATCGCAGCCTCAACGATAATGCCATCGCTCACGCCCTGAACTATGGTAAATAGCAACTGGTTGTACTTAGTTTGGATTTTTGGTCTTCACCAGACAGTGTACTGTACAATCTGGTGGAAATTTAAGCTGTAAATCTAAGCCTTCTAATTATTTGTTACAGGCAGCGATGGGAGCTCCGATGAGAGCGACGACGAAGGTGTGTCTCAGATGATCTCGAGGGTCTTCCGGGCCACCCTGGAGACCCCAATGGATGAGGAGGAGGATGAGGGCATGGCGGAGGAGCCGGAGCCGCCGATCTTGGAGGCGCAGGAGGCAGCAATCTTTGTGGAGGAGGCAGCAATCTTGGCGGAGGAGGCAGCAATCTTGGCGGAGGAGGCAGCAATCTTGGCGGAGGAGGTAGTGGATCATAGGCCGGCTAGCTTTTACGAGTTTGACTGGAAGCCGTTTCCCGAATCCCCGATTTCACCTGAATCGAGGAGGGAAACGTTTTCCGAGAGCAAAGGTCCAACAATAGCTGCTGTCGATCCCTATGACATTTTCATTGCCATCTGGGATCGTCAGATTATGGACTACATTGCCTCGGAGACAAATAGGTATGCTCAGCAGGTGGCGGAAACTCTACTAGATAACAACAACCTCCATCCCCATAGCCGCATCGGCCGTTGGACGGATACCACGGCCGATGAATTGTATATATATTTTGGAATAATTATTGCGATGGGGGTTGTTGTTAAATCTAGATTTGACGAGTACTGGAACGCCACCGCTGACATCCTAAGCACTCCTGGGTTTTCCGCGCACATGTCCATCAACCGCTTTTTACTACTTAATAAATATTTACACTTCACTAACAACCAAGACATGTGCGCGGAAAACCTGAGTGCCTCCGAGGCGAAACTGTATAAAATATTACCCATCATTTCCCATCTTAACCAGCGCTTTCAGGATATTTATAAATTAGATCAAAATATAGCGTTGGACGAATCTCTTCTGCAGTGGAAAGGTTGGTTGGACATCAATCAACTTGTTCCAAACAAAGCTGCTGTAATGGGAATCAAAACTTATGAGATTTGTGAATCCCAAACCGGCTATTTATGGCGGTTTGAGATTCACGCTCATAAATTAAGACAAAATAAAAAAAACGTGTTTTTGGCAATGTGTTAATAAAAGAAGTGCTGTTAAATGCAGTGGAAGTGTAATTTTGGACTCTCAAAATGAAACAATAATAAAAGAAAATAAACACAGTAATACGTGCTTGCCAAGTAATTCAAATAATGAAGTGTCCCTTGCCTTAAGCGAGTGCAAACAGGAAATAGCTACGAATTTCACGTCGGTGCAGAAAATTTTTGAGAAACACATGAGAAGCCTAAAAAATAAGGGCTATCATTTGACAGGAAACATCCCCGACTACAAATCGATAAAAACAATGTTTTTCAGACACAGAAATACATCACTCAAAGTTCAAAAAACTCAATTTACCAATCCGGCTGATATCACTATACCCGAAGCATTTCACAAATATGTTTTTGCCGATTATTGCAGCGAAGACGGAAACAGAATAATTATTCTGACTTCAACGGAAATAAAGCAGCACATAAAAGACGTAACGCATATTTTTGGTGATGGAACATTCGACGGTTGCCCTAGACCATTTGCACAAGTTTACATCATACACGTCGACATGGGAAGTACCGAAACAGCAACGAATGTAGCACCTTTGTTTTATGTACTGTTGAAAAACAAAGAAGGTGAAACGTACATAAAAATGTTCCAAATAATTAATGATGCTTTGCCTGATTGGTGTCCATCAAAGTGTACATTTGATTTCGAAACGGGAGCAATCAATGCAGCTACAGCAGTTTTTCATGGCGTTGAAGTCAATGGATGTAATATCCATTTCCAAAAGAATGTAATCAAAAAAGCAACGTCTTTACATCTCATGGATCATGAGGAGACCGCAAAACATGTCAAGCTGTGCATGAGCTTGGCGTTTTTGCCAAAAACAGATATTGAAGATGGATGGCTATTCATTATGGAAAATAGGTATGTTTTCCTCATCTAATTAATAGAGGTCGTCCAATATTGTAATAGGAACGCAGACAGCCAGATATAACACTTATTTTTTTTTAGTTTTGACGAAGACGCAGTGACACAGTTTAACGATTATTTCGTCACGCAGTGGATGGAATATCCAAACTTCATTTGGTGTTGCCATAATGAGCGCCATAGAACGACAAACTTGGCTGAAGCTTGGAATGAAAGATTCAATAAATCCATTGGCAAACACCCTACTTTGCTATTATTATTGCAAACGATTGCCCAAGACACTTGCCACTATGACATAAAACAAGCCAAGTAAGTTAACATTTTAAATGAAATAATTATTATTACTCTTAAGATTAATTACCACAGTTGTTGGATTTAATTTTATTTATTTTTTGTTACAGTTTCAAACTCAAAAAACAAAATATCAATAACAGAAAAAAAAACAGTATTTACAACGTTTTACAGAAGCCTATACAAAAAAACAGTATCACACTTGGTGATTTTTTGATGAACATCTCCAATATAACTTATTGGAGATGTTCAAAAAATCACCAATAAAAATCTTCAATATAAATACGGATGTGTTGCATGCTTCGCTGAACGAAGTCAATAAGGCTGCACTGTTTGTATTGTGCTATACAGGGTGTCCCAGGAACGACTGTCAAGCGGAAGTCCAGTGATGCAGCACCCCAAGGGCTACCCGAATCACCCCCATGTATGTTCAGCGATTTTTTGTAGTTTAGAAGTTATTCGTGTTATTATCGCCCATTATTGCACATTAATTAAGAACTGTTTTTGTTACTATTGTGTTTCTTTCTTTTTGGTGTACAATAAAGTAATATTCTATTCTATTCTATTATTTATATTAAATTTTTCCTCAAATTAAGTTTGTAGGCCCAGGCTAGCTTGAAGTGTAGGTAGTTTAGAAACACTTTTCTATAAAACTGTACTTTCCATTGTTTAGGTATATTTTTGGTGTATTTTTCATTTGTTAAAATCCGAGCATAGCGGGACTCGAGCATAGCGGAACTAACCGTTTCATTTCAACCGAGTGTTCCACGACACTCCGAAGAATTTTATTACAATAATATGTAGGTTCTTATTTAGAAAAGGTTTGTGAACTCTAAATAAGAGTCTTGCCTGCTAATACACGGGCTCGGCATGAAAGGTTAAAAACTATTATTTTACAATAACTACCTTAGATATCCGCAGGCCGTTTTAATGGCGAATTAATTATAATAAAACGAATCATTACACAACATTTTATTAATTTTAGACGTTATTTGGCTAAGAAAACGAAGATCGGCATGTGAGTCAAGAACTTCATCCCGCCGATCGGCGGGCTCGGCACTGAAAGAGTTAATTTGACCCACTGCCTGGTGTCCGATTGAGCTGAATTTTGGTACACTTGTGAGTCCTCGGTGACAATGCAATAATATGGTAACAGCGAGCTGATCTGATGATGGAGTCAAGAGCTGTTCCAGGGAACTCCTCAGAAAATAGGCCGATTGAGTTGAAACTCGGTTCGTTGATTAAGTATCATCTAAAATTTTCAAAAATGGTTAACAGCGAGCTGATCTTATGATGGAGTCAAGAGCTGTTCCAGGGAACTCCTCAGAAAATAGGCCGATTGAGTTGAAACTCGGTTCGTAAATTAAGTATCATCTAAAATTTTCAAAAATGGTGACAGCGAGCTGATCTGATGATGGAGGGAACTCCTCAGATAATCGACCGATTGAGTTGAAACTCGGTTAATAGATCAAGTATCATCTAAAATTTTAAAATATAGTGACAGCGAGCTGATCTGATGATGGAGAACGGAACTCCTCAGTTAATAGGCCGATAGAGTTGAAACTCAGTTTGTAGATCAAGTATCATCTAAAATTTAAAAATATGGTGACAGCGAGCTGATCGGATGATGAAGAACGGAACTACTCAGATGATGGAATTTATAGAAAGAAGTATGCATCTGCAGTGAAAAGAGCAATGTCCCATGTCCCTTGTATTGACGATTTGATCGAGCTTAGAAAAACCAACAAACAAGCCTCTGAGATATCGACAGTGACAACTTTAATTGCAGAGACACTTCTAGTAACCACTGCTAGACAGGCAACAAGGATGTTCTTCCCACTGACTATTTTTGCCAAGGTATGGGCAATGGAGCCGAACACTGACGCCTTCTCTGCATTTTTCAGCATTACAGGAGCAGGTGGGTGGTACACATACAAAAGAGCAATGGAATCAAACATCCAATTTACCATATGCGGAGAAATGGAAGAAGAGAAAGCATCAGAATCAGTGTTTCATGGCATTTTCGGAACATACAAAGAGGATCTGTCAATTCTTGCGAAGATTACTAATGTAGCAAACTGGTTTACTAGAGAAGAAATGGGATCTTGTTTCCGGAAGCAAGGCACAACGACTAGTGTAACAAGGGTGCATTTGCCATTGGTCAAATATTACGCTAAAATGTCCTGTGCAAACCAAACAGGTCTCCTTTCAGGAGTTTATAAACAAGTTGCCACAGTACCCTGCTTTAGTGGGCTGCGCACACATCGCTTTGATTCGAATTTCTTCGAACATATTGAGAAGAAGCGCATAATGAGCAACACAGGGAAGACAATTTCACAAATAATCAATATACTAACAGGCACTTTGGAAGAGCTACACAACAATTTGAGAAAAGATAATGGGAAATTGGAAATGGGAACCACAAATTGGAGGGACATGGCAACTCTTGCGTTGGGAACCCCTGGACAAGAAGTCATGATCCGATTGGTGGGAGAGGGGAAAATGTTCTTGGGCAAAAATTAAGACATTCTTTCATTCCAAACAATATGTTAAGTTTTATAATCAATTCTATTGTGTTGGTATTCAAGAAAACGCCATTGTTCCATTATTATTTACATTTTAATTAGGTTTTGACAAATAAAGATTTAAGGAAAAAAAAAAAAAAAAAAATAGGTTGATGAGTTGAAACTCACTACATCGGTCAAGTTTCATCTACTAATTTGAAATGTGATACATCGGTGAGTTCAATCAGATCACGGTAGTAATCCATCAAAAGATTGTACTTACCTGTTATAATTTTTTTTTTTTTTAACCTTATTTATTATTCTTTTCTTCTAAACATATTACGTAACATATTTCTTGTTATAATAAGTAGTAACTTCAAATATATAAAAAAACAATTCATGTTAGTTTTAAAACCAGAAATTTTGACATAAGTTTAGGAGTTGGGCGCTGAGGCTGCTACACAGTTTCATCACTTTTGCAGTCTCTTCATTATATTTTTGTAAACACACTTAAGTATAAGTTCTGAATAAATATATTTTTATTTTATCTAACATATACTTTCAGAAACAGTGGCTTACAGTTTTTTCGGCGTATTAAGCTGTGCCACCTAGAGAAGAAGTCCCAATTCTTTCTTTTTAAAATGATGTTTTATTATTTTTAGGTCACTAATATACTTCTCTGACTGTACTTAAGTACTTAGCTGTGACTTAGCGTGACATATTAACAGTGTGAATAATTGGGCAATGTGAATAACAGAGAGTGAAGAACTGCGACTGGTATTGAATCACAAGATTCGTGCACAGAACTACTGGAATTTTATCCTCATTTGTTCTGTGAACAGAACTAATGGGAAAAAATGGCAGTAGTTCTGCGGACTGTACTATTGGTTTATCTTATAAAAAGTTCCGGTATTAAAAAAAATCAAAACTTGATGTCCACTCTGACTTGTTATGAGACAAACCATATATTTTTGTTATTTAGTTATTTATTCACTTTGAATTATCATTACAGATTAATTTTAAATTTGTGCATTTACCTCGCACGATCTTGAAGATCTATACATTAAATACATTCCAAAAATTGCGCTCATGTGAGATTTTAACACTTGGATCAGGTATTTGAACATACATTCAACATACCTTAGGTTGAATGTATGTTCAAATATGGCATACCTGGCATGCTATTTTTAAATGCATTTTATCTTAAAAATATCTCTCCACTTTATTCCAGTGCATGCTGGAAAGCGCATATAGACAAACAACTTCAGTTTATGTCCTGTGACAGGAACCACATACCTATTACAACAAGTAGCAGTTTTTCAACAGTAAGTAGGTAAATTAAAGAAACATCCCCATTCATTCTAGAAACAATTCCTTAAGTCAAATTGCAATGCAGTTCAAAAACTGCTCAAAGCTCATTAAGTCAAATTGCAATGCAGTTCAAAAACTGCTTGGAAATGAGAGTTGTTGAACTAACCCCACACAGAACACCCAAAATCTCATAAACAAAACAAAGAGCACTCTGCACAGAACTACTTTGCAGCGGAGCAGCGCATCCTGAAGCTGCTTTTTTTAGCATGCAGAACATAAACTGGCAAGGGAACTACATCATAGTACACAGCAACGTTAGTCAATCAAGTGTTCAGACACTTCTGAGCAACATGGATGTTAATGATATAAAAAAGCCGATATGGATTTGATAATTTCAATGTTATCTGAAGAAGAACGATCAAAGATGGTGACATTTTCGACTCACAAAGAGAATTTGCTCGCCATCTTTTAGTCAAATGACAAGATACCTACTGAAACATGATAGGATGTTTGAATTGAATTAGCTAGGAGCATAACAGGAAGTAATGAGGTTTCCCACAGCGGGAAAATCTCGGAAACTCCAATCTCGAAGTCATGTCAAGGGTCCGCTTGACTTGACTTCGACATTGGAATTTCATTTTATAGTGTCCGTAGGTAGGTACTTCGAGCTCAATGATTATCTCGTTTCCCATTGTTTAAATCGGCGACAAGTATTTGGTCGGTAGGTATCCTAGTCCCAGGATTTTTCGAAAGAAACAGTACAAGTGTACAACCCACCCAATAAATAGGCAGAACTCGATGAATGGTAAAACGAGCAAAATATTATGGGAAAATTAGAAAAAATGTTGTGAACTTTGATTTGATTAAAGAAAATTACTCTTACGAAGTCATGAGAAGAACGCTGTCTGTGGGTTGTTTTTCGCCATTTTAGGAAGAAGCACTGCTCAGCTATTTTATTTTCATGTTCTTGTGTTTTACTTGGTTTTATGAAGTTATTTCGGCGGCATTTTACTAATGAAGCCTTGGTTTCGAAACAGGAGACAAATGGCGAACGAATCACGAATGGAGTATTGTAGATGATTTCTCGATTTCACAGTTGACGAAAAATTTCCGTTGCTGTTTTGAAGAGACGAGCCGCCATGTTCTTTTCACAGTGTTGCCAAAAAAAAAAAGAAAATTATACTCTAGCTTACCATTTTAAAACCACCAGAAAACCACCAACATAAAATTATCCCAGACCCAAAATCGCTAAATTTTCCACTAACAAATCCTCTTTGGTGCCGATTTGTTTTACAACGCTTACTGGTACTTCATAATCATTGCAGCATTTAAAAGTTATACATTCATTACTGCTAAAATTGACTCTCAACATCGGTTAGGCCTAGTTTGGACTAAGCTTGTATATTAGTCGAGTAGGTACTCGACTATACTATTATTTTATTTTATTTAATACTGGTTGTTGTCCCGTACAGCTATATTATATGGCTTAACTAGATAAATTATAGGTATTAAACATCTTAAGAATGTAGATGACTTATTAATAATATAGCCCACAGCGTTATCCACAGGTTAAGTAGAATATCATCATCATCATCATCATTTTTATTTATTATTTATTTATTTAGGGCATCCAACAAAGAAATCACATAGAATGCTTATAACTAAAGTAATATTATCTTAGAACAATGTGTTTCTTTAATTAAAGGACACCACAGCATGCAAAAAATTCTCAAAAGACTTAGAGCTAAAATAAAATGTGAAAGAATAGTAAAATAATACTGACATTAATTAAAAAAAAGAGATCAAATTCTAAAAATGAAGTGGCAAAATATTATCGGCCTATATCAGTCCACAGCTGGACATAGACCTCCCATGAGCGCCATTGCGCCCTGTCCTCAGCTCGACGCATCCAGCTTCTGCCATGCCAGCAACCTTTCGCAGATCGTCACTCCACCTGGCCGGAGGGCGTCCTACACTACTTTTGCTGAGTTTTGCGGTCTCCACTCAAGAACTCGTTTACCCCAACGGTTATCGGTTCTTCGGCAGATGTGGCCAGCCCACTGCCACTTCAGCTTGCTAATTCTCTGAGCTATGTCCACAACTTTGGTTCTATGTCGGATAGTCTCATTGCGGATTCTATCCTTCAGAGAAACTCCGAGCATAGCTCGTTCCATAGCTCGCTGAGCGACTTTAAACAGGTGGACTAGTCGTACTGTGAGTGTCCACGTTTCGGCACCGTAGGTCATGGCAGGTAGGACGTACTGAATGAAGACTTTCGTTTTCAAACATTGCGGTATGGGTGCCGAGAAGACTCGACGTAGTTTTCCAAATGCTGCCCAACCCAGCTGAATCCTTCTCTTACTGCTATATGATGATGATACACATTATACACGTGCCTCCGTGCCCCCCCCCCCCCCCCCCCCTCCTAAATCCATCCTTGTGAACACCAAACATTTAATCGAGTAAGTTAGTTTTTTCGGGCGAGTAGCACCTGCACCACGCGTCCGTGCACTCACAGAACAATAATACTCCTGTCGGAGGTACTACTGGTTCACCGATCTAAACAAGTCCGAACCTGTAGATTTTAGTCAAGTTCATTACTATCTTGACGTATGCCTGACACATAGAATTTGTTTTGTTTATGCTGTACAACTATGAACAATCATGAAATAAAAAAAACTCGAGTGAAAAAACTAAAGAATAGAAGTTACAAAAATATTGGTTTGTTTATTTTATTTTTTATAATTAACATAAACAAGCCTTAGAATATAATTAAATAAACATCTTCTTCTATAAACCGTCAGATAACAGTACCTACTGAGTTAAATTGAACGTACTCGCTACTCGACTAAAACAGTAGCCTAGTCCGTGCGAACGATTTTAGCGAGTAGTTTGGCGACTAGATTGATCGTTACTCGACTAAAATACAAGCCAAGTCCGAAATGGGATTTAGCCTTATTAAATAAAATATATGGAAACGTCTAATGGGCTGAGTTATCGCATTTTAGTACATAATTGAATTTTACTAAACCACTAGAAAAATCCACTAGCCACTAAAGCCTAAAATGAATGTTTTTTTTGTTTCACCACTAAATGAAGGGAAAATCCACTGTTGGCAACACTATCACTGCTGCCAACTTAGTGACCTTTTTTTTTAACTTGAACAATTTGTTCAAGTTCGATTTTCGAAACCAATGATTTTTTTTTTTTTCGGAGGGCCTAATACTAATGGCCTATGAGGCCGTTTTAGTGTAACAGGACTATTGCGGGCACTGAAGGTGCCGAGCTCGGACGAAATGATTGAAGGTGCCGAGGCGCCTAGAGAGAAGTTACGACAACATGCGCAAGGGCACCTCTAGTAGGTACGAGCCTCGGCTTGGGCTGTTGCCGGAGTGAAGTGAAGTGAAGTTAACTACCTAACTATCATGACTAGACGATATCACTTCGCCGTTGGCGATGGTGATATCGTTTGGTCATAAGAGTTTGGAGTACAGGAACTCCGTGATGCGGAGTACCTGTTGGGGGCACGAGTGTCGGGCTCGAAAGCCAAACTGTTCGTCGGGAAGGAGTTTTAGTTCGTCTATGACGGACCATATGCGACTAAGTAGGAGACGTTCGTAGATTTTGCCTATTGAGCTAAGGAGGCTAATGGGACGATAGCTAGTGGGCAGCGTAAAGTTTTTGCCCGGTTTGGGAATGCCGATGACCGTGGCAGCCTTCCAGGCGTCGGGGAAAGTGCAGTTATTGAAACCAATGACAGGACCACAATGATGTTTTATAGGTACTAATAATACTGGACATTTTCACACAGCATCATCTAGCCCCAAACTAAGCATAGCTTGTACTATGGGAACCAGATAACTGATATACTACTTATATACTTTTTGTTTGTAAATACATACATGTTATAGGTACATAGAAACATCCAGACCCGAGATAAATATTTGCAGATTATACAAACATTTATCCCGCCGCATCTCCACACACACACATATCTCCATGACGACTTCACTGTTTGTGATGAAATTTGAAATGTAGATTGTTCACTACTGGAATAACATAGAGGCGTATGCGTATAACATTTTCAAAAATCAACACATAAGGGTGTTATACAGGGTGTTAAAGTTTGTACGGAAAAAAATATTCCTTGGTCCGATTTACTCCAAACTCGGTAAAAATTTACTTAAGAGTAAATAATGAAACCCATGTTTTTTATTTTTTCAAAACATCCCTTAGGGGTGGTGTGAGGCAGTTTCAAAGTCGTAAGGTTCTAAAGTCTGTATGTGCAAATGTTTGTCTTCACGTATCTCATTGTGATTAAATTTGGAATGTACATTGTTTACATACTGGAATATCATAAAGGTGTATAAAATTTTCGAAAATCAACCGTTAGTAAGGGTGTTTGTTATACAGGGTGTTAAAGTTTGTATATGTAACAAAATATTCCTTGGTCCGATTTACTCCAAACTCGCTAGAAATAAACTTAAAATTTTAAGGTCACTATCCACGCTTATTCTAAGTTCCATCCAAATCGGTTCGACGTGATTGAAACTCTTAGCATTTTAATACCTAAACAGTGGGATTGTCGGTGACTGTACCTAACATAACTTAATGGTACCTACACTACCTACCTACTAGGTAGTAGGTCTTACTTACTATGTTTAACTGTAGGTACCAGATATTTATTTTTAATATTCATTTATTTCGATTTGTAGGTACAAAAAGGGTAGTAACAAAAAGCATATAAAAGGGTTACAAATAACAAGTTAAATTAGCTAGTAAAATAGGTATTATATAGGTGGTAGGTATATGGTACAGTCTATATGTATAGGTACTTGTGCTGCTTGGACACGAGGAGAATGGCAGTGGGCAGCATATAAGGTAGGTACTGCTACTGTGTGAACGCGTAGTACAGTTGGTATTATGTATTTGGCCGCCACCCAAAACGTATATTTTATTTGGGTCAAAACTTATCTATTCTACGTCAGTGGGCGGAGTCTACTTACGAAGTTTCTACAATTTTCAGCTTTGGTCCCATACAGCAAAGCAGAAATACGAACAACAGACCCCAAAGGCAATAAATCTTGCAGGCATTTGTGGGAGGTCGGAGGGACACTTGGCGGAACGGAAAACTCTGACACTTTTGGTCGATAATGTTTTGGTAGGCAGGTAGTGTAGTTACCTACCTACACCTGTTGTGCATGCCTGTAATGGGTGTACATTCTATAGAGTGACTGTTTTAAAATGTTCCAACAAATGTGTATTATGTACCTAGGTATGCTGTTGGTGTTGCCTAATAAATAAATAAAAAATAAAAATAAAATACCTTTCGTCGTTGTGTATGCAAAAAGCCCCGGTGTTTTTGAGCAAGTTTTCAAGAGGAGATCCGTGGTCTCTGCCTACCCCTTTGGGAAAGAGGCGTGACTTTATGTATGTATGTATGTATGTTTCAAGAGGCTATAAACTGTTATTTTATTATTATTTGAATAAGAATGCATTTATTCGTAGTTTTAACAAAAAATTAACAAAGAATAGGTACTTACGTAGGTATGTATACTTAATCATCATCATCCACAGCCCGACTTCACCCACTTCTGAGTATAGGCCTAAGTTTGTGCATTCCACCACGATCCTGCGCTAATCGGACCCATTGACGGCCCGCGACGCCGACGTCTACTCAATATCGTCTACCCATCTAGCCGCCGCGCCGGTAGGTATATCTAAAACTAGCTGTCCGTCGCGGTGTTCTCCGCGTTTCCTCGGGAAAATTTCACTTCCCCGGGATAAAATATAGCCTATGTTCATCGGGGATAATGTAGAATTCTATTGGTGAAAGAATATTTCAATTTCAATATTTCAAAACAAACAAACATATCTACATACAAACAAACAAACAAATCTTTCCTCTTTATAATATTAGTATAGTTATAAAATTCTATGCTTTAGATATTATGCTACACAAAAAACTTAGTTAATTTGACTACCTACATAATTAATCAATCCATACTATTATAGATCTCACTTGGATAACGTAGATTGGATTGTAGAATATCCGTATAGTAGAATATCCCGTAATCTTGGATATAGTAGAATATCTGTAATGTTGGTCTAAGTTGTAATAAATTAATAAATAAATTACTTTAAATAGATGACTATGACTCTACTATTATATTATAAATGTGAAAGAAACTCTGTCTGTTTGTTACCTTTTCACGCAAAAACCACTGAACAGATTAGGCTGAAAATTGGCATGGATAAAGGTTGTATCCGGCTTGCCAACCAACATTTTGAATAGCCTAGCCTATGCTATTCCAGATCACTATCTACGCCTATACCAAGTTTCATCCAAATCGGTACACTGGTTTAGACGTGATTGAAACACAAACATCTAAACAAACTCACATACATTCATCTTTAATAAATGAATGGGAAAAAAAAACAAAATTTAACAAAAAAACATTTTATGAAGAAGCACTGCTCTGCTATTTTATTTTTGTTTTCTTGTGTTTATTTATTTATTTATTTATTTAGGGCATCCAACAAAGAAATCACATAGAATGCTTATAACTAAAGTAATATTATCTTAGAACAATGTGTTTCTTTAATTAAAGGACACCACAGCATGCAAAAACTTCTCAACAGACTTAAAGCTAAAATAAAATGTGAAAGAATAGTAAAATAATATTAACATTAATTACAAAAAAAGAGATCAAATTCTAAAAATGAAGTGACAAAATATTCATTTAAAAAAGAATAACAAAACACCTATTCAATAATAACTAATGAGATCAAAATTAAAATTAAAAACGTCGTGTTAAGTGGCTCAAGTCACTTTATTCACTTGCAAACATTTTCAGGTTAGCTACACACAAATCATTTAACCAGTAATATTTATTATTAGCAACCACTCAAGGCAACAGTCAGCGTTCGAGAGGCTCAGGCTCGAGGGTATTCTAAAAGAACGACTTCCTTTTTGCTCAAGTTGTCAGACTGGAGTGCCGCAACTTCAGTCTGGCAAGTCAAGTTGATTGACAGTCCAGTCTACAGGAAGTAAATAAAAAATATCCGAAGTATCGCACAATTAACTGATAAAATAAGAATGATTATTTAGCAATATTATATTAATGAAACTATAATTTGTAACAGCTCGGCCATCCGATCGTCAACGAGTGCCTTCGTTGTTAGTTTATTTAAAACGATTTATCTATTAAACTACCTATTATTACACATTGTATCACTTAGTTCACGAATATCTTATACTTAGAATGTATCATTATTAACAATCTTAACCACCACCTTACCATTTAAAACATCTAAACATCTGCACCTCTAAAACATCTTAACATCCAAACATCCAAACTTCTAAACTTCTAAACTTCTAAACATCTAAACTTCTAAACATCCAAACTTCTAAACATCTAAACATCTAAACTTCTAAACATCCAAACATCTAAACATCTAAACACCTAAACATCTAAACATCTAAACATCTAAACATCTAAACATATTGAAACTTTAATGTTATCGACATTTAAATTAATCAAAGGATCGATTATTGTTTTTCCTTGGGCGATACATCATTGTACCCGGCATGCCCACAATAATCCTTGGGCGATACATCTTTGTACCCGGCATGCCCAGAATGATCCTTGGGCGATACATCATGTACCCGGCATGCCCATAGTAATCCTAATCACTATCACTTACTCAATAAATGCATCACTTGTTTCCTGGGCGACACATCATTGTGCCCGGCCTGCCCATAATGTATTTATATCACTATTCCCAAAAGGTTTATTATTTTTCATTAGGCGACACAATCATTGTGCCCGGCATGCCCATAATAAACGTTTTGCAATTGAAACCCTACATAACTAGTTGCATTATAGTTAGGAATCAAATCAATTTTATGAAATCAAAGGTATGAAATCACTATGTATCAATATAGTCACTATTAAGCCTATTTATAAACAAAATAAATCAAGTAGGTACCTATCACTTATGAATTATTGTCGACCGAGAAGTTTTCATTCATTGCGTCATGATTAACGGTAACATTGACCAATTTCGGTATCAGTACCTATCATCGTTATTAGAAATGGATCTGAAATATAACCAAGGATGCATCATAACCGTAAGTAATCGCGATGCTAGAATAGTCCTATTCGATATTCCAATCTAACCGTTAGTGACCGTTAGTAGGTAATGATGTTAACAGTTAACCGAGCTCTAACTATCACTGTGAAATCCTTCAGCTTTGGGACACGCGTTAGATAAGTGTCCTATCAAATTACATCGACTACATTTTAATATAGGTTTACTACATCTGTAACTAGGGTGACCAGCTTGGTTGCAATTAAAGCAGACAATTGAACTAGACTCTTGTTTACTTGATTTATCAGCTGTTCTAGCCTGAATATTTGACAAGCTTTTGTCTTTATCCTTTCCTGACCTGTCAGAATCTCTCGGAACCCCAGGCTTAACAGAATTAAAGAATTTTAGTAATTGTTCTGGCTCAGAAAACTGAGCAGCTTGAGCTCCTAATCTCATACTCCTATCTTCTATTCCGGAAACAATGCAGTCTACGGCGTTTTCACCATGAATTTTGTAGCGGTTTAGAAGGTTTATTTTTTCATAGTAGTACAACTCGGGGGCTTCGCCAAAACGTAGTTTTTTGTTCAACATTTCCGTGAGTAGCTCACCATAATTTTGATTAGATGGAAACGATTCTGAAAGCTTGGTTTTCCACTCACGCCACGAATACAATAATGACGGTAGACTTTGGTACCACGTTTTGGCAACGCCCACGAGCTTAGGTAGGGCGTAATGTATTACTTGTTTTTCTGACCAGTTATAGATCTGTTTACATTCTTCTACTTTCATAAGCCATGTAGTAATGGTTTGCTCTTTAAGCGTTGGGTCAAATTCGGGAATGACGTTGTGCAAAGATGAAAACTTCTCATTCGTACTTGTTTTCATAGACTTTAACACATCTAAAAATGACTCTAACAAGCGGTTACTATTATTATGATCACTCATTGCAGAATATCTACTTCGTTTAGATGCGCGATCCTCACTGTCACTCTCAGGCGCATTCCTAGCCCTGCTGCGTTTCCTACGACGATCAACGTCGCGGCCCTCACTATCAATTCTACTATTGCGTCGGTTTCGTGGCAAACTTCGAGTACGGCTACGGAGCTCACCTGACCGTTCACTGCGACGCTCCTTGCTACGTCTACTGTGGCGCTCACTAGGACTGCGGCCGTGGTCTCTAGTGTAAGCCCGTCAACTGCTGTGATCACTCCGGCTCCGACGCCTTGCCGACTGGAACTCGCAGCGCCTGCTGCTGCGCCGACGATCACTGCTTGGACTGCCATCAGGACCACGTGACGGTGTCCGGTCGCTCTCCATGACAAATCAACTGCAAAAACAATAAAGACCCGCATCAATGCTCACTAACCCATCATATTTTGTATAAGTCCTTTGATCATTAAATAAGTAAATAAAAATATATACATAAAACAAAATACTATGAAATTTCGGGAATGGTTTTTTATTTTAATCTAGGTATACTATCTATACTAATAATAATATTATAAAGATAAAAGATTTGTTTGTTTGTTTGAAATGAATAGGCTCCGAAACTACTGGACCGATTTGAAAAATTATTTTACCAATAGAATCCCACATTATCCCCGATGAACATAGGCTATATTTTATTCCGAGGGATCGCGGGTAACACCGCGGCGGACAGCTTGTAAACAATAAAGATAAGCATCATGCTCGCTAATCTATAAAATTTTTGTTTAAATACTTAGATAATTAAATAAGTAATAACCCATTCGTAGGACGATGGTAGATATTATGGTTGGTATAGTAAAAGTACGAATAAAATATAAAAAATATAATAAAAACATAAAATAGTTTTCAATTAATTAGGTCCTGGTACTCTTGCTTCACCTTCCATAATCACTATCAGGGAGTATTCTGATCGAATGAACCCACCCAGTGTGTATACCCATAAAATTATTTGTCACAATTTAATCCTGCGGCCCTACCAGGGAATAGGTAGCACTAGTAAATACCGCCGGTTTTAAATCGATCACCTTGCTAAATACTGCCAGGGAGTGCCCTGACCAAGCTTTCAGCATGTCAACGCAATAGTTGTGGGCTAATGGACGATAACAAGAAAGTCCAGAACACAGGAAAATTCAAAATCGAGAAAAAATAAAAAGAAATATCACAATAGGGTACCTTGTTATCGTTACGTCCCACTTCTGAGATATTACGGGATCATGAAAACTGCACTCATTTAATTTACTAAGCACTTTATTCACTTGCAAACATTTTCAGGTTAGCTACACACAAATCATTTAACCAGTAATATTTATTATTAGCAACCACTCAAGGCAACAGTCAGCGTTCGAGAGGCTCAGGCTCGAGGGTATTCTAAAAGAACGACTTCCTTTTTGCTCAAGTTGTCAGACTGGAGTGCCGCAACTTCAGTCTGGCAAGTCAAGTTGATTGACAGTCCAGTCTACAGGAAGTAAATAAAAAATATCCGAAGTATCGCACAATTAACTGATAAAATAAGAATGATTATTTAGCAATATTATATTAATGAAACTATAATTTGTAACAAGTGTTACATTAAAATTGGTTTTACAAACACAGTTTTGTGAAGAGTGTCTAAATAGGTTTTATTATAAATATGTCGGCGCAAAACCGCTGATTTTAGTAATTTACGATGATCAGGTTGATCATAAAATTAGTCTAGTGGTTTAGGACCACGTAATATGTTTTACATTTGTTTAATTGATTTATCTTCCATTATTTTTCATGTAAACTAATTGTTTGAATCAAGTTTTAAACTACAGAAGAATAATTGTTTATTCTGGTAGGCAACACCAAATAATTATTAGCGTGGTTAAAGATTATCTTAAGATTAACTTTAACCACATGTTAAGTGTTGCTAAATTCACGTTATGATTTGTAATCCTTAAAAAGTAATTTAGTTTTGTAGTTTTTAAATCCAAATTCAAATCCAAATTGCTGTTACAACTTTCGAAGGAAGTTGGCTGCATAAATAATGTTTTAACTGAAATAATTAACTTTAACCACATGTTAGTGTTTCTAAATTCATGTTATGATTTGTAATCCTTAGAAAGTTATTTAGTTTTGCAACTTTTAAATCCAAATTCAAACTGGTATTGCTGTTACAACTTTTGAAGGAAGTTGACAGCATAAATAATGTTTAACTGAAATAATTAACTTTAACCAAATGTTAGTGTTTCTAAATTCATGTAATGATTTTTAAAAGAAAGTAATTTAGCTTTGTAATTTTTAAATCCAAATTCAACTTGTCTTGCTAGTACAACTTCTGAAGGAAGTTGACTGCCTAATTATTGTTTTAATTGAAATAATTAAAAAGTAATCACAGGGAATAGTGTTACAAATGTTAAAAGGATTTTACGTCTATTTTAAAATGATTGAAAGCTAACTGTTTTCAAATATCTCGATTTATGATTTGTAATGACGACACACCGTCCATTTTTGTTCTGTTGGACAGTGGAGTCACATTCTTGTTCGAGCCTTCGTGAAATAAAGTTGTGCCTTGAGTTTGTGTTTAATAAGCCCGGTGAGTACCTACCTATTTAAGTTACATAGCTTAAAGGATAGGGTTGGTAGAACTAATAAAAGTATTGTTGTTGGAACACGTGTTTTTCATTGTTTGCAATGAGTGAGCCTAGTGTTGGAGATAGTGACGTTAGCAATGCTGACGTCACTGTTTCTAAAAACTCCAAGGGTCAGGGTACCTCGTCATCAGAAGTGGGATATTCACCCACTTCTCGACCTCCTGAATCAAATATTCAAAATTCGAACACTTCTGTTAATGGGGTACCCACGGAGTTTTTCACGGAGATGTTGCAAATAATGAAGGGCATGTCGGATCGTATTACGAAGCTGCCTGATTCCAAAATTAAAATAAGTGACGTGTTTTTGCCGTCATACGATCCGGACGCGAATATAGGCGTACGCGAGTGGTGTCAGCATGTGACCACTGCCATGGAAACCTATAACCTCAATGATTATGATATTAGAATGAAAGTTGGTAGTTTGCTAAAAGGTCGTGCGAGGTTATGGGTAGACAATTGGCTTGTTTCAACCGCCACGTGGCAGGAATTGCGCGATGTTTTGATAACAACTTTTGAACCCGAGAATAGATATTCTCGAGATGTAATTCGCTTTCGTGAACACGTGTATGACAATACACAAGACATTGCGCAGTTTTTGTCACAAGCCTGGGTGCTATGGCGGCGTATTACTAGAGATAAACTCACGGACAATGACGCAGTTGAGGCTGTGATTGGATGTATCGGAGATGAGCGGTTGAGGATTGAATTGTTGAATGCCCGTGCCACTTCAGTGCCTGAATTAATTTCAGTGGCATCGTCTATCAGACGAATCAAACGTTCTTATCCTGGTACAACTAATCAACAACAAGTTGCAACAAAACGTCCTCGATTCACTGATAGTAGGACCTCTCTCTTTTGCCAAGTGTGTAAAAAGCCTGGTCATGACACTCGCGATTGTAGGAACCGCGATAAGTCTAGTGATATGCAGGTACATAGCCAGGACCCTAAACCTGCTTCACAGAATCCGATGAAACCTACATGTACTTTCTGCTCTAGGGTAGGTCATACTTATGAAATGTGCTTTAAACGTGAGCGTGCAGTAGTCTCCAACGTGCTTTAATTAATTAAATAAAAAAAAAATAAGTTAAAAATCAAATTAAGTTAATATTTTTATTAAAAACTAGTTTAAATTTAATAAAAAAAAAGCAAGTTAAAACTTAAATTAAAAATTAAATTGATTTGAAAATTAAATTAACTAAAAAAAAATTTAATTAATTAAAAAAAAGAAGTAATTTGAAAATTAAATTGATTCAAAAAATAAATTGGTTTAAAAATCTCATTTAAAATTAAATTAAATTAAAAATAAAATGAAATTAAAAATTAAATTGATTTAACAATTAAATTTATTTAAAAATGAAATTAATTTGAAAATTAAATTGATTTAAAAATTAAATAAATTTAAAAATTAAGTTCAAAAACTAAGTTAAAAATTAAATTCAATCCAATTTGTCTACTGCGCCTACCCTTATGCTATTTCAGGAAAATTCACCGATCGAGCTCTACAGTGATGCCAGCAGCCTCGGCTACGGAGCGGTGCTAGTCCAGATAGTTGGGACCCGCCAGCATCCAGTCGCGGACATGAGCCAGCGCACCACAGACGCCGAGAGCCGCTACCACCCATGCGACTTCGAGACTCTGGCGGTGGTGAGGGCCATACAACAGTTTCGGCACTACCTCTACGGTCGAAAGTTCAAGATTGCAGTGAACTTTATTACCAGAGACACTGAATGGCTGCAAATTGAACAGCGACGTGATGATGATCTCCGCTTGCTAATAGACGGTATGTCCACTGATAACCCAGCAGCAGACAGAACATATTCTCGACGAAGGCTTGTTGAAAAGAACATTCAATGACCCTGTGCTTGGTATGCATAACCTACCCGTTGTTCCAAAGTCATTTCAGTGGAGTTTGATAAACTCTTTTTACACATCGCTGCAGCATCCTAGATGGAGAATACCCTTTAAAAACTGAGAGAGTCTTACTGGTTTGAGAAAATGAGTGCGATTGTCAGAAGTCTCGCAGCGCTCAAACCACTGGTTTATCTATTTGGATCTCCGGTTAAAGTCGTGAAATTTCTCGGTGAGTTCAAAGCCGTGAATGTTTTGGCATCAACATACATACACTCTATAATGCCAGGAATAAGCCGAGCAAATGGTCAACCAGAAAAGGCAATGAGCACATTGAAAAACGCATTAACGATGATCAAAAACTATGACACTGAAAATTGGTAGACAGCGTTAGAAGCCTTACAGCTTGCGTTCAATTGCACCCCACACAGAGTAACTGGTATGGCGCCATTCTCTCTACTCGCATGACGTCAACACTGCGTACCACCCGAGCTCCTAAGACTTGTGAACATTGATGAAGAGTCTGTCGATTTTGACCTACTCGAACAGCACGTTCAACAGAAAATGACCGCTGCCGCTGAATATGACAAACAAAGGAATCGAACATCCCTAGACCTCAAATACTGCAGAGGACGCCCACGCAAGGTGGCTCATGATCAGCTACGGCGAGCTCCACAACCAGGAGATCAAGACCCTGTGTCGGCGAGTCAAGAAACGGCTCCACCTGTTGACAACTCGTCTACGGACTCCGCCTAACAGTCGACGAGAGACGAGCACTCGAGCAGTCGTAGTGCAGACGTTAACGCCGTAGCATACTGGTTAGTTCCTTCCGTTTTATATTACTACCTTGATCCTGCCTGACTCTACAAAAACCTACGTAGATATAATCAACTCTCAGATGAATGTCTGAATGAAGCTTTGCTAAAGCTTGAAAACAAAACAATAACCATAACTACAAACCCATTTCATTCCTCAACTCCTTTCCATTTCAAATCATTTTCAGAGCCTCTGGGGACCACGGTCATAAAAATAAGGCCTAGGCCCCAGCATCGTCCTTCCCACATCCTTTAGAGCCCCTGTGGACCACGGCGTACAAGACCGCTCAGCACCACAGCAACAATTGACTCTATCAACAATAACCTACGTAGATATAATCTACTCTCAGATGTATTTCTTAATGAAGCTTTGCTAAAGCTTGAAAATAAAATAATAACCATGACTGTAAGTCTGAATGAAGCTTTGCTAAAGCTTGAAAACATAACAATGAAGTCTGAATCAAGCTTTGTCAAAGCTTGAAAACAATAACCATAACTGTACAAACCAATTTCATTCCTCAACTCCTTTCCATTTCAAATCATTTTCAGAGCCTCTGGGGACCACGGTCATAAAAATAAGGCCTAGGCCCCAGCATCGTCCTTCCCACATCCTTTAGAGCCCCTGTGGACCACGGCGTACAAGACCGCTCAGCACCACAGAAATAATTACCCTTGAGCAATTAAAAAATAACAAAGCGAAAGAACAACAACAATTTTAATATGCTTTCAGAGCCTCTGGGGACCACGGTCATAAAAATAAGGCCTAGGCCCCAGCATCGTCCTTCCCATATCCTTTAGAGCCCCTGTGGACCACGGCGTATGAGACCGCTCAGCACCACAGCAACAAATACCAATCATGTGTTTTCAGAGCCTCTGGGGACCACGGTCATAAAAATAAGGCCCAGGCCCCAGCATCGTCCTTTCCTCAAATCCTATAGAGCCCCTGTGGACCACGGCGTACAAGACTGCTCAGCGCCACAGCATCATCCTTGTCTACGAGTAACAAATCATGCATGAATGCGTGGAGCATTTGCATTGACACACAACTATAATAAAATAATAAGTGCGGAATGCGTGGAGCATTGGTACTGTATAAAATCTACTACGCTCACTTCCCTATGTACAGACAATGATTTATGCCTAAACCGTTGAATTATTTTCATAGATGTGATATGGTCGGAGTCGTCTACTGTATCATACTAACTTATTAACTTCCAATTGTAATAATATGTCGCCTATGAAGTTACCATAGCTGACTACTTGGTTAAACTTTTGATTATTGCTTGGTGCCTACCATAGCAATAAGCTTTCTGCAAAAGCAAATACATTGTTAAATGATCAACTTAATAATAACCAAGTTATCAGCTAGTGTACCTATGAATGGATACCTAGCTCAGAAAATATTTCTACTTTCAGAACCGCGACTGGTGCAGAGCACGCACCGTCTCGCAGAATGGCCGTGTCGGCGCAAAACCGCTGATTTTAGTAATTTACGATGATCAGGTTGATCATAAAATTAGTCTAGTGGTTTAGGACCACGTAATATGTTTTACATTTGTTTAATTGATTTATCTTCCATTATTTTTCATGTAAACTAATTGTTTGAATCAAGTTTTAAACTACAGAAGAATAATTGTTTATTCTGGTAGGCAACACCAAATAATTATTAGCGTGGTTAAAGATTATCTTAAGATTAACTTTAACCACATGTTAAGTGTTGCTAAATTCACGTTATGATTTGTAATCCTTAAAAAGTAATTTAGTTTTGTAGTTTTTAAATCCAAATTCAAATCCAAATTGCTGTTACAACTTTCGAAGGAAGTTGGCTGCATAAATAATGTTTTAACTGAAATAATTAACTTTAACCACATGTTAGTGTTTCTAAATTCATGTTATGATTTGTAATCCTTAGAAAGTTATTTAGTTTTGCAACTTTTAAATCCAAATTCAAACTGGTATTGCTGTTACAACTTTTGAAGGAAGTTGACAGCATAAATAATGTTTAACTGAAATAATTAACTTTAACCAAATGTTAGTGTTTCTAAATTCATGTAATGATTTTTAAAAGAAAGTAATTTAGCTTTGTAATTTTTAAATCCAAATTCAACTTGTCTTGCTAGTACAACTTCTGAAGGAAGTTGACTGCCTAATTATTGTTTTAATTGAAATAATTAAAAAGTAATCACAGGGAATAGTGTTACAAATGTTAAAAGGATTTTACGTCTATTTTAAAATGATTGAAAGCTAACTGTTTTCAAATATCTCGATTTATGATTTGTAATGACGACACACCGTCCATTTTTGTTCTGTTGGACAGTGGAGTCACATTCTTGTTCGAGCCTTCGTGAAATAAAGTTGTGCCTTGAGTTTGTGTTTAATAAGCCCGGTGAGTACCTACCTATTTAAGTTACATAGCTTAAAAGGATAGGGTTGGTAAAACTAATAAAAGTATTGTTGTTGGAACACGTGTTTTTCATTGTTTGCAATGAGTGAGCCTAGTGTTGGAGATAGTGACGTTAGCAATGCTGACGTCACTGTTTCTAAAAACTCCAAGGGTCAGGGTACCTCGTCAAATAAATAAAAAATAAATAATTGTTTATTTCAGAATACTTTCCAGAATACTTTAAATTCGGTGGCATTTTACTAATGAAGCCTTGGATTCGTAACAGGAGATCTGGCAAATGGAATGGTATGGAGCTAGGATCAATGATCTGACGTCGCAGGCTCTGTCCATATGATTCTTGGTTCGAGGTATGGAGTATTGAAGAACATTTCTCAATACTCGAACGAAAAAATTCCGTTGGAGTTTTGAAGAAAACAAGCCGCAGTGTTTTGTACAAACCAGTGAAGTGACAGGACTGACTGACTGACATGATATTAAAATCGATAAAACTTGACTTTGGCAGAATTACACCTAGTGGTGTCGTTGCCATTAAATAAAAGAAGAAGAAGAACCTCAGTAACAAACAGTTAACCTAACCTAAAAATCTTGCGAAAGAAAGAAAAACAGCTGATTCGTATCGTATTCATTTCATTAGCGTTTTATAAAACTCAAGCCCAGTTTAGGCCAGGATTTAAATCAGCTTCTATGGTCAAACTCAGATAATGCTGTTAATTAAACGTCTACCGACTTTATCGGCGTCAAAAATTCAGTCTAAACTCTGTTTTGATTTACGAAATGTGACCGCCGAGAAAATGGTAAACAAACATTACGATGGAACTTTTCTAAAGTTGTGCCGATCGTTCTCAGTGTTTCATCATTTGACCAGCAAATCTAAAAATCCGGTAAGATGTAGAGAACTGTAAATTCCTACATTACATAATATTAAAACATCTATTCATCATACTTCGTCATCAGAGGTTGGCCTCTAACTCCTACGAATACTATAATATAATCACTTGTTTCAGTCCCATATTTTGATATTGCTCCATATTGTTTGCATGGACTGCATATTTTGTTTTGGCTAAAATAAAATCATACCAATTTATATTGTTCCAAATAATGGAACGAATAAAACCTGATAAATGGTTTGATCATAGCGAGTTCAAATGAGTCGTAGTCGTAGTGGCCATCTTCTGTGGAGTTCTAAGGCTGCCTTATTTATTTACTAGCTTCTGCGTGCGGCTTCCACATCGTGATACCAACATTTTGAATAGGCTATATGCTATTCCAGGTCACTATCTACGCCTAAGATTAAATAAATAAATAAATAATGCTGGTCTTTCCACACAGCATCATCTAGCCCCAAAGTAAGCAGAGCTTGTGTTATGGGTACTAACATGACTGATATACTACTTATATACTTTTTGTTTGTAAATACATTCATATTATACATAGAAACACCCAGACCCGAGACAAATATCTGTAGATCATACAAACATTTGTCGCGCTGCGGGGTTCGAACCCGCAACCTTATGCGTCACAGGCGGGCCTTCGCCCACTGCGCCACGGAGGTTGTCAAAGATTCCAAGTTTCATCCAAATATACAAAACACAAACATGCAAACATACTCACAAACTTTCAGATTTATTATATTATTAGGATAGGATATTAGGATTTACATACACATCAAATATAACATTACAGTTATAACCAATTCGTTATATCATTTACATAATAGCACTAAGGTTACCGAAAAACAGTGAAAAAGAAAAGAAATGAAATAAGGTACTTAAGTATAGTTATCAGAAACATGAGATCTTAATGCATATTATTAACCTAATTTAAATTTTCACTATAAATGATACACATTTGATTTTATTGTATAACTTATGACTTAGGAACTTTATATCTAGGGCCAACAATTTAATGTGCTCTCCCAAGCACAGAAGCGCTTACTTAATTTTTGTAGCAGTTAGTTAGTATCAATTATTAAAGCTGGCAATATAAGCTTAAAGGAGAAAATTTTATTTGCACCAAGAAAGTACCAGCCAGAAATAAAAAATATTATAAATTATTTATTCTGTTAAAACACGTTACTATTAACATTTTTTACTATGACACCTCACTCCTAAAACCAAAGGGGTGTTTCTAATTTAGATTACAAAATAATAACTGAAACTTGAAAAATCTTAACTTTTAGCAGCCGAGCATAAAGCAATTGGCTGTTATTGTTATTATGGCAATAATATCCCACTTAAATAAGATGCTTGGGACGCAGAAGGTTCTGGGTTCGATCCCCGCGGCGGGATAAATGTTTGTATGATTTGCAAATATTTATCTCGGGTCTGGGTGTTTCTATGTATAATATGTATGTATTTACAAACAAAAATTATATAAGTAGTATATCAGTTATCTGGTTCCCATAGTACAAGCTTTGCTTAGTTTGGGGCTAGATGATGCTGTGTGAAATGTCCAGCATTATTTATTTATTTATTTAAATAATAAAGCTGGAAGTTTGTGAGTTTGTTTAGATGTTTGGATATTTGGATGTTTGTATGTTTGTGTATCAATCACGCCTAAACCAGTGAACCGATTTGGATGAAACTTGGAATTGGTGTAGATAGTGACCTGGAATAGCATATAGGCTATTCAAAATGTTGGTACCACGCGGGCGAAGAATTATTGAATAAATGCAGAACGCAGAATGATGTTCTTTATCTCAGTTAGTAAGTACAGTTCTTTCAATGGATCTAGGCATTCGTGAAGTTAGCCGTTTCGATGTGCAGAACGCAATTTTGTGTAATTTGAGTCAGTTCATATTTCTTACCAAATATAAATACTATTTTAGTTTGGTTAAATAAAAAAAAAGTACCCAACCAACATAGAAAACCAACTTTAATCTTCGACTCAGGTCTAAAATTATTATGAGGTGAGGTTTTTTGAGGTTTGGGAAAGTATCAATCCCTCTATATTTTTGTCTGTAACTTTCTAACTGTTGTCTTATTAATTTTCCACAGGCCCTAAGACATTTTAATGCAGAGTATAAAGCAGCTTGTGCATTGCTGGCTCGATCCAACCTGCCTAGCTTCAACTCAACATTCCGAAGCTTGCACACAACATCAGCCAGATTCAACAGAAATAGCCCTAATGATGATAAGGATAAGGTTGATTTTTGATTGTAACAGTTGTATGTTGTATTCTGTAAAATGGATGTGTTAAGTTAAACCCCAGCAATACATTGGTAAAACTAAAAACTGCATTCAACTTTATGATGTAGCTTTTTGCATGATGCATGTACAATCATAGAGACAGAAAACTTCGAAAATCTGTTGTTTTTGCTTCTTGATCTAAGGGTGCAAGATGAAGAATGTAATGAGAGAGAATGGGGTGAAAGATAATATGCCAGGATCATATCGTGTCAAGTGGAAATCCATGGTTTTAACATCTTCTTTACTTACTCAAGTTTTGCCTGATGTGAAAACATTCACATTGTTTTATGTTTCAGGATAAAAAAGACAAGAACAAAAATGAAGAGATGTCATCTCTTCTTATGAAGGCTGCCTTTTGGATGATGACAACCATAATCCTAATAATGACAAGCTCAATGCTCATGCCCACCGACAACTCCCAGAATGAGGTATTTCTTCCTATATTGTTCCCTTGACAAATGACAATTATCATTGGACTGCACAATTATTCAAGAATGCAATAAAGAAAATAGATTGAGAAAATTCCTTCATTTGTGATGTTGGCATCGAAAAGAATGAACAAGGGTAGAAAAATAAATCTTTTTGAATGTCCCATAACTCGAAAACCGTCAGGCTTGTACTGGGTACAAGTTTGGTTTTTCTGATTCGTTTTGATGCCCTTCAATTTCAATTTCAATTTTTTTGATGCCCTTACCCGTAGTTAAAGTATTATACACTATTTACGGGACATACCTGTATACCTACTATCCATCCATATCCATACAATTATTTATTTATTTTGTAGCCCACTCACCCCATGTAATAAAGCTGAAAGTTTGTGAGTTTGTTTAGATGTTTGGATATTTGGATGTTTGTGTTTCAATCACGCCTAAACCAGTGAACCGATTTGGATGAAACTTGGAATAGATGTAGATAGTGACCTGAAATAGCATCTAGGCTATTCAAAATGTTGGTACCACGTGGGCGAAGCCGCGCGCAGTAGCTAGTAATATTATAAATGTGAAAGTAACTCTCGTCTGTCTGTCTGTTTGTAACCTTTTCACGCCCAAACCACTGAACAGATTAGGCATGGATAAAGGTTGTATCCCAGGCTAATTTTTATCCCGAAAACATCCTGAGGGACCGCGGGTTACACCGCAGGAGCCTAGCTAGTTATTATTATTATTATTATTGAGATGCAGGGCAAAGGCCTTTCCTTCTTCCACTCTTCGCGATCCAACGCTGTTACAGCTAGTTCTATAATAATAAGTCATCTAGTATAGTAAGTTGTTTATAAGTACTCCCGAGTTTCAAACCGGAGATTGTGAGTTCGAACTCCGGTCGTGTATCAATGAATTTTTACCTTTATTTGTAAAAAAAATCGTGAGAAAACCCACCCAACACCCAACAGGTATTGTATTCTTTTCCAACTTAAAATATTTTCCTAAATGTTTCAGATGATCCGCTACGTGTCCTGGAACGAGTTTGTCTACTCCATGCTCTCGAAAGGGGAAGTCGAGGAATTGATAGTGCGCCCCGATATGGAGGTCGTCACTATCATACTGCACGAAGGGGCTGTTCTCAAGGGAAAGCGAGTGAGTACAATGGCCGATGGGTCTAGGCATTCTTTCGGTGTGTAGAATTTTGTATGAAAAATTGCCACTGCACATGTCCAACGGCCTTTGATCATAAGTCTGCATGCGCCTTACCTTGTATTTCCCCTCTGCCTAAATGTACACGATTCCAAATCATGTACGTCTTATATTATTACGTACGTCATATATGAAATTTGCAAGAATGTGCGTAAAAATAAGGGTGTATTGTATTGATATTATTCATTCTGTAGGTAGGTATGTGTAAAATGGGACAAAAGATGGACTGGTAATATTAAAACTGCAACGGGATAGACAGCTGTAGCAAGGGACAGACAAATGGAGGGAATTGGGGGAAGCCTTTGCCTATAAAATGCATACAGACTATAACTTTAGTATAAAAATCATTGCATACAGACAAATAGTTTAGAAAAATTATAAACAGTGGAATATTAATGTAAACTTGTCTGAATAAAGGCTATTACTATCAATATTAAAACCTTTGTACACGTACTTTTTGCGCATGTGCGGATTTTACGTAATAATTGGATAATTTATATACATAATTTTCATACATAACCTTTTTCCCGTCCAAGTGACTGAACAGGACAGACGCGTGCATAATTTTTATAAAAATATTTTAAAACCATACAAGCAAGTTCAACCTGTGCTGCTAAGAAAATACAACCCAGTTCTAAAGTTCACCCTAACTGTCGCTTAAGTCCATTCAACGCGTCAAGTTTTGAACCTATTTAGCTGTTTCGAGACTACACTGCAGGCCAGAAAAATCGGAACGATGACGCACTTGCACACCCCAAAACCAGGTCAGTGTGGTGCATACTCGTCACAGCCTGATCTTACTAAAGCTGAGAACGATTTTAATGATACATTAAAAAATATCAATTTAAGAAAACGCAGAAACCCAGACATTGACGTAGCTATGAAAGATCTTCAAGATTCCCTAACGCTATCTTTTAAAACTATGCTGAATGCTGAAGTCTCCGAAATGAAGCAGCAAAATGCTCAAATTCTACAGTCAAATGCTGAAATTCTCAAGCTATTACAAGCTAATGCGGTCAACCTGGCGCAAGCTAACGAGAAAATAGCAGCTCTTGAGACTGAACAGGCAGTAACACTACAGCGAGTAACTGAGCTGGAACTCCAACTGCATGAAGTCCAAAAACAACAAAAAAAGAAAATGGTGGAAATTAGAAATGTCCCAAAAAAAGAGAAAGAAGACATCAAGGAAATATGCGCCAACTTATTTCAAACGGTAACCTTCAATCCCAAAGACGACAAACCACAGATGTACAGAAAAGGCAAGAATACAAATTCACCCATTATTATTGAATTCAACAATATTAATGAACGAGATCAGCTCCTAGCTGCAGTGAAAAAATATAATTCCGCTGAAAAGAACAAGATAAACTCGCATCATCTTGGAGTCGAAGGTGAAAAAACGAAAGTATACGTTTCCGAAGCAGTAACTACCATGACTAAACAAATATATGGAGAGGCGCGAGACCTGGTGAAAAATGGCCTCTACAAATTTTGCTGGATATCAAGAGGAAATGTCTTACTCCGCAAGGATGAGGGGCAGCCAGCTGTGGTGGTCAGATCTCTCGAGCAAGTATTAGGTCTACGTTCGATGTGACTATCTTGTATACTCGAGGAAAATGGTGATAAACCCAACTACCTGCTGCCAATCCTAGGTAGTTACAGTTATCTCTTAATAAGTAGCATTTATTTCTTTTTTGTAACACTAGAGATCATATTATATTATACTAAAGCTTACATATCATATACATTAATTATAAACAAATCCCTCGTCTATCGTCAAGCTAATTTATTACGCCTACGGCCACCAGAACAACACTCTCATAAAATAATGCACACTGTGCACCAACCAAACTCTGAAATTCTTTCTCTGTTGAGACAGTTTCACATAATATATAATAATGGTTAACAGAGATCTAGATTTGGTTACTGCTGACGTTGATCGTGAGATCAATGCTGGCGAGTCGTTCCTGGTCCAGGACATAAGTGCCTTCCACGAGATTAACTCTAAATCTGATATTTTTCTTAAGGTCATTGCGCAGAATATTAGAAGCATCAACAAAAACTTCGACGACTTTAATGTGTTTTTAGCTCGTTGCAATATGAATTATGACATAATCATCTTATCAGAATGCTGGCTTCAGAGCTGCAATAATATACCTACTTTAGACCATTACAACTCGTTCTTTACCTCAAAACATATCAATCAAAATAGTGGTATCGTAGCTTATGTCCGCAATGATATATTAAATGTTACTGTTTACGAGCCCCCCATGAAGGACGCTGATACACTGGTTGTAAATATAGGTAATCGTCATGTTTTTGTATGTATATACAGATCGCCATCTTTTGTGTCAACCACCAATTTTCTTAACTCGCTAGATGAATTGCTAAATAGTCTAAAACATATACCTAACATCTATATAATGGGCGATTTAAACATAGATATCAGTAGTATTAACAACAACCCCAAATCCGATGAATACTTGGATTTACTTGCTACCCATGGCCTTTTGCCGAGCCACACGATAGAAACACGCGAAACAAAATGCCTAGACCATTGCATTGTAAAATCAAAAACTAAAGTTTTCACAGCAATCTATAAGTTATCCATTACCGATCACAGCTGTGTTTACCTTGCCATTCCACGATCAGAGCCTTTCAATCTTCGGAACCTAGATAGCAAAAAAAGCAAACTAAACTATAAGTTAGTGGGTGATCTATTAGCTAACACAAATTGGAATGAGATACTGAGAACTGTAGATCCAAATAAAGCTACTGAACTTTTCATTAATGAACTTACCCGTGTCATCAAAAAGGCAACAGTATCCTATGTTGTTTCAAATAGAAAGACTACAATTCAGCCTTGGATCACGCCTGGATTATTGAGGTGTATGCGATTTCGTGACATACTACACAAACGCCATAAATTGTCCCCTAAGGATGAAAATCTTGCTATTACATACAAAAACTATAGAAATTATTGTAATAATATACTTCATAATCTTAAAAATGAATATGACAAAACGGACCTAATAAATAGCAAAAACGACATTAAAAACACGTGGAAAATTATAAAACGGGTGTGTGGTATTAATAGGAAAAATAATTTACAAACCCCAAATGAGCTCTTAAATCTAAAAGCATCGCCCCAGGATTCAATTGATTACATAAATGACTGCTTCGTTAATATAGGCAGCGACCTCGCTGCTGATATACTTCTCAAGACTAACCAAACAGAAGATCAATTGGTACAGGAACATGTAACTAAAGATGCTCCACTAAATTCATTTATGCTACTGGAAACAGATACTTATGAAATAAACACAATAATAGCCTCTCTGAAAAACACATCATCTTCTGGATGGGATGGCATTTCCTCACTGTTTCTAAAAAAAATCTCAAACTATCTATGCGCTCCTATCACTCATATATGTAATATTTCCATCGCCACTGGAGTATTCCCAAAATTATTAAAAGAATCCATTGTTATACCAATCTTCAAATCGGGAGAACGAGACAAAGTCACGAATTATCGCCCTATATCGCTTCTCCCTACTCTGGCCAAAATCCTCGAAAAGCTCATAAATCGTCGCATTGTTGATTATCTCGAACAAAATAATCTTCTCTCAAAAAATCAATATGGATTTCGTGGAAAATTATCTACTGTAGACGCAATTGAAAACCTAGTGTTCAACATTGCTGATAAACTAGATAAAAAACAGAAATGTCTTGGTGTTTTTCTTGATTTGGCCAAAGCCTTTGATACTATCTCAATCCCTCTATTATTACGTAAACTCGAGTCCATCGGTATAAGGGGTGTACCATTAGACCTATTAACAGACTATCTCAGTGAAAGATCACAATCAGTTAAAGTAGGTGACAACCTAAGTTGTAAACGGTTTGTTAATTTTGGTGTGCCACAAGGCTCTGTTTTGGGACCAACGCTCTTCTTAATATACATAAATAGCCTCTGTGACACATCAATATACAATGGCAAAATTATAACCTTCGCTGATGATACCGCTATAGTATTTACAGGCTCAACTTGGGAAGAAGTGTATCAAACAGCTGAAAAAGGAATGGAAAAAATTACTACTTGGCTTAACTCTAACTTGCTAACCTTAAACTTATCAAAAACTAAATATATTACATTTTCTATTGACAGTTACGGCCAGCCTAGATCAAACCTTACTCTTAAAGCTCACACATGTTCCATTAAGAATAGTGGAAGCTGTAACTGTTATATACTTTCCCCTACAGACCAAATTAAATATCTCGGCATAACACTGGACAAACACCTTAGTTGGAAGCAACATATTGAAAACTTAAAATTACGAATTCGTAAATTAATACCAATATTTAAAAAAATAAGACAACTTAAAGATAATGATACAAATAAAACTGTATACATAACGCTCTGTCAATCTATAATATCATATGGTATATCTGCCTGGGGCGGGGCGAGAAAGACATTTCTGTTAAAAATTGAACGGTCTCAGCGTTGTTTGATAAAAGTGCTAACCTCTAAACCTTTTCGATACCCTACAGCAAACTTATACCGTGAGTTCTTAGTTTTGACTGTAAGACAGCTCTTTATCAAATTCATCCTTATTAAGCAACACTGTCGCCGAAATCCTAAAATGACCTGCAAGAGAAGAAAACACGAAGTATTTCAAGTCCCTACTTGCAACACAGTTTTTGCTGATGGCTTTGCCTATGTTTTGGCACCGTTTCTGTATAACCGCATAAGTAGGAAAGTTCCTCTGTGTGAAAAATCAAGATTTATGTTTAAAAAGGCATTATATGACTATCTTCAAACACTTAGCTATGACGAAACAGAAAAGCTATTCATAAGGGATAAATAAACTCATCAATAGGATAATTTTAAATATAACAAAATATCTTAAACTATGTAATAAAATATCATAAGTATATGTATATATAAATACAGTTACCAAATACATACATATATTTATTTGTACTTCCAAAATTATAACATTTGTATATTTATATAAGTATTTTACTTTGTCCTTCCAACTTTGAATATAACATAATATCTTAAATTATGTAATGAAATATTATAAGTATAAAGTATATATAAATACAGTTAATGAATACATGTATATTTTTTTGTACTTACAAACATCGTTTAAGACATCGTTTTTTATTTTTACATGATCTCTAGTTTTTAACTTAATTTTAGTAATTATTAGAATTAGTACTTAGTTAAGTAAAGATTGCGCAGCAATAAATACTTAGTTATGGATGTATGATTAGATTATACTAATTTAAAAAAAAAAAAAAAAAAAAAGTTTTGTCCTACTTTTTATGTCCGAAAGTGCACTGCAATAAAACCTTTTGTTCGCAATTCTTTACCTGACACTCGAAACAAAAGACTGGTTATCGGGGCCTTTTGTTTTAGTTGCACCGGACTTATTGGTCTTATCTCTTTGTTTTGTGTGCACGCATAAATGACCCGTATTTATATGGGGCGGGAACCATTATCTTGCCGTAACACAGTTTTCAACTAGCACGGAAGGTAAGGTTATTTTAACTGTTTAAGTACCGTCATTTTGCGTAAGTTTACTTGTTCATTGTATTTTAGCATCAAACATTACCTACAATGTTGTTAGATAACATTAGTTAGTTTAATAGGTACCTAAACAAATGTTTTGTAAGTAAGTTGAAATAAAATTCTATTCTATTCTATTCTATTCTATAATATGCACATTAACAAGACTTTGACGACATATCTCCGTCATTTGATTCTGAATGTAACTTCGGACAATGAGCATGAGTTCACTAGTGAAACGTGTAGATGGCGCTAACCGGTGCTTAACCGATAAATATGAGCTTATCACGAATTTCGAAGTCTCGTCAGGGTTCCGTGGCCGAGCGGTTGAAGGCACTCCAGCCTTAGGAGGATCGTCTGATCGTCGCGGGTTCGAATCCCGTCGGAATATGAAATACCAAGTGTGGATTAATACTATAAAAAATTACAAAAAACTTGCATCTAAATACAAAGGCAGAGTTCTTTTTTGTTCCGTTCTGCAAAGTTTTTTAGTGGTGTGTGTCCAATACATACATACATACATACATAAAGTCACGCCTCTTTCCCAAAGGGGTAGGCAGAGACCACGGATCTCCAGTCGCTACGATCCTGACACACTACTTTCGCCTCATTCACTCTCATTACATTCTTCATACATGCTCGTCGGTTTAGGGTACTTTTGACCTGGCCCTTCTCCAAAATGTCGCCAATTTGGTCCAAGAAGGTTCGCCTAGGTCTTCCCCTTCCAGCTGTCCCATGCACACTCGCCTCATACACTTGCTTTGTCAAACGACTGTCATCCATCCTCTCTACATGCCCAAACCATCTTAACATACCTTTCTCGATCCTCAACACTACATCTTCTTTCACTCCACATTGTTCCCTTATCACACTATTTCTCACTCTATCATTCAACGTTACCCCACACATACTACGCAACGCTCTCATTTCAACAGCATTCACTCTACTCTGATGTTTTTTCTGCCACACCCAACTTTCACTTCCATACATCAATGTTGGTACCAACACTCCTCTATGAACTGCCAGTCGTGCCTTATCGGACACTTTCCGGCTGCTCATAAAATCATGGAGAGCCCCATTCACTCGGTTTCCAGCATTCACTCTCCTTTCGATATCCTCATCGTACTTCCCATCTCTTGTAAACAATATCCCCAGATACACAGTGTGTCCAATAAACGTTACCTATTCTTATTGTGTAATGAATGGTTCATTCCAGGCGTCTCACCGCGTGTACCACATGAACGTTGGCGACATACATCGCTTTGAAGAGAAACTGCGAGAAGTGGAACAGAGTCTAGGCGTCAAAGAAGGTAGGTACAAATAAATGACTTACCGCACCAAACTTAATATGACAGTCCAATGATCTTTTAGTACAGTCGCAATTTATCCTCAATGCGCGATAAATATCTGATGCTGCGGGCACACTAACGGTAAATGCCATTGATTATCGCGTGTAAGGACGTTGAACGTTGGTGTGACCACTATCAACGGGAAACGTCATTTAAAATGCCGTTGAAGGCGAGTGGCGGTACATCACAGAGATTAACGCGACGATCAACGCGTTGTTAGACATTGACGATGCCGTTGACGTTGGTGGTTGAATATGTCTAAGGGTAGTCAAAGACATGTCCGAATACACATTTTGCAAAAGTTAGCATTCTATACGTGTCAGGTTGCAAGCGCATGACAAAAAAATTTGATCTTGTTTATATTTTGTTCAGTTTTCTTTTGCTGATCTTTACCATGATTTGGCCACTGACTCATACGAACTTACTTACTTACCATGATTTTTGTTGACCACTTTTATAAAATGATTGCAGGCGTTCGCGTGATCTACGACCGGAATGGGAGCGTGGCGGGGAAAGTGATCACTTCTCTACTCATAGGAGCCGTCATACTGTCATTCCTTTACTCGACCAAGAGCATGAGAATGAACATCAATTTAGGCGGGTTTGTAAGTAAAGTCGATGTTGCATTTTCGAAGAAGAAAACCTACTACTTACTAATTCAAATACTAATTCCTCGGCAAGCCGTCGGACTCGATATAGGAAAATTCCCCACCAATTTAATAGTTGGAAAGTCGATCTTGCCGTTTTGTTCCTAGTGTTTTCGTTGAGTAACTATTTAAGATTCCGTTATAGAATCCGCCGGCTTTTCGAATAAATAAAAATAGATCTCTCAAGAGTACAGGCGACTAGTCGAGGAGCAACTTTCTATTTTAATATACTTTATGATACAATGAATATTTTGCTATTCATTCAAATAGCTTATGTATGGGATACAGTACAGTGAGAAACTTTAAAACAGCGCCATCTATCTCCAAATTAAGTAGTTTTTCTTTGAGAACCAGACCTCTAACAGGGATAGTAGCCTAACATGAAAGGGATTTTTAAAGGGTTCGCTTGTATTTTAAAACTAAGGGAGGCTTGCATACATATTTCTTTACGTAAACATGTTTAGTCAGCTGTCAACAACTGTCAAACGTAAGTAAAACGTTGCAGCTAAACGTAATACAATTAATAGGTGATATCAGACAGTTCATTCCAGTGATCGCATCACTCGAGATGGTAAAAGTAAATTCTTACTCGAGATTGTGATCCGTATTATCAGATGGTTAATTTTAGTATTCCATGCGAAATAAAACGTCTGAACACAATATGAAACAAAATTTCCGAGTAAATTCATTACTGAACCGATCCAACAGTGTTGGATATTTTCATTCGGCATCTTTCTCTTTATGTCAATCACTCGGAATGATCGAAAAATTACGCATTCATTCGAGTGATGCGATCACTCGAATGAACCGACTGATATCACTCAAAGCAAGCCGCCTTACGTGCGTGTCAGCTCAGTAAGATCGCTAAGGCAAGGTTTTATTTTATGCTAACCTCCAGCCGGCGTTTAAGGTAAAATTATTTATAATAATTTTATACATCAGCTCTTCCAGCGTTTAGATTTTGTTTAGACTTCAGGATTAAATTGGTTGAAAGCTATAAGTTAGTCTGAATTGACGCTATTTCCCACAACTCATGTCTCTAAAGTTACCAAACAAAAAAAAAATTCTAGCAAATATTACTTATTGTTGTGTAAATATGTACTTAGAATATATATAATACATAAACCTACTAAACATTTTTATCTAAAATATGGTAGGGACCCTGATTTTAGTCATACAAATATAGTAATACTTTGTTCAAGTTTGTCTTTGATGTATTTTCAGAATCAACTCGGCCGTGCTAAGTTTACTTTAGTAGACTCTATGAGCGGCCAAGGAAAAGGCGTCAAATTCGAAGATGTAGCCGGACTCAAGGAGGCCAAGGTTGAAGTTATGGAGTTTGTCGACTATCTTAAACGGCCCGAGCATTACAAGAACTTAGGCGCTAAGGTAACCGTTATATACAGAGTGGGGCCAAATTTAACCGTATTGATGTAAGGACATAAAAAAAGAAAAGGTAGGCCTGTTTGTTTAGCAGGTTTGTTCTTAAAAAACGTTGTTTTCTTCGAAATAGATTTATGTTGAAGAAAACAACGAAACAAAAAAGAAAAGAAAGTTGCCTCGCCCTATAAATTTTAAAATTTTAAAGTCAAAAGACAGTCAAAAAGCAGTGATTCAGTAGGACCAGCAGCCTTAGGGTCGATTCACATCTGACCGAAGATCCGTCGCGGATTATCGGTCGCGGAACGCCAGAACTGACAAATGTATAGAAAAACACTCGACCGTTCACACTCGACGGACTAACGTATCATCCGTCGGAGTGTTTTTCTATACATTTGTCAGTTCTGGCGTTCCGCGACCGATAATCCGCGACGGATCTTCCGTCAGATGTGAATCGACCCTTATTGTCTAACTTGAAATCCATTCCCATTTGTCACATGCCACGAAAATGACAAAACAAAACACGTCATTTTTCGGTATTGTGTGATTGGTTGAGCTCAAAAATATTTTACAACTAGAAATTAATTAATCGAATGATCTTTCCTAACAAGTTATTTTTAATATTTGCATGCCTAATATAGGTAGAATATATCTGGACTAACCTTAGTACCATAAGACCTAATTGTTACTTATATTCTGGCAAATAAACGAATCTTATCTTATCTTATCTTAATTGGGATGATAAAAACGTAAAAAAACAGGGTCACGACTGTATCCCCAAGGCGCGGTAGACATTCTCTCAGATCTTTATATTCCAGATCCTTTGAAGATGTCTAAGGGGGTAGTCAGAGGCATGTACAAATACATATTTGATACATGCCCACATCTTGCAGAAGTTAGTATTCCATACGTGACAGGTTGCAAGCCCATCGCCGCCTATAAGAATACTAACTGGTTTCCTCACGATGTTATCCTTCACCGTTCAGAGCTCGTGTTAAAGCGCATATACATTTTACGAAACGCAAAATCCATTGATGCACGGCCGGAATTCGATCCCACGACCTTCGGATTGAAAGTCGAGGTACAACCCGATTCAGCCAACACGGCTCTCAACTATAACATCACAGATAAATCCAAATCGTTATAGCTAATAAATACAAATAAACATAATAAAAACCTGGAATGGATTTAAAATTGGACAAGAAGGCTGCACTTTGATTATATTCCATAATCTTTTAAAAAATTTGGTGATTCTACTTCTTCCAACTAAATACCATGAAAAACCAACACCAAACACGGTTTGTCGTCTTCTTCCTTTTTCGGTGTTCAATTCCTAAATTCAGGAATCTAAAATGGCGGCGATAGTGTTCTCTCACTTGAAACTAGCGCCGTCATTAGTGTGCAAGCGAGATAGCATGATTATCGCCATTTCTAGCTAGCTATTTCCATCTAGCTGGCTAGATGATGCTGTGTGAAAAGTCCAGCATTATTTATTTATTTTTATTTCAGATTTGATTATATAATGAACCGAGTCTTAATCACATTTGAATAGCCATGTCTTAATTTCGTCCGCAGGTCCCAAAGGGCGCGTTGTTGCTAGGGCCGCCTGGCTGTGGTAAGACTATGCTTGCGAAGGCAGTTGCGTCCGAGGCTAACGTGCCCTTCCTCTCTATGAACGGCTCAGAGTTCATCGAGATGATTGGTGGCCTTGGCGCTGCTAGAGTCAGGTTAGTACAGATTTATCAACCCTAAGGTGATATCAGGTAGTTAATTTTTCATTCATTTACGCCTTTCATTCGTCTCAACACAAAAATTCACATTTCCGAATGAATTCATTACTGACCCAACAGTGCTGGATATTTTCTTTCGGTATCTTTCACTTCTCATCAGACATACAGTGGGCACCTTGGTGCATGCTTTTCGCCGATGACATCGTCCTTTTGGGAGAAGATGCTTCTAAGGAGAGCAGAGCTGGCTGAGCAGGCTGGAAAAATGGCGGGAGAGACTGGAAAAAGTGGGCTTAAAAATATGCAGAACCAAAACTGAACACCTGTTTTGTAATTTCGGACATTTCGGAGGTTCTTCCAGCTTCTCTCCCATCGCCTTCGATGGTGTATCCCATCCAGTCTACTCCGATTTTCGGTACTTCGGATCATTGATCCAAGATGAGGGAGGAATAGACTGAGACGTCAAAAACAGAATTAATGCCGAATGGATGAAATGGTGACAATACGTCATTAGACCTGCCATGCTGTATGAATCTAAGTGCTGGACTACGAAAGCGACGGATGAAAGAAGAGTGCATGCGACAGAGATGCGAATATTATTTATTTTTATTTTTTATTTAAAAAAGGACACCCAACACGGGTATACACTTCACATTCCAAAACAAAAACAAAATGTCTTAACCCTAGTGTTCCCATAATTACAGGGTATCACAACATTGAGATAGATGTGCGGAATGACGCGAATGAAAAAGGTGAATATATTAGGGGAAGTCTGAAAGTAGCGCCGCCGGTGACTGAAAAGTTGAGCAATAGGTTAGCGTGGTATGGGCACGTAATGCAGAGGTATGAAAGTCGCTTAACTAAAAGGGTCATATTCATTTTTGACCCGAGTCCAACACTTAAGTCGGCTGTCTTTTTAGTTTTTATGGTTCCGTATTACTAAGACTTCGCTGTCTGTCTGTCACCAGGCTGTATCTCATGAACCGTGATAGACAGTTGAAATTTTCACAGATGATGTATATTTCTGTTGCCGCTATAACAACAAATACTGAAAATCAATAAAGTGTAAGGTGTGGGAGCCTCACACAACAAATGTGTTTTTTTTGACGTTTTTATAGACTCTTTGTGCGCGAGTCCGACTCGCACTTGGCTGGTTTTTTTTATTAAAACGTAATATAATCAACATTCCAGGGATCTGTTCAAAGAGGCAGCGTCCCGCGCCCCTTGCATCATCTATATAGACGAGATAGACGCGGTGGGTCGCGCGCGTTCCTCGGGCCCCGCCTCCCTCGGCCCTGGCGGCGGCGAAGGGGAACAGACGCTGAACCAGCTACTCGTAGAGATGGACGGCATGAAGTCACGCGAGGGGGTCGTTGTTCTCGCCAGCACTAACCGAGCCGACGTGTTAGATAAGGTAATTTATACTCTGTTCGCGGAAACATGTCAATATACGGGCGCTCTCTTGCACAATTTTATGGAAGTGAATAGGATGGGACTACGTGCGTGAGTCATCGTAAGTGACTAAGATTGTTCAGTCGGTGTGTCCATTCCCTTAAAATGTTAAATTGCGGAAAGTCTAAGCTAGGCTAATATACTGTGGATTTATAGGAAGGGGCAGTAAAGACCTTAACGGTTATACAGGAAAACGTTCTTTGCAGACCATAACTTCGGTTGGCCTTAAGGAGTCTACGGGCGTAACATTAAGATCGGTGAATTCGGCTCGGGAATCGAACCTACCGGGATATCTAAATAGATTAAAGGATAATAAAATTATTAAAACAATGCTTTTATTAATTTTAGACATAACATTTACTACTTAAGACCTACATAATCGATATCTAAATAGAAATAGTGTTGGTTTTATTTTTTAAAACGTCCAGGTTCGATCCCCGAGTTGAGAACGAGTTTTTTTTTAATGTATGATTGCAGTTTTCCTTGTTACTAAAATCGATGACATGGTTCCTAAGAACAGATCTTCGTGTGTCTTATAGTTTCAGGGTTTCCCATACTGACCGATCTAAATGATACACCCTGTATTATATAGAATAGAATAGAATAGAATAGAATAAACATTTATTTGGCACAAACACACACAAGAAAGCACTAAAGGAAAAAGAAAACAAACTATGAAGAAAGACAAACAAAATACATGTAGGTAGGAAACATCAAACTTATGAATTATAACATGTTTAAAAACAAACAATAACAAAGATGAGTCTACGTAGTCCGAACAAAAAGTCATGGGTCCAAGTGCTATTAGCCCATATCCTGTGTGTGGTTTGTCCAAAAAGGTCGAGTCTCAGCGTTGTGCTACCTTTACAGGTAGCGCTGGTTTTCAGACTAGACCTACACGGTGAGTATATATATAAGTAAAATATTTATATACATAGTTTCAGTCAGTCAGACAAAGAATCGCGTGTCAGACCAGGCAATGGAACAAGGCCAGGGCCTAGCAGATGTTACTTTATCATATTGCCTTGTCTGGCACGAATAGGCATGATGACAGTAATCAAGTTTCGCCAAAATATTTAACTGGTCTAATTAAATAGGATTCCAGGATTGAGAAAAAATGCATTTATTGTCCTAATAATATCGAGATTATTAAATTATTTAATAAAATAAATCTACAAAATACAACAATCCTTCAATAACAGGCAGGACAAAGACATCGACCGTCGCTGATGAAAACGCTAGTGAAGGGAAACCTTCCACTGTGCCGCGAAATCTCATCGACATGTGTATTCTACCCGTACTTAACTATGGTGCCCAAACATGGTCTTTAACCGAGGCGCAGAATAATTCTAATAAATGTTATTCTATTTTCCAGGCTTTGCTTCGTCCGGGGCGCTTCGATCGACACATTCTCATCGACTTGCCGACTCTTATCGAGCGAGAGGAGATATTCCATCGCCATCTCAAATCTATCGTATTAGAGGAGTTACCCAACCATTATGTCAAAAGGTATGCTATAGTCATTATCGCTCATTAGCGCCATCCTCCGGTTTCACTCGTTGAATGACAAAATTATCATGATCCTGTTTTGTTTTTTAAGTCGGTGATTATTTTTTATTAGTCACAAATTATTTGTATTTTAAATAGTAGGTCATATATTAAATTGTTCAATATAGGAGCAAAATCGGATTGTGTCTGAGCACCCCTTCGAATACTACAGAAGGGGAACTGCATATCGATTGAGATCAGCTGTTCTTTTCAATTTACTGACCCAATATAAATATTTTATAGGTACTTAGGTACTGTAAAATAAAGATTATTAAAATTTTGAGATTCTAGTTTACAACAACTCTTTTTTTAAGCTTATTTCTGCATAATGTTTGTTTGTTTTGACGTAATAGACTTGATCTGAGAGGATGTCCACCGTGCCTTGATCATTCGTGATCCTGTTTTGTTCGTTTGTTGTTAAGTCGAGTTTGATGTTTCAAATTATGTTCTTGAAACCCATTTTATCATACTATAAAAATTAAAAAAAAAACGATTGAATACAAAAATTTCAAACATTAACCTAAGGCGAGGCAAAATGTGGAAATCAGGAAAGAAAATATGAATTTATACCAAAAATCGATACCACAATAAATCAAAGGGATAAAATTTTAAATAACTCATCTAAACATATGATCCTGGTGCTACTTTTATCACTTTAAAAAATATCGCTGTTATTCCTATGTAAAGTTTTCCTGAAACAAAACTAGATGTCGCTACTAAATTTTGCCAAAAGCTAGATCGCGCTATCGAAGCGATTTGGCAACGCAATGATACCGATGTAAGAGCTCTGCACGGCGCGTGAAAGACAAACATTTAAACAATTTATTTTTATAGAGGTGCTGAGCGACCATCCGAGGTCGTGACAGCCTTTCAATAATTTTCTTAGAAATTTATGTTCGACAAATTCGACATAAAAAATATGATCCTTCCGATCCCTTGGTTATTGTTGGTTAATTTTTCATTTTCAATTATACCAAATAAATAAGCCAAGCCAATGGTAATTAATTAGTTTGCATTTATGTATTGTATATTAATTAATTATTTTTTGATATTAAATAACTTTCATATGGAAACTCATTACAATTTCGACTTACTTTTGAAGATTAATAAATTAACAGCCTTACCAAAAAATGTGACATAAAGTTATAATTCGGAATAAACCAAGAATAACCATACATTTTGACAGTTTACATTAAACTCAGGAATAACTTTATACCAGGTTTATTAGTAGGCACCTAAGAGTGCAACGAAGCAGCCATGCCTTACTCTTGTCAAATAAGTCTAAAGTAGCGAGCTCGACTGACTTTAAACTGGTCTAACAAGATGAAGGAATCATAGGAAGTGTCTGCCTGCTTGGAAAACTTGAACAACTTCCCGAAGTAACGTGTATATAACGATGTTTATCGTGCAGTTCGAAAATTGCCTGAGAAATAAGAGTTAGTTGGTGAGGTTGTGAAAGGGTGTGCACGGCATTCCAGGCTCGCGTACCTAACGCCCGGGTTCAGCGGCGCTGACATCGCGAACGTGTGCAATGAGGCCGCCTTGCACGCCGCGCGGTTCAAGCAGACCATCGTCAAAGCGCAGGACCTGGAGTACGCCGTCGAACGGGTCGTGGGTGAGTGATACTGTTATTGAACTGAAAACTTTTTTAGGCGCGTTAGGCATTTTTGAGATGGGAGAAAAATATCAAACTCAGTCATGTGACTTCTTACTGTACCCTTAATTTCGTCGCACATTGTATCGTCATAATATAGGTGAGACTAGGAACTATATATCTAAAATTATATGGGTGAGACAGACTTCGCCTTTGAATGAGACAGCTCCGGGTTCAAATCCTAGAGAAGGATAGTAACTTTTTGCACTTTATTTTTTTTGAAGTGAAAACTTCTTTAGGCGCTTTTGGCAGTTTTGAGATGAGAAAAAATTATTGGATTCGCCTCGAAAAGGTCACGTGCGAGTCACGTGACTGCTCACCGACACCGGTATTATTGTCAGGTTTGAACCGTTCAAGTTTTCACTTCCGCCGGCACTCCTGGTGTGCATTTTGAGAAATAAAACTAACACTATTTCTATTTAGATATCGATTGTGTAGGTCTTAAGCAGTAAATGTTTTATTAAACATGATGTCTATAATTAATAAAAGCATTGTTTTAATATTCTTTAATTTATTTGAATAGGTGTTCGAAATGACTACCATTTTTCTCAATACAAATTCAACTCGTTTAGGTGCGAATGCAGTTTTGTATGAATGCTGTTTTCCTTGTTACTAAAATCGATGACATAGTAAAGTATAGTAAAGTAAAGTAAAAAGTGATTTATTGACATATTTTTTTTTTATTACATATTGTTTTGCATCCATAGGCTCCCGAACTAGTTAAAAACTGTGTTTCAGGAGCCAGTGGCTTCCCCTTATTGGTACTAACACTTTATTTAATTATGTCTAGCGCATACATTACGCATATTATAGGTTATATGTTTATTTTTTTACTACTGTTTTTAGTACTTACTGTTCCTAAGAACAGATCTTTTTATGTCTTATAGTTTCAGACTTTTCCATACTGACCGATCTAAATGTTACGCCCTGAATATTTAGATTATTTAAAATTTTTATTGCAAATGCAAAACGCTCTCAAAAGTACGCGATATGTTTTATTATCAGGGGGTACGGAGAAACGAAGTCACGCAATGTCACCCGCCGAGAAGAAGATCGTGGCGTACCACGAGTCGGGACACGCGCTGGTCGGCTGGCTGCTTGAGCATACTGACGCCTTGCTAAAGGTGATTCTTACTGTACAGGGTCCAAAACACGAACACTGAACTCGAAGGGGGGTGGTACAGCAACACACAACCAAATCCAAAAGCGTTTACCGAAAAAAAATAACCGGAGCAGATAACGTTTTTATTTATTTGGTCAGCCAGAAATGTGCGCAACCTGCGGCCGCGGGCGAATAGCGATATCCTCGATTGCGTACATTATTATTTATATTGTTGGTTTTTCAATATTTTTTTTTGCTTTATAAGAGAAATTATAAGGTAGGTATGGTCTTATTTGATAAGATAAGGAATGTGTACATCAGGGGAAGTTTGAAAGTAGCGCCAGTGACTGACAAATTGAGAAGTGAAAGGTTGGCGTGGTATGGGCATGTCATGAGGAGGGATGAAAGTCATATAACACGACGAGTGATGAGTATGAATGTGGATGGATATACCGGTAGGGGTAGGCCTAAGAAAAGATGGATGAACTGTGTGAATGCGGATATGTTAGTGAAAGGAGTGAGTTCTGATATGACGAGTGATAGAGGGAAATGGAAGAAAGAAACATGTTGTGCCGACCCCACTTAGTGGGATAAGGGCAGGAAGAAGAAGAGTATGGTCTTATTTGATTGTACTATGTGTAAATGTATTTGTAACTATCTAAATTTGGTTTATAAAGCTTTAAATGATTTCATCTGCGTTCGCCCAGGTGACCATAGTGCCGCGGACTAACATGGCTCTCGGTTTCGCCCAGTACACCACTTCAGACCAGAAACTTTACTCTAAGGAAGAGGTGAGGATTTATACATATTTAGTCGTTAAAGAATACAAATAACAAAAATTATTATATACTAGCTTCTGCGCGCGGCTTTGCCCGCGTGGTACCAACATTTTGAATAGCCTATATGCTATTCCAAATCACTAACTACGCCTATTCCAAGTTTCATCCAAATCGGTTCACTGGTTTAGGCGTGATTGATACACAACCATACAAACATCCAAATATCCAAACATCTAAACAAACTTTCAGCTTTATTATATGAGTGGGAAGATAAATTAATCTATCTCGACTTTCAATCCTAAGGTCGTGGGCCGATATTTATGTGCGCTTTAACACGAGCTCTTCACGGTGAAGGAAAACCCGTGAGGAAACCCGCAGCTTAGTCAGCTCCACACGTATTGACGTCGTCTTTCCTGTGGGCCAGGCTGATTAAGCTGAGAGGATGGTTTAGGTGCTGGGAAAGCCTATCACATCAAACAATGTCCCAGGCACTACAGCGTCCCGTTGAGTGTAGGCATGGATTGCCTCCTGACGCCGTATAAATCATCTAATAGAGATGTGAAGGCCTAAGTTTCTGTTTTTGTAATTGTCAGGAGATCTTAATGAAAGAAAACATAAAATTGCGTGGAAAATTAGCAAATTAAAGAAACCTAGACGACCATAATGGTAACTTTTCTAATGTAACTTTCTCAGCTAGATAAAACTTTATACACACAGACACAGGTAACATTACATCAAAAGAGAATAGGTACAAAAAAACAAAAGTAGGTATAAGGTAAGTAGGTGACAATTAATAAAACAACAGACGTAGGTAGTTAGGAACCTATACCTACTCGCCTAGATACAATCTAAAAAAGGAGTAATCTCAGCTTTATGTTGTTCTGCACCGGGGTACAGGGCAACGCTGATTTTCAGACTACTCCTGGGTTGGTGACATACATCCGACAAAAGTAATACCAGTTAGGGTCGGTTCATATCTAACGGAAGATCCGTCGCGTATTATCGGTCGCGGAACGCCAGAACTGACAAATGTATAGAAAAACACTCGACCGTTCACACTCGACGGACTAACGTATCATCGGTTGAGTGTGAACGGTCGAGTGTTTTACCGATAATACGCGACGGATCTTCCGTTAGATATGAACCGACCCAAGGAACAAAAAAATAGATGTAACCTTATAGTGATAGATAAGACAGGACAAGTCTGTCGGGCCAGCTATTAATAGTATTATTGATGGCTGTATTAGAATTTTTTTGAAAATTATGATGTGTTTAAATCTTATTGTCCGTATCTGTTTTTGCTTACTACATCTATAGAACCATAAAAATAGCCAATATGTCGCTCATGCTACTTAAAATGGACTATAGTTACTAATAATATCGTGTATTGCAGTTGTTCGACAGAATGTGTATGGCTCTGGGCGGGCGCGCGGCAGAAGCCATCACTTTCAACTCCGTCACGAGCGGGGCGCAGAACGACCTCGAGAAGGTCACTAAAATTGCCTATGCACAGGTATCGTATATACTTACAGGGTACATTTTTGAGATGGACCATGGACCTTAACCGTTGTAGCTACAAAAAAATGCTCTTAGGAGACCTCCCTAACTTTTTGAGATGTTTGAACTGCAAAAGTCAGAAGTCGTCAAAAACTTTTCTTATTCATTTTGTACTGAAATTTGATGAATGAACTCGAGAATTTTTTTTGTTGCTTTTTTTTAACATTAAAAACTCACCACCCATAGTGTCTTTTGATCCCAACAAGTATTCAGTTCATTATAATTTTTTAGTACAAAATGTACATAAGGGAAAAGTTTTTGACGATTTCTGACTTTTCTAGTACCTACTCAAACCTTAATTGGCCCCAAAGAGTCTTTTGACCCCTACATGAAACGATTGGCATAAAATGTTTTTTTTTACTGTTCAAAATATTTCAAAAAGTCAGGGAAGGTTTCCTCAGAGCGTTTTCCTGTAGCTATAACGATTATGGTCCTGCCCTCCGTGGCCCATCTCAAAAATACACCCGTATAAATATTAATGGACTTTTCACACAGCGTCATTCTAGCCCCAAACTAAAGCAAAGCTTGTACTATGGGAACTGAACCAGATAACTAATAATTTTTAATGTGATAAACCACACTCAAAAATGACGATTATGACGACTAAGGGTTCCGTAGCCAAGCGGTAAGGCACTGCGACTTTACAAGGATCGTCTGATCGTTGCGGGTTCGAATCCCGTCGGAATCGAAAATTTTGATAAGACTTTTCATTTCTCAGATAACTAACATAACCTAGTAGTACTTAGTAGTTTTTTTCAAAAACTTACGATTTGATTTGCTAAGTTTTTTTGGGAAAAGTGTTTCTAATGGGAATAAGCGTCGATTGAGACCTACTTGTTTTTTTTTGAAATGTCATTTTCTAGGCTGACAGGACATTTTTTTCAAAAATCAAAAAATACAGTTGTTTTTTTCTTTAAAGTAAACCTATAGTTTCCTAAGAATAAAACCTTCTAACTACAAAAGAAAAGGTAGCTACGCTCAGATAAAAATTCCATTGGTGGTCACCCATCCACTTACGGACCGTTGCTTAACTTTGTTTCCAGATCCGTGTGTACGGCATGTCGTCGGCGGTGGGTCTTCTCTCGTTCCCGGACCTGAAGGCTCACGGCCGCAGCCCCTTCAGCCGCACGCTGAAGAACCTCATGGACTTGGAGGCGAGGAAACTCATCGCCAGCGCCTACTACAGGACCGAGGAAGTGCTGCGGACTAACCAGGACAAGTTGGAAGCTGTGAGTGCCGACTTATAGCCGTATTGCAGCTTCGCTTGCGTGCCAACACCATTTAAGACATTTTTTTATTTATATTATTAAATAAATAAATGTCTATAATAAATAAATGTCATTTATTAATTTATATTATTAAACTAAACTAGCTTCTGCGCGCGGCTTCGCCCGCGTGGTACCAACATTTTGAATAGCCTATATGCTATTACAGGTCATTATCTACGCCTATTCCAAGTTTCATCCAAATCGGTTCACTGCTTTAGGCGTGATTGTTACACAAACATACAAACATACTCACAAACTTTCAGATTTATTATATTATAAGTATATTAGGATTAGGATATTAGAATAAATAAATGTCTACCTACTATTATCTAAGGCGTTAACCTAGTGAAATCTCATTCAAAAAACTAAAATAATAAAATAAATACTGTAGAAAATTAACACATTTTTTAAAATACACAAAATACATTAACTTTCCAGAAAGAAAACTAGAATTACTGTTAGGTAAACTATAACTATACCCAGCAGTGGGCAAAGGTTGTGGATGATGATGATGATGATGAAACTATAACTATACTAGGCATCAAGGAGCCTAGCTATTTTAGATAGCCAAATATGTTATTCCACGCTACGACCTATATCTATTCCATCCAATTGTCATCCAGATCCGTTCAGCGATTTTAGCGTGATTTAGTAAGAAACATCCAAACTACTTTTTCCCTTTGTACGATGGTAGGATGAGTTACAAGCGAGATATCCCCTTGAAGTGTAAAATACATTTATAGAACCTTAAAAGCTTCAAATTGACTTCAAAATTATAATTAATTCAACTTTGAAGCTTCTGTTCAAGCTCTCGTTGGTGAATTGTGTGATTTAGTATTGTATCGTTACTGTAGATGGAGCTGCGGTGAGAAGTTATGATTGGCACACTAGATGGCGCTGTGTTAAATACACAATTCAAATTTAGAATTGGCTAGTTGCCTACACTAGGTACGCATATAAAGTTCCAGCCGTTGTTTCCATGAAACCGAGAACTTGAGGTCTTCCAACACTATAAAATAAAATACATTAAAGTTATTTGTCTCTTCCAGCTCGCCCAAGCCCTTCTCAAAGCAGAAACGCTGAACTACAAGCAAGTGGAGGCGATTCTCGGGCCGCCACCGTTCACCGGCAAGAAGTTCATTGACCCCGTCGAGTTTGAGAACAGCCTGAAGAACTTGGAGAAGGAGACAAACGCTGACAGCGAGAGTTCGACGGCCGGCGCGCCTTCAGCCAAACCAGACCCGCAACCCGGCGTTTAGATACCAAAGATGTCTTTAAATCCTACTCTCTCTTTCCTCCTATAAAACAAATGGAACCCTGGAATTTCAGTTTGATATAGTTCCGTCAGTTACACACGGGTAAACAATTTATAAATAGGTATATAAATATGGATTTCCCTTGTCATTCTTATCGTGGCAGGTCCCACTAGTTCTTTGGGACTTGAACTTAAAATTATACTTATGTATTTAGAATCAGACTGAGTGTGGACTAGGCCCTGAAATTGTTAAAGGGTAGGAGATGTCTCTTGGGCTGCAAGCTTAGTTGGGCCCTCTCTGTTGTTTATAAAAAGGGTACCTACCTACATACTCGATCAAGTATAATCTGTAGATTCTCAAAAAATATAATTTCAAGAGAAATTTTTTTACGGCAATCATAGTTGGGCCGTACCTACTAATGCAATGCACTTGTAAGTTATATTATAATAAAGATCATTGTTGTCTATTTGCTAGTGTTTTCATTTACAAACCCTGACTTGGGAACTTATAGATTAGTTTACAAGGGTTAAAAATAAATTAGTTTATACAAGTTAAAAATAAAACTAAGATAACATTGTGATCTCATTATGCTAGACAAGGTAGCACCAGTCAGACAAAGTATCGGGTGTTGGACAAGGCAGTAGGACTAGGTAACACGTGCTCGACAAGGTAACGCATATCAGACAAGGCAATCGGATAAGGTAACACGTGCTAGACAAGGTAACGCATGTCAGACAAGGCAATCGGATAAGGTAACACGTGCTAGACAAGGTAACGCATGTCAGACAAGGCAATCGGATAAGGTAACACGTGCTAAACAAGACTAACGCGGATGAATGGATGAAGATTGATGGAGTGTGCCTTACTTTCTGTGGGGAAATTTGAAGTACTTATAGTCTTGTATTTGTCTAAAGGATTTTATTTTATTATTATTTTTTTAAGAACAAAAGTTTTATGATGATAGGAATACAGTCCTGAGAGGATATCGGTGTTTTACAAATAACCCTGCATATAAGTACTACTTAAATGCTGTATTTTAATTTTTGTTAAGTAATTACCTTTTGTAATATTATTGCTAATTTGTTCTTGTCTAATTTTCACTAATATAGGTAACGATTTAGCTACCTGGCCTGGTAGGTAATGTTACATTATTACGTAATTATGAATAGTGATCGCGAATTATTAAGAAAGACTAATGTTACATTAGTTAAGCTATAAAGGATTTGAATTTGAACGCGTGTCAGACAAGGTAATAATACGTTCTACGCCAGGTAGCGCGTGTCAGACAATGCAATAGGACAAAGTACTCGTAACATTCTAGAAGAGGTAAGAAATATTAGACAAGGAAACACGTGTCAGACAAAGCTTAAGCATAATAATAACTGGAAAAGCCATTTTTTTTGTTTTTCAAACTATTGATTATTAGTTATTATAACGTATTTATTATTCTAATAAATGTCATTCTATTTTCCAGGCTTTGCTTCGTCCGGGGCGCTTCGATCGCCACATTCTCATCGACTTGCCGACTCTTATCGAGCGAGAGGAGATATTCCATCGCCATCTCAAATCTATCGTATTAAAGGAGTTACCCAACCATTATGTCAAAAGGTATGCTATAGTCATTATCGCTCATTAGCGCCATCCCCCGGTTTCACTCGTTGAATGTCAAAATTATCATGATCCTGTTTTGTTTTTTAAGTCGGTGATTATTTTTTTATTAGTCACAAATTATTTGTATTTTAAATAGTAGGTCTAACGTGTTTAATATAGGAGCAAAATCGGATTGTGTCTGAGCACCCCTTCGAATACTACAGAAGGGGAACTGCATATCGATTGAGATCAGCTGTTCTTTTCAATTTACTGACCCAATATAAATATTTTATAGTACTTAGGTACTGTAAAATAAAGATTATTAAAATTTTGAGATTCTAGTTTACAACAACTCTTTTTTTAAGCTTATTTCTGCATAATGTTTGTTTGTTTTGACGTAATAGACTTGATCTGAGAGGATGTCTACCGTGCCTTGATCATAAGTGATCCTGTTTTGTTCGTTTGTTGTTAAGTCGAGTTTGATGTTTCAAATTATGTTCTTGAAACCCATTTTATCATAAATACCAAAATAAAAAAAAAAACGATTGAATACAAAAATTTCAAACAGTAACCTAAGGCGAGGCAAAATGTGGAGATCAGGAAAGAAAATATGAATTTATACCAAAAATCGATACCACAATAAATCAAAGGGATAAAATTTTAAATAACTCATCTAAAAATATGATCCTGGTGTTACCTATATCACTTTAAAAATGTCGCTGTTATTCCTATGTAAAGTTTTCCTGAAACTAAACTAGATGTCGCTACTAAATTTTGCCAAAAGCTAGATCGCGCTATCGAAGCGATTTGGCAACGCAATGATACCGATGTAAGAGCTCTGCTCTGCTTAACAGACAAACATACAAACAATTTATTTTTTCAGAGGTGCTGAGCGACCATCCGAGGTCGTGACAGCCCTTCAATAATTTTCTAAGAAACTTATGTTCGACAAATTCGACATAAAATATATAATCCTTCCGATCCCTTGGTTATTGTTGGTTAATTTTTCATTTTCAGTTATTTATCCTATAAATATTATAAAGGCGAAAGTTTGTAAGTATGGATGTATGGATGTATGGATGTTTGTTACTCTTTCACGCAAAAACGGCTGGACCGATTTGGTTGAAATTTGGTATGTAGATAGGTGATACCCTGGATTAACACATAGGCTACTTTTTATCCCGATATTCCCGCGGGAACGGGACTTACGCGGGTGAAACCGCGGGGCGCAGCTAGTACCAAATAAATAAGCCAATGGTATGGTAAACAATTAGTTTGCTTTTATGTATTGTATTAATTATTTTTATGAGCTTAAATATTGCATATGGAAACTCATTACAATTTCGACTTACTTTTGAAGATTAATAAACTGACATCGCGAATGTGTGCAATGAGGCCGCCTTGCACGCCGCGCGGCACAAGCAGACCATCGTCGAAGCGCAGGACCTGGAGTACGCCGTCGAACGGGTCGTTGGTGAGTGATACTGTTTTTTTCTTTATAACAAGCTTTCTATGTGGTAACGTGGTAACTATCTACATAGCCTTTATCATCTACGGTCCCTTTAAGCTCAGAAAAAATCAAACTTATACGTTGACGCAAAAAAAAAGATACGGCTGTTTATGCCGCAAAAAACGTGTATTTCGACATTCATGAAAATCAAAATTCATGGAGTAGTTCCCGTTGAACTATGAAATTCGGTCTTAGACTACAAGCACAGGGAAAAATCTGAAACCCGTATATTTTTCGTTAGATCACAAAAAAACAGAGCCTAATGCAAGGAATGGGTGTCAAAATTTTAAAGTGAATTAACCGTGTCATGTTGGGTATCGTATGAAAGGGCTTCATTAGCACAAGCTTAGGTAAACAGCTTTTTAATATTTTTTATGATGTAGTTTAAGATTTATGGCGAAAATACCTAATGGTTGAAAGTTTATATATGAGGATTGAGGACCAACATTAAGCAACGCTTGGCGCGGCCATCAAAGGATGGGTGACCGGAAGCGCTGAGATAAAAATTCCATTGGTGGTCACCCATCCACTTACGGACCGTTTAAAACGTTGCTTAACTTTGTTTCCAGATCCGTGTGTACGGCATGTCGTCGGCGGTGGGTCTCCTCTCGTTCCCGGACCTGAAGGCTCACGGCCGCAGCCCCTTCAGCCGCACGCTGAAGAACCTCATGGACTTGGAGGCGAGGAAACTCATCGCCAGCGCCTACTACAGGACCGAGGAAGTGCTGCGGACTAACCAGGATAAGTTGGAAGCTGTGAGTGCCGACTTATAGCCGTATTGCAGCTTCGCTTGCGTGCCAACACCATTTAAGACATTTTTTTATTTACTAGCTGTACCCGCGACTTCGTTCGCGTGGGCAGTAAGTACCTACTAAGTAAACTAAACTAATGAATACTTACTCATTAGTTTTCCCGGGTTACATGGCCGTATGCATGACATTGCATTTATGGCATCATATTTCTAGCGGAACGCCCGCGACTTCGTTCACGTGGTACATACATATCAACACTTGAGTAAACTTAAGCTTTTCATTACTATAACTAAACTGAGTGTCTGTAACTGCAAGTTCGACTTTGATGACTGAGTTTGAGTCCGAGTTTAATTTTAAATCTGACCCTCAATCTAACCCTCATCTCGCTCTCACTCGCGACTCACACAATCTCACTCTCACATTTAATCTGACGCCCCCCCCTATAATCCACAGCACCAATCCATAAACCTGCAATGCCACAAATCAACAGTTCTTAGTTTTATCCAAATCAAGCACATAACTTCTAACATGACTTTTCGATAACTCTCACGGTTAGCGTTTTCCAAACCCTCACTTGGAAACTGATAGATGATTAGTTTATAGGGGTTAAATAAAAGTAGATTAGTTTATAAGAGTTAAAAATAAAACTATAAATAACATTGTGCTCTCATTGTGCTAGGCAAGGTAGCACCAGTCAGACAAAGTATTGCGTGTCGGACAATGCAATAAATCTAGTTAACACGTGCTCGGCAAGGTAACGCATGTCAGACAAGGTATACGTTCTAGCATCAGGCCAGGTAGCGCGTGTCAGACAATGCAATAGGACAATGTTCTAGATGAGGTAAGAATTATTACACAAGGAAACGCGTGCTAGACAAAGAAACACGGTCAGACAAAGCATATTATACTGCAGACTTAACTCGAAGATATAATTTTACATAGCAGCTCCCTTTGTGTGCAGCTGGCAACCATCGCACTTCAGAATCCTATAAATATTATAAAGGCGAAAGTTTGTAAGTATGGATGTATGGATGTATGGATGTTTGTTACTCTTTCACGCAAAAACGGCTGGACCGATTTGGTTGAAATTTGGTATGTAGATAGGTGATACCCTGGATTAACACATAGGCTACTTTTTATCCCGATATTCCCGCGGGAACGGGACTTACGCGGGTGAAACCGCGGGGCGCAGCTAGTAATCTATAAAAAAACTAAACACACCAGTATAGTCTATGGCACATATTCCTGTCACTGTCATTCTTTTTGTTTGCGCGGCAACCGAGACACGTTTTTTCACCGGTGAAAATTTTATAGTTTTTCTTTCTATGTAACAACTGTGTAAAAAGAAGAGAAAAGTAGTAGTTCAAGTGTTCAAGATGCCTAAACGATCATCGCATGAAAGAACGGAGTACTACTTGGCGAAAATTCGGAAAATCGAACGTAAACTGAAAAGACGCCACAAACGGCGTCTGCGACGTGAAGAAAGTTCATCAGGAGATGAATACTCGAATGTGTCCTGTATTTCAGGTAAATGTTGTACAATAATATCGATACAGCACTGATGTATAATCAGCTAGCTATTGGTTATAAAAAACCTCAGTATCGATTGACACGGGTGGTGTCCGCGAGGCATTGACGTGATCAACTTGACTCTTGGTATTTACGAGATAAATACACGAGCTCAATACTCTTAGGTTTGAGTCCGAGAGGCCTTACCTTTGCAGTGTAACTTTATTTTGTACAACATAGTCATTTGGTTTTTTCAGACGATAACATGTCAAACGATTATCCCAACGAGGGTGAAACAAAGACAGTTACTTCTCCTCAAGGTGAGACAACAAGAGATCTTACAACAGAGGAAACTTTAGTTTTAGAAGGACCTGGTCCCTCTAAACTGCCAGTCGACAGCACTGAAATTATTCCCACGACTGACCCGGATGTTCTTAATGCTTTGGGCGATCTTATGCCAGACAAGCCAAAATTTGGACCTCCCATAAACAATGATGTGGCCCGTATCTGGTCAACAATTTTGAAAGATGGTCTTCAGAAGGAAGTAAAGCTTAAATTACTAGAAAATGTAGTACCAGAAAACTGTACACTTCTTAAAGCACCACAGCTAAACTAGGAGTTATCTAGTTCAGTAACTAGTACTATAATAAACAAGAGTATTATAGTCCCTTCACAGATTACCACTTTCTTGGGTTTCGTTTTTAATACAAATGACATGACATTACAGTTACCAGATGAAAAGAAGATATGTATTCAAAAGTTAGTTAAAAGATATTTGTCACTTAATAAATGTTTTATACGTGATTTTGCAAAACTAATTGGAACATTAGTTTCAGCATGCCCGGCCACAACATATGGCTGGCTTTACACAAAAATTTTGGAACACCATAAATACCATTACTTATTGAAAAGCAAGGGAAATTATGACATAAAAATAGATTTACATCCAGACATCAAAATAGATTTATCTTGGTGGTATAACAATGTAAATTCAACTTATAAAAGTTTATGTTACCAAAATTATAGTTTAGAATTATTTACTGATGCTTCTCGAACTGGTTGGGGAGCGTTTTGTAATAATAATAGAGCTAATGGTACTTGGAAAAAAGAGGAAAAAGAGTTTCACATCAACTACTTAGAATTACTAGCTATATTTTTAGGATTAAAATATTTTGTGAAAGACAAGAATAATATTAATATTTTGTTAAGAGTAGACAACAAGACTGCAATATCTTATATTAACAGAATGGGTGGAATTCAATTCCCTCATTTAAATAACCTTGCTAGAGACATATGGCAATGGTGTGAAACTAGACATATCTGGCTCTTTGCTTCTTATATAAAATCAGCCGATAATAAAGAAGCAGATGAGGAATCTAGAAAAATTAATCCAGATATTGAGTGGGAATTAAATAACACTGCATTTCAAAATATAGTATTACAGTTTGGCTATCCTGATATTGATCTATTTGCATCAAGAGTTAATGCTAAATGTCAGTTATACATATCTTGGAAACCAGATCCAGATGCGTTTAATATTGATGCTTTTACAGTAGATTGGTCTCCATATTTTTTTTATGCTTTTCCTCCTTTCAGTTTAATACTGAAATGCATACATAAAATTAAACATGATAAAGCTACAGGAATTTTAGTGATGCCTTATTGGCCATCACAACCCTGGTACCCATCTCTACAAACAATGTTAGTTTCAAACCCAATATTTTTTAAACCACAGAAAGACCTCTTGCACTCTTGTTTCAGAGACAGACACCCCTTACATCACCAACTTACACTAATGGCGGGGATTTTATCAGGGAAGCGTGGTTGAAACGGTCTATTCCTCCCACATCCATCGAAGTGATGTTAGCTTCTCTTTCAAGGAACACTAGGAAACAATATAATGTCACATACAAGATTTGGTCTATTTTTTGCAAAGATCATAGTATAGATCCACATGCACCCTCTGTGCCACAAGTTATGTATTTTTTAACTGAATTATTTAAGTCAGGTGCTTCATAAGGTTCTCTTAATTCTCACAAATCAGCACTGTCTCTCATAGTTGGCTCTAAAATTGGGGGGGATGACCGAATAAAGAGGCTATTCAAAGGATTCTATAGATCTAGAACTCCATTAGCAAAATATAACTCAACCTGGAATCCAAATACAGTTCTTAATGTAATACAGAACTGGTATCCCAATATGTCACTTAGCTTGGAAAGAATTTCAAAGAAATTAGTATTATTGCTCGCATTAAGTACAGCTCAGAGAGCCCAGACACTGTCTTTAATTAAAATATCTAACTTGACGTTTCTTACTGAAGGGGTGAATATTGTAATAAATGATATCACAAAGACTTCTGCTCCAGGACGCGGTCAACCTAATCTATACCTACCATATTTTGAAAAGTCAGAAATTTGCCCATCAAAAATTTTAAAAGACTATATCTCCTTTACCCAAGAAATGAGAAATAATAATGATCATCTGATATTAACCCTAACTAAGCCTCACCGAAAGGTTTCACCATCTACAATCAGTAGATGGATCAAAGATACGCTGTGTATCTGTGGCATAGACACGTCAATTTTTTCTGGACATAGCACTAGACATGCATCTACATCAACAGCAAGATTAAAAGGGGTTTCATTAGATGTCATTAGGCAGACCGCGGGCTGGACAAGTAATTCAATTACATTTGCAAAATTCTACAATCGGCCTATAAATAATACCACAGGACAATTGGCTCATGCAGTCCTTAGTGTTTTTTCTGAGTGAATAATATTTTTTGTTGATGTTTTCCATTATTTTCAAATTGTTGATATCATAATGACAATTATTGAATTTTGATCAAAAGTTACAGTTATAATTAGGTTAGGTAGATAAGTACCTAACAAAAGTTGATTTTTATTTTCTTGTTTTTTCTGTCTATGACTGAAGTTATGTTAAGGTTAATTTAATCTTAAATAAGATTATTAATTTCTGAATATAAGAATGATCTCAAAAATGTTTTGGTTGTTTTTAATTTTTGTTAAACAACTTTACCAATATAGCTCTAAACATCTGCTATGTAAAATTATATCTTCGAGTTAAGTCTGCAGTATAATAAGTGATCAAACTAACTCACCTGTGACGTTCGATCATTATTATACGAAGAACTTAACTCGAAGATATATAGACCCTACCCACCCAGCCCATGGGTAAAGTTGAGGATTAAGTTGTACTCTGAAAAGAATGACAGTGACAGGAATATGTGCCATAGACTATACTGGTGTGTTTAGTTTTTTTATAGATTATTCTGAAGTGCGATGGTTGCCAGCTGCACACAAAGGGAGCTGCTATGTAAAATTATATCTTCGAGTTAAGTTCTTCGTATAATAATGATCGAACGTCACAGGTGAGTTAGTTTGATCACTTATTATAAATAATAATAATAACTAGAAAAGCATTATTTTTTAGTTTTCAAACTAAAATTAATGAAAAGCTCTTTAATATACACAAGAACTACATAAGAACTAATAAAACCTAATGAGATAATGTACAATGGGCGGTCTTATCGCTTAGAAGCTATTTCTTCCAGACAACCTTTTGATGGAAAGAAACGAACATATTGAAGGTATGGCAGGGGGTGTAAAAATATTTTTAGGGATAAAAATAATTTTATAATAAAATTTTACGTAACATAAACAAAAATTAACAACTAACAATCTCTTTTTTAGTTTAGTAGAAGTTTAGTAGGATAACTCTAACAATGGATTAAGATTTTAACAGACCGTTACGATGTTTTGTGTTCTCTCCAAAGGAAATGTTCACTAACAAGCCGCTAAATCTAATCGCTGGTCGGCGGCCGGTTAGCTCACTGACAGTTGACATCGTAGAAAATTAAAAATACAGGGTGTCCCAGGAACGACTGTTGAGCGGAAGTCCAGTGATGCAACACCCCAAGGGCTACCCGAATCACCCCCATGTATGTTCAGCGATTTTTTGTAGTTTAGAAGTTATTCGTGTTTTTGTGACATTTTATTTATTGAGCAGTTGCAAGACAATTTTGGTCGTTTTGAGGTGAATAATTGAGATAAGCTCATAATTTTTTCTCTGGTAATTAGCTAAAAGTTGGGTCTCTCCAATCCAATGACTATTTACCCCAAAACCTATTCGACTGCGCCATAAAATAAAATGATGTTGCGTAAAATGAAAAACTGAAAACCATAACAATACATTCAAGGGCATTTTCTGAGGAAAAGTCATAGAACTTTTTTTATTTTATTTATTTATTTTATTTTTTATTTTAACAGTTTCAGGAAAATTTACAGCTAGGTAAGAACAATACTAGTTATATAACAATACGTATAAATACATATTCAAATGGAAGGCCAATTATAAATTTTCACAAATAGGTTTGATAAAAGGTAGGTTATGAAATTTAGTGATGTGGACGGCAGAATATAACAATAGAAAGTTTAAATAAGCAAATCAAGAACAAAAACTAAAGAAAGAAGACACAATAGAAACAAATTATGTTAACACAATAGAAACAAATTATGTTACGTTAATCGCTATCAAAAAAGAAATTGCCATGTAAAAGTCGCTTCAGTTTGACAACGCTAGTATTAAACAAATCTACATCAATTTCAGATCTCGCCAAAGCATTAAATGATGCACACGCTCTCATAACAAAAGTATTTTGCCTGTAATTTGTTCGAACTAGAGGTACATTAAGCAAATTAGGATTTCTCAGCGCAGCCTTGCCAGTACACAGTTCCAGAAGTCCCAGAAGTTCCGAACAATCAACAGTGCCATTTGCTATACCTAACAGATAAGAAAGATCAGCGATATTTCTACGGTCATGTAGCGGAAGGAAATGAAACTTGCGACATCTAGACAAGTAATCAGGGAGAAAGAGTTTAACACGGTATTGCAAGTATCTTAGAAATCTTTTTTGGATTCCCTCAATTCTATTTATATACACGTCATAACATGGGTTCCAGACCTGCGAGGCATATTCGAGGTGACTCCTCACAAAAGCACAGTATAAGATTTTTATTGTTTTTATATCATTAAAATCAGCCGACATGCGCAAGACAAAACCAAGTGCGCGGGATGCCTTGCTTACTATTGCATCAACATGGTTATCAAAAATTAGTTTATGGTCAAAGAACACACCTAGATCTCTAATCGAGTCAACTCTTGTAAGCAGCGCATTATGAATATTATAGTCGAATTTTATAACAGTTTGCTTACGAGTGAAAGAACACACAAAACATTTTGATACATTCAAATCTAATTTATTTGTGAGGCAGTAATTTTGAAATCTTAGAAGGTCCTCTTGCAGATGGTATGAATCAGTAATTGACTGTATTTTGTGTAGAATTTTCATATCATCTGCGTAGAGGAGAATACGGGAATGGTGAAAACAGGATGGAATATCATTCACAAAAACCGTGAAAAGGAGGGGAGCTAGTAAAGAACCCTGGGGCACCCCTGAAGGAATAAACATTGATATGGAGGAGTACCCACTCAGGACAACAGTCTGGCATCTATTGTGGACATAAGAGGTGAACCATCTGAATAGGTTCCCTCTTATACCCGCTAGTTGAAGTTTTTTAAGTAGCACAGTGTGATCAATTCTATCAAAGCATTTGCTGTAGTCAGTGTAAACAATATCGACTTGCGCGGGTTCTGACATAGATTTGGTTAGGTATTCAGCACATAGAAGAAGGTTAGATGTTGTTGATCTGCCTTTAAGAAATCCATGCTGCTGCGGCATGAGGTCCTGTCGTAATGCAGAATAAACTTGGGCATAAACTATCTTTTCAAGGACCTTTGCAAACAGGCATAATTTTGAAATGGGCCTATAATTTTCGACGGCATTTTTAGGCCCTTTTTTGTGTATTGGAGTAACATAGGCTGATTTCCAGGATTCAGGCACAACACCCTCAGTTAAGGAACGACGATATAAGATGGTGAGGGGCAGTACTAGGCTTTCTGCACACCTTACAATAAAAATAGCAGGAATATTATCAGGTCCTGCAGATTTATTCAAGTCAAGACTTTTGAAGAGCCTAAGAACCTCCTCCTCCGTAACTTCGACCGTACCGATATCAGCAGACGTAGATGGATGAGCCGAATGGTTCTCAATCAAGCTACTCTGCCCAGGCGAACTACTCAGAAAGTTGGAGTTAAAATATTCCGCAAACATATTACATATCTCATTGCCATCATCTGAGGAACGATTATTATAATACATTACAGACGGATATGTATTCGATTGATTTTTACTTTTAACAAATGTCCAAAAAGCGCGGGGATACTTTTTAATCAGATTTTCAATGTTACTTATATACTCACTATACATCTCCTTCTCCATGGCTCGTGCTCTGTCGCGTAGAATAATAAATGATTGACGATCATAATCATTGCCATAGGTCTTAAATTTATTATGGAATTTAAATTTTTCTTTGAGAATTTTTATAAGAGGTTTTTTATACCATAATGGATATTTACGCGAGGGTAGCACTACCTTAGAAGGTATAAAATTATTTCGCAACGTATAAATTGTGTTGTTAATAAAATTAAGGGCATCATCCATATTTCTACTATGAAGTTCCGAGACCCAGTCCATAGAATTTAGTTTCGTGCAAATTGAGTCGAAGTCTCCATCATGATAAAAAAACTTAGTATATGATTGCGGAATTATCGTATGGAGATGTACAAAGTCCACTGATGTAATCACAGGGCGGTGATGCGGGTCCTCAGGAACCAGGGGGTGATCACAAGCTTGGATATTTAAAATATCATTAGAAAAAATGAGATCGAGCAGACGGCCCAGACTTGCATTCAAGAGCGAATTAAACTGTAAAAGATTACAGGTGTTGATGGTGTCCATGAAATTAGTTTGATGAAAACCTTGGTAATTACTAGGCGTGAGAGATACACCGTCATTACTAAGAGACCATAGGAGAAGTGGCATATTAAAATCTCCAGTTATAATAAACTTATCGAGTGGGTTATTGAGTACAATACTAGATAATTTATCCGCGAAATTAGATAGCTGCATATCCAAAGAATAACCCAAGTTTTCCTCACATATGTAAACTGTACAAATGTGCATTTTATAAACAGAACCCAGGTTACGATTACGGATTGACAGAGTTACCCACAAATCCTCCGCGGACGATGACCACTCATTACGGCAGTGAGCCGCAATTTCACGACGAACCGCTATTAAAACTCCACCCCCTTTTTCCTGCTTCGTTAACTTATAATTACGATCTTTCCTAAAAACAATATATCGATCATCAAACAATTCACTATTTTTAAAGCTATCATTTAACCATGTTTCTGTAATACAAACAATGTCAAACGAGTTTAAACAGATATTCCTATAAAATGTAGCTGTTTTAGTACGCAAACCGCGCACGTTTTGATAGTATAAACTAATCATTGTTAACCGATACTATTTTTAGGTTTTGCACAGATAATTGCATATAAAACTGCTTGAGAATTATAGCGGCAGTAAATAAATACAGTTTTATGACAAGGAGATAGCTTAGTTGAATTGAAAAGATCGATAACAAAAGAGTAATAAAACAATTAGCAAAGTAACTATAGCAAATGGCCAGCTGACTTAAAAAGGCGGGTAGCGATAAACGGATAATAGAATGACGCGTAACTTGTGCATTGAGTAAACAGGCTAACAAAAGCGAGGCAGCGCTAAGCAACCTATGGGCAAAAATGGTTTTATTTTTGTGGGCGAATATTAGAAAAAACACTGAAGCAACAAAATATGAAATTAGTACCATTACCAAGTATATGTAGGACATTACAATTTTTGTAAATCTGCTGCGGACCGTATCTGAAATTTTGGGGATGTGTCGCTCTTACGAACGAAGATTTTGCATCCTCTCACCCATACATAAGCGCAGCCACGTTCTTTCGCTAAGGCTTTAGTTTGATTGAGGAGCATCTTGTTCTCAATCCAAGTGTATTTTAAAAACATTGCCATTTCAAGAGCTACTTACCCTGTGAATTTCGTCAAGATATCTTAACGGTATCCTACTTAAATTTGAATACAAAGTGTACCAAGTCTTAAAACCAAATTTTTTTAGATAGTTAAAATGTCACATTTCTTAAAAAAAAATAGCGGTATTAAGCCTGATTAAGCTTAACATGATGCAGTGAACCCGATTTGCATGGTTTTTAAGTGAAACGACAACTCCAAGACCTATCTTTGTGCTCTCAGTACGATACTCGTAGGTCGTCGTATATCGAGTCAAAAGCTGATTTTGCATCTAAAAAGCTTGGCAGCCTTGTTAAGGTGAGGCGTTATTTCACTCCTGTGCAGCTGCTCACTCCGAAAAACCCAGGTTTGAGCATGTTTGAGGTACTGTTCTTACCTAAAAGAGGGCTCTACCAAGCAGGTACTATTTCTAGGCCCTAGGTTCAATTGAGAGGCGCACCCAGAAGCTGGTAGTCACAGATAAACAGCTTAGAGCATTACCGTAGAGTGACTTGTTTGTGGTTTTTTATCAGATTCATTTTGGAAAGTGTGCTCAGTACTTTAATTTGTTCATGCCTTTTTTCATCCGGCGACTAGGTTAAGAACCCCAAAAGGTGCCGATAAGACATGGTTGGTGTTCCTAGTGTTCGTGATAAGTGTTTTAAGTTTACCTCGCAATCTACTCCAGTGCCTGGAATTGATACTTGGCGGAACCCTCCCTTAAGCGAGAACAGTACCTCATACAGGCTTAAACTTGAGTTTTTCTAAGTGAACAGCTGTACAGGAGTGAAATAACGCGTCACCTTAACAAGGATACCGCTTTTTAGAGGCTAACTGAGCTTTTGACTCGATATACGATATCTTTTTTTTTCGATATTTTTTTTTTTTTGGTTTGCGGTAGTTGAACGAGTAACACCTGAGCGAAATATTTTACAAAGTTTTAATTGTTTTTATGGTTTTTACTAGACTTTTTTGAGTAACGATGCTAACTTCATGTGCCTAATATACCCCTGCTAGTATTCTGCAGATTTTCTTCTATGAAGGTGCAGTGATTAAAGTGATAATAGTGAATCAATTAATTATCGGCCTCAATAATTGACGATTACCTCCCGGACGCGTAAGCGACGCCTCCTGCACGGCGCTTAAGCTCTTTTGGGCGCGACAACGCTCCCTGCCAGCTAACTAACTCGCCCGGCTACGAACAAAAGGCTTCACATTCGCTGTATTGAATGCGCATTTTTAGTGTGTTGCTAATCTACTACGAAAAGCGGCACCTACAATTTAACAATGCACTGCAATGGATGTCAGATGGTGATTAAAAAGAATAATTTTTTGAAATGTAACAGTTGCACTTCCGAATATTGTTACAAGTGCCTCAACATATCTTCTGAGTCCTCTAAAAAATTGAGCGCTGATGAATTGGCTTCGCTAAGCTGCCCTTTTTGTCAGAACGTTACAAGACGCAGGATTAACGACAACACTCCGATAAGGCGCCAACACTCAATAAGCGATTCTATGGACTCGTCATTTTCACAGATGTCGAGTGTTGCTCAACCTGAAATTGCCATGAATACTCAGTCAGGGTCTCAATTACATGGTCAACCAGTGACTATGGACAGTATCAGCAAGTTGCTTGATTCAAAGCTCTCACTAGACTCGACATTTATGTCCAACTTGCGCTCAACACTTAAGAATGATCTTGAAGAAATGGTTGCCCTGGAGGTTACTAGGGCCATGGAAAAGGTCAAGGTGGACATAACGGCCACAACGGACTTTATCTCCGCTGAGCACAAGGATATCCGGTCGGAAATCAATGAGAAAGATGCCAGGATCAAGCAGCTTGAATCGGAGCTTAACAAAACGCATGCTGCCTTATCTAAGCTCCAAACGCGCGTAACTTCAGTTGAGAAAATATCGCGTGACTTCAACCTCGAAATACATGAGGTACCCGAGAGCAAGAACGAGAACCTTGTTACCTTATTCAAGACTCTCTGCAATTGTCTACAGGTTACAATTGACGACAAAGATATTGGACTTTGTCGTCGTGTAGCCAAGATGAACACTGACTCCAAGAGACCACGTAACGTTTTGGTTACTCTATCGTCACCGCGCCTACGAGATGTTATTCTGTCAGCGGTCACGCGATTCAACAAGTCCAACGCCGATAAGCTTTGTGCCTCGCACATGGGTTTAGGTGGTGTGCTCTCAAGAATATACTTGGCGGAACACCTGTCTGCGGAAGCTAAAGAATTGCATAGCTTGGCTAGAAAATTTTGTAAGAACTTTAACTATAATTATGTGTGGGTGCGTTTTGGTAAGGTTTATATTAGAAAGGACGACAAGAGTCCTGCCATTCTTATAAAAAATTCTGAAACTCTTAATAATATTCGCCACGAGTAGTGGCTAACTTAAACATATATTTTGTTATTTACAAGGATAAATTATTATTGTATTAGATAATTAGGAATTTCTCATAGTAAGTATAAGTAAATTTAAAAATTAAGTATGGTTGCTGTGTTTTATCAAAACGTTAATAGAATGCGTAGCAAGTTGCAGCAATTCAACATCAATTTGCTGAACTCTAACTTTGATATTATATGCCTAACGGAAACAAATCTTGACAGCAGCATTTTTGACGGCGAAGTTGTTGATGCCCGTTATAATCTATTTAGAAGAGATCGTGAAAACACTAGTTCTTGCAAGGAGGGAGGTGGTGGTGTCTTAGTAGCCATTTTACGTAAATTTAATGTTATTCGTCAGGCATCATGGGATAGTGAAATGGAGGATATCTGGATATCTATCATACCTGAGAGTCATAAGTCTCCTCGCCTTAATATATGTGTGTGTTATTTACCGCCTGATTTGCATGCTGATAAGTTTGAATACTTTTATAATCATTGCCAAAAAATAATGTTGAATGATTACCCTGAAGATGACTTCTTGTTGGTAGGAGATTTTAATACACCTAATTATGTTTTTGATTCTATTAAATCTACTTTTCTTTCCGACAGCAGTTGTCATTCTGCTGCTGCTCCGAAAAATAGTAAAAAACTTAATCTTTTAAATGAATTGATGCACATATGCAACTTAAAACAGTATAATAATATAAAAAATCATAAAGGTCGCCTCTTGGACTTAGTTTTATCAAATCTTGACAACATTTCTGTACTAGAAACGCCAGCACTCTGTCGTCTTGATAAACCTCACCCTGCTATTATTATTAATTTATCATTACAAAACCTTCCCACGGCTGGACTGAAGAAATGCAAAGCCAAACATTTCAATTTCTCTAAAAGCAATCTTCATCAAATTAAAAACGAATTAGCTACTATCAATTGGCATGATGTTCTCTCTCCTTCTGATGTGAATCTCTGTACTGATGTTTTCTACGATCATCTGTTTAACATTATTAAAAAGCATACACCAATGACTACTTTGAGAACATCAACCTATCCTATTTGGTATAGCAGATCCTTAATTAAATGTAACGAGGAAAAAAACAAATTTCATAAACTATTTAAACAATTTGAAAACCCTCGCGACTATGACACGTTTTCATTGCTTCGAAAAAGATGTAAAGTTCTTGCTGATGAGTGTTTCACTGAATTTATAGCGTCTACTGAATCATCCCTGACAAATAATATTAAATCTTTCTGGAGTTTTGTCAATAATCGTAAAGGTCAGACTAATATACCTCAAACAATGACGCTTAATAATTCCTCCGAGTCCAGCGGTCACGGAATATGTGAACTATTCTCGCGCTACTTTGCTTCGGTATTTGAGAGAGACGACAGCATTGATCCTGGCTCAGAGCCTGACGATGATATAAATCTAGAAACTGGCATGAACTCGTTGGCCTACATCTTCTTGAATGAAAAGGATATAGAAACAAAAATTAGGCAACTGGATAAAAATAAAGGACCTGGACCTGATCTTTTACCTCCATCATTTTTAAAGCGATGTGCCGAAGAGTTATCTACCCCTTTATGCATTATCTTTAATAAATCACTAAGTTGTGGCGTATTCCCAAAGCGATGGAAGACTGCACATATTATCCCTATTTATAAAGCAGGCGATAAATCCAACTGCGAGAATTACCGTCCGATAAGCATCCTATCCTGCTTTGCCAAATTATTCGAGTCCTTAGTATATGAACACCTTTACAATCACTTTAAACCAATTATCTCCGATAATCAACATGGTTTCGTAAGGAATAGGTCTACAATCAGTAACTTGTTGGTTTATAAAAGTTACCTATGCCAGGTGTTTGCTAAAGGTGGCCAAGTGGATTCAATCTACACAGATTTTTCAAAAGCCTTCGACAAAGTTAGTCACAGACTGCTCTGTCGTAAGCTACACATGTATGGGGTGCATGGGAGCTTGTACCGATGGATATGTTCATACCTTGAAAAAAGAAGTCAACTAGTGGCTCTCAAAGGGTTCGTTTCTGAACCCGTAACTGTCACATCTGGGGTTCCCCAGGGTTCCCATTTGGGGCCCCTTCTTTTTGTGGTCTTTATAAACGATTTGGTTCAACGTCTTTCCTGTAACTGTCTCTTATATGCTGATGACTTAAAAATTTTCAACGCCATTTCTACAGTTGATGATTGTCTTGCTCTTCAAACTGACTTGAACACTGTGGCTATGTGGTGTGAAAGTAACCGGATGAAATTAAATACTAATAAATGTTTCATAATTTCTTTCACAAACAAAGTTCATAAAATTACGCACGACTATTTCATCAACAGATCCTTGCTTAATAGATCTTTTACTGCTAAAGACTTGGGAGTACTGTTCGATGACAAGCTCTCTTTCCGTGAACATGTTCAGTACATTACATCTAAAGCTAATAAACTCTTAGGATTCGTCTTTAGATCCACCAAAGGCTTTAAGAGATATCGCAGTCTTTTGTACCTTTTTTATGCTTTAGTGAGATCTATTCTGGAGTACGGTAGCCCAATATGGTCACCGTACTACAATGTCCACATTAATACGGTTGAGAGAGTTCAGCGGAAGTGCCTCAGAATGTTAAGTTACAGGCATCAACCTGGTCGCTCAGATCTAACTTACGCAAGTAGGCTTAAACAATTTTATGTTACTCCTTTGGAAACAAGACGTACATACTTTGACCTATTATATCTATATAAAATAATGCATTCAATAATTGATTCACCGGTCTTACTCTCACATATCTCTCTCAATATTAAATTCAGCGCCAGAAGATCAAATAAGAGTAACCTTTTTGCCTTACATACATACAAAAACAACATTTCTTTTTATAATCCACTTACTAGAATGGCCCGTCAGTATAATGAATTGTCTATAGTTCATCCTGAACTTGACATTTTTTATCCTAGAATTAACAGTTTCATTAAAAAACTAAAAGATATCCTCCACTTCAATGATCCTGGTAGTCCTGATGCTCTGACAAGAGTATCTGGAGCTGCCAATTATAATTAGCCCTTGCAGATCTAGCTGTTCTTACTTTAGTATTTAGTACCTACCCACCTGTCTGGTTATTTACCAGCCTATTGTTCTTTATTTTGATTTTGTTTACTTTGTTTAATATTTTCGTTTGCTTAGTTCAACATTATTATATAGCTGTGCGCACATATGTTTATGTTGCAACATAGTGTCAAAACTATCATATTTATAATTACTATTTTTTTTTGTGTTGTAATGTGTTTTGTGTGCCAAATAAATAAAATAAAATAAAAATAAAATATACGACGATCTACGAGTATCGTACTGAGAGCGCAAAGATAGGTCTTGGCGTTGTCTTTTCACTCAAAAACCATGCAAATCGGGTTCACCGTATCATGTTTTAAGCAAGGGAAGCTTAATCTGGCTCAATACCGCTATTTTCTTTAAAGAAATGCGACATTTTAACTATCCAAAAATTTTGGTTTCAAGACTTGGTACACTTTGTGTTCAAATTTAAATAGGATGCCATAAAGATATCTTGACGAAATTCACAGGGTAAGTAGCTCTTGAAATGGCAATGTTTTTAAAATACATTCGGATTAAAAAAAGTTCTATGACTTTTCCTCAGAAAATGCCCTTGAAAGTATTGGTTTTGTTTTCAGTTTCTCATTTTACGCAACATCACTTTATTTTATGGCGCAGTCGAATAGGTTTTGGGGTAAATAGTCATTGGATTGGAGAGACACAACTTTTAGCTAATGACCAGAGAAAAAATTATGAGCTTATCTCAATTATTCACCTCAAAACGACCAAAATTGTCTTGCAACTGCTCAATAAATAAAATGTCACAAAAACACGAATAACTTCTAAACTACAAAAAATCGCTGAACATACATGGGGGTGATTCGGGTAGCCCTTGGGGTGCTGCATCACTGGACTTCCGCTGAACAGTCGTTCCTGGGACACCCTGTATGTCACAACAACGTCCAAAAGCATTGAAAAGTTCGCGCCGTAACCATAGCAACAGAAATAACAACGAAGTTTGAAGGAAAATTCCCTTAATGCGATTAACTAACCAGCTGTTAGATTGACTTTTGGTGAAACCAGCCCTAAGCCATTTGCCTTATATCATTCAGGCCGCTAGCTGAACGGCGCCGTTTAATCAAATGGCTAGGCGTTTAATTGAATGCCTGATTAAAACAATTGGCTGCGACATATACATTTACCTAACAGTTTGCACTGTTATACGTACTTAGGCCTTTGTACGGAACCCTCGGTGGCACTCGCACTTGTCCGGTTTTATAGAAATGCTAAAAAAGTAAAAATAGAAATGGAACTTTTTTAACCCGATCATTTTACGATTTAACTTTAATTTTCACACTGATGTTGATTTCAATAAAGAATTTGGAGTAAAGCATTCGAAGCGGTATGGATTTGCCATATATAGTAATATCTTTATCAATTTTAAATAAATAAGTTATGTAATATATGACCCTTTTTTTAAAGTAGCCTCCCAGGCGATTGTAGTATTAAGCTGTGATTAATTTACATTAGTATTCTAGGGTTAAATAGTAATAAAATATAAAATAGGATAGCAAAATCGGATTGTGTCTGAGCACCCCTTCGAATACTACAGAAGGGGAACTGCATATCGATTGAGATCAGCTGTTCTTTTCAATTTACTGACCCAATATAAATATTTTATAGTACTTAGGTACTGTAAAATAAAGATTATTAACATTTTGAGATTCTAGTTTACAACAACTCTTTTTTTATGCTTATTTCTGCAAAATGTTTGTGTTATAATTATGTTTTGACGTAATAGACTTGATCTGAGAGGATGTCTACCGTGCCTTGATCATGATCCTGTTTTGTTCGTTTAGTAGGTAAGTAAAGTTTGATATTTCAAATATGAGCTTGAAACCCATTTTATCATAAATCATAATCATTTATTTTACCTAGGTACTTACTTTTATGTTGAACTTTTTATACTGAAGATGAGTAGGTATGCCCAAGACGAAGGTTATGGCGAATTTCTCCAGTGCCACAAGTTCCACTGTTATAGTGGGAAATGAGGTTCTGGAGAGAGTTGACCAGTATGTTTATCTTGGACATATTTTATTATTTGGCAAGGAGCACCAACAAAAAGAGATCACAAAAAGAATACAGCTTGGATGGGCTGCATTTGGAAAGGTGGACGATATTCTTAAGGCCCCCAATATTCCACAATGTCTGAAGACCCGCTTGTTCAACCAAAGTGTTCTGCCCACAATGACTTACGGTGCCGAGACATGGACGCTCACACAGGAGGCTGTGTACCGCTTGAGAGTTGCACAGAGAGCCATGGAGCGTGCCATGCTCGGTATCCGACTTGTAGACCGGGTTCCTAATGTTGAGATCCGAAAGCGTACTTAAGTTCAGGACGTTAGGATCCGCATTTTGGAGCTCAAATGGAGCTGGGCAGGACACATTGAATATGACAAGTCGGAGAAGTCTGCTTATGGCAATCCTTCTAAACACTATCATTAGGTATGAACACCCTTACTACTTAAATAAAAAACTTGAATGGCGCCCTATCAACTGCAGACAAGGTCCTAGACCAGCTAACAGGTTTAAATTAGTCACACCTTATCACAAGACACGTGCTTTTGAAGGAAGCTTCCGCTACCAGGCTACTAAATGCTGGAATAATTTGCCCCCTCCACTGAGAAATACAATTTCAAAAGCTACTTTCAAATCTAACTACAAAAAGCTTCTCCTAGAGGGGCAGCTTGATAGCGGCTTAGCTTCCTAGCACTCCACACTGACACTACACAATTACCTACTCTGTTATGCCTTCCTACTACTTACATCCATTTTTGCTCATAACTATCCACTCTTACATACACTACACACACATTACACATCGCACATGCGTACATTTTCCTTTTACATTTACACGCACTAGGTACAAAAAGCTCACACTAGCGCTGCCCTGTGTAACCCTGGCTCTCAAGAGACTTGTGTTACCGTCCCCCTTCTCCTCTCCCCTCCCTCTAAGGCGACACTGAAAATCAGCGCCTGATCCCTGGATCTAGGCAATTTGCTGAGTAGCCCTTTCAACAGTCATTTTTCATTTGTGTTAATTTTATTATTGTTTTATTTTCTTACCTACTTAGTTGATTTGTTGAATAAATGTATTTTCTTACTTCCTTTCTTTCTTTATTGCGAGGCGAGGTGATGACCGTTGGAGTAGGGACCGAGTGGTGGCCAAGAGAAGGCTATCGAAACGTTGGACGTCCGGCGGCGAGATGGGCAGATGATATTACCAAGGCCGTGGGCCGTAGATGGATGGGATTGGCGCGAGATCGTGTTGGATGGCACGGGCAAAGGGAGGCCTATGCCCAGCAGTGGGCTAGATCGGGCTGTGGATGATGATGATGACTTTTTATATTATATTTCATGATTTCTTCCGGGCAGCCAGCGGATAAACATGTTATAATGAACAATAAACCAGCGAATAAACCACAAACAACGAATAAACGATAGAATACAAAAAAGTCAAACATTAACCTAAGGCGAGGCAAAATGTGCAGGTCAGGAAAGAAAATATGAATTTGTGCCAAAAATCGATGCCGCAATAAATCAAAGGGATACAATTTTCAATAACTCTTCAAAAAATATGATCCTGGTGCTTCTAATAACACTTTAAAAAATGTCGCTGTTATTCCTATGTAAAGTTTTCCTGAAACTAAACTAGATGTCGCTACTAATTTTCGTCAAAAGCTAGATCGCGCTATCGAAGCGATTTGGCAACGCACCCAGACGATGTAAGGGCTCAGCACGGCGTATCAATCAAACATACAAACAAATTATTTTTTCAGAGGTGCTGAGCGACCATCCCAGGTCGTGACAGCCCTTCAATAATTTATCAAGAAACTTATCTTGGACACTTATTATTATTAAAATTTATTAATTGATTTATTATTTATTTATTTATTAATTGATATATCTATCCTGTTCGTTGGTTGGTTATTATTAGTTAATAAGATTTCAACTCAATTATGCCAATTGCCAAATAAGCCAATGGTAATTCATTATTATGCATGTAAGTATATACATATGTATATTTATTTGACCTTTAATAACTTGCAATTTGCATGCAAACTTATTACGATTTTGACTTACTTTTGAAGACAATAATAATAATAAATGAAGAGTGCAGCAAAGCAGCCATGCCTTCATCTTGTCGAGTCGACTGACGGTATAGGGGCTAATTTGTGTGGAGGTGCCTATTTCCCCTATTGGGCCACTAGACAGGGTGGTTTTTTGAGATGGGCCACGGAGGGCAGGTAGCTACAGGAAAACGCTCTTAGGAGACCATCCCTAACTTTTCGAGATATTTTGAACTGCATTCACAGATTTTGAAAAAAAAAAACCTACAGTCTGCGACAAAAATGCCAAAAGTCGAAGAATTAAACAGAAAAATATTTATATTTCGACCATATTTCGCAATGATTTGATTTGTATTTCTGAAGTGAAAACTTTTTTAGGCGCGTTTGGCAGTTTTGAGATATGAAAAAAATTTTGGATTTGCCTCGAAAAGGTCACGTGCGAGTTATGTGACTGCTTACCGACACCGGGTTATTTGTGCAAGCTTAGTTGGGCCCTCTTAGTTGTTATAAAAAGAGTACCTACATACTCAATCTAGTACCTAGACCTAATCTGTAGATTCTTGCTTGCTAGTGTTTTAATTTCTTGACTTGGGCACTGATAGATTAGTTTATAGGTGTTTAAAATAAAACGAGTTTATAGAAAGAAGAAATTTAAGTATTATTCACCAACTAAACAGGGAAACTTCTTTTACAAATAGCCTGTATGCCAGGCGTCGTCCTAATAGAATACGCAATCATCGCATGTTCGCGTCGTACGAACGCGCGATCAAACAATTAATGTTGAAAAGGTGTCCTCATTGAAGTTCACCATCATTGTGCGACTAAAATTTTTGATTAATTTTAGCGATGGTCGCATCGCTAATTCGCGCGATGAAAGTGTATTCGGCTTCTATTAGGACAACGCTTTCCTAATTCAATTAATATATTATTTATTATGAAATATTCGTATTCGTTGAATACAACGCGAAAATATATAACAAGGTGTTCCCAGAAACAGCACAATAGCAGAAATAAGATATCGCCCGGGACAATCTCATATTTTCTCCAATTTCTGCCCAGTTTGAAAAAAAAGATCCGCCGGGTAATTATGTAAAATTTGGTATCAATTACTGATCGCTCGTTGTTGGACTTGCTCCACTGCGATAAAGCAGCAATCACTGAAACTAAGCGTAATGTGAAACCAAATTTCAAACCTACCTAGGTTTAATTGTCCCGGAAAAGCAGCACTGGCGCTTGCAATCGCTTCGTTATCGACTGTACCATTGCATTTCAACACTCCTAGTCCCAAACCAACCGCACAACAAAGAAACCGACCGAGACGAGAGATCGAAGGGCAGTGTCGATCACTACTCTAATGGCTGCTATACACGTTACGAAAAACCGTTTTTAGACGGTACAGTTCAAACCGCAACGATAAATCTACGTTTTGAGTCTGAGAAATACTGTAGGTAGGTGAACGGAGCAGTATGAAATTTTGGATAAATAAATCGGAATCAATAATAATAATCGCAATGGATTCGACTGGCGCAGAATCGGAAAGACTAGCGTGAAAATGAGGAGGCCTATACTCAGCAGTGGGTAGATGTGAGCTGAATATATAGATAGATAGAAATCGGAATCGGAAGAAACTGTACCGATCGTAATGGTTTTTCGTAACGAGTGTTACATTCGCTTACGTGTTCGGTGTCTTTACAAGGACATTACAATACAACTCACACAGATGTGCGTGTACAAACACTGCGTCTTTTAAGTAGGTAATCATACCGCGGCTTTTCTATGAACTTTTGTAGTGTCCGGAGTATGACAATAGGAAGTAATACTGTGCTAATTTCAGCTATATCCGAATAGAACTAGCGCATGTCCTGATAATCTGAGAACACCTTGTGTTAATTTTATGACTAGAGTTTAGTTAGCTCATCCGATTGGTAAAGATTTCTGCTACACTAGTATTGACAGTTTACGGATGACTGGCATAGTTTGGCTCAAGATCGGTGTGGAAAAATGAGAGGCATTTGCCAAGTGGAACGACGGCAAGACAAAACTAAAAATGATTGTACTGTTAGAAGTATTGCATGTCATGTGACAGCTTTTTAATAAAAACAAATTCAGATAAACTTTAAATATTACAGAAATCTGCACCAAAAGGAAAACGCAACGAGATTCTTAAAAAAATAATCATAAAAGTAGTCAAAGTCATTAAGGAGTCATTATAAGTGTCCATTTTTGGATGAAAACCAGCCATAGGTACATAAATTCACGCCACCACATCATTCATCAACTTGCTTTGTAACTTCGAACATAGATCTAAGTAGGTAATTAAAGATGCCAAGAACAATGACATTATGGTACTAAGGTCAAAAGTAAAACTAACTAGCTTCTGCGCGCGGCTTCGCTCGCATGGTACCAACCTTTTGAATATTATGCTGGTCACTATCTACACCTTTCTGAGTTTCATCCAGATCGGTTCACTGGTTTAGGCGTGATTGAAACACAAACATACAAACTTTTAGATTTATTATATTAGTAGGTTATGCAGTTGATAGGATGAAATTGAAATAGGGTTTATGCCCAATTCAAATTTAGTCAAGTATTTAGTACATTAAGCGTTAAAATCTGATATTTTTCTCATGATTTGCTGGCGAATATCATGTTAGGCACCTCCGTGATGATTGTGACTAGCTTTAACTGTAAGTTAACTTCATCCCATGAAAATTCTTAACTAGAAGACTTAGTAACTAAAACATCAAATTACTAATTTTGATTACATTATACCTACTATTACTTAAACTTATGTCTGATGTGATGGAAGAGGTAAATGCTAAAATTATTTCGGCGGTTTTATAACATAATATACAGTTTAATACTAATTCACAGAGCAAAGATCAAAACTGACAAATAAATATGTTATAAATTATAAATAACGTTAGAGATAAATGAAATTGTAGCGTCGATACACCAAGATAGGAATGCGTTGCACAAACGCTCACATCAATTATATAGTCTAAACATCTTCGGATGTGACATTAGCGATGGGCGATTATTACTTTATTTTATCGAATCAGTCGATTGTTCGGTTCAGTCGATAACAATCGAAATTAGTCGATTGTTATCAACTGACGGCGCGTACGGCGGGCGACAATGACTGTCACCAACTCTAACTACTTGCCGCGCAACGCACTTAGTACTATATTCGTACGTATTACTATCAGTATTTACAAAAGATGTTGCGTCGGGCGTCCGCTGCGCTACACATAGAAACAATCGACGCAACACCGTCCCGCCCCCGCATGCACCGCCCCGCGCGGCCTTCCGCAGTTCACGCACGCAACGTGCGTATAGTAGTTAGTAGTTTGTCGATTGTTATTCGAATAATCATGGTGAGGAACTACTGAATCGACAATCGAATGCGCACTAGCACAATTTTCGATTCATTCGATTGTTTTTTTTGAAGCAATCGCCCATCGCTATGTGACATCTCATATAATTATGGTTAAAATTCACTTGGGTAAGTTCTTTTAACCTCAAATTATTTATTATTCAACTTCTATTGACACAATGGCTACTATATCCACTAACATTAATTTTAAACAACAATGATTTATTAAAATATTTCAAGAAATACATCGACAACAACAACGGCTTACGTAATAGCCTCTGCCTAATAAAGGAATATCATCAACATTAAATCATTTTTTTTATTAATAGGGCATAAAATATATAAGACAAAATGGTCTTAGCATTTCTTTACTATCTCAGCTTCAGTAAAACCGCTATAAACATGAAACCATCATATTTTTTCCATTGAAAATATATTTTTATCTGTTTTACACATCTCAGAAACAGCACGCATCGACTTAGGACACTTATTCACTGACTACATTTTTAAGCAACCATCTGGAGCATGCAAAAATATTTAGATTTCAAAAATATTAATATATTTATTTAATTACGCTACAATTTATATATATATATATTTATTTATCTACAATTTATGATGCAGCCAACTAGCTAAGTAAGTAAAAGTATATGCCCAGCCTCTATATTAAACGCCGTTTAACTAGCGGCCTGAATTGTATTCAGCCATGTAAACAAACAGGCAAATGAGGAGCTCTAACGATTAACTACTTGGCTGCCACATTTAGACTGAAAACAGTGTAAATGACACGGTCTAGTGTCGTTGCATGATTTGTCTATCGAATTAAACTTTACATATGAAAATAAATTGTATTATGAAATTATATTTCTTTGCTAATAAAAAATTTGGTATACAAAATATAGTTTTATTATATAAACTCTGTTACTAAGAATAAGGTTTCGAAAATATTTCATTATGTTTCATAATTATATTATCTTGTGACATTCATTTTGTGATGTGAAATTAAAACAGTCGTAGGTTACTTTTGAGACACGTAGGGTATGGCAGTCAAATTGATACATAAATACATTTTCAAATATGATTATACGTATACAATTTTGTACTTAAATTCAAAGAAAATACTGAAGACAACAATTATTTTACAACATTCTTAACATAACACATGTACTCTATCTAATATAATCTTACACAAAGCGGCGAAAAAGAGACCTTAATAGAATATCGATTAGTTCGATCACAATCTTGTATAGTCGCTTTTTAAAGATTGCTGAAGCTAAGCGACGCCCTGCTTGGCACAAAATACAGGCTGACAGTGACTTAAATTTTCATTCGAGCACCTTTGTCGGTATGCATGATACACTTTAGTTTATGAAACATTCAACATCGATTCGTAAACACATAATTGCATCCCTAATTGAACAGTCCTATGACGTCGCAAAGCCATGACCACATAATCATCAGAGTTCACTATCAAACAACATGAAAATCATTGCAGACAGTGCAATGTTAGGAAGAATTATTATTATTCTAAACATCAATTCTAGTACTTACATTATATTTGATTATTCATTATTTCATTTAAACGGTAAATATTTTTGAAACATCTATTTTAGAAGACAGGTCAGCAGAATTCACATATCAAGTTAATAAGCAAGACCAAGACTTACTTTTCAAGTTAAGGGTAAGCCACAGGGGACAGTAAATAGGGTTTCAAATACATATATAAATATCCCCAGATATAGATCCACTCACATAGTTAACTTCACGTCCGAATATAAAGAGACTGGACCAACATATAGGATTTCTGATTGGAATTAGTTCAACCTCTTAAATACCATACAATAACTATAAGCGCTTCTGATTTTTTTTGGAAATGAACCCGACATTTTTATTTTCGGATAGAGCTCCCGTCCATTTCCCTTTCTCCTCTTTGAATTACGATTTCTATATAAATGCAATATTATTTACTACATCATTTTCATAAAAAGCTTCTTTAGTTATTCAGGGAGTCGGTTGAGCCACCTAAGGATAGTTGAAAACTATCTATAGATAGTTTAACAGATCAGGTCACTTTTAAAGCAAAAGTGGCAAAGTTCACGTCAAGTAAAATTAAGATTATTAATTTTAAAATTGTCATATTAAGTAAGTATTGAATTGCAAATTAAACTTCACTACGTACAAACTAAAACCTAAAGCTAAAAAAACCATCTCATTATATACAATACATATTATTGTTTAATATATTATAGCTCTATATGGCACTGCAAAGTTGTGCATTGATATACATACATCGCTTGGTATCATTATTTTTAATTGCAAATTAAAACATACGAAATATTTCTGAACTCATATGATGTCACGAATCACAAGTCGCTTTTGATCTACCCCGAAGACGAAGCCTTGGGCTCAATGACCTGGATTTAAGCGAAACAGACTACAAATAATCCAATATCCTGAGATTTTGTCTTCCTCTGTCGTTTTCCTTGTCAACGTATTATCATTTTCCATTTGATTGCCTGGGTCCAATTATATTTCCACTTTACGCGGAGATACCTGTGATGAGATAACATAATCTTAATAAATAAATAAAATAAATAAATAAATAATGCTGGACTTATCACACAGCATCATCTAGCCCCAAAGTAAGCAGAGCTTGTGTTATGGGTACTAAGATGGCTGATATACTACATAATATACTTTTTGTTTGTAAATACATACATATTATACAAAGAAACACCCAGACCCGAGACAAATATTTGTAGATCATACAAACATTGGTCCCGCCGCGGGGATCGAACCCGCAACCTCTTGCGTCGCAGGCGGGCCTTCGCCCACTGCGCTACAGAGGTCGTCAATAAACATAGTAGATTTTAGTAGAGAAGTTAATAAACAATAGTAGATTTTTCACCAAGGGGATAAAGCAGTTTATTATGTCACGGGCGCCATATTGAATCCCAAGCACGTCGAAGGATTCTTTAGTTAACTCTCGAGCGATAGCGAGGGTGTTTATAGTTAACTCCCAAGTGAAACAAGGGAGTTAATGACTAGAATCCTGAGACAGCGAGGGATTCAAGAGCGCCCAAGACATTAATGCACATGCAACAACATTAGATAGCTAAATAGTTTGGAGGCATTATCCACACTTTTTTCTTATAATTGAATAAATTCTACTTGGTGCAGGTCACTATTATAAACATTTTCATAGAAACATCAAAATTCAACTCGGCAGAAAAGATTAGTTGCCACATTTTTTATTTTTTTCGTATAAATTCTATTTGGTGTGGACTCAAACATTTTAATAGAAATGTTGAAGTTCGAAATTCAAACCTCATTACTTATCTTTTCACATGAGGTTTATGGGGAGAAACGAGATTTCATACAACTTTATTCCCGCCCGCCATTTTGTTCTTTTGGAGGGAGAAATGACTAACTTTGACGTAGGATGGTGGGACAAAAAAATAAGCATTTCGAGCGGGTAGTGTGAAAAACATAAATCCGTATCGGTATCGGACACTCCTAGATCATTTCAAAATGTGAAGAGGAAGTCCAAATTATGCCAAACACATTAATGGCGTAGCTCGCAACATTCCATGTGACAGTTTGTAAACTAATTATTACCCTGCGTCTTACATGTCAGAGTCGATTTCCTATTGAAGTGTCCTACGTGACCGGTGCGCAGCGGCGCGGCGCGTTGAATCGAACGCGACAATTTTTGCGAATTTTGACACTATGTATGATTTGACGTAACTATGTAGGACGATTCGCCCGCACGTAGGACAGACTCGCCGCGCCGCGCTGCATCGAATCGTATCGCTTCGCTTTGCAGTCGCGTTCGCGTCAAGTCGCTCACGTAAGACGTAGGGTTAGTATTGCGATAAACGGCAGTTGTGGACCCTTTCATCCGGATTTTTCGTTTTGGAAAATTTATATGCGCAATATCACGAGCCTAAATATGCCTATGAATTTGGACAGCACCAGACATCTTCACAGGATCAGGATTACATAAAGATCTAGTACGAGTTTTTTACGTACTCGACCGCGTTGAACGCAGAATTGTATGGGAAATTAACAGCGCCATCTTTTGGTACTCGTTCGTAACTAATGAAAACGAATACAAAATAATTAAATCTTCGTTTACGGCACCGCGATCGAGTAGGTCGTAGGCTAAAAAAACTCTTAATTTTTACCCAGGACGAGTATAGCCAATATTTTTAAGTAGGTTTGTATCAACACTAATATTATAAAGAGGAAATATTTGTTTGTTTGAATTGAATAGGCTCCGAAACTACTGGACCGATTTGAAAAATTCTTTCACCATTAGAATCTTACATTATCCCTGATGAACATAGGCTTTATTTTATATCGGGAAAGTGATGTTTTCCCGAGGGACCGCGGGTAACGACGCGGCGGACAGCTATAGTCTTTTTCACGCCGGAACGTATGCGTGACACTTCGAGATGATGTCAAAGTCCATCAAATAAGCAAAATCGATTTTTATTTCACTACGATCAATTCATCTCAATCAATTTTATGGTTCATTCATAGATAAAATTACTAAACCAACGATTATTTTTTTACTTATCGATTGATCGATTGTTTCGATTTTCATTTTCGCACTCTCTAATGGGTTACGTACGTTCCATTTTATTCATTACTGTTAATTAACAGATTTTTGAAGAAAATGTTTATTGTTTATTTATTTATGTTTTATGGCTCGCTTACGATAATTTATGAAATAATTAAACAGGAAATAGACAAAAAAAAATTTTTTTTTTTATGTTTTATCGTATTTTTTTTTTTTGGCCTTGGAGCGCAAGGAGTGGAAGCTAAGGGGGGAGACCTTTGCCCAGCAGTGGTACACGATAGGTTGAGTAAAAAAAAAATGTTTTATCGTAATCATTCTTATACTTGATTTTTCTTGTTTCAAAATTGTTGTGAGCTAAACAACGTGAAACGGAACAAGTTCAATGTGTCAGGCATACGTTCCGGCGTTAAAAAGACTATGGTATGTAATATAAAGTCATGCAACCAATGATGTTAAATTAATATGATTGCATGCAACGTTGCACCTGGCATCACCTCGACGGGCAGAGAGCCGCGGCGCGCGCCAGCACGTACTATCGGCGCCTCGCCTGCCACCCACTGCGATAAAACAATCATTTTCTACATATTAAATAAATAATGCTGGACATTTCACACAGCATCATCTAGCCCCAAACTAAGTAAAGCTTGTACTATGGGGAACCAGATAACTGATATACTTATATACTTTTTGTTTGTAATACATATTATACATAGAAACACCCAGACCTGAGATAAATTTTTGTAGATCATACAAACATTTATCCCGCGGCGGGGATCAAACCCGCAACCTTCTGCGTCCCAAGCGGGCTTTCACCCACTGCGCCACAGAGGTCGTCATATTCTGTGACAGAAACAGTGCCACAAACTTATATGAACCGGTGAGAGAGGCGCAGAAAAATCAATTTTACAGTAAAATTCCTCTTTTGGCCACCAGTCCAGATAAGTTTGTGGCACTGTAATGGTGTGTAATTAAATGACAATGCCCATACCCCGTTGCGTCGCCGTAAAAATAAACCAATATTTTTTGTTTTTCTCTAGCATTTACTGTAAAAAATAAGAATTTTCTGCAATTTTAAAAAAATACATACACAGATGGATTTTTGAGATGGAATATTAAAAGTACTTTAACCGTTGTAGCTACAGGAAAACGTTCTTAGGAGACCTTCCCTAACTTTTTGAGACATTTTGAAAGATTGTTAATTTTATACCTAACTTATTACTTACTTGTATAACTTATTTTAAATTGAAATATGTCTTCAAATCGCGAAATATTTAAGATTTTTACTGCTAATCGATTTTGTTTGTAGGGGTCAAAAGATTATGGGACCATTTAAGGTTTGAGTACTAGATATCGTCAAAAACTTTCCCCATACATTTTGTACTAAAAATCTATTTACAAGGAGGATGAATATTTTCAATATTCTTCTTGGTAATGAAAAGAAAAATAAATCAAGACTTTTGAATTGGCTTTGCCGCAAGCTGGTATGGCTCCCCATACAAAAATAGGCATTGTCCTTTTAGTGTTAACCTCACACTTGGGATTATTGAAGATTTTTTTTAAATACATTCCATATCTCAATCCAAACATGCACAGCCAGAAGCTGTTCAATGTGTATTCAAACACTTCAACCGTTTCGTCGACTCTCCATTGTCTCAGTCGGTAGAGCGTCACCGCGAATGTGATAGTCACGGGTTCAAGTCCCGTGCATGTGCAAGTTTTGGAATCCATTAAAAATATCTAAAATGATGTTTTGAAGTTCCAACTTGTAACTACAATAAGTTGTCCTTACTTGGTGGCACGACGCGCTCTGCTTAGAGCGCAGTTGGTTCAAGAGGGTGCTATTGAGGCGCGCGAGATCGGCTGCGCGCTCGCAGGGCGTGGGCTCGGAGCCGCGGCGGCGCCCGCCGGCTGCGCGTGCGCACATGCCTAGCTCATCCACCAACGACAGCTCGCAGTTACTCGCTGTCTTCTGACCTATTAACGAAAGTTCTACTTAAATTTTACTGATATTATATATGCTTTTGTGGGTACAATATTATTTAAATCATACTTAAACGACAAAAAAAATTACGATCTTTGGGGCAGAACGACTTTTGCTTCCAAATCCATACTAATATTATAAATGTGAAAGTAACTTTGTCTGTCTATCTATCTGTCTGTTTGTTACCTTTTCACGCTCAAAACACTGCTGAAAATTGGCATGGATAAAGGTTGTATCCTAGGAAAGGAATAGGCTACTTTTTATCCCGAAAAACCCCGAGGGACCGCGGGTCACACCGCGGGAGCGCAGCCAGTATTAAACAAATGCGTTCGTGCGCGTAACGTTTCAGGATACATTAACTTATCCATTGGTATGTTACCTTGGAAGGGGTAAATTAAAGAAAGAAGTCCGAGAGAAAGAGCCCGATGAGTTTGTCAAACCATATCCGCAACGCACAGGAAGCTGAAACTGTGCATTGCTGAAAGCCGGATCAAATGGCGCAACATCTTACAGGAGTTCATACATACATACATAAAATCACGCCTCTTTCCCAAAGGGGTAGGCAGAGACCACGGATCTCCACTCGCTACGATCCTGACACACAACTTTCGCCTCATTCACTCTCATTACTCTCATACATGCTCGTCGGTTTAGGAGTTCATACACCCCCCCAAAATTGGGGAAATTACACAAAGAGGAGATAATACGTACTTTGCGAGGCACTGCTTCTCGAGGTGTCGGAGTCAGTGAGTCTGTAATGTTTACGTACGTGGCGAGCTGAGCTGCGTGTCGAATTGTCCCCCCGAGTTAGTGGAGGTCTGGGTGGAGAGGAGTCCCTGGCGCGCGCTGTCGCTGAGTCCACTCGTCAGCTGCGAGTAGGATGAAATGCTCGTCTCCTCCATTATCACCGATCCGATGCCCAGACCACCTGATAACAAGAAAACATCTGAAAGACACAACAACTCATTATGCGTTATTTGAATGATTGAGGATATCCTCTTTCTTGTCTATAACCAACCTGTACGCAGAGTTGTTTCATACTAGAGTTACTCATAGAGAAAAATACTATACAGGGTGTAAAAAGACAACTACCGAAAACTGAGGGGTTGCAATCAGACCATGATTCTGAACATATTTAGCGAAAAAAAAACGCGATTTTTTTTTGACCCAGCTTAGTCATTTTATGATATTTTCGGTTATTTACTACTATTACAACATAATAAGATGATACCTACCTAATAATTTCATTTGTAAAAGAAAGAAACAGTTAGAACTCAAAATCCAGCAATCTACGTACAACAACGCGCCCAGAACGCAAACAGCACTCTTCAAACGCTGTTTTCTCTGAATATAATGATTTTTTCGGAAAATCCTTTTGGACTTGGTTGTGTGTTGGGATGCTGTACCTACCCCTTTCGGCTTCGATAGACGTCTTTTTACACCCTGTATAATAAAAGTTACCTGTTCCTGAGATGTTACTTCACAGGAAAAGTAAACTTCTGAGAATTTTGATAAACGTTTACTTAATGAAAAATATTTTTATAAACACTTGATGTCCTCTTAAGTTTTCTTCTTCTTTTATTAAATGGCAACTAACTGTATAATTCTGCCAATGTGAAGTTTTAATGTATTTATATTCATTTCAATCAAACAGTTCTTTATTGTAAACATAAAAATAACATTAACAAAAGATAAAACAAAGTCCGATGTCAAGATAATGAATAAAAATTTGGTATAACGTAAGTACCTTTTTCTTTTTCTGAGCTCAGCTTGTCTTCATCATCATCACTGTCCAACTGAACAGTGTAGCTCACAAGGAGGCGGCACGGGGTGCTGATGTCGATGAGTGGTTCGGCGTTATCCGGCGAGGAGCGCGACGGGCCGTCGGCGGCGACAGCGATAGCGGCGGCTGCGGCAGCGGCGGGCGCTCGCTGCTTCTGCTTCCCCATAATGAAAGTAAAGTCAAATAACGACGGCTTGGCCGCACCTGTCAAAGAATCCAACGGCACAGGCGCTGAGTAGCGGCGGATTATGTCACTGAGTTTAGTCATTTTTACAGGGCTGTGAGACGAACGCCGGCCCTCCGACTTCTCTAATAACAGCTTCTCCATCTCTTTTGCGTTCAACAACATCTTGCCTTTTCTAGTCTTGTTGCCGCTTTCGGCAGATTCTCCGTCGTTTATCTTGGATTCTCCGTCGCTTATCTTTTGCAGGTCGGAGTGTGTCGTGGACTTGGAGGCCTGGTTGGACCTGCGGTCTTCTCTGGCCCACTCGGCCTCGTTGTGCACCAGGTTCGTTAGCATTGTCCGGGACAGATCAGACTTTAAGTAGTGGTGCCATTCGGTGAACAGTGGGGTTACCACGAATCGGAAAAATCCTGAAAATATTATTATTATTATTAGGAGCCTGTAGTGTCCCACTGCAGGGCAAAGGCCTATTATTGTGGAATAAATAATGTGTCATTCTAGTAAATTGAATTTAGTAAAACAAGCTAAACTAAAAGTAGCTTTTTGTTACTTACCGGTTTGTATTTTCGGCACTGTGTCTTTTTCGCGGTCGCACAGTGTGGAGACATTTAGTTTAAGTTTCAACTCTTTGTCCCCTTGTTGGTAGAACTCATCGCAGACTCTCAGGCTCCACTGCTTGCTGATGGACCAGGGCCGACCCGGGTTGGATATGTCCGCCGTCTTCAGCGCCATCTGGAGGACCATGTGGCGGTGGTCAGGCCGCTCCATATCCAGTGTTTTGTAGTGTAGATGATCCTGAAACAAAAGGTGGTATTTATAAGTTCTATAAGTGCAACAACTGATTCATGACGACCTCTGTGGCGCAGTGGGTAAAAGCCCGCTTGGGACGCAGAACTTGTGTGACTTTCTATACAAAGAATAAAAATGCGATGCTTCCGATGCGTACAATACCTGTGGATGCTTACGAATTTGTAATAAAATTTTTACTTAGGATGGCTTATAAAGATAAGCCATCCTAAGTAAAATTTTTATTACAAATTCGTTATGTAAATAATTTTTCAGATGAGAGGAGATACCTATTTTTATAATGGTAAATGTGTAGGTACGCAACAACGCATCTCAGCGTTGTCGAAAATAAAGAGGATTATATTTAGTCTGGGCGGCAGATGACTGGCTAATTTTAGAACGGCCTCACTTCTATATTCATTTAATTGATAGTGTGTCAATGAAGGTGTTTGTTTGGCATAGTTTTGATGTTCCATGCAGATGTGGGACTGTTTGCCAAATAATTCTACTCACAATTTATACGAGAATTTCGTTCAAAAGTTATATAACAATAATTTATTTACCTAGCCGTGTATTTGAGTAACTGTGGGAATATTTGTTTTCTCATCTCTAAATTGTTGGTATGAATTGTAAATGTAAAACAAATGACAGTCACGGTCTACCTGGGCTTAGCACATAACGTCGTTCTGGTTCAATGAAGATGCTTTTGTTCATCGTAGAGCTTAGTTAAACCTTTGACGAAACGTAACATAGGCACAGCCGGGATTCGAGCCCACGGCATCGACTCGCTATTCACTTGGCCAACCCAACTCTAACAGGTGAAGTCAATGCTATTTTACTTATCATTGGATTGAAGTAAAATAAAGCAGCCCGGCCCGAAAGCGGCCAACCACCTGTTAAGCATTTAACCCAATTGCTCCTTAAGAGCCCGGCGCGGCGCGGCAGTATCCACTTCAAACTTCAGTTTGAAGCGAGTGCAGAACGAAATCTTAATATTGCTTGTTCATGTTTTGCCGCACGCTAACTTTAAAAGTTTGATGAATAAGCTTCAACTCGATTTCAAATAACTTCAAGCTTGTTTGATAAAATATTTTCAAAACAAACTGGTTTTGTCATTGAAAAACAATCAACGTAATTATATTAAATAGCTTATTTAGAATGCAAAAGTATGTATCTGTTTGTTGGTCTGTAATTTCTATGTAGATAAACATTGGCAATGTTATTTATCGAGTAATTTACCTTATTTTATGTTCCGACGTTTTGGATGTGTTAACAGCGAATACGACACGTCGAGGTAATCCTATAGCTGGAAGATTGGACACGGACTGCACTTTCATGAAGCACTGGACGCGCACACATAATGCCATGCGCTCCGGAAGGAATGTAATATTAATTTAAGATGTTTTAATTCTCTCTATATCTGTACTTATGTAACATTATGTACCTATGTATAATGTTGAAATAAATAAATTGAATTGAATCCAGGTTGGAATGAATGAATGGTTGAATGGTGGCCCAGATCTGGGTACAGAAACGTAGGACGACCGGCGGCTAGATGGGTAGACGATATTGTACACGTCGCGGGCCGTCACTGGGTCCGATTAGCGCAGGATCGTGGTGGATGGCACAAACTTAGGGAGGCCTATACCCAGCAGTGAGTGAAGTCGGGTTGTGGATGATGATGATGAATCCAGGTTATATACATTTAAATTATCTTATGGCGCAAAAACTGCACTGTACTGATTAGTTAGGATAAGGGATAGATAACTATAATCACTCTCATTATCTTAATATCTGTGTAAAATCAAGATTAGCCTCGGAAACTTTTACTTGCCGTATTTGCGTAAAGATGGTAGGTAGCTAATAAAGAGGTAAACCAAAGTTTGTTTGTTTTTGTTATATACCCAAGGCGCGGTAGACATTCTCTCAGATCAAGGACCATTGTAAGCTGATTAAACTGTTAATTTAATCACCCATTAATCTCAAATTATCTTCTTTGTTTATACTGAACGGCACAACGTATCTGATCTATCAAATAAGTGATAATAGTCTCCAGATTAGTCAACCGTTGTGACTCCGGAGTGATCACAGACATGTGAATGAGCAATTCACGTTTGGTGACCTATAGGTGAGGCCACACAGGTGTTGAGAAACGTGCCTTAACTGTCAACATTGAGCAACCATAGTTTCAGGGGTGTTGACGAACCTTCATGATTAATTCCCTTTTACCCACGACGGAACGGAGATATAGTGTGCGTTTTGGGTGAAGGTTGTGTGTTGGGTGCACTTTTTTCTTTCAGAGTTTATAGAATCTCAGTTATGAAAAGAAAAGCTTTCTGTGTTGTATAAAAAAAAAGAATTCGTAGGTAACTGTACTCGCAAATGTATTGGTGCTACTCGTCATACTTTCAAATGCATGCACATAATCGGCCAGCCTCGAAAATATATTCGCAGATATTGTAAGAATTAATATTTAGCTTTGTTGGCGTAGTGGTACCCTCGACGTGCCTCGACTTTCAATCCGAAGGTTGCGAGTTCCGATCCCTGCCGTGAACTTTCATCACAATGATTCAAAACATCTTTTGCAGTCTCCACTCAGAACCTGTGGGCTATGTCGGTGGTGTCTACGTATTTCTTCGTTTCTGATTCGATCTCGTCGAAACACCAAGCATAGCCCTTTCTATAGCTCGCTGAGCGACCTTGAGCCTTCTTATGAGGCCCATAGTGAGGGACCACGTCGTCTCTGTTCCATATGTCATCACCAGTAACACACACTAATCGAAAACTGAGGTAATTTGGACGAAAAGACGTCAAACCTATAATAACTTATGCAAAATGTGTGCATGTGCCTAATGTGAATTTGAACTTGCCTCTGATAACCCCCGTAGACATCTTATAACAATCTGGAATACAAAAAAATATCTGCGAGAATTAAGAACGGGATAAAGTCGTGATCACGTTTTTCTAGGATTCCGTACCTCAAAGGGTAAAAACAGAACCCTTATAGGATCACTTTGTTGTCCGTCTATCTGTCAAGACCCTTTATCTCGGGAACGCGTGAAGGTATCGCAATTGTCCGGTTTTGTGTTTGTTTTGTGTGGTTTTGTATGTTCACCGATATTTCCGTCAATTGTGGACCGATTTCTAAAATTTTTAATCTGTTTATGCATGTGTCAATGAAGCTCTTTCATACGATACCCCAAATAACACAGTTAACTCCTCCCTTTAAAATTTTGTGATTTAACTAAAAAAAGCGGTTTTCACATTTTTCCCTGTATTTGTAGTCTAAAACGATACTATTTGTCAAATTTCATAGTTCTAGGTCAACGGGATGAATTTTGATTTATTAAGTGTCGAAATATGCGTTTTTTGCGGCAAAACCGCCCTTTTTTACGGGGTTTTTTTTGCGATAACTTAGGAGTTTGATTTTTTTACAGCTTAAAGGGACCGCAGACTTGAGTATACGGTTTTAATTTCATTCAACTCGATACCTAAACGCGTTTCCAAGATAAAGGATCTTGACAGACAGACATACAGACGTACAACAAAGTGATCCTATAAGGGTACCGTTTTTTTCCTTTTGGGGTACGGAACCCTAAAGACATACATACAGCCGAACATAGAACTTTCTCTTTTTTGAAGTTGGTTAAAAAACTGGGAGACGACGATGACAATACAAACTGATAAAAAAAGTAAGAACTTGTCAATAGTGAGGTTATTTCAACTACAAATCTCTCTCGTTTTTACACACACTATTAGAAAATAATCTATCAGTACTTACATATCTACCTACTTAAAGTTTTTCAGCATAGAAATGCGAATTGGAAAATGTTATTGAAATTTACAACATTTTCAATTAAATATTCTAATGGGCTCACTGAAGTGGAACCACAATACGCAGTAGATAAGAGTTGACTTTTACAATTCTAAATTATATCTGATGAAAAGGACAATGCCCATAACCCCTTACCACGTTGCGTCACAGGTATATTAAACCAAAAATATTATTTTTATTTTGTCTTTATTTAACTGATAAAAATGAGCAATTTTTTAAACGCACTTTAAAAGAAATACATATGTATAGAGGGTGGATTTTTGACAGGTACCATAACCATTGTAGCTACAGGAAAACGTTCCTATGAGAAAACGTCCTTAACTTTTTGAGATATTTTTCATTCACAGATTTCGGAATAAAAGGTACAATTAGCGCAAAAATTCCAACCAGACAAAATTTGGAATACCATTCTATTCAGTTTCATGTAGGGATCAAAAGACTATGGGACCATTTAAGGTTAGAGTGCTAGAAATGTCAGATATCTGGTAAATGATTGACTGTGCTTGTTCCATATTTGTTGTATGTAAGTAAGTACCTACCTATCTACTTTTGCCACTTCTGTTTAGCCTTTTCTTCGTGCTTGTTCTTGTGTTTTCCGTATTTAGTGTGTGTTTCCAAATAAATGTTTTTCTTTCTTTATATCGTCAAAAACTTTCCCCATAAATTTTGAACTGAAAATCTATTTCAAAAATGACGGTAAAAAAATCAAATTTTTTATTGGTAATTAAAAGATACATAAAAGAGTGATAGAGGAGAGTGGAGAAAGAGAACATGTTGTGCCGACCCCGCATGAGCGGGATAAGGGCAGGCCAATGATGAAAAGATAAATAAAAGCAAGGCAAGTTGGTACGGCTCCCCCCCATACAATAATGAGCATTGGGCATTGTCCTTTCGAAATAAAGTAAATAACCAACGACGATTTGTAATCTTGAGAGATGGTGCCAACATTCAAACTATACGAGTCATGACTTTTTTATTTGGTTTTCAGGTTACAAATTAGTATCCAGTGTTGATTATACAATTTTTATGCATACTAAACATTTAAATTTTTATCGAAAATAGCATCTATTTACACAACGTTTGTGTGCTCGGCCGATCACACCCACTTTCCTCTCAGCACGAGACTTAACTTACCTATTGTCCAACAACAATCATATTAATTATGTCGTTTATATGAATATATTAATACATATGTTAATAGATACACCAGCGTGGTTATAGATTGCATACCGGGGATACATAGCCTACTTTATTTCTCAAAAATAATAATTCTTTGACATTTCTTTCCAGGAAGAACCAAGTTACTATTCAATGCGGACGAAGTAGCAGGAAATAAACAGCTAGTATTAAAAATAAAAAGAAAAACACTGGCATTCCAGGAGTTCCGACAGAAGTACAAAACTTGAACAAATAACTGAAAACTTACAGAGAATAAACATTAAGTAGACAATGTTACGACGAGGCTTAGTAAACAGAAAACAAGTTAGGTACACAAAGAGTGAAATATGCATAAGTTAGAGATAGTTGAGAAAAGAGAGATGCTGGCAGTATGAAAAAATATTGTATTTTGTTTTAAGATTTTTATTCAAATATTGTGAAAATAGACATACATAAACAGGGTGTAAAAAGACAACTATCGAAAACTGAGGGGTTGCAATCAGACCATGATTCTAAACACATTTTGCGAAAATTTTTTTGACTTAGCTAAGTAATTTTATGTTATTTTAGGTTATTTACTACTATAACATTACATCATAATAAGACCATAAGTACCACCTAATTATTTCATTTATAAAATAACTCAAAATTCAGCAATCTACGTAAAACAACGCGCCCAGTACATATGCAAACAATACTCTTCAAACGCTGTTTTCTCCGGATATAATGTTTTTTTCGGAAAATCCTTTTGGATTTGGTTGTATGTTGGAATGCTGTACCTACCCCTTTCGGCTTCGGTAGACGTCTTTTTACTACACTCTGTATATGAATATATGGACATATATTTTGTTTTAATGTTTGTTACTTGCTTTTTATCGTTTCTGGGGTTTTATACCTCACAAAAAAAAACCGAGCCCTCACAAGATCACTTGGTTGTCCCGTCTGTCTGTCTGTGTCCTTTATCTTAGGAACGCGTGGAGGTATCGAGTTGCAATAAAAAAATTTAGCTACTCAGGTCTATGGTCATTTGAAGCTGTGAAGAAAATCAACTTCAAAGCCAACTTTAAAAAAACGTATGGCCTTTTATGCCGCTAAAAACATATATTTCGACACGCAGGAAACAAAGACGATTTATGACGCGTGTCTATAATAATATGTAAGTACTATGTGTAGATGACGCAAATTTTATGTATTTCTAAACAGAAGTACGTAATTATCAAGGCTATTTCTGAAATAAAATAGTCTTGACGTGTAAGCGTCCGCTGGAAATTAGAAATTCGTTTCACGTGCCATGCCATGAAGCATTTCATCAAAACTTTGCAGTTTGTTTTGCGCGAGTTACATATGAAAGGGAATATGAGTTCTGGGGAATACGTACGTACAATAAAGTTATAGCGTGGTGCACGAAAAGTGCCGAAACTAATTTAGCAAGTAATGAGTGCATAGTGCCCAGAATGTAGCTATAAATATACATAGTATTGTATCGTAAAGCCAGGAACTCACATGGGTTTTATGCAATACTAACTTCTGCATGATGTGGGCATGTATCATATATGTATTTTGACATGCCTCTGACTACCCCTCTTAAACATCATCAAAGGATCTGTGGAATACATAAAAATATCTGAGAGAATGTCTACCGCACCTTGGGGATACAGTCAAAATAGGGTGACGACCGTGTTTGTACTTTATGAGCATCTAAACTTACTTTGTCGAGCCTCAATTGTCTTTGACTGGCTCCCCACTGGAGCTTGACTTTTAGTTTTAAGATGGATCACCTAAAAGAATGATAGGCCCCAAACCGTGTTTGTTGCCCTGATTCTTCACAGTATTGGTCGCGAAAGAACAGGAGTAAAATTAGTTCTAAGACTATTCTAAGTGATTCCAGCGGTCCTACTGAATTAATTGTTTTTGTCTTTGACTTTGTTTTTTACCTTTTATTTAAAACAGTCTACCAAACGTGGAGTGGCCATTTCTGACCACTAGCGGTCACATAATATTACATATTTTGTCTTCTCCGTGTTACCCAAAGAGAACCAAAGCTCAAAAAGCATTCAATTTCCACGAGCGTACGAGAAAGTCTTTGTCATTCTACAAACACCTATGGATCGGAAATTGTCCGCAAATGCTTCCATACACGAAACATCGGAAATTTCCGCATAGTCCCATCTCGTAGCCTAATAGATTTGGTAGCTAGCTACGAAATCACTACGAGACTACATATATTGTTTTAACTATTTATTTACAGAAACTAAGCTACTACAATATGTACATAAAATTACAAAATACAATAGAATCAGTCAAGCTATCTAAGGATCGTCGTAAAAACGATCTATAGATAGCTCAACTGATCCAGGTCACTGCCAGTCGGAAGCGTGCCTAAAACACTGGCGGCATTGCCACGCTGAATGGCAATGCTGATTCTTTGTGCCAAAAAGTCGCCAGCTCTCGAATCACGCGACGCTTCGACCAGACACCCTGAAAGATTTTTGAAGACGCGATGGGCCCCGGAACCCCACGGACCCAGGGTCTCGACCCCAAAATGGTTCAAATATAATATTTATAATAATATTTTAACTTGATTTGAGACAATGTCTGCCGTGCCTTGGGGATGTATGGTGTTTCATAAAACAGAACGAAAGTAAGAGTCAAGTTAGTCTTGATGTCGTACTGTATTTAAGACCTTAGGTCTACACTTAGGTACTTTTTATGTATAATGGTCGTTGAATTTTTTTATGTATAATAAATAGTAAGATAATATAAAAGTCGTGAGGATCACGTGTATTTCATGCCTATAGTGGAATCACCGATACTATAGATAAATAATATATGAATGATGGAAAACAATTTATAAATATTTAGCATGGAAAATAACGTCGGTACAAATCATTCCCTGTTGATGTAACCCATTTAAGTCAGTGACACCAATATCATATTGCTTTATATTTGCATGTAAATGGTTGAGTTTTCAAAGTAAATAACACTCGACACCTAAGTCCGGATTCAACTCTATACATTTTGAGCGATTGCAACAACTTGCCGCAAGTCGTTTGAATGGTATGAATTTTGTTGAATTGTCAAGTTGTACGAGGAAAATTGTGAGGAAAATTATCTTGAAATTGTTAAATGACAAAATAAGTAAACAGTATCTGTATATGGCAATAAAACCAAATTTTCATTCTTTGATATAATTCAACCATATTTTCTATAATTGAGAGAGCCATTCAGCCATCACTTTCAATCGAATTAGAATGTTGAATTAAAAATATACTCAGTTTTAAATAATACCGACCACATTATACTTATGCTATCGCCTTTAGCTTATTAACTTCAGTCTTGGACATACATATTCAATTTTGTTTCCCTGCGATGTTTTCCGTGAACGAAGCCGGCTATGTTTCAATTACTATTTGCTATGCCTTTTATTTCGGTAATGGCTAATTGGCGTATTTCCGAAACACAGTTTGCTACGTCACTACGAAATAATTATCGAATTTAGTGATATCCACGATATACCGTTTAGAGCACGGAGAACAATAGTGTTGAAACATTATACATTTACTTACTGATTAACGCCAAGAACAACGCATTCAAACTCAGTTCAGAGACCAGGGTGGCGAGTCAGAGTTCAGCGGAATGCATTCGGTTCGGAATGGGTCAGCTGTTCAACCGATCACAACCAATCACAGTGCAGGAAACGTCAGTTTGGGATACGTCTAGACTTTTTTTTGTGTTTTTTTATCTCTATATGTTTAGAATCATGGTCTGATTGCAACCCCTCAGTTTTCGGTAGAAGTCTTTTTACATCCTGTATTTACCGGCATTTCACCAACAATGTTTCGTTATCAGAATACTCAAAGTTAAATAACTTGTGAATGAACAATACAATCGACATACGTGGAATTAAAACACAGTTTAACTAATTAGTTATGCTATAATCATACGGGTTTCCTTGTATTTTTATAAATACTGCGTTATTATTATAACCATCAATTTGGAGGTTACTTTTAATTGGTGGTTTTTCACATATAAGGATATGAATGTTATATAACAAGCAAGTACTCGTAATACGGTCATTGCATATATTAGGACCTTTACATCTATATTAAATGATTTATACAGTGTCAGGAAGCAACCTATGCCTACACTGAACGGGACGCGGTAATGCCTGGGACATTGTTTGACATGGAATAGGCTTGCCCAGCACCTAAACCATGCTCTCAGCTTAATTGGCTCTATCCACAGGAAAGACAACGGCAATACGTGTGGAGCTAACTAAGCTGGGGGTTTCCTCACGATGTTTTCCTTCACCGCTAAGAGCTCCTGTTATGGTGCATATAAATTTTACAAAACGAAAAATTCATTGATCCACGGCCGAGATTCGAACCCACGACCTTCGGATTTAAAGACGAGACACCCATTCGGCCAACACGGCTCCGGTCATTGCATATGATAAATTACAACGGTACCAATGAGTCCATAATTAACAAAGAGACCGAATGTTTGATTCATTACCTTTTATGTTATTGGCCCGAATTGATATTTTGTTCTTTAATAAAATATTTTCTGAAACACTAATTGGAAATCTTTTGCGAAAATGTGTGTGTAACACACGAAGTGCAATTGCTGTTACCAAAGTAAACTTCCAAATAAAATAAAACTTGAAGCTTGCTTCTCAAATAAAACTTGAAGCTTGCTTCTCAAATAAAACTTGCAGCTCTTAGTAAGTAAGTAAGTTCGTATGAGTCAGTGGCCAACTCTGGTGACGGAGTTTTTAGGCCGCCTTAAGGCCTCCGTCATGGCTTAACGACTTAAATAGCCGGGACCGACAATTTAACGTGCCCTCCGAAGCACGGAAGCGCTCAGATGAAAATGCCACTGGCGGTCACCCATCCTCTTACAGACCTTAGTGAAATTGCTACATACATACAAGAAGTTAGTTTGTGGAAATGCGTAATATATTGCATTAATTTATTTGAGATATTTTAAGCTTTTCACCAGATGTTTCAGCATTATTAATGTAGGAAATGAAAGGTGTATCCGAATGTAGTTAGATTAGAATATTGTATCCGAACGGTGAGGAATGGAAGAAATAGACTGAGTGAGTGAATGAGATGAAAGAATGAGGTGAACGATTTAAAATAGGAAAACTTCCTGTTTCCTGCTAGACGCCAACGCCGTACGATGCCCGGTGTGAAAAAGTTTTTAAAAGGTGTTCAAAAATAAAAAAAAAGTAGTTGAAAATAAATTGTTTAAATTGCTCCCCGATCCCACATTAATGTAAATAAATAAACTCATAATTACTAAATCACTTCGCTTTGTTGAAAGTTCTTAGCACTTTCTTGCTATCTTCAATAAATAAAAGGAAAATTGTTGACGGTAAAGGTAACCCGAGAGGAAATCGCAATCAGTGTTATATTTCTATTTGTTCAATAGTTTTCTATTACAGAACGCCTTTTGTCTTCCATGTCAGTATTATATTACAGATTCAATACTATTTAATATAATACTGAAACAGAATTTTCAATTCAATATAAATTGTTTACTCTTTTCTGTCTGCAAGTGAACATTAAACTAGATTTCTAAGGAATCATGTAAAATCATTCACACAAATCATTGACGACCTCTATGGCGCAGTGGGCTATGGTTCGCCTGCGACGCAAAAGGTTGCGGATTCGATCCCCGCGGCAGGACCAATGTTTGTATGATCTACAAATATTTGTCTCGGGTCTGGGTGTTTCTATATATAATATGTATGTATTTACAAACAAAAAGTATATAAGTAGTATATTAGTCATGTAGTACCCATAACACAAGCTCTGCTTACTTTGGGGCTAGATGATGCTGTGTGAAAATGTCCAGCATTGTTTATTTATTTAAAATGGTCTACAGAATTATAGTTTGAAATTTAAGTTTATTATCTATTTAATATGGGAAGAGTGCAATTCAGCGGGTTAAACTTGTGACTTTTTGAATAGTAATAGTACATACGAATATCTACATATTACCATATTACAAGAAGGAAGCACTCGTGGTCGTGCTTGATTAGTCGTTCTTGATAGATCGTCGAAGTTAAGCAACGTTCTAAACGGTTCGTAAGAGGATGGGTGTCCGCCAGTGGCATTTTCATCTGACCGCTTCAGTGCTTCGGAGGGCACGTTAAATTGTCGGTTCCGGCTATTTAAGCCATGACGGAGGCCTTAAGGCGGCCTAAAAACTCCGTCATCAGAGTTGGCCACTGACTCATACGAACTTACTTATCATTTTACAAATGTGAGTGATAGTTACGCATTTGTTTTGTTTATCTGTGCAATTAAATAACATTGCACGGAACACAAGCACAAGTTACGGTTACGTAATATAACACTATTTACATAACGCTACGTGGTGTATTGGTAAATTTGTTATCAGCAGACATAAGTGTGCAACTAGTACTCGACCACGACTTGGCACGTGTCGTAAATACAGTATTTACAAGGTAAATTATTAAATGAAACTATATAGTGGTGTCATTAGTTCATAGTTCACGTTGCGTCACGAAAGTGGTTCAGAACAAATACGCGGAAGTTAAATCCATAGCCTAAGCGACGAACCAACGCGGCGTGAGTGGCAAACGTTTCTGTGTTGTGTTCTGTTTTAAAATACCTAGAATAGGTGCAATGCAAATCATGTAAACATCTATTTTTACAGACTTAAAAAAAAAACAGGAGGTTTGTTGTTTTACAAATCTCTTTTATGTTTGTTCCCTGATTTACTCGAAGACGCCTGTTTTATTTTTGTTTTTGACCAGTGTGTGAACACCCAAAGCAACTGCCACGAGCACAAATTGTCGTGTCGAATTGCTGATTACGCTAGCGCAGAATCATTTTAAATAGATATCAATCCACTGTTTGGCTTCAACAATGTGTTTCATTAACAAAAATCAATGTGTAATCAACACAAGTATGTTTATAATCATTGTTAAGAAAGTGACAAAACTGGGGTTAGTTAGAGCCTGGTCTTAAAATGTTGAGTCGTATCGTTTGAATGTTGACATTATCCGGAATAAATGTATTATACCGAAAATTTGAGTGACGTAGGAATACATAAAAAAATAAAAGGTCCAGCTGTTCCGGAGGACCTGGGACCACCAGATTTTATTTACAAGATATTTTATGATGTGATAATGCCGCTTCCTAAATGGGTCAATACAGTTATAATCTGAAGGCTGTTGATTCCAATAAATAAAATAAATCCATATCAAAAACTATGAGTACCATGGTACCACAGCATCTAGATAGCTGTAAATCATTTAAATTGTCACAATTTTATTTATAGCGCATTCATGATACTGAAAATATAAATAATGCCGCTCGTTACCTAAGTGGTACAATCTTGTCATAATCTGAAGGTTTTGAAGTCCATTAATAAATCTATTAGGTAATTACATACATACACATACATAAAATCACGCCTCCTTCCCAAAGGGGTAGGCAGAGACCACGGATCTCCACTCGCTACGATCCTGACACACAACTTTCGCCTCATTCACTCTCATTACATTCTTTATACATGCTCGTCGGTTTAGGGTACTTTTTACCTGGCCCTTCTGCAAATTAGGTAATTAATGTCCAAAAACAGACCTTCTTGTAAATGCTTGTTTTCCCGACGTTGCTAGCCCTCGTATCATAGCTAATATTTTAGTACGAAAGTGTGTAGGTAAAGATATATTGATGTGTTGATGTTTGTTTTCTCTTCGCGCAAAAACTACTGAATGGATTTGGATTTTGGAAGCACCCGAAAACCCGAAACAGTGACGCATTTCCAAGAGACCGCGGGTAACACCGCGGATAGCATGCCATATTGCTTTTTAATATGTGAGCATGAGCCAAATCTTCGCACGTTGCAGCTCTTATAGAAATCATCAAGGATCTTTGAAGATTACGAAAGACTTCTACCACGGTTGATACCGTCGTAGCCCGTGCAACACTATTATGAAGATTCATTGACCTGTGAAGTTGTCATGATGGCTGTGCTTACTGGCTGTGTTTTTGAGTAATCGCATAAACATAGTTTTAGTACAGACACAGCTTAAGTTTATATAATATTAGTGTAATATGTCATTTGACTTAGCCCCTGTTCGCACGACGACGTAATTTTATCGCGCAGTGCTCTATTCTCAACTCTCAACTCTATGCCCAACGCTCAACGCTGAGAATAGAGCACTGCGCGATAAAATTACGTCGCGTAAAAATTACGTCGTCGTGCGAACAGGTACATGGAATTTCATTTGTTCTATTTGGACGTAAATTTTACGTCCGATAAAATTACGCTCGTGCGAACGAGGGCTTACCCTGAAAACTGATAGGTATTCGTTCTGGCGTGTTATATCGGTGGCCAGGATCAGCGATCTCAACAACATCTGGATTTCAGGCAGCCGCTCTTTCATGTGGTTGAAGATGCCGCTCTCGAGGATGACGCTGTATGCCGCACGCCAATGGTGGTGTTCCAACACGGAGTCAGAGGTCTGCAAAGGCAAAAAGCATTTATTCGGAATATTCAGTAGGACCGCTGGGATCTCTTTGAAAAGACAAAATTGTTTATCTGGGCTCCAAAGGCGATTGTCTTTATCGCGTCTTTTTTGCGAGATTATCGCGATGTGGAAAGGGAAATTTACGGTTCCCTTTCCAACATCTCTAGCAATACCATAAACTTGAAACATTCCATCTCGGGTCTGATAGTATGTTTCTACTAAGATTCTCTGTATGAATCGAACGAAACATTGCCGGTATCTAAATCGACAAACTTTGTTTCACGCTTTAAGAAGTTTTAAAATAGATGTTTAATTTCTTAAGTCAAGAAATAAACTATGTATAATTATATACTCGTATAATAAAATGTATGTATTAGTTTTAGACATCATGTTTCATAGTAACATTTACTGAAGACATTTTCATTTTTTAAAACGTCCGGGTTCGATTCCCGAGCATTATACATCACTTTTATATATATGACATCCTTTTAGTTAACTTACTAATTTTAACGCGCGCACTGTGAAACGTCATAGTAATGTTTGTGAATACCGGTGTAACTTTCCTTTGAATTCCAAGAATTCAGAAGACTAAGAAACTACATCTGTTTCGGATGTAAGACAGATTAGCAAATGAGCATTAATTAAGCTAAACAAGCTAACATAGTACGCGTATTCAAGACTAGAAGAGCTTTATAAACTTTATGAAACTGATATATTTTAATTAGTCAAAGTAGTAATCAACTACATATCTTGAAGTTGAATACTTGTTGACGGCTGATAGAGGAGAATGGAAGAACACATGTTGTGGTGACCCCACATAATGTGGAAAAAGGGCAGGGAGGTGATGATGTCTTGAAGTTGAATTTAGTTTACAGCACGTATGTGATAAATGCCGTATTCAGAGACGTTACTCAAGCGATCGCCAGGTACGAGTGAGTTTTCAGTTTTCTTATTCGAGCACGTTGCTTGCGGGCAGTTGCGCTGAACTCAATTCAGCTGGGCAATTACTCAGAAAACGTAATCTTTGAGGCGCACTCATAATTCTTTCACCACACTGGTTCGAAAGAACTAGTGGCACGACAAAAGATCGACACGTTCGAAATCTTTGGTCGAATTTGTCATTCTTCTTGACAGTCAAAATGGTATGTATCCGATCCAATGATCTAGTGTATGTATCACCAATTGGAGTTCAAAATGAATTGTTTTTATGTACACATTATTTGACGAGAACAACGAGACTAGTCCACTAACAATAAGTTTTTTCAATGTTTTTTCGGTGAGTTCATCCTATTACACATATCCTTATTCGCTATCGGTATATACCAAGACGTGTACCAAAATTCAGCCGTATAGGTACGTTATTTGAATAGAGTTCTGCGGAAGCGAGTTCAAATCGATGTTTGAGTTAGGTCTCTGAACAGGTCCACAACAATAGAACTTCAGGAAAGTTCGCGCGCTGAGCTTGACTACAGAAGACAGAAGTTTTTCTGAACGCAGAAATAGATGAGTTTTAATTTCACAGGAGGCCTTTACTCATTGAGAGGTCCTTACTAAATACACTTAAAAACTTATTATTACCAATTATTACATTGAAATGCATGAATTTAGTATTATTATGTTTTTTGAAATTTTTTAAAACTTTGATCATTAATGTAATTTTATGTGTAAGTAATTTTTTTAAGGAAATAATAAAGGCTAGGTTATAATAATAAGTAATACTATGTCGAAGGTCGATCAAAGCTGTCAAAAAGGCCTCTGTGTCTCGGGTCCATGCGTGCCTGTCAAATGTCCGAGACTACATAGTCCCGAGATGATGAAAATACACACAACAAAGAAAATAATATTAATATTTGCAACGATTTATCGCAAGTTAAAAGTGGCAATTATAAAGCTGTGAAAGGTATTGAGAATTTGTAGTGCTCGAACCAGAGCGCTCTTCTATAGAAGATTTTATATTGAGTATTTTTCTAAAGAACTGCTTAAGAACTTGAAGCTTGTCTATAATAAAATTTAACGATATCTGAGAAAAGTTTAGTATACTTAGCCTGATTCTTTATTTGTTTCCTTGTTTATAAAATTAAATTCAATTTAATTCAATTCAATTCATTTATTTATTTCAATCGACAAAGGATCATACACTTCTAAATTTTAACATTAAAAATGACATGAGTCCATCTCTTAAAAACAGTATTACTCGAAATAATCTTAGAACAAAATTAAAATTACACTTTTTTGCCAAACTATGATTTTCTTTCTGTCTGTACTCAGTGTCTTGTTTACGCTAAGTGCGCTTACCTGCATTTTTAATTTCTAAATTGTTGTACCTATGTTTAGAGTAGTTACAAACTCGATATATCTGCATTCCGGACGAATCTTCGTGGTTTTTGGTTTGCTCTTTATTAATGTAATTTAAGTAAAGTTTAAATAAATAAATAAAAAAAATCTATAAATGTAATGCAAGTACATGTACATGTAGGTATGTGATAAGGAAGGCCGAATTGTATCCTGCCGTAACACAGAGTTTTTCTAGCGCGGAGGGTACGGTTTTGCACGTAACTATAAATTACATAACACCCAGACCCGAGACAAATATTTGCAGATCATACAAACATTTATCCCGCGGCAGGGATCGAGCCCGCAACCTTCTGCGTCCCAAGCGGGCTTTCACCCACTGCGCCACAGAGGTCGTCAAACTGTTTTGAAATAAATTATTTTTATTCTTAAAAACGCAATAAAAACAGTATTATCGATTTTCTCGGGATTTTCATAACAAAACAAAACAAATCATTACATTAATATTTTAAAATTTATTTGTTGAACTAACTCAGATCTCTCTCAGACCAAACGTGACTGGTTGCAAGCCCACCTATTAGAACACTAACTTGTTTCTTCACGATGTTTTCCTTCACCGTTTAGAGATGGTGTTGCTGCGCACATTTTCCGAAACGAAAACTCCGGATGGATTCCTTTTTTGTATGCGACCCGCCCCGGCTTCGCAGGGGTGCAATTCTAAAACTAAATATAGGGTTCAGCCAGCGTTTGCATTGTAAGCGCAAAAAAATGTGTTTATTTACGACATCACATTAGAAACCTCTAAAATAATCAGTGTTTCTCTACTATTATGCATGTATTATAGATATTAACCTTCCACTTGAATCACTCTATCTATTAAAAAAAAGCATTAAAATCCGTTTTGTAGTTTTAAAGATCTAAGCATTTTATACTATGTAGTGATAGTGAAGCGTCTTTGTACGTTTCGAAACCATGTCAAATATTGTCAATAAGCAGCACTAGCGAAATTGGTTCATTTCACAAATCAGTCATTGCCATTGAATTCCAATTGCAATGTCGATGACGCGTTGAATATCGAACATTTGATCAAAGCTCTCAAAGGGAAAGGATTATATGAACGTGAAATTACTCGGAGTTCATCCAATTTAGCAGAGAATTTAGTCAAACGAAACCCAACTGCAATCTAAACCGCCACCGCAAACGATTTCGCTATGTCAATACACTAGCTAGCTCCTATAGCCTAAGAGCCAGCGACCGGCAGACCTTCGTCATTTTACCAAGGCTGAGAGTTTGTCTGTGTGTAGTCCCAGTATAGTTATGTACGATCCCCAAATATGAAGTTTGGGTCCGGGTGGCTTTGGGAGATATGAGGCATCAAAGGTGCCCAAAATAGCACTCAAGATTCGTCATTTTACCAAAGCTGAATTTGATATAATTATGTCACTCAGGGAGCTATAAAAAGAGATTTCCCAAGCGGGCAGACACCTGCGATGGTTCCTTCACCATGTCGGTCAGCCTCAAAGTATGGAAAATTACGAGTCAACTTTCGTCATTTTCATCATCATCATCACCCGCAGCCTTTTTCATCCCACTGCTGGGCATAGGCCTCTCTTCGCTCTTGTCATTTTACCAAGGCTGAATTTTATATATGTTACTTAGGGAGCTATAAAAAGAGGTTTTCCAAGCGGGCAGACACTTGCGATGGTTCCTTCATCATGTCGGTCAGCCTCAAATAGAGGATTCGATCCCGGCCCTTATTTCTAATCCCGGGATTTCGGGTTTCGCTACAGCCAATCTCGGGATCCCGGGATAGTCCCGGGATTGTATTGTAATAAAAAGTGGCAACAAAAGTCAGTAAACCTCGTCAAAATTCTAATTCATATTCTAAAGTCAATTTTTAATATAAATTTAATTTTTCAATGAGCCAGTCAAACAAAATTAAAAGTACTTCAAACTTATTATTCTTGTCGTATCTCTTTCAGGTAGATCACTGATGGTTCAGTAGTAGCTTCGATCCTAAGGTCGGTTCTCAAACGGTGAAGCAATACATCGTAAGGAAACCAGCATGTCGTAGAACCTAGAAAGGTCTTCTTCTTATCGTGTCACTAGTTCTTTAGAACCAGTGTGGTGACGGGATTATAAGTGTGCTTCGAAGAAGCTCATTTCATGCACTTGACCCCATGTTTTCAAACCTTTTTTGATTTTACGACATGACGGTTTCATCACTATGTTGTCCTTTACTGTTTGAGTGTACCTACTGGCAGTTGGCATAGTGAACATGTATAGGTACAATTAATTTTTCGATACAAAAACTAGTTAGTGCTCGACTTGATTAAAACCCACGGCCTTTCGGAAGACAGGGACGCTTCCACTAGAACACCAGTGCTCCAAACTTCTTCTAAAATAAACAAACTAGGCTTTTCTGCAAATTATTTATAAAACCAACTACATTAACTTTCACAAAATCAACTTAAAGGTGCTCGTAAATGGGCTACTTTTTGGCATTTTCTTCTTGCAATGGTATAGCCGCCAAGTTGCCGATTATATCTCGAAACACAGTGCAATAAATACTGTAATATTGCTATGTAGCCCGGTGATTGTCATTGTCAAGATATTTCTTTAACAAATATTTCAAACTAGCTGCGCTCCCGCGGTGTAACCCGCGGTCCCTCGGGATTTTTCGGGATAAAAAGTAGCCTATGTCCGTCCCTGGGATCCAACCTTTATCCATGCCAATTTTCAGCCTAATCTGTTCAGTGGTTTGGGCGTGAAAAGGTAACAAACAGACAGACAGACAGACAGACAGACAGACAGACAGATAGACAGACAGACAGACAGAGTTACTTTCACATTTATAATATTAGTATGGATTGCAAATATTCAATGCCTAGCAGGCTAGATTGTAAATGATTTATCCCGAGATGCAAATATACTGAGCTATATTGGTCAATAAAAATTGTCAGCAAGATGCAATTTTTGTAGTCCGTTTACAGGCTTCTTATGAGGTTAACCATTACAAAAACTATATTTTATGCTATAGAGTTAAAAGAATAAACTCGTACCTACTTTGAGTCTAGAATCAAAGAAATAACAATGCATCTAACGTTTCACGTAAATTTTACTGACTTATTTAAAGAAAATTGTAATCCCGAAAATCTCGGGATTTGTTAAATTTAATCCCGGAATTTTCGGGACTCAAATACGACCGGGATCCCGGGATCCCGAGATTCGGGATCCCGGGATCGAATCCTCTAGCCTCAAAGTTTACCGTAGGATCGAGCTCGGGTGATTTTAATAAGGAAATCTTTAAGGTATAAAGCTTAGTTTGATATATTTGGCTTGAAACAGTATTAGAAATCACGTCATCCTTTGTCAGATCCCTAGTACAGTCCCAACCCCCTGAATGTCACACTTAAACAAAAGTAATTGTAAGTATGCTTTCGTAGTAGTATAAAACCTGAACTTTGTGTATGTTACTTGAAGAGCTATAAAAAGATGTTTGCCAAGCAGGCAGACACCTCCGATGATCCCTTCATCATGTCAGACAACTTTAAAGTCTGCCGTAGGAGCAAGCTCGAGAAATTTATGAGGAAATCTTTGAAGTATGGAGCTCAGTTTGATATATTTGGCTTGGAACAGTGTTAGAAATCACGTCCTTCTTTGTCAGATACCTAGTACAGTAGTAGTAAATATATCAAACTGAGCTCTATATTTTAAACATTTTCCCATTAATTCACCTCGCTTGCACCTAGGTACGGCAGACTTAGAAGTTGTCCGACATGAAGAAAGAGCCATCGGAGGTGTGTTTAAGGGTGACTTTCAGGGGGTTGGGACTGTACTAGGGATCTGACAAAGGCTGACGTGATTTCTAATACTGTTTCAAGCCAAATATATCAAACTGAGCTTTATACCTTAAAGATTTCCTTATTAAAATCACCCGAGCTCTTTGAGAACTTTGAGGCTGACCGACATGATGAAGGAACCATCGCAGGTATCTGGCCGCTTGGGAAACCTCTTTTTATAGCTCCCTAAGTAACATATATCAAATTCAGCCTTGGTAAAATGACGAATCTTGGGTGCTATTTTGGGCACCTTTGATGCCTCATATCTCCCAAAGCCACCCGAACCCAAACTTCATATTTGGGGATCGTACATAACTATACTGGGACTACACACAGACAAACTCTCAGCCTTGGTAAAATGACGAAGGTCTGCCGGTCGCTGGCTCTCACCCTACTAGCTACACAGTTAACGCGACACCGTAGAGCGCGAATTTGCTCGCAATTTAAAAAATTCGCGCTAATTAACCTCGCTATACGTGTATGGATTCGTACATTAGATAGATAGATAAAAAATTTATTTGGGAAAACAAACACACAGACGAACATAACTATACTAACATAGTAAACTGACACAGGAATTTTGGATGACTTATATGGTTTTCTTTTGGTTTATTGCTTTATTTATAAATATAAATATAAAAGCTCGCTGTGAGCAAGTTTGCCGTCAGACTGCTCAGTCGTTGTCGTCTTAGTTTAGGGCGGTGTTGGAGCAAAGTCGTCTAAGTGGGCTAAGCCCACAGACAACAGAAATGCTAAGACCTTTTCACTTCTGTCGGCACTCCGGGAGTGCCATTGTTTTTAGAGGACTACAATTATTCTAAGGCTTATAAACCTAGAAAACTTTTCTGGTACAAAGTAAATATTCTGATTCATTTTTGAAATTAAAACACTTTTATGATAATATAATACAGTAGTGGCATTAAGAACAATTGATATCAAAATGACTTTTGGAATAGAATATTTTTTGACAAAAAGTAACAAGTTACAAGTTAAGGAATACAAGTTGCTGCGTAAACCATACATCAAGTTAGTGATAACTTTTAAAAACTTATAAAAAAAATAAAAAAACTTATACATATTAGGTATATTAGGTAAGCTATGCTTAGTTTGGGGCTAGATGATGCTGTGTAAAATTGTCCAGCATTATTTATTTATTTTATACATACATATATTTTTAATACCTGCATCCTATTTTATACGCTCACCATACTAATATAACATTCATCAAACACAACAAGTAACCAAACGCAAAACTTGTCGTGCTAGTTTTCTGGTTGTACCTAAAAGTACCTATGGTAGAAAAAGTTTACATTCGAAGGCGCTCGGCTTTTTCAATCTACCCGCACTAATTAAGAATGCTAGCGTAAATGCAAAAACGTGTATTTGAGAACTTTGCGTAAGTAAAACAATCTGTCGACGATCGTACCTTACTAATTTTACCTATAACCCTACTTAGGAAGTAACATACACCTGCCCTGCACATTGGCCCCGATTCTGTGGTTCACTGACTAAAGTAAAATGCTTCGTTCTTATTTCGTTAACGATAAAGTCCAAAATGGAATGACTATTACAGTAGCATTCTTAAAATTTCTTAATTTTAGTAAAAATGAAGTATTTGTGGGTAGATTTCGTCAAGACCATTTTGCTTGCTGTGTAAAACAGCTGCTAAAGAAGCTCAGAGGCGCCATTTTGATTATACTTTTAGTTATGTCACTTTCAACGACATGCCATTTTCGTCTTTAGTGAGAACAAGATAAGAACGTGCCAGTTTTAGTTTTAATTAAGTTTAGTCAGTGAACAACAGAATCAACGCCATTGTCTACTTTAATCTTTTATTTAGGCTAAGACGACGCTTTTAAATTCGTTTCATAGTTTCTGTTCTCATGTAAGTTATATTTTTGTAAATTTCTTTTTGAGAATCATTTCTTTGACCACAAAAACATAGTTAAACAGCTATTTTAATAGACTTTGATACGACATACAAAATACTAAAAATAGTAGAACTTCGATTCATAATTTGTGCTACTACTTATACGGCGCATTGAATCTATTAAGTTTTTTCAGGTTTCAACAGAATTTGTGTTCCCAGATTCGGCCTAGGCCGCATACATATTATTCGAATAGCTCGCCCTTTTTTACTTCTCTGCAAAGATTTTCTATCGGATTTTAATCTAGGCTCGTTACGGGTCAATCTAAGCCCAGTGACTTGTTGATCCTGAAGAAACTTTTTCTCTGAATAAACAGTGTGTTAGGCCTCATTATCACGTAACATTGCAGAATGCAGGCAACGTCTTCTGAGCATAAAGATGATATAAATATTTATTGAAAAGTATTAAAATTGTTCTAACATTAAATATTTTTAAAAGACCTAGTGTGAGAAAAAATCCCTAAGTTTTGAAGCACTTATCAAATGATCAACAATCTTTTTATACAACCAATCTCATCGTACAGTGCATTGCCGGCTTGTCGCGATACCCCTTACACGCGTATCGTCCGGAACGCATTCCTTGCTTTTTAGTATTCCAGATCCTTTGAAGATATCTAAGAAAAATGAGATTAAATACTACATTTCTATCAGGTGATTGTACGAAAGAGCTTGGGTACTTACGGAAGCGTAATTCCACGTCTTCACGCTAAAATAATTTCTTGTTGGTAAGGGGCCGGATCCCAATCGGGAACACTGGATAAAGAAATTTAGTTATTGAATTCGACAGAAAAATTCACAACGTAGGCGAATGCAAAACAATTTGAGCGACAGCACCTTTGCAAATCATAGATGAACAGCTTAATAAATGAGTGGTAGTGCAACGGATAGTATTTCGCTCGGAGTCCGAATAACCGGCTTACGCAGCGCCGAATATCCGGCGCAGAAAACGTAAGATAATAATAAACGCGTAAACTATGAACAAAAATGTTAGTTGACACATGTTTTGCCTTAAGAATTTGCGAAGAATAAAAAAAATGCGACCGTAGAGACCCCTTAAAGCATGAAGTTAAAACGTAGGCCTTTAGGCAGTCTAAAAACTTCGTCACTAAAGTTGGTCACTCGCCAACAAGATAAAACAACAAAATAGTTTTACATCAGATATTAAACGGATATTATCAGTTGCATCTCTACAAATGAATAGCATTTCCTAAGAATGCCAGTGCCCCATTTTGTTTGCATGTAAAGCTGGATTGATGAACCGAATAACGAGGAGTAGGTACATGCGCATTTGGTTACTAAGGTGCTTTTAGAATTTAGAGAATAATAGCAATGACGATCGAAAAGAACTGAAACAACTAACTGAGTAAATGGATACTTTGATCGAACAAATCATAGTGTGCGGTGAAATAATGTTTTGTTCTACGCTTGTGACATCTGAAATAAGGCGAAATAGAAAAAGTTCTGACAGTACAAACAATCTGGATAAATTAGTCATTTTTAACTATTATTATTTAGCCATTCTCGTCCCACTGCCAAAAGACTCCCAAATTAAAATTAGTATTACATTCGCTATATTATGTATTCATTAATTTAATCCGTTCAATTGATGAAACAATCAGAAAAAAAAACAAGTGCGCTAAATGGCGAATATTAGCCGTACACTACTACGTACTATTGTTGATTTCCTAAAATTAAAGCCGCGAAAAGATAATTATTATATACATAGCTTTTTTTTAAATATCGATTAGAAATCGATCATAATAGCTTTTTTTTAAACCAGATTGACTGTAATGTTAAATATTTTATTACTTACTGCATAGCTTTTTCTCCTCATGGTAAGGAGTATTTTTCCAAGGTTCTGTTACAAACAATTTGTTTTTAACTTTCTTAATCAATTCGCAATATTTATTGTTTCATACTTTATAAAATGTAAAAGGCATACTTACTCGCCATTTGTTCACCTTGGGCGGCAGAACATGCTGGTCAATGCTTTCCTGGAGAAAAAAAATATTGTTAATTTCTTTAAAAATAAAAACCAGACGAACCAGAAGTGCGAGTCGGACTCACCTACCAAGGGTTCTGTACAAAGGTCATGTAAGTACGCATAACAGTACAAATTGTTACCTAAATACACCAAAGTTATTGGGTACTTACATGAGAAGAGAGGTTTTTTTTTATTTTTCGTCATAAATCAAAAACTATTAACTATACATCATAAAAATAATTTAAAAGCGGTTTAAGATTGTGGCAATGAAGCCCTTTCATCGATACCCCACATGATACGGTTTACTCATTTGAAAATTTCAACCACCTTTCCTTGCATAAAGACCCTTATTTTGTTATCTAGATTCAGACCATACAGTTCTAGGTCAACGGGACGTACCCTACGAATTTTGATTCTCTTGAGTGTCGAATATACGTTTTTTGCGGCTTAAACGGCTGTATCTTTGATTTTTTTTTCACAGCTTCAAGGAACCGTAAACCTGAGTATATGGTTTTAATTTCAACTCGATACCTCGACGCGTTCCCTAGATAAAGGGCCTTGAAAGACAGACGAACGGACAGACAGACAGACAGTAAAAAAAGTGATCTTATAAGGGTTCCATTTTTTTCTTTTTATGGTACGGAACCCTAAAAACGTACAAATATTAGTCTAGTACGAATACGAGAACTCAGTAAGAATATTAACGAAAATTGTGTTTCTTTAATTGCGTACGACTGTATTCCCTAGAGCATGGTAGACACAGACCTTTTTTACGATTTCATGACCTATTCGAAGATATTTAAGGCAATATTTGGCACACACCCACATATTGCAGAATTAAACATTTCGTACGTGAGAGGTTGCAAGCACAGCGCCGCATATCAGAATGCAAAATGGCTCTCCTTTTCATTTAAAGCTCGTGTTCCCAAACGAAAAATCCATTGATTCTCGACCGGAAACAACACGGCTGAATTATGCTGAATTAAATGCTGAATTAAAACACGACATGAAACAACACGGCTCAACGTGATGTGAAAAGCGAAAGTATATTTATATAATAAATAAGATATCACTTACAGGTTCATGGTCACTGAACATAATAGCCAGCGGGTGATTAGTCGCCACGAGGAATGAGTGGTTGACCCCGGGGTGGTCGATGTCATGGGTGATGGCTGCCAACAGAACCACCATCTTCTCCAATTGGCTTAGGTTCCTACTCAGCTAGAAAACAAATAACATACGTTAAATAAATACTGCTGGACATTAAATAATTGAGCATTTGATCTCACTCTGTGTTTGATCGCAAAATAAGCAAAATAATAATAAAAATATCAGTCATGAAATTAACTTTTTGTTATAAAGCCGTATACCGATACGGTTTTATAACAAAAAGTTCATTTTAAAAGATTGAGCTGTGGACTGATGTGTGTAAAGTTACCCGTGGTTCTTGAAGAAAGCAGTGCATGGCCTGGGTGACGTCAGCCGCGTGGACAGAGTTGTGGTAAGGGTTCGAGGCATGGTAGCATTCCTCGATGGAACGGAACAGCTTCCAGCAGCTCTCAGGCAAAAGCTTGAAGAACTCAATTAACCCGTAGCACGTGAAGAGGTGCATGCAAAGGATGGGTAAGCTCTGACCTGTTAGGAAAGGAATATTGTTTAACTTCCTGAATCATCCTACTAATAGTTATAAACTTTCCCGCTACTTCATTCGCATTGCTGTCATCTCGTTTCCCCATACAAACGTTCATTATCATTAACTCCTATTTTCTGGCAGTTTTTGAACGGAAGGTAAATTTTGCGAGACTCACTCAGATCATTAAAAGAAACGTCGCAACTTATCATGGTCTCTCGCTTGAACACAGGAAATAAGAGTTCATTTAGCCCCCAGGGGGTTTACTCTGAACTCTTGATTTCCAGCAGATCTTGAACTGATTGTCGGGACTTCTTTCGCCATTTTTGGAAAAGCTTGTTGCTCTGTTATTTTATTTTCTTTTCCCGTGTTTTACTAGTTTTTATTATGTAATTTCGGTGGCATTTTACTAATGAAGGCTTGGATACTTGGCAGGAGATTTGGCAAATGGAATGGGGGAGTAGTGAAGAGGATTTCTCATTTGTCGAAAGATTTCCATTGGAACAAACAAACCAAAACAATAATATACGTATGTCAAATCCAGAGATGCAGAACAGATGTCGTAGCCTGGTCTTTTTTTATGATGAATGGGTCGAACTATGGGATGAAACTAACATAGGCAATAATGGGGTCTACGATGGAGCGAGCCTACCCAGAAGGTGCCTATTAACTCTCTTCTTGAAATAACAGGGTCATAGCTGATTTATGTATATTTTAGTAATAGCTAAGTATTTTGCAAGCGAAACTGTAGGTTGAAAGTTAGCTTTAAATGAATGAGAGTCTCCAATATGAAACAAAGGCCTTCGGGACTCCAAATGAATGAAAGCGATAGAAGGTAGCAATTATTAAAACTCAACTAACGAGTACAATTTTCAAAAAGTAATTGGAATTCGTAAAATAAGAAGAAGATTACTTGGTATGAATGTGGATGGATATACGAGTAGAGGTAGGCCGAAAAAGAAATGGATGGATTGTGTGAAAGATGATATGAGTAAGAAAGGAGTGAGCGCTGAGATGATGGCTGATAGAGGGAAATGGAAGAGGAATACATGTTGTGTCGACCCCACATAGAGTGGGACAAGGGAAGAAGATGATGAATTGGAATTCGTAAAATATCGCATATTTATTCAAGTCACGAGAATTATTTTCAAAAGCATTTTTCTCGGAAACATTGTTTGCTTTCACGTATCGGTTTGATACTTTATTTTCCTTTACTATCGTTTTTTATGAAAAAGAAATATTTCATAAAAATAACACCGAACATTTCAAAACATAGGAAAAAAAATCAAACCCGACACTAGTATTTATATTGCTGTTGATTGCTTTCACGTATCGATTTGATACTTTATTTTCCTTTACTATCGTTTTTTATGAAAAATAAATATTTCATAAAAATAACACCGAACATTTAAAAACATAGAAAAAAAAATCAAACTCGACACTAGTATTTACATTGCTGTGATTGTTATTAACTCAGGTTTTCATATTTTGTTTTTGTTTATAAAAAGTCTTTATTTAACATAAAATATATAAACAAAAAGTACATGCTCAAAACACGGTTTTTTTAATTAAATAGGTCAGTATTTGACCTCACTCTGCCTGATGTTAAGCAGGTTTAGGCTGACACTGACTCGGCAGGCGATTGCCGCCTTTTAAAGTCTTTAAATAAGATGGGTGGTACTTTGTAAATCGAGGTTCTTTTAATAATATAATAAATATGAAAGTTTGTGAAGAGGGTATGTATGGTATGGAGTTACTACGACATGATGATGTTAGTTAGTTTGGACCAGGTCAACACAACAAGTATCAAAGCAAAATCAATATCAGTTTTATTCTCTCTAATTTGTACAATTTAGGTTTAACTACGTTGCACCATAGACTTTTACATAAATTTTATTTTATTATATTCATAAAAATAGCACTGTATTGTACGTCACGACAAGAGGTACGTTACAATGGAGATTAAACTGAGACAAATTGTTCACAAAGACAGCTCTACAATTGGCGCGGGCGATAGACCAACGACCTCCGGTCTACTCCTTGGTGTATAACATGCTCTATGTTTTTACCCAACTGTCAAAGGAAGGGTTATGTTTTTCGCGCGTTATCTTGTATGTACGCAATGCGTTAAATTTCTTTGAACCCTCGTATCTTCCAAACGACTGGATGGATTTCGACAATTAAGGTTTCGTTAGATTAATTAATTAAATTAACCCAAGTGTCATATAATAGATTTTTTTTAAATGGCGGATCTTATGCGCGAAATAGTAACTCGTTAATAAAAAAATAACCAATTATATCGAGTGGTAAAATTAAGGAAATAAAAAAGAGATTACAAAAACATATCTAAGTCATATGTTTAAACTTAGATTTGAATAACAAATTGGCAATGAATGCATGCAAATGGGTTTATTCATAGTTTAGGTACCCACCTCCTACCCTCAGGGATATTTTTTTTGGACCACCTCGAAAGTATACCCTATTAAACAAAAACAGAATTTTGGAATTAGGTCCATGATTGACGGAGATATCGGCGAACATAAATATAAAACAAAAACATACATACAGCCGAAAATAGAACCTCCTCCTTTTTTTGAAGTCGGTTAAAAAATAGTACCTTAAAAACTTACCTCCTGTAGCTCTGTGCAAATCGTATGAATTGAAGCTCCATACAGAGCTTCGAGACAGTAAGAGCTGAAAAAACAAATCAATTAGTTTCAGATACCCCTACAAAATGGAGCTTAGCTAAATATAACTTTATTTATTACTAAGTGGATTTACTGGCTGTTCAACGGTGTTTTTTTTATTCAGTAGGACCGCTTGAATCACTTAGAATGGTCTTAAAACTAGATGATTCTACTCCGGTTCCTTTGCGTCCAATACCGTGAAGATCCAGGCAGGACAACGAACACGCTTTAGGGCCTAGCAATCTTTATAGGTGAGAATTCCTCTTTCAACATTTTCTGCCGGTTTTGCGGGGACAAGGCAGCACACGTACGCATTTTACACACACTTATGCATAAAAAATTACAATACATCCTTATTTTTATGCACACTCTTGCAAATATCGTATACGACGTAAGAATAGACGCACATGATTTGGAATCGTGTACATTTTGACATGAAACATTAAAAGTGGAATTTAAATCATCTGCAGACGTTATTATGAATAAAGTTCACTTAGCTAATTAGTGCATGTTTGTGCTAAACAATTTCAGAATTTCTCATATGAGAGCAAATGAGAAATTATTTATTAGCATCGCAGTCAAAAGTTACCTGAGATTCCGCGAATTACTACTTGCTTTTAGTCTGTAAACTCCAAATATGAATTATGTTGAAATTGCAAAATGTGAGCCACATATCGTGCAGATCGTGAAATAGAAAAAATTATAGCGGAATATTTCATTTCTGGCGTTTCGGCGGCCGCTACCGCGGCATGCTCGCTATGCTCGCTCACCTCGCGCGAATGTTTTTTCACTAACCTAACATAACCTAACCAACTAATTCCGATCTAAGTAAATGTTGCTTAACGTTAAGCATTGAACGATATGGCGGGTGTAAGGCAGATCGTGAAAATAAATGGCGTCGTTGAACGATATACCTAGGCTAGGCATATCATGAACTGGCTAATTCATCGATCTGCCGGCGAAATAAATACCAGAAATCAAGTTCACGCTGTTGCAGCAACGGCATAACAATATTATTCGCAAGTGCAAATTCAATGTTACAAATAGGGATATCTCGATACATACATACATAAAGTCACGCCTCTTTCCCAAAGGGGTAGGCAGAGACCACGGATCTCCAGTCGCTACGATCCTGACACACAACTTTCGCCTCATTCACTCTCATTACATTCTTCATACATGCTCGTCGGTTTAGGGTACTTTTGACCTGGCCCTTCTCCAAAATGTCGCCAATTTGATCCAAGAAGGTTCGCGTAGGTCTTCCCCTTCCAGCTGTCCCATGCACACTCGCCTCATACACTTGCTTTGTCAAACGATTGTCATCCATCCTCTCTACATGCCCAAACCATCTTAACATACCTTTCTCGATCCTCAACACTACATCTTCTTTCACTCCACACTGTTCCCTTATCACACTATTTCTCACTCTATCATTCAACGTTACCCCACACATACTACGCAACGCTCTCATTTCAACAGCATTCACTCTACTCTGATGTTTTTTCTGCCACACCCAACTTTCACTTCCATACATCAATGTCGGTACCAACACTCCTCTATGAACTGCCAGTCGTGCCTTGTCGGACACTTTCCGGCTGCTCATAAAATCATGGAGAGCCCCATTCATATCTCGATTACGGATGATTATGAATAATAGACTGCTACCGAAAACTGAGGGGTTCCAATCAGACCATGATTCTAAAAATATTTAGCGAAAAAAAGATACAAATAAAGCGGAGGTTAGTAATAGGGTTCCGTTTTCAACCTTCGGGTACGGAACCTTAAAAAGAACAATGCACGGTATACGAGTGCTTTCGCAGTCTAAAGTGTAACAGGTGGCGCAATGTTATTTTTATGAAAAGCCCAATCAATCAGCCCACAAAGTGATAAATCAGTCAGACAATCGATCACATTACTTCGGCTAATAAATATTAGAAAGAATTCAAACTCATGGAGGTTGGCAAAAAAACCATGTGAATTGATTGTTAAAGATGTACGTTCAGCATCACCAACTCGTAACCCCCCTGCAGTACAAACCGCCTTACTAAGGGGGTTACCAATTGGTGACGCTGACTGTACATAGTGCGAGATATGGTACTATAATCTATATTGCTATGATTCCTACTCGTTTGTGACCTACTGCCACAGACTAGGTCGAGTTGTCTACGCCAACTGCTTAGTGAAGTCAAAGATAAAAACTATTTACTCAGTAGGACTACGTAGATAACTTAAAATTGTCGAAAACTGAGTGATTCTACTCTTGTTACTAAGCAACCAAAATAGTGAAGAACAAGGACAACAAACACGGTTTGGGGCCCCCACTTTTCGGTGATCAAATCTACATTAACTTATTTACTAAAGACTTCCATATTTCTTTCACAAATCAAGATCAACTGTATAATATTTATTTGACGACCTCTGTAGCGCAGTGGGCGAAGGTCCGCTTGCGACGCAGTAGGTTGCGGGTTCGATCCCCGCCGCGGGACAAATTTTTATATGATCTACAGATATTTGTCTCGGGTCTTGGTGTTTTCTATGTATAATATGTATGTATTTACGCACAAAAAGTATATAAGTAGTATATCAGCTCTGCTTACTTTGGGGCTAGATGATGCTGTGTGAAAAGTCCAGCATTATTAAAAAAAATTGTCATGAAGATCTTCATCGAGGCAAAAATAGCTCTAGATCACGTAACCGTAGAATTATGTGACTTCTGTAATTCAAATATACTCGTAAAATCAAATTTAAATATACGAGTAGATGTAGGTGGGTCGCGTTCTTTTCGTCGGGAAAATGTAAACAACCGTTATACTAAGGTTGGCAATCTCGTTTGAAATTAGCTCTTCACAAGGCTTTTAATAAAACATCACAAGAAACTTGGCTTGTTATCAATATTGCAGTAGGAAGGACTCAACAATGAACCAGAAGTGCACTTTTATATGGGAAACTTCCATAAACAGAGCGGAAACATATAAATATAGAATGTAAGTGTTTCAAACCATAACTAATTTAAAGATAAAGATTATTTCTTTGCTTAAACATGTGTAAATACGATGATTACATTTTAGGTAAGTTTTGTAACAACATGTTTTACCGATTTCGGTGTGCAAACCGAGAGAATGGCATGCTTTTAGTGAGCTAAATCAAAATAAAATTAAATATTAGGCGTAAGGTCAGTCATGTAAGTCAAAGTATCTCATTCAACAATAAAAAAACAAATCAAATTTGTCATTTAGGAAATCGTTGATCTTATAGTAGAATTTTCCAATTAATAGTTTTTAAAATTTATTTTTAAATTCATGATCATTTTGGAATTTTATTGTAAAGTATTGGTTAATTATTCACTACAAATATATTTTATCAAAAGACTTCGCCGCTTGCCCCCTTTTTGATTTTAGATTATAAGCCCTCCCATGCGTCGTCTAAAATTGTGAAATAATCATCCGAATAGGAGGTAGTTCCGGTGATAACATATAAAAAACGTACAAAATTCACTCTCTCTTTGTATATCCGTAAAGATGGGAGATGAGTGTTTATCGCAAACAAAATGCAGCGAGGATCAAGTTACAATGAACGGCGCTCCGTAATATGAAAGCTGATTATAGCATAATATCCATGTTAAGAGTGTGCAGGAGCGATTTTGGCAGCTTGTAGTTCGAAATCGTTATCTATCTCAGAATCTGTGAAAGCTACAACTTTCATATTTAGGTAAATGATACTTCATTGTTTTACCTTGGATTACGTGTTTTAAAAACACGATAGGTGAATGTTTTCTAGATAATATTTTTTTTTAATAAAGTTTTGCACACATTTTGCTATTTATCTCAGGAACAGCATGCACACTTTTTTTGGTGGGTTTTTGTTTTGTCAAGAAACCTACAAGTATATCTTTAGTTGTCTTTTAATTTTTCGATTGGTTGTTTAATTAACTTGTAATTAGCTAAAAAGTGTTTTAGCGCCGAAAATAACGTTGCGTATCCATAGCTCTGTACTCCTCATACGCCGAACAAATCACACTAGCTGTCCCGCTTACAAAATGGCGGCGTATGGCACACTCTTAATATGAAAGCTGATTAATGTTATTATAGTGATCTCGCGTGCTCGAATACGTCCAATCAACGGCGCCGCTACCTGATATCTTATCCAGAATAGTGCCGCTTGACGTATCGGCGTCGAAGCTCTCAATTATCACAAACTTTTAACGACCGAACTGAGCACGACCATGTGCAAACGAGATTTATATTTTACAATTGTTAACCCTCTAACTGATTTCCACTAAAACGAAACATCTTCCACTAACAAAAGCTAAAAAAGAACGACATGTATGTATGCGCCTAACAAAATATAATCTGTAGCCAAATACAAATAAGGTTATCGTCAATCGATTAAGGTTATGTAACTCCCATAGTGCGTATATAATAAGGAAAATTACGACATTATGTGCGATGGATTCACTTTGTAAACAATGACTGTTGTTTTATTTCACAAAATTGTCCTTGCACAAACTAGTTGAGACGCACCGCGGGTCAGCGATAAATCACCGACATACGTAGAACAGTGCGTGAGGACGATTCATGAATACTAATAAATGGAATTAAGATGTGACACGACCGGTGAACCTATAACAGAAGACCGGTTGAGCAATTGATTATACGCTATACAACAGATGCGAGACTAATATTCTCTTACTTCCAACGATATCATGTCACCCCTATTTGGTTACGCTTTTTAGAAATCGCTTCTCGCAACATTTTTAATTTTGGAACGAAATCTTCATTTTCATGCCATACAAATATTAGACAGTCAAAAATCGGTAGTGATCCCAGCGCCAGCGGTCCTACTGAATATAGTTCCACAAGGATATCTGTTCCGGTGAGGGAGGCGCTGCTATCGCATTTGGCATAGGGAAAGTAAATGTCTATGGCCTTTGGTGTTGCCAAAAAAAAAACAATTCACAGTATAGTGGGTAAGCAAGGGACCAAAGCATCCACAAAGCACCAAACGAAAAAAACCACACCGAGCAAATAAGCAATGGCGGATATGGCAACTATAACAAATGGCAGACTCACGCATTTCAAAATGGCGTCGCTAGTTCCTCTTTTGGCCACCGGTCCAGATATCTTTGTAGCGCTATAAAAGCTTTTTAACTTTCAAATCGGTCTGCTTACCATGCATACTTGCATACCTCTATGGTAGAAAAAAAAATTACATGAACTTAGGCAATAGCGTCTTTTTTACAACCGTGTAATACCTACTCAAAATCGTCTAATATATTGAACTCAAAGTGTAATTTTACTATATTCTACCGCAGAGGTAAGGTGATCACGGTAAGCATGCTAAGGGCGTGTTCACATAGCGATCCGTTTTACATGTCCGTTATTTGATGGCATTTGTAGTTGTATTAGCAATTTCACACACAATACAGTATTCCGGATCAATAAAAAATGTGAATTCAGTAGCGATGAATCCGTTAAAAAGTATCCTGTAAAAACGGACGTTCTATGTGATCGCACCCTAAGTAAAGCATGCTGATCAGAAATTTAGGAGCTGTAAACAAAAAAATATGTACACACTTATAATGCGTTAAATTTACCTGTACATGCATCGGATAGCAGTTGTCTAGGACACCCTCCTGGTCTTTAATGGCGCTGGACAGCGAACCACTTCTGCGTTTCTTTCTGAGCGAGTGGAACATCCTTAGCGTCTTCTTGTTGTCCCAGTTCCGCAGTTCACCTCGTCTGGAGTCTTCTCGAAACATTCCATACAACTCATTTACGAATGCACTATCTGTGAAAGATAAGTCATGTATAAGTAGGACGTGATTGCATAGATTTTGTATCGATTATCAGCTAGAAAACTGCATGACTATGGAACTATTTCTCAAATTAACACTCTGATAGGGTCACTAAATACAGGGTTATTTGTAAAACACCGGTAACCTCTCAGAACTGTATTACTGTCATCATAAACAACAACTTTTGTTCTATGACTTTTTACAAAACATAATACATTTACCAAAAACAAATATTCAAGATTTCGTTTTCCTATCTAAAACATTGTTCTATCGAACACATTTCGGCCCCCACCGCCCTAACCCCGCTTTGTACTATGGCTTTCTTTTGTTTCGCATAGACTTCGTAACATTTAGGGTGTTCTATTTAAATATTTTTATATTTGTATGACAATCTGATGAAAAAAAATTATGATACATTTTTAAAAGTCATGGAACAAAAGTTGTTCCATAAGACGATAGTAATACAGTCCTGAGAGGTTACCGGTGTTTTACAAATAACCCTGTATATCGGCACATATATCAGAGACAGTGTTTTAACAAGGACATGGTTTATAAAAGCGTTGATAAAAATAACAGTAAAAGCGTCTATAATGTATGGAGCACGTTGAATGATCGAGGCTAACACAATAAAACCGCTTACAATGAACTCCCTATCCCGAAATTAATAACGTATTAATGATTTTGTGACAGGATTTTCTATAGCTCATCATCATCAACATTGTTTAAGAGATTAGCTCTTGTCGGTGCAATGATGCAACTTCCTCCACCTCTCTCTATCCAATGCGGTCTCTTTGACTTCTCTATACGACATAGCAGTGACCGTCTCATTTTCTGACTCATGAAATTAATTCTAGGCCTTCCTCTTCCTTCTTTCCACTAACCTCAATCTATTTTATTTCTACCCACTATATTTTATTTTCCACTTTTATGTTTTTAGTTATGAGGATAATGATTATTATAAACAAATAAAGAAAAATTAGAGAAAGTATGTCAGGGAATGAGGCGAAAGATGTAGATCAGGATCGTAGCAAGTGGAAGTCAGTGGTCTGCCAACAGGAATGGCGTGATTTCATGTATGTATTTTCTATCAATAAATCATTTATTTATTGTTCAACATAGGTTAAAATACAGACATTATAATGTAGATGTAGGAAATGAATGGTGAGGTATCCGAACATAGTTAACAAATTAGCATATTGTATCCGAACGGCAAAATAGATTTTCTGCACTTTTCAATCTTTTTAAAATCGGCACAAAGCTAAAATCTCTTTCCGATATGACTAAAAGCGACGGCGCGCGGCGTGTCGTGTGACATGACTCGATAAGTGAAGTTTATTGGATCCGGAGCGTTGATTGAATGATTCCTGGCTCCAAAGTGCTGGCTTCTGTCCTCCGGGTAGGGTTTGCAATTCGAATATTCTTGTTTTGTGTATTCATTTTATTCGAACACTAGCTGTCCGTCGCGGTGTTGCCCGCGGTCCCTCGAGAAAACTTCACTTTCCCGGAATAAAATATAGTCTATGTTCATCAGGGATAATGTAGGATTCTAATGGTGAAATAATTTTCAAACCGATCTAGTAGTTTCGGAGCCTATTCAATTCAAACAAACAAACAAATATTTCCTCTTTATAATATTATTATATTATACTCGTAGTATTATAGATTGGCTCCAAACTCCAATTTTAATATATAATTTCAATTTTTTTTAAATGTATAGGTAAGCAATTGACGCATTTGATCTCCACTTTGCCTGATGTTAAGCAACAGTGGGACCTAAAATCGATCACCTAGAAGTTAATTAACCTATTTACTCTCGTTTTGAAGACCCCTATAAATTGTACTTTACGGGAAATACAGAGCCCGGTAGGGAGTTCCACAATTTGGCTTTATGTAGGGCTCAAAACGCGTACGTAGTACGACCACTGGGGAATGTCGAACTTAACAAGTGGCGTCTTTCTGGAAAGCTTTTGGTCCGATGAAATAATGGAGATGGCTGAACTAACTTATGCAGTTCTTGAGCAGACTCAACCAGAATGTTATCATATCACCTATTAGTCTATTCGGACAAATCTCGAAAAAGAAGGAGACAGTTGGGAAGGTCCCTTTTTTGCATTACGTCTTACTGGCATTGAACTTGACCAGAGGCCTTATTGTGTAACTTGAAATCCATTCCCATTTCCCATTCCAATCAATCACACAATACGGAAATGACGTATCATGGCTTAAGGGAAAAGTTTAACCGCTCGAACACGGTCCTATCACCGGGATTCTACAAATCGCTTCTATGCAGCAAGAAGAGCCTTGCAAAGAGAACTGACCCCTGGGTAACACCGGCATTAATAGCCATTTGATCAGTCGAACATCCGTCAACTACCGTAACAATCGATCTTTCTGGAAGTTAGATATCCACACACTTCTGTGTTAGCAGCGGGCAAACCGTAGGATGGTAGTTTCTCATAACACCGTCATACCAGACCCTGTCGAAAGCCTTAGAAATAGTCAGAGAATCAGCTAACACTTCTCCGTATTTCTCGATAGCTTCACTCCAAAATGTCGAGGCATTCGCTAGAAGATATGGTGACAGTTCGCTGGTCTGATTATGAAGTCAGGCGTTGTTCAACGGAACTCTTTAGAAGAAAGACCGATTTAGTTAAATGAGCTTGTCGTGTCGATCAAGCTTCATCCACAATTTTAATAAATGTGGTGACTACTAGCTGTACAGATGATGAAGAAATGACGATGCAACTCACAGTTACCCAAAAAAAAATATTTTTTTTATCAAGAAAACATATTTTTATAAGTGTTAAAAAGTATTCGAATATTTGACTCTAGAAATATTCATTATATTCGAATAGGAAAATTAAACGCTTAGTGCAAACCCTACCTCCGAGTCAAGAACGACTGGCAACTTGCTAGGTGGACCATTATTTGATTGTACATTTCATGTGCCTTTTTATTTACGGCTTGAGTTGTCCCGGTGCAGACAAGCTAATTCCTTCTCTCTGCAACTTTAGTTCGTTTCTGATAAAAATATGCTTTTGAATTTCGAGTGGTACAATAAGCGTACAATAATATGAATATGAATACAGTGGACGCATGGACGGATAATTTTATATTGGATAGTTGAACAATAGCGTGCCAGCGAAAATATCCTTTTGAATTTAATGAAATAAAATAAGTTTTTTATAAGACGTCACCATTCCAACTCCGTCACCAGAATTGACCACTAACTCATATACCTACGAACTTACTCACCTACCTCTTTTTAAAAGCTTTTAATTAACTTGCAATGTTTGTATGTATGTTTGTCCGGGTCAAATCTTGCAAGCTTAATTTGACCCACTTCCCGGTGTCCGATTGAGCTGAATTTTGATACACTTATGAGTCCTAGGTGACTGACAATGCAATAATATGGTAACAGATCTGATGATCGAGTCAAGAGCTGTTCCAGGGAACTCCTCAGAAAATAAGCCGATTGAGTTGAAACTCGGTTCGTAGATTAAATATCTTCTAAAATTTTTAAAAAATGGTGACAGCGAGCTGATTTGATGATGGAGTCAAGAGCTGTTCCAGGGAACTCATCAGAAAATAAGCCGATTGAGTTGAAACTCGGTTCGTAGATTAAATATCATCTAAATTTTAAAAATATGGTGACAGCGAGCTGATCGGATGATGGAGAACGGAACTCCTCAGATAATAGGTTGATTGAAATGAAATTTAGTACTTACATCGGTGAGTTCAATCAAATCACGGTAATCCATTAAAAGCTTTACATGTTGAAATTTTTTCAAAAAAAACTTATTTTTGGAGTTGTTTTGAGATCATGAAACATTTGTGTTCATTCCTTTTTATTTTATGTATCCAAACCGAGTATCAAGCCAATCGAGCTTCTTCTCAAAAAGTTCCAATACCAACTTTGAAACCCCGTTTCTAGTATGCTAGTTTGCCAACATAGTGCATCAAAAGTTTAGCACTCAATCATCTATGGTCCCTGTAGTAGCCAAACTCAGAACTATACTTCATCAAATGCATAAATTGTACATCAAATAATCTGAAGACAGTAGCTTATGTATGCGTTCTCAATTGTACTTTGGATTTGGGACTATGAGGAATGCCCAGAAACTTTAACATAAACCATCACAGCATGGTCTTCCTTATTCACGAGATACACACACACACACACACACACACCCGCATACATACACACGCGCGAGCCCACTCACTCACACTCGCACACACACATTCACTTTATACACTTACTCGCAATCTCACTCTCTCAGTATTCACCTTTTGTAGTAGTGTTTAGTACCTAGTAATTTTGCTTTTTATTCTTAAAATTTTTAAGCTTTGATTTAGCTTTCCTAAGGATGCTGGAACCACCAATCTTCTGTTTTTTTGTGAAGAGCGCTGACTCAGCTACTCAGTTTTTTAACTTTTGCGGCAGTCAACGTTTCCACTCTGTATTTTTGCTGCTATGAAATGTTATTCCAAAATAAAGCTTCCATATGTATTTGTCTTAAGTTTTTGATATTTTTTTTAATGTAGTATCCATAACTCAAGCTCTGCTTACTTTGGGACTAGATGATGCTGTGTGAAAAAACTTAGACCTTTACATATATATGTAAATTAGATGATTTATACAGCGTCAGGAGGCAATCCATGCCTACACTCAACGGGACGCTGCAGTGCTTGGGACATTGTTTGAGATGGAATAGGCTTGCCTAGCACCTAAATTTATTTATTAATTATTTTGGCTTTATTTTTTTTTACCGCCAAGCTCAAGTGGGACTGGGCGGGTCACGAGAGCCGGATGGACCGGGAAAAATGGGTCAACACAGTCACGACGTGGATGCCAGAAGGACGGCGGCGTAGAGGTCGCCCTCGGAAACGTTGGCGAGATGATATCGAGAATGGAACGTGGCGGCGGATAGAGACCTTTGCCCAGCAGTGGGACGACATAGATTGATAAAAAAACATACATTTTTCGAGACTAAAACCAATGTTTATCGGCTTTGCGTCCTCAAACTTTGATTGGAAGTCGAGGAGCCATTATACCACTCGGCTGTCAGACCTTTGTTATCTAACTAAAATGTACCGTAAATACGATTTGATCAATTCTTTTTGCAAGGTACCTACTCGACACAATTAATTTAATCTTGCTCACGAAGGCACAGAGTCAAATACATATTACCTTCTATTATGCCTTATTTACAATGCTACGAGCGTCTGCTATGACATTAACACCGTTACATACCAAATCGTAACTCAATAGTCACTGCGTTCATCAATAAAAGTCAAGGAATTCTCTCCATAACTTAGGCCTCTACATAAACTTACACATACATTTCAAATATTGGTACCACATGACTGAAGATGCGGGCAGAAGCTAGTTTTTCTATAAATGACTGAGACATTAACATAGTAATTTATAATTCCTATCCGGCCAATTCATTTTCCAGCGTTGTTTAACAAGACACATTTTTTAAAGAGCTGCGAAATTTCATGTTGTGAGTGCAAAAGTACTCTCGACATTCAAGCCGAAAGAATCCAGGCCGTGCATAATTTTTTTTCATAAATATAAACTGATTTTATTTTTCATATTAACAGTAAAGCTTCAACGAGGAGAACATGACTCTTTTGTGTAAAGGTATTATTTTACCTTCACACAAAAGCGCCGAGAAAAACACACACGTTTACACAAAAAAAGATGCGTTGCTACAAGCTCTTTCTTTATACTTTTTTACGACTTTATCCCTCATTAGAGGTAATTAGTCTTAGTATGTGATATTAATTTCAGCGTCGGCCCTCCAGCCATTCTTATACGAAGGGATACTCAACTGACAAGCAGACACAAGAAAGAGGCGATGCTATTGTGTTTTCCTTTCTCAGCTAAAAGCAAGTTTATTTTTTTTGATGCTTAGTGCTTAGTATGACTTTTATTCACCGTTCGGTATCGACGCTGTTAGTTATGAACGAGTACTAAAAGATGGTGTTGCTATTTTCCAATACAAATCTTTGTGCGTCGATACTGAACGCGTATAAAAATAATACTAGGCACCCTCATTGAGCTAGGATACTATAGTTACAATCTGACAAATAAAATGCGCATGTCACAGGGTGCGCAGTGCAACCGCCCTGCGGCGTCATAGGTGTAGGTATAGGAGGGCTTGGGTCGGTTCTTCTTTGCAAACAACGTCAATAGGAGTTATCATTTATAGTTAGAACTCTATTCAAAGTAAATTGTAAAGCAAACTGTTACTTTGAATTACTTAGTGAAATTAATTACTAGAAAAACTAGTTGGAAGTTTGTTACGATTTTTTTTTGGTAAACTTTATTAGATATGGTGAAAAACCAACCCATCCTACTATTCTATTAACATAATAAAGCTGAAGATTGTCAGTATGTTTGTATTTCAATCATGCCTAAATCAGTAAACCGATTTGGATGAAACTTAGAATAGGTGTAGATAGACCTGGAATAGCATATAGATAGGCTTTTCAAAATAGTACCAAGCGAGCGAAGCCGCGCGCAGAAGCTAGTAAACTATAATGTTGAATATAGAACTTACTCTTCTCGGGCGATTTCAAGACGATATCGACATTATCTGCAAGAATAAATTTAAGGTTAGTAAATACTTCCAAAATAACGTACATATAGGTGAAGTGGGATACACCAACTTACTCATGGGCGAGTCTAAGAGGTTAGCGCTATCATCTGCAACAATAAAATATAAAAGTTAGTAAATTCATAATCCAAAATAAGCTAGCAATAGGTGAAGTGCGAGTGCGATTCACTAAGTACCTAATAATTACATAGATATACAAGAGATAGGCAGAGACTACGGATCTCCCATTGTGAAATTTGTCACAAAATGTGTTAATGCAATTCAGAATATCTCAAAAGATTATGGAACGTCTGCTACGAACGTTAAGGTACCTGTCCTTACTATCTCATCTCAAAAATCTCAAAAATCCATTTTTGAGACGAGATTAATAATATTAAGGCAATGTAGTCGAACGAAGAAATCCTAGCAACTTCGCATATAAAAAATATGCAAAGTTGCAAAGATTTCTTCGTGTAAGAGCACTCTAAAAGGATTTGAAGGTTGGCTTGCGCTTCTGCCCAGAATAATCTGATATCAATAAAAGTTGGAAAATCAAACTATCCTCGTTATCGTGTTGCAGCGCAATATTTTTACTTTACGGCGGAATAAGATTATGCTAAGTATCTGAATGTTTTTTTATTAGATCGATTTTTATCGTACGTAATACGTAAATCCGGCGTAGAACGAAGGTAATTGATATTGGTGACCATATTACTAAACTCAAATGGAGCTGGGCAGGACACTTAGCAAGATTTGGTAATGGTAGGTGTAGTAAGGTCTTGTTGGAATGGTGGCTTAGAGGACACACAAGAAGTTTAGGCAGACCAGCAGCCCGGATGGATGATATTGTGACCATACAGGGGAACTAGATGCAAAAGGCACAGGATCGAGTAAAATGACGTTTGAGCGGGGAGGCGTATGCGGTTAGTAATGAACTGAGAATATGAACCACTAGCTGTCCGTCGCGGTGTTACCCGCGGTCCCTCGAGAACACTTCACTTCCCCGAGATAAAATATAGCCTATGTTCATCGGGGATAATGTAGGATTCTATTGGTGAAAGAATTTAACAAATCGGTCCAGTAGTTTCGGAGCCTATTCATTTCAAACAAACAAACAAACAAATCTTTCCTTTTTTTAATATTAGTATAGATGTACGTACAAGTAGCGCAGGAGGGCCGATGAGAGAAAGGAGACGGAGGCGGAACTAAATTATACAGTTCCTAAGCTCAAATAGCGTATCCGATCAAAAACTAGCGACGATGTTCAAGATTTAGTGTGTAGCCACATTTGCAACATGGCTTTTGTGAAAAAGTAACTTACTTCGCCTCATACTCCTTTTTAATTTCAGTGTAACTTTCACTAATATGCACATTAAAAATGTAAAGGGTCTTTTTAAAAGTCTATGCTAGCGCTGAGCATATACGAGTACATAGGTTTTAATTCAAACAGACATCAAGCAGACACCGCATTTTTGCTAACGATATTTTTATTTCGTTTTCCACAAGCTCTTTTTAATCAAGTACGAACGGGAGTGGCTTGAAAAAAATTGCATGAATATAAGTTTGTGCATTTAACAAAAATCTTCATGGGTTCTATGTAAGGAGTTATTATGCTAACTTTATCGTTCACGCTCGCTGAAGTTAGTAACTCATCAAAGAGGCAATGTCTACGCTTATAATGAGAAACCCTCAACTTGATGAGACCTAGGTTTCTGGGCAAAATCACCTAGGTTTCTAGGTGACATTTTGGAGTAGAGTCGACTTTGAACTGACGAGCGAATATTATGGTAGTGATATGACTTGAAAGAGGTGTTCTAGATATTAGTTAGAGTAAAATAGATTGAATTTTTTCCTACAAAAAAAATATTTAATGTACATTTTACAGACATGTTATAGAGTTATATAATAAATAATTACCTACGTATTAACTAAACGGGCTTTATCGCGTACCTTATTTTATTATTTCCCGACGTTTCGCCTGTGTTGTAACAGGCGTGGTCGCGGGCAAACTGGAGTATGCGACGGAGCGTCGATGAGCGACACATACTCCACAACACAACACAAACACACAACATAACTGTGCAACACAGGTGAAACGTCGGGAAATAATAAAATAAGGTACGCGATAAATCCCGTTTAGTTAATGCGTAATTATGAATAGTGATCGCGAAAGTTTAAGAAAGACTATGGCGTCGATTCTGTTGTCCACTGCCTAAAGTTAACTAAACTAAAATGCTACGTTCTTATTTCCTTTACCATAAGGTCCAAAATAGAATGACTATTACAGTGGCATTCCTAAAATTGCTTATTTTTAGTAAAATGATGTATTTGTGGGTAGATTTAGTCAAGACCATTTTACTTGCTGTGTAAAACAGCTGCTACAGAAGCTCAGAAACGCCATTTTGATTATACTTTTAGTAATGTCACTTTCAATGACGTGCCATTTTCGTCTTTAGCGATAACGAAATAAGAACGTTCAAGTTTTAGTTTAATTAAGTTTAGTCAGTGAACAACAGAATCGACGCCTATATATAATAAAGTTACGCTAAGCGAGACTAAGAAATAATATAATGATATGTTCTATATTTGTATCAGTTTTCCCGCACATTTTTCGCTAAAACGCAGCTATACTGTCTAACCACATCAATTGCGATTATTTCGGATATCGCACCTTCATTCGGTAAGATAAGGACATAATTGTCGAAAAAAACATACAAGTGCGATAAGTTAATACAATTAAAACGATTCATTTCGTAAAACGGTTCAAAATAGTGTAAGTACTTTTTAAACTCATTTCTGAATTAATGACGGGATGGTAGTATTTGAATGTTATCTGAAACCTTTACGCGATCTCGTCCCGTCATTAAAACAAAAATAAGTACTTGTACAGGCGGGTAAATCTTAAAGAGATTGGGTAAACAATAAAGAGGCATGTTTTTGCCAAGAAATGATGGAAATTATAGCTGATTGATCGTGATATAGACAGACAGGACAGGATATCCGTTTCCAGAAAATTCCGTTCGTTGGTTAATAATAGCTCAGAATTTACGCTCCATCGAGCCTAATGAATATTTAAATTCTTATCCTAATTCTGTTTTTGTTTGTCTGTAACGCTTTCCTTTGCATTCTACTTATCGGACGGAAATACAGAGATATACCTACCTAAATGGATCAATAAAATCTACTAACGAGTAAAGGCCGCGGACAAATGCTATTAAAACAATATTTCCAACATTCAACACAATTGACGAAACAAACAACCTGTCGCTCTTCAACAATATTTAGTCACAGCACAGTTTTAAAATAATAAAATTTACAGCTAATTTTATGAAGGTTTGTTTGATTTTATTTCTGAGTTTTATTGCAGTAAAGTAGGAACTTAATAGATGCGCAGCACAAACCGGAGTTATGCTGAGTTGGTTCTACTAGTAGCGATCTCATAATTTGTTTACAGTGAAAGCATTTAATAACATGTTGAGTCCTGACAGCCAATCTTACATGCAATGTTTTGGTGGTGGATTTTAACTGTCGGATAGGACTACACAGCAAATTGTATTACCGATATCAAAACCGACAACCATGTCGACGTGTATTTAAATTCGTAGTTCCCTCAATGTTCCTAGACCGCCGGGTTGCGCAGACCGAACCCAGGTTATCCTAAAAAACTTTGCATGTATTTTGAGAATCGATAAAGCTTGCTTATCAATCATCATTGGGTTTGTTTATGAGGCTCAATATAATAGACAGCATTGTATTCCTATCACGTACGAGTACAAACAATAATCTTGCTGCGTATGTTTTATAGTCCGACTTGCAAACGACTTAACATTCGGGGAACACACACATTTTAGGCCTAAAATACTTTTCTGAATTTCAAGTCAGTAATACATATGCTTAATTAGTACGTACGCTATGCTTAGTTTGTGGGAAAAGTTCAATGGCACGCGAATGAAGTCGTGGGCTACTCTAGACAGGATTATGCTGTCGCGGTAGTGTTTTTTAAATGTGACTCATCCCGGTTATTTCGAGACGCCATTACGCTGGAAGCTAGCTTTACCATATTTATTCAGAGCTGTGTTATAAATAAATACCACCAACAATCATAGACTGTCGGCCACGCTCTATGAATGTAAATGTTATCACAAACACTTATAAAAGTACCTACATCATTCATGGAGACGAAATTTACTACAGAGATCTTTGCATAGTGCCCTGACTTTTAGCCCTGAACTATGCACACCTATTTTTTAATTACCAAAAAAATTTTACACGTGCTATCGGTGCCTGTTACTGATCACATTTAGATTTTTCTTTCACTTTGAGTTTAAACTACAAAACTCAATAAAAAACCTAAAAAGGAGACGATTTATGATAGCTACGAGTTTTACTGACTGGGGATGATGCAAGAGCATAATTTGAATGAGAGTCCGTACGCGATTGTTGTCTGCAGTACTTATTTGTACAGTTTTCATAAAATTTTGTTCGGTTTTGGTTGACAACAATCCTCGATAACTTTATAATAGTTAAATAAAAAAAAATCTGACCATGCCATGATCATTTTCTGCAACTGTTCTTAATTTTTTTTGGCAGTTACAAAATAGCGGTTTATTGTCTCATTGGATTATCATCGCGGAGGAGCAAACGTAGCAAGACTTTTAGCCAGAAAGGTGTCTTGCTTTTAGAGGAGAGCGGGATAAAAATAAATAAATAATGCTGGACATTTCACACAGCATCATCTAGCCCCAAACTAAGCAAAGCTTGTACTATGTGAACTAGTACAAGAAATGGACGCTAGTGGACATTTACGAGTACTCATAATCATAACCATAATAATCAATAAGCCTATAGGTACTCAGGTACCTACAGGCTTGTGGTACATACATTCAGTTTGATAAAACATTTATATTTCGAGTTCAAATAAAAATTGCAAACCCAACACAAGAAAAAAAGAAAACGAATTACGAAAGCTGCGTTTTTGATTTGTTCAGTTCCTCGGTATTTTTTTGAGGGACCTTTTTACCCGACTGTCAAAGAAAGGTTTATGTTTTTGCGCGTATCTTATATGTATGAATGTATGTAGTAGGTATGTGATGCGTTTTTCTTTGTTCCCGTATCTTCTAAACGACTGGATCAATTTGGACTTAAAGGTTATCGTTAGGTTCGTCTTAATAACCCAAGTGTCATAGGATAGGTTTTTTTGAAAAAATAAAAAACAAAATGGCGAATCTTAGAGCGAAATAGTAACACGTTCATAAAAAAAATTGCCAATCATATTGAGTGGGGTATCAAACCCCACTCAATATGATTGGCAAATTTTTCATAATCAATGAAATTAAAAGGAGATTACAAAAATATCATTGGCCTGTTTTCCATCTATAAAAGATGATTCAGGTGGCGTCAGTCAAGTCACACTACAATTAATATATATTGGTCATTATGAAAAATGGCGGATCTAAGGAACGAAATGTAAAAACGTTAATAAAAAAAATCACCAATCACATCGAGTGGGGTATCATAAATGAAGGCAATTAAAAGGAGATTACAAAAATATATATGTCGCAGGCAGATCGATAAATTAGCCATTTTATGACATGCCTAGGAGGCATATCGTTCAACGACGCTATTTCACGATATAGCCAATTCATCACCCGCCATATCGTTCAATGCTCAACGTTTAGGAACATTTACTTAGAACGAAATTAGTAAAAAAAATACGCGCGAGGCGAGCGAGCAAAGCGAGCGTGCCACGGCAGCGGCCGCCGAAGCGCATTAAAAGCTTGTATTACTTATTGAATAAAAAAACGTATTATGTAAGAAGTCGCAGAAGCAATTAAGTACACTGGTATTTTTCTATAAAATCATGTTCCTGTCGCAAAAGGTTAAATGTATTAAGACAATAATCTTAAAATGCTAACTGAAAGTAAAATTTCGCATCATCGCGATCGCAACAATAAGAATAACAAGTATTACAGTTAAAAAATCAAAAAACCCGACTGTAAGAAAGTCAAATTTTGAGATTTTGCAATGCGTAGGTAGTGTAGCTATGAATAAAACCATTTGCATGCATTAATTGCCAATTTGTTATTCAAAACTAAGTTTAAACGTATATTACTTACTTATACACCCCTATTTTTTAATTACCAAAAAAAATTTAAACATGGTCTCGGTGTCTGTTACTGATCACATTTCTGCAGTTAAAACTCAAAAAAAGAGAAAAAAAAATTATAACCTCAAAAGGAGACGAGACGAGTCAGACATGGATTTGTGATAGCTACTGCGGTTTTACTGACTGGGGATGATACGAGAGCATTGTTCGAATAAGAGTCTGTACACGATGGTCGTCTATAGTACTTAATTGTACAGTTTTCATAAAATTTTGATCGGTTTTGGTTGACTACAATCCTCGATAACTTTGTGATAGTTCAATAAAAAAAAAGTTCTGACCATGCCATTATCATTTTCTGCATCTGCTGCAACTGTCCTTAAATTTTTTTTGGTAGTGATAAAATAGCGGTGTATATTTTTATATAAGTCAGTAATATAATTTCCTTCATTTTGATACCCCACTCGATATGATTGGTTAATTTTTATTTATTTCTATTTCGCTCCTAAGATCCGCCATTTTGTTTTACAAATGACAAAAATATATTTTTGTAATCTCCTTTTAATTTCCTTCATTTTTATACCCAACTCGATAAGATTGGCAATTTTTTTCTTCAAGTGTTTTATTTCGGGCATAATAACCGCCATTTTTTTTCTTTGACAGTCGGGTAAAAATTTGTAGGTAGGTATTTATATTAGTATGGTAAGTCAGGTATGATATGTGGACAAATATTTAAGATTATCTGATTCAACATTTTGGTAGCCTTTAGATAAACAACACACGCAATTACACTTATCGCTGATTGCCACACTAATCGGATAAACCGAATGGTTGCAGCCGATAATTGACCTCGAGTAAATGCGAACTCGCTCCAACCAGGGCATTTCAAAGCCTAGTTTCCTAGACAACCAACGAGGACGTGCCGGCTTGATGGCAGTTAACCTTTTCTATTTCAATTCGGCCTCCCATTGATGGCCGGCGGCACTAGTTGCTCAGGATTTAGTGATTTATCAAACCAGTAAGTAAGTTCGTATAGGTCAGTGGCCAACTTTGGTGACGGAGGTTTTAGGCCGCCTTAAGGCCTCCGTCATGGCTTAACGACTTAAATAGCCGGGACTAACAAAACGTGCCCTTCGAAGCACGGAAGCGCTCAACAGGAAAATGCCACTGGCGGTCACCCATTCACTTACAGACCGTTTCGAACGTTGCTTAACTTCGACGATCTATCAAGAATGACTATAAGCAAGCACGAACACGAGCGCTTCAATCAAACCATCATCAAACCAGTGTGCCGATAAGATTACAAACGCGCCTCAAAGAAGCTTGTTTAGTGCAACTAAATCACATAGACTGCGCTGCTGACTCGTCCATGTCCAAACAATGGGAGGAACGTGCAGCCGGCTATCCTGGATACAGATAGTAGAAGTGGATTGCTAAGTCTACACTCTGCTATTTTTGTTGGAAACTACTATACAATTCGTTGGGTAGTTTCCAATAACGAATCTGCTGGCCTTTTAAACGAATTGAAATACCCCTCCTGCAGGGACAGAGCGATCAGATCGCTCGAAATCGTCGGGATTGTAAGTATTTATTTGTGAAAGATACCTAGCTTCGCAATTCAATAACATTTTAGGTTATGGTTGTATAGGTTTTGGGTAGGTAGGTACATACGAGTATAAGTTATAATGTTATACTGTTCTAGGTAACGCGACATAGTTGGCTCATTCGGTTATTGTTTCATATCAAACAACGCCACTAAGTGCGAGGCAATTAATAATATTGCTTGAGCACTAGCCGAAAGTTAGATTGTTTGCGCTGAAAGGCACTGCGTTTCATTTCTATTTGAGTTCCAAAATGTTGCCTTTGGTTTAGAACTTTCATAGATTTAAATCATGTTTATTTGTGTACGGTAACGATTCGCCGAAAAATGCAATACAGTATTTTGATAACCAGAAAATGTTTGATAAATTTTTTATTTTATTTTTGAAAATCGAGATTTTTGTTAGGTTAGGTTTCACAAAACAAACGCAGTGAAATACATCAAACATTATACAAAAGTTTTAAAATCCATTCACAGCACCGCGTGTTTGTTTTTCATAATATTTTGTTTCCCAGAAAAATCATTGTCCTGAAAAATCTACTAGTAGTGCCATATGATCACCTAATGTTATTACAGAATTTGTCAATTCGAGTGGAACCTTTATAAAAATGAGGCCGTGAAACAGTGTGAACACAAATACAAAAGCCTAGTGGAGGCTAAGCTCAGTATACGTAAGTGGCTTGCTACATTATCTTAAGAAGCAACAGAGGAACAGAGCAATAGATTATTGCGCCTCAAAGAGGCTACTTTTGTGCACTTGACACAGGTTTCGAACCGAAACGTCTCACCCACGAGCCACGACTTTCGGATAGAAAGTCACGACACTCAAATTAGCCCCCCTCGACCAAAAATGTTGTTGAAAAGCTAAAAGCTTTGCTTACTGTGGACAGATAATTGATACTTTTGGTATATAACTAATATCAAGTCTTAGTTAACAAAACAACAGATATAATATTAAAATTGGTTGTTTAACTGATGTTTATAAATATGGAAACTGGTAATAGTTACACAACTACACAAGCCACCACCACCGTCATTAGCGTCCAACTGTGATGCCGCCGTGAAACACCATGACACGAAGTAGGTACTTATTCTTAAACGAAGCTTTCGGAAACACAACAACACAATTATTTTATGGAATGTAGTAACCATCAATTTCATTCAAGGTTCAATTAAAATTATAAGATGTATATTTTTTTATTGATGTCTTTCGGGAAGGCTGGTGCTGGTACGCGGCTGGGGACCGAGACAGGTGGAAGCAATAAGAGGAGACGTTTGACCAGCTGTAGCAAATAATATTTTTATATAAAAAAATATTATCATAATATATGTATTTGGACATGCCTATCTACTACCTTTAAACCATCTTCAAGATTGTCCTAATACGGACCGAAAGCAACAAATTGTACATCGACAGTTATATTCTTAGTCTTACAACTACATCTTTAATTTTGAAAGGTTGTATTGATTTTAGACAAGTACTTGAATAGTTATCACTAGCTACTGCGCGCGGCTTCGCCCGCGTGAAACCAACATTTTGAATAGCCTATATGCTATTCCAGGTCACTATCGACGCCTATTCCAAGTTTCATCCCAATCGGATCACTGGTTTAGGCGTGATTGAAACACAAACATACAAACATCTAAACAAAGTCACAAACTTTCAGCTTTATTATATGAGTGGGATTATCACTCAGTTGCCTTTGTTTCAACAGGATAGTAGTTCAGCTGTTTTCATTAGTTAAGCAAATTGGAAGAAAGTTATCCAATATGTTCAACTGGTGGAGGTGGAACAAATAGTTGAACATGTTGGACTACACGAATAGGAAGCTAGGCGTATGTACACTAAGTTTAATTCAGCCAGACTGAACCGCCGCGCTCTCGGAGGTTCACCAACTCAATGTCGTTTCAATGCTGTACATGTATGTACTCCCAGGGAATTTCACTCATCGCGTTGGATGTCCATTAGATTAGTTGGTCTAAAGCATTACCACGGATCGGTAAGGACGTGGGTTCATGATGCATTTACAATTTTTAGATATGGAGATGGGCAGGACACCTGGCTAGACGGAACGACGGAAGATGGACTACAGAAATTACGAAATGGTGGCCCAGAGATGCATAAAGACCACGAGGCAGACCACCCGCCCGATGGTCGGATGAAATCGTTAATGTAGCTGAGAAAGCGTGGGAAAGGACTGCACAGGACCGAGAAGAGTGGCGATATAGAGAGGAGGCCTATACTCAGCAGTGGGTGCAACCGGGCTGAATAGATAGATAGATATCCCCAAGTGTGCGGTTAACACTATAAAATACGATATAACCAAATATTTATGAAGGATTACACGTTACACGTGTACGGAACAGTAGCATGCCATATAAAGGCAAGTAACTTGCACACATCGAATACACAACACACCTGCACAAAAGAAAAGGTAGCTGCCATCAATGTTGTACAATTTTGCCACATCCTGTATTAGACCAAATTTATACAAAATTAATACGTTACCGGGCATTATTATTTTTGTGTAATGACCCGATAACGCTACATAAGCGGAATTGTTACTGTAAGTACAGTCTGCCTGCAATACGACAGACAGAAATACATTCCAGAAAAAGTAAACAGGTAGCAAATCGAATTATTTTCAATTAAGGTGAAGTGCGATCGCCGCGCGCGCTAACCCCCTAGCCCCCTAGGCCGTCTGATGGAGGGCGCGAGCCGCGAGCTGGCGCCCCAATTTAAACGAACGTTATTTATAAATGTATTTTTTGCTCCTTTGCAATAAAATAAATACGTAATCTTCTACCGTATTTATAGGGAACACGTAAGTAGTCGTAATTTGATAAAAAAACTGCTTTATTCCTAGAAGTATCTCTCTAATAATTACGTTTTTTTTCAACTAAAAAGAAATCCGACTTCAATGTTTTCTCAGACAGGACGCGGCGTGACTCAGGGCGTCAAGTGAGGCCCTAAGCCCACCATATAAATCGAAATAGAATATAAATCGAATAGACAGATAACGCTTAGACTCCACATGCGTCTAAGGGCATTAATTACCAAAACATGGCGTAAGAGGGAAGGTTTTTAGAGTTTTACCTACGGGAAAACTATCAGACCCTCTGGAATATTTATATGGGACCACCTCGGTACACCTTTAAAAAAAAAGAATTAACGGAGATATCAGTGAATATAAATATAAAAAAAAACATACATACAGCCGAAGATAGAATCTCCTCCTTTTTTTTTGAAGGCTGTTAAAAATGAAGATTTAGAGGTAACTTTGCGATTTTTTTTTCTATCGAGTCAATAATAAGTTAAGTGAATCGTGTTTCGACTCACATAAATCCTAAACTTTTCAATGCCATCAAAAAACTATTTAAAATTCTACGTTTTATTGTCTTGAAACTGATTTTCCGCACAGTCGATACGTGGGTAGGACTTACTTCACCTTAACTCTACAAGGCCATGTTAGCCGAATGGGGTTGTACCTCCTTTCAATCCGAAGGTCGTGGGTCAATAGATTTTGCGTTTCGTTAAAGTTTCGTAAAATTTATATGCGCTTTTACACGAGCTCTGAACGGTGATGGAAAACATCCTGAGGAAACCAATTAGTATTCTTAGGCGGCAATGGGCTTGCAATGCACGTATGGAATGCTAACTTCTCCAAAATGTAGGCATGTATCAAACATGTATAAAGACATGCCTCTAACGCCTTAGCGCATTAAAAGGATACGGACAAAAAGATCTGAGAGATGACTACCGCGCCTTGGGGATAGTCGTCATCATGATTTTTATATATTTTTTTGTTTTGCTATTCATCAACATTATTGGTTTTACTATGACATCGTTACTAAAATTGTGGAGTGTCGATAGACATATTGCAGGCGAGTGTACAAGCGCGATACATGTGTAAAGACAAGGATTTCTAATCTTCGCAGATTATCTACGATTTACATCGACCTAAAGACACGAATGTGTGATAAATACTATGTTCGCTAAATGATAACGTAATACTAATAATGGATAAACCATTTTTATTAGCTCGATAAAATTGATATGCACTTAAAAAACAGTGGCACTCTGGGTGTGCCCACAGAAGTGAAAACTTATGCAATTACGTGTGTATTTTTGAATCGTCAGGAAATAGATTTGAATCTTCACCGTGCGCGCGGCGGGAAACACCATGTTAAAGGTTCTTTATCGTGTTTCGTTACGGAGTTCAAAACTAGATGGCGCTGACAGTGGTGTCGGTAACACTGTCAGTCTGAGTTCAATAGATTCTCAAAAATGCCCAACGCGCCTGAAGAAGTTTTCACTTCATTATACGTTATGTAGATTTTTTTGACGATTGTAGGTTTTTTACTAAATAATTGATCGATCGAGTAAATTGCTGAAGCGTTGATTCGTTCTGCACGGAAAAGTCGAAGGATAGGACGTCGGGGTTCCAAAAAGCAAATTAAATTAAAGATGCGTGAGGCCCAAGATCGGAATGAGTGGCGTAAACAAAGGCATTCCCAGCAATGGGATACTATTATTGTCTGTCATTCACGATGTGTGATGAGATCAGCTTGTGTACTTTGAATGAGAAACATCTCAGTTCAATCAGATAACAAAAACTAGGTCAAACAAAATCCTCTCGAGATTTGATGATTACGAGTATAAAGCGGATCCCAGCGCTAATCTAGAAATGAAACTTCTAAAACGTGTTGCTGAATGTAAATATTTATTCGAGTGAAATGGAGCGGTTTACACAAAGTGCAAAACTAAACAGTTTCATGTTTGTAATCGAAATACGATTTTATACATTTTTCAAGAGGCTTAATATATTCGTTGAGTTAGTAACAAGTAGTTTCAGGCCACGGCATTGTTTAGTTTTTAATCTTCGAGATTCGAAATAAAAAAACTCTCGTTTTTCCAATAATATCATAAAACAAACCAACTACTCAAACGGCTACTACCTGCTGGGAGTAGCCATGTAGCCTTCTGTTCATTTCAGTGTTCCATTCCGCTCGGAGTTTTGAGGCCGGTCAATGTTCTGTTTGTAATACAGATAGATACACGTCGCTTTGCAACTTATCAAACAATGTAATTCCGAGAGCTGGTACGCTCTAGAATGCCAATAAATAGTTGGTCGTATGCACTTGACTGGAGACATCCATACAGTAAATATCCAGCCTCCACCCACAAAGGGAGAATGCCTAGACTCACAACATGATTTGCACATCCTATTATCCCCATGCCGATACGGAAATTAGATTAACTGTGAACGGACGGAACACAATTAAATCGAATTATTTAATAAATATTTGATACATGCTCAGCTTGATAACATATGACGTAGCGGGATAGATATATATTGGAGGATTAGCTGGACCGAGAAGGTTACCGGCGAGGAAGTGTTGAGAAGAGCTGAGTGGGTTTTGATGAACACCGCTCAAAACTGTAGAGGAAGAATGATTGGGCCATTTTATACGATATGAAAGTTTTATTAAGAGCACCATAGAAGAAAAAGTAGAAGGAAGACGAGGAAGAGGACTAGCATCACTATAGGGTAACCACGAGTCTTATGTTTTAATAGCTTACTGTTGGTCACACCACACAAGTGACCAAGAGTAAAATAAATTCCTGTTAGTCACACCAGTGTAACAATCTGGTGTGACCACGAGTCCGTCGTCTCAATTTCATGAGTCACGTAAAAAAGAAGGTCCCTGCAATGTAAAGGAGTCAAAGAGACCGCATAGGAACGAGAGAGGTGGAGGAAGTTGCATCATTCCACCGACCGAGCAGAGCTGGGCTCTTGAATTTAATGCTGATGATGATGACATGCTCAGATTTTGCAGAAGTAAGCACTCCATACGTGACAGGGATTTTCATCATACGAACGAAAAAAGGAAACCGAATACGGCCCCAGGTTGGAAGACCGTCGGCATCGCCATCGATAATAATTTTTTTCGTTTTGTTTTTTGTTTGAGAAAACCATCATAATATCAAGTGCACGAAAGAAACCTGAGAGACTTCTGAAAAATATGTATTGGAATAAAATGTTCCTGTCTATACGGCGCGAAAATTAGGGGCATGGTCGGTCATGGTAGTTAAAGGTTTTATGATACAGTCACGTGCAATAAGATGTATACACTCCATAATGTTTCAACCCATGTACAGGTCAACAATGTTCTGGTATATTTATTGATTTGGCCACTAGTTCAATGTGAAATCAATTTCCGCTTTTTGTTTTTAACCTACATCTATTAGTTTTAGTGTGATATTAATTTTAAAAGTTCATGGAGTGTATCTTATTGTCCGTGACTGTACAAAAATATTTGCTCTAGTGTCATTATTCAGGAAACAGTCGACGTTTGTATGGACCAAGAGCCGGCATCCTTTCCTCTTAAGATACACCAAAAATCCTTTCACCAGAAAAAAACTGTCTTCAATCCCATTACTGAGGACTGCTCGGCTTCGTTCATGCTACGTATACCTGTATATTTTATCTGGAGTTCTAATCACATTACCTATGCCACTCAGGGACATTACATTTTCGCCCGTAGCCGTTTTCAGTAGACTTTATTTGCCGATTCATTGGAAATGTAAAATGTTTGATTTTAAGTTGTTTTTCAACTTTTTAAACTTTCGTGATTTGGTGACATAATTATTATTTTTAAACCGGGTATTTATCACGTACCTATTGTTATTATTTCTTTTTTCCGGTCACGGATGAACAGTTCATCCGCTGTCATCCGCGCATCTACGGGCGCTGCATGCAATGCGACCGAAACGTCGGAAAAAAGAAATAATAACAATAGGTACGTGATAAATACCCGGTTTAAAAATAATAATTAAGTTATTTTTTAAACAATTCTTTATAAATACTAATATATATCATACTATCCGAATAAATATTGCATTCCAAAAATGATAGCTAAAAAACAAATAAAAAAATACAAAGGCAGTGCTTTCCAAAAATTGCTTTCATAAAATCTTTTGGCGCAGCGAAACCATTATTTTCACCACAATATTTCCGACTACCGCGCTTTTTACAAATCACAAAGAGGTGAAATAAAGTTGGGTTACAGAGAATTCTGGTTTTCAACGGATTTTTATTGAGTTGTTGTTGAATGGTAGTTAAAAACTAGTTTGTATGAGCTATAGTGACCAACGCTGCGCGCTGGCGAGAGTTTCAGGCAGTTGAGTTATAGTTTTTTTTCTATTTAATCCACAGAACTGAATATGTATTTAAAACAAAAAAAAACAGGGTCACGACTGTATCCCTAAGGCGCGGTAGACATTCTCTCAGATCTTTATATTCCAGATCCTTTGAAGATGTCTAAGGGGGTAGTCAAAAGCATGTACAAATACATATTTGATACATGCCCACATCTTGCAGAAGTTAGTAATAAGTATTTAATAACATTTATTTGAATTAATCGCAAGTGTGCGACCCTTTGAGTATTTAATTTATTTATCTGAGGCGCGGATGAAAAGAAGCACAATAATAATAATGTTTATCACATTTTAGCTCTAGCCAAAATCAAAAAGATTTGTAAAGCCTTGGACGAAGTTATTGGTTGTATTTGGTTTGAATTTTGAGCTTTACTAATCAGATTCGTTTACAATATGGCATTTCCTATCATAATAGGCTTACGATTGAAAAAACAGGCAATAATGATGACTTTTATCAAAGTCCTCACTCTGGGGATTTTCACCTTAGTACCATCATAGGCTGATTTCAGCAAAAAATTGCCCCATAAGTAACAACATTTTCATGATATTACGAAAGCTTACAGTTCCTGGAAATTTTTAAAAACATCCTGGAACCATGACATAGTATTTTATGATTCTTCATTTGATGTTAAAAATCAAACTCCCAAACACAAAATTGAAACTTTGGATCAAACTTGTTTTAACTTGCACTAATGTTAGAAAACTGATTGTAGTCAAAACCACGACCACGAGCGCTTCTACCGCACTGACTCTATGCATAAAAGTATAATTCAAGAAGATTATCTTCTCAATAAATGGGTCACTTCATCCGTTCCGATTGGACATTCTGAATAAAAAACTCGAAAACTACATAAAATCGGGGAACACACATGGGGTATTTTCGGATAGCCGTGGATGTGAGGAATGTGCAAAATGAATGTGAGGAACTTATATGGATAAACTACCTGTTTACTGGATCCATAATTTTGATTTCAAGTTTCGTGATTACTCCAGTTTGTTGACTTCTTGGTTCAGTAACAGTACTTCGGGATTGGATTAGTGCGAGCTCACAGTCGATGGGAGCTTCAGGATCAACTGGTATACCGAATAAGGTACGGAGATTATACGCGCACAACGTTATACAAGCTGTCTACCGCCGAGAACAATGTGCTGGTGAATTTCACAAACTCTATTGTTTTACTTTACCAAAATGTCGAAAGTTAAAATAGCTTTATGAAATGTTACGAACTCGCGGACGTCATTGAATTGACTTTTTAGCATTTATATACTCGTATGGTTTCGCTACTGAATACTCATCAAAGTTCCAAACCAAAGTACTGAAAAATACATCTGCTTACGTAAAAAACCTTTGTAAATTCGGAACTTCGACATCATTATTTTAGTGAACTAGTCATATAACTTTTGCGTTTGATTATTCGACTCTACCATTTAAGAATCGAAATTAATATCGATGCCACTTGAGCTACTTCAGTGCTCTCATAATTCTTATCTAATCTTAGTATCTCGTGTATTTGAATGTGGATACTCAAGTCTTCGGATATGTATTAATGATTCAGCTTTGTCAAGTTACATGAAAATGATAGAGAACATCTGAACATAGCTTGCTTATTGACAAAACGGCAAGCGAAGCACCAACGAAGGAGTGTTTACAGGTAATTCAATCAGCGTCTTAATGTATGAGATGCGGCGGGGACTTGAGAGCTTTGCCAACAACTATTGAGACTGGCCAGACACAAAGACTAATCAATTGGAAACTTCACTTCAAAAAACGAGCCTTCTTTTGTATCAAGTTGACTTCACTAAATCAAACTATTCAGTACAACCAGTACAATTCTGTACTAACATAATAGGTAAAAAGTATCTCTTTAAGTGAACCATGTTCTTTGAGAAATAAACATCTTTAACCACAAACTATCAAAAAAAGGTAAAAGTTTGCGAGTATATTTGTGTTTCAATCACGCCCAAACTACTGAACCGATTTGAATGAAACTTGGAATAGGTGTAGATAGTGACCTAGCTTGGAATAGGTGTAGCTAGGAATAGCATAAAGGCTACTCAAAATTTTGGTACCACGCGAACGAAGCTTAATCTAATAATGAACTTTATTTGAACCTTTTAAAATTTCTTGAAATAGGCACTGTATAGGAACGAGAAACTACCAAAATGAACATATTTTCGCTTAGTTCCCTAGTAATGGTATTTCTAAGAAACTTACTGGTGTCATCCGTATACTACCTACCGGTTGGTAGATGATAGGTTAATTCAAATAAATGTTGTAGACATCGTAGATTCTAAGTACCTACAGATTTATTAAAATTTTATTCAATTCAATTGTATACCTATCTAAGGAACCTTAAATTATTAATTTTTGAAACGAAAACCTTTGAGTGAGAGTGTAATCGGGTAGTAATATGCACGTAGACAAGGCACAAACAAAACATACGAGCAAATTGACCCGATACGTTCAAAAATAAATTTCCTGATTAATACGACGTCCACATATTAATATCTATAATCTCATACATGTACATTGTAACCTCTTATTTCCCGGTAAACACGCAAACAACGAAGTTGGAACAGATCCCAGCACAATTAACGTGCGACTCGGTGCTGTTTATTGTTATTGTTTTTGTGCAGTGCGCACGCGTCATCTCGTAAATACTTACAGAAGCTGCTTTAAGCGGCTAGTACAACAAAACTGAAACTGCGACCAATTCATGGCTATTAATAAAGCTATTCAAAGCTTAAGGTGATAATTTGGTTGGTATGTGAAACCGTTCTCGCATCAGCTTATAACTTGAGCGCACCTTATCCTAGTGTAGTAAGTTCGTATGAGTCAGTGGCCAACTCTGGTGACGGAGTATTTAGGCCGGCTTAAGGCCTCCGTCATGCCTTAACGACTTAATTAGCCGGGGCCGACAATTTAACGTGCCCTCTGAAGCACGTAATCGCTCAGATGAAAATGCCACTGGCAGCCATCCACTTACAGACCGTTTCGAACGTTGCTTAACTTCGACGATCTATCAAGAACGACAAGCAAGCACGACCACGAGCGCTTAATCCTAGTTTAGTGTAAACTGGAGGGTAATTTTAAATCACTCTGTCTGTACTCTAGCTATCGGCGCGATAACTATTGTAGGTTTAGGCTAAACTTCGTTTATGAAAAAAAAAATTGCATCTCGAGATTAGCAAGTCCTAAGGTATGCTCAACTTTTTATAAGACTGACCGTTAGACATAGAAGGAATCGATGACTCGTGCCAAACCTTGGACGTAGCTATTGTTTGAATTTACACATTCACGCTCAACTTGGATTCAGTAAAGCTAGGTTTATGATTGTTGGACCGAAATATCATGACTTTAGCAAATATGGCACCTAGAGACAGCCGAAGCACACGGAGACCAAGGTGAGAACTGAAAACTAATCTATACAATAGAAGCGCTCGTGCGCTCGCGTTTGCTTAATCGTTCTTGATAGATCGTCGAAGTTAAGCAACTTTCTAAACGGTCCGTAAGTGGATGGGTGACCGCCAGTGGCATTTTCATTTTTCATCTGCGCGCTTCCGTGCTTCGGAGGGCAGTCGATAAGCCATGACGGAGGCCTTAAGGCGGCCTAAAAACTCCGTTACCAGAGTTGGCCACTGATTCATACGAACTTACTTAAGTATATATATAATTGTGCTTACCGTAATCGAACACATCTGGAGATGATGGTGTTGAATAACTGCTCATTTCATCCAACCTTCCATCGGCGCGCTGCAAATAAAAAACACATTTATTAATTTAGAACTTGACGAAGGCTAATGAGAGTATTAGGTACCTTGAGGAGTATTGTACCTATTTCGCGAAATCTTGTTTGCTATCGGAGTGGATGCACAAAGTCAAAGTCAAAAATCATTTATTCAGTAGGACCGCAGGGATCACTTAGAATAGTCTTAAAACTAATTTTACTCCTGTTCTTTCGCGATGACAGATGACGAATGATAGGAGTGAGTGGAGGAAAAAGACATGGTGTGCCGATCCCACCTAGCGTGGGATAAGGGCAGGAGAATGATGGTGATGTGAAAGCTCAGAGTTCTCTATCATTCTTCAGTTCCTCAGTTTAGGTACATAAGAATGACAGACATATAAATAAATACACAAATAAATAGCAAAAAGAACATCGTGAAATGTCTATTCTAGATAATATTAATGCATAATGGTGAAACTAGAACTATTTAGGTAAATAAAAAACATAAAAAAACGAATAAAAAAAATCTTCTAAAAGTAACTAAAATCTAGTTCAAATAATTACGTTTTAAAACTATAATTACGTTTTAAAACTAAAAGAAAAACCGACTTCAATGTCGACTCTACACGCGGCGTGTCTATAACGTCAGTTTGACATAATGCATAGAGAGTGACTTATCTGTCGATTCGATTTACAATGGCTAGGAGGGAAGGTTTTTGGAGTTTTACGGGAAAACTATCAAACCCTCAGGAATAAAATTTATATGGGACCACCTCTGGAGCATAACATAACCCTTTCAAACAAAAATATAATTTTGAAAATCGGTCCACAATTGGCGGAGTAATCGCGTAACAAGATACAAAAAAAATATATATAAAAAAATAAAAAAACATACAGGCGAATTGAGAACCTCCTCCTTTTTTTTAAATCGGTTAAAAAATCTTGCGATCGCGGGGTTGCCGACCCGCGCGCTAGCTCCGCTTTAAATCCGCTCGTCAATCGCCAGTGTGATAAGGCTCTAGTCATAGTCAATACCTATGGATACCTGCCTCGTTATTTTATTTTTTTGTAGTAGATTTTTTTCTTTGTAGTAGATTTAATATATTTAATTATTTTTTTTGTATTGTGTGTAGTACCTAGATCTAATACATTTTGTTTTGCTGTGTCAGTTGTACCTAGTTATGTTCGTCTGTGTGTGGGTTTTCCCAAATAATTTTTTTATCTATCTATCTATGGAGCTGACTAAGCTGTGGGTATCTGCACGATGTTTTCCTTCGCCGTTCTGATTTTGAGTAGTATACCCAGAGTAGTTTTCCCAGAGTTCGTACAAAGCGTTTTGAGTTCACATTTTTCATACGCACCGCCAAATTGTGGAACTCATTGCCGGGCTCTGTATTTCCCGAAAAGTACAATTTAGGGGTCTTCAAATCAAGAGTAAATAGGTTCCTTCTAGGTAAGCATGCTCCATCTTAGACCTCACTACTGCTTAACATCAGGCAGAGTGAGGTCAAATGCTGACCTATTTAATTTAAAAAAAAAAAAGTATATTATTTTTGACCAACAAAAAAAATAATTAAAATGTGTGTTTGGGAATTCGGAAAAGAAACGATAACAGTAGATACGAATTACTGTAACTACCCTTTAAAAGTTACAATTAATTCTTTAATAAAAATAACTTAATATCGTAGATAAGTTCTTACTGTGGTATATTGTTAAACTTAAACTTTATTGGCATACTTATAAGCTCGGAACACGAACAAAGGGATACCTTCAAAGTTGTGCTTACTTAACTTCCCCTAGTAAGTAGCATTTGATGAGCTTTCGTATGTTTAAAAGTGCAGTTATTGAAAATTCTTAAACAAATGGTTCGTGTTGTTTTAATAACGGGACGAGATCGCGTAAAGGTTTTGGATAATATTCGTACTGTATTACCTTACCTCGACGTTTCGATCGGGTTGCACCGATCGTGGTCACGAGGGAACTGATCGGTGCAAGTGCAACCCACAGCAAAAAGCAACAATGAGTTTAAATCGTGTGAGTTTAAAAAGAGAAATGGTTCGTGGTTCTCAAAATTTCAATATTTTTAATAAAGTTTAGGGTACTTTCCTTCAGGGCTTATTAATTGACAAACGGCCTTACTAATAAATGTGGTACAGTTTTCGATCAAGAATAACTATAATGGAAGTGTTACAGTACTTCAGAATAAACATTGTGCAGCGGGTAATTTCGTATTTCCGAATACATCCGACCGGCTTCAAGGCGGTAATTTTTTATATAGAGCTGCCTATTGTGAAAAGATTTTTTGTCAAAAGAGAATCTCACAAAGATTCGTTTTACATTCGTTTTGGCGTGGGATGCTGTCATCAATTGTCGCCTGTGGAATATGGCTCCATATTCTAGAAAGATGTGAAAAAAAATGATCAAATTTTCGCAGCACTATTCCATGCATGCCTAATTGGATTGAGATCGACTGACTGAGCAGGCCTCTCTAATACCGTGATATTGTGCTCGCTGTACATATTCTGCACCTGCCTATGTGCCGTGCAAAATCTGTAGCGAGACTCATCGAAAAACCGAACACGTGGCCACTAATTGTTGGTCCATCGCAAATGTGCATTAACCCACAATAAACGACGACTTCAATTTCCATGTCGTAGAGCTGGAACTCGTAACGATCTGCGAGAGTGAAGATCGACTTCATGTTATATCTTCTCCTTTATCACTGATAACCACTTGCTGCTGAGACTGGAGGCTTCCTACCAACTGGCGAGCTGTAATCTGGAGCTGCCTTCTTGCAATGTTTTGCTGAAATCGATCTTGTCTCTGGGTATTCACCCTTTATCGGTGACGTTTGGCTACGTCTCCTACAGCCATGTAGCGTGCCCATAGTGAGCATATTATGATTGGCTATGTGTAGTGTAACAGCGTCTGCGTCCTTTCAACATACACAAGCCTAAAGCATCTCTTTCCGCGTTAAATAACGACTTGACATAACGCTTTAGTCTCAATACGCTCGAAAAAGTTAGCGGTAATCGGTTTTCATTAGAAAAAAATGAATTCTCTAATTTTTTTTATTTAGAATAACACTAGCTACATTTCATACATTTTAGTTGCCAGTACTTTTTTGTATGAATTTTTACAATTATTTTTTTTAGTATGCGTGTTCCCTAGACAACGTTGATGTGTGTGTACTTTCTGTCTGTTAAAAAACGGCATATAAAGTATTTAGGAGCATCAAACTTTTGTTTTTGGTTTTTTCGTTTTGATACTGGTACTAAGTAATTTTATAAAGTTCCTTGTTATTTTTTTTTCACTTTTACCAAGCAAAATGAAATATGGTTTAAATAAACGCAGGCCAGCCGCACTGAATAGCAAATATAGCAATGCTAATTGGTTAAGCCAAATATGTGCCAGCTCTCCGATACCGAATTGAATTGTGCTCGATCAACAGTATTATTGATCGAAGGAGCTGTGCATAAATAAACCGGTTAGTATTCCATTACGCGGCGGTGGGTTTGTACCTAACCCGTTAAGTATTTAATGTTAACTACGAGTATAACACGATTAACGGTTTACGGACGATTTTCTACGAATAAATAAATAAATAATGCTGGACATTTCACACAGCATCATCTAGCCCCAAACTAAGCAAAGCTTGTACTATGGGAACCAGATAACTGATATACTACTTATATAATTTTTGTTTGTAAATACATACATACTATACATAGAAACACCCAGACCCGAGATAAATATTTGCATAATCGTCTTATGCGTATCAAACAAGCGACTTCAGCAGCCTGGACCATTTAACGTGCCTTCCGAAGCACAGAAGCTCTCAGACGAAAATGCCATGATGAAAAGTGGTTCACTTCGACGAAGAAAGCACGACCATGAGCGCTTGAAAATTCGAAACTAGCCGTTTCGAATTTTCAAGCGCTCATGGTCGTGCTTCACAACACACTTAGGGAGTATAATTGTACATCTGTTTTATACTACCTAAGCCCTGTGGTTTTACCCGCGGTCTCTAGGAATGTACCAAGAATTACCAAGTACCGAGATCAAGCAAAATTTCATTTCACAAAGCTTTTTTCTTAGAATATTTTTAACTTGATTTTAGGATCTCTTGTGACGCTTTCAATGTTACTTTAAATATAGGAACGTCAGTGTTAATTAATACGTTTACTAACATAATGATACAGGATGTCCGAGTAAGTACCATGGTGACACTTTGAACAAATAAACACTTATCTAGCGTAACCTTCAACAATATTACGTTGGTACATATTAATTAATTGCTTTAACGATTGTAACAACGACGATAATTTCTACCTCAATCATTGGACACGGGTTATGTAAAGTACTTAGGTGCTTAACTTTTATTATTATACTTATTTAGATAGTTTTTACCGCAGTAGAATCGCACGATATGTCAAAAAAAAAATTAAACGAAATGCGAGAGGGGAAGTGTGAGAGATTATTGTATCCCGAAATCCAAAAAGTAACATATAAGACTTTTTTTCGCTTTTGATCGATGTTCTTTACACTACGGCCAATAATTGATCCAGGTATTTGTGGAGTTAGCCATTTCGATGCGTAGTAGAGGCTTTTTCACACAAAACTTTCTATTGCGCATCAGAACAGCTAACTTCACGTTGAGCGTACTGCTGTAAGTTCATTAATACCTATCTTCTATTACAGCCGCCACACGTGTGGCTCGTGTATGTTTAGGACACAATATATTTTCATTTGAAAGACTTGCAGTACAATAGTTTAATCTAACCGAGTAGATCTTGTTACAATAACTAGACAGCAAAACAACAGATAAAACCCAGACAGACTCATGAATATCTATTTTGTCCTTTTTTAATCTGCGATCTGCAGACAAACGAAGACTATGAGAATTTATCTTTATGCAGACAGACGAACCGACTTTTTGCACAACATTATAATATGATGAAAACATGCAAAGAGTTTTGTCTTTTGGAACTGAGCGAGTTCATTTCAACTCTTTCTGCTCACTTAGTTCCGCTGGACTGTTTGTTCGTGGAAAGTTTCAACCAACAAGCAGTGTTTCCGAAACACCAGTATGCAGTTTATTCTCGCGAGTTTAACGGAGTCCGCTCCGCTCGTGTTTTAAACCTTTAGGCTTTAGGCGGTGATGCTGCGGCAGAGGGTGGCGTGAACAGGTAGGTATAGAAATCCCCTTCCACAATCCCCTGCGTCGGGGATTTTTAAACATTTTGTCTAAAAATCCCCTGCCTTCACTCGGATGAGATGCTCAGGGGATTTTTAGACAAAAATGGTCTAAAATCCCCTGAATCATTTATTTTAATTAAATCAAAAAAGAAGAAACGCTAGCGGGACGATCTCGGCGACTACGAGAGAGAATGGTTTGAGATCTCGAAGGAGAGAGATGGTTGGAGGGATTTGTGTGCAGCAGTGGGACGAAATAGGTTAAATAAAAAAAATTACATTTAAATCTTTTCTAAATTTAATCCCTACACACAACTAATCACAAATAACGCTTCTACGGACATAACAGTGTAATTTTTGTACCCTGCGTGTCATCATCTGGCTGCCCTTATCCCACATTTATATAGATAAATAAATAAAATAAATAATACTGGACTTTTTCGCACAGCATCATCAAGCCCCAAAGTAAGCAGAGCTTGTGTTATGCGTACTACATGACTGATATACTACTAAAAAAAGGTCGGCACAACAGGTATTTCTCTTCCACTCCGCCTTATCAGCCGCCATTTCAACACCGACTCCTTTCTTACCCATATCATCTTTCACACAGTCCATCTATCTTTGCTTTGGTCTGCCTCTTCAGCTACAATCCCTCCACATTCTGCGTGTGTAACGCACTTTGTAGGGAAGAGAGCTCCTCGAGAACTCTAGGGGCGGGATTTTCGATTGGTGCAGGCGTGGAGTGTCCATTATTATGTAGTAGGTAAAACAAGATATTCTCTGCTTTCAGTACATACCTCACGGACCATTGATCATGATCCGTGAGGTATGTACTGAAAACTACTGTATGTAATCAATATCCTACCTACTCTTTTTTTAAACTTTTAACAACACAATTTGCAGGGGGTCGTCCATAGGCTGATTAGATTAGGCATAAATATACTTAAAGGGTGCTTACGGTACCTACTTACTAGCAAACTCAGGCTGAGAAACTTGTAGATTGTGGACATCGCGCGCGATATCTCAGTTTGGGGCGTGTGCTAGATATAAGTTCTCGACACAAATCTCATCTATTTTTTTTAATTTTTTTTTATTTATTACTGGACAACAAACAGCTATATTATATGGCTTAACTAGAGAACTTATAGGTATACATCTACAAAAGCAACATGGTAATATTATCATGGTGCATATTTAAATTTAAAATACCTCTCTATAAAGATGCATGCACTACCAGTAATACATTATCTAGAAGGAAAAATTAATAATACGTATTATGGTGTTGAATCACCATTTACAGTATTTGAGTACCTATTTTGTTGGTTACAAAAGCAGGTATTATAATTTATAATACTTGGGCAACTGATTCTATTAATTAATTTATTTATTTGCCTAATTAATGCGCAAATCTAGATTACAATTAGCGTATGTTTAGACTCGTTATCTTTATCTGGTCTACATTATCGGGATTCGCCGAACTATTTGCGTAGAGTGACAAGTTCAGCCATGAAGAGCACAACTTTCTATGAAGCTATGAAGAGCACGAATAACTGCGGTCCGCGGTGTTACCCGCGGTCCCTCGGGATTACTTCACTTTTTCAGGATAAAAAGTAGCCCATATGTTATTCCAGACTGTTCTCCATGTTTGTGCTTAATTTCATCGAAACCAGTTCAGCCGCTCCGGCTTGATTAAATAACACACACCATACATCCAAACTTTCGCATCCCAGTCATATAATAAATCCCACTCATTAATAAAGCTGAATGTTTGTGAGTTTGTTTGGATGTTTGTATGTTTGTGTATCAATCACGCCTAAACCAGTGAACCGATTTGGATGAAACTCGGAATAGGTGTAGATAGTGACCTGGAATAGTATATAGGCTATTCAAAATGTTGGTACCTTTGTAGTTTTTAATATAAGTAGGATATTAATTACATACTTACTGCTTGTTCAAAAGTTTCTGACCTAGATTTCGCAGGACATTTTTCGTAGCACGGCTTGTAATGCACATTTTGCTTAATTCTAATTTAAGATGAAATGCGTGAAGCGAAGCTATGTTTATATGGACTTTTATAAAAATATTTCTAATATAATTTTACTCATATATGTCTAAATGCTTTTATTAAAACTCTATTTTAATTTACCTATATCTTAAGAATATTATTAGTAAAAATATATATAAATAGGAAAGATTTGTATTTTTGTATGTATGTTTGTAACAAATACAGAACTACTGGACTGCGATGGACAATTTAGTTTTAACTGACCAAATCCCATATTAATGTATTTTCTTTAGGGCACCCGGTGTTTGTGGCAGGGTTCAGTTATGAATTTTACTTTCAGAAACATAAAAAGTGGAATCATAACATAGTATGTAGTTGGTATTAGAAAACCATAAAACTATTTTTGTAGGAGAGTAAGATATTCTTAATTTGAATTCTCTTCTAGCATTCAAACTGCTTGGTGATTAAAATGATAAGAAATATAATTGAATGTGCAGAGGATAGTGGAGGAAGAGAACATGTTGTGCCGACTCCGCATTAGCGGGATAAGGGCAGGCCAATGATGAAATAATGATGAAATAATGTACTTATTTTATTTTCTTATACAAAAAACAACAAATGATTGCTAGCCCTGCTATGCTATAGTTAGCTTTTGCAAGATGATTACTGTGATGCTACCACATAGTTTGTTGACTGTAGACTGAAATATAGGCTAAGTTTGGCCTGTTTTGTACCTCTACAGAATGTGTATGTACACCACAATTTCTTTAGATGATCAGACATAATTAAGTATTTATTTTTGTAGTACAAATATTTGTAGAGTGCCACAAACTTATCTGAACCGGTGGTCATAAGAGGAACTAAAGAATTTTACTCTAAAATTTATTTTTCTGCCAACAACAAATGAGATATCAGCACCCCCCTCACCGGTGCAGGTAATTTTGTGGCACTCTGAGTAGGTATTTCAGCTAAAATAGTTTCTCTATGACATAGAAGTCACAGATAAAGCATAGTATGTAATCATGCCTATGAAGGAGAAAATCTACTTTCACTTATACCCTAGCAAGGCTTTAGCAGTTGTTTGTGCCTACATGAGATGTCTTGTTTGCATTCTCATTTAGTTTTGCTTTTAGTGTTTTGTCCAGTTAGACTAGTAGGCACTAATTATTTAAGTTCAGATTTTAATAGGATGGTGGCGAGGTTGTGTTTAATTATACATTGTTGATGCAACTATTGAATGTGTCAACAAGTGATGGCCATTGATCACTAGTGCAGCACAACAAGAGAGGTAGTCTGAACGGCGACGCTGACGATTTTCCACCACAAAAAAGCACGTACCAGCGTATCCTGGTCACCCAACTCGCGGTAACAAGACTCGCTGCTGCCTCGGCGGTTCCCAGAGCACATTAACCTCCTCATAAATCCAGCAACAAGGCCACAAAACCCGCACTTGTGAATATCCGACATATTTACCACAAAATAATTACGACTGTCTTTCAGAAAACACACTAACGGGGCAAAGATTTATCTCGTGCACTCATATTTATTGTTGAAATAGTTTATTATCTCAACACTATTTATTGTTTTCAGAGGGTTTGGGAATGCGACACGGTCTCTGCGAGCTCGTTTTCGTCTCATGTTTACTAAATTTGTAATTAAAATTGAGATTTTATTGTTTGTAAGCCGACCGTGACGACGACGCGCGATTAGTTACATGGATGGATGGGATAAAACTTGACTCAACCAACCTGTACGCGATACTTTTGTTACTGACTTGCTTTCTGTTTGCTTGACAGTGACAGCCTTGTGACAGGAACTGGCACGAAAAATTGCGGACATAATCAACTCAATGGTAAATATGCCCAAATCAAAAATGTCCCTGTTTTTGGCAAAAAATAACAAACCTTCGATGCTAAATGAAATTTTATAAAATGTCTGCCCTGTGATGTTGTAAAATAAATGAAATTAATTTAGTACCTGCCGTACCTAACCTACATGATTTTGTAGCAATGATGATGTTAGTTTGGGGCTAGATGATGCTGTGTGAATTGTCCAGCATTATTTATTATTTATTTATATTTAAGTATAGAATTCTGTGTTTTGTAGTCCATCCATAGATGATTCTTTGTATTTTAAACAGTTCGTTCAACTGATTCGTGAAATTCTCGGTGATAATAGCCGTTTGTCTGCGCACTGATCGCTTGGAAAAAAAAATCCATAGTTTTTTTCTAGAAAATTATGTTCTGCGCAGACAACAATTCTAACTTAGACTACCTAGAATGCCTAGCTAAATCCGTTGAACGATCGAAGTGTACCTACCTACTTGTGTGTAATATTTTCAAACGAATTTGAATTGAATTGCCCGAGAGAGCTAGCTATATTGCTAAAGCGTTTCACACACTAAGTAGGAAGCAAATTAATGTACCTGTATGGTGTCTATGGTAGGTAGTTTCGAGTTGAACCTCAGGTAGAACAAGAAAAAAAGTGTAGAATTGAACACTGAGCTAAGTCTACTAACTACTAGTAGGTAATCTATCACAGACCCCAGTTCCTGCCTCCTTTCCTTTTAGGCTGTAGATAAAATGCGCTTCGCTTAGTATTGCTATGTTTTTTTGAAAAGGGGTAATGCCAGATGTGATGCCAATGCCAACCTTACATTTTTAAGGTAGGTAAATTATTAGGTAGATAGGTACAGTAATTGTAGATTGTTTTCCATGATGACGTCATGGATAGGGCGAAGTGGAGGAAGAGTGTTAGAAAGGCTAAGGAAGAGAGAGTACAGTAATTGTAGATACCTATCCTGTTTTGGGTAATATTAAATAATCATTAAAGAATTAGATAGATCTTTATTTGGCAAGTGGCAACACACACAGACACAGATAGGTAGGCAACTACAAACGAACAAGAAAAAAGTAGGTATGAGCTAAGTAGGTGACAGTGAGTTAACCTACCAGTTTATCAATTTACTGCAGTTTACAAAACAAGAGAAATAAGTAGGTAGATATTAACCTTTATTTGCCTACATACAATCAAAGAAAAAACATAAAATGAAATGACATAAGCACATACATACTTAGGTTGTAAAATAAAATTAAAAACGAACAGTAAGTAATACAGAACTAAATGAAGACGTCTTTGTGCTGGTGCTAACCAAAAAGGAGCAGTCTCAGCTTGATCGAAGTCTGCACCGGGCGGTACAGAGCTACAGAGTATACAGAGCAACGCTGATTTTCAGACTGCTCCTGATTTGGTGACATCACATCCCGCAAAAAGTAATTCTTACTACGAGTAGAAAGGAATAAGAAAAAAGATAAACTGAGATTTTATAAAATAATAACAATAATGTATGTAGGTACTTACTTACATAATTTAGTAAGTAATAATAAGACGTGTGAAGGGTGTGTGCAATGATCTAGTTTATAGATCATTGGGTGTGTGGCTGAGGCATTATTCTGAGGTATGTATGTAGGTACCTATGCGCGGTAGCAGGTGTGTGACAAAGAGTACAAGTTCTTCCAATGGATTTAGGATTCGTGAAGTTAGCCGTTTGTCTGCGTAGAACACAATTTTGTGTGAAAAAGTGCTCACTGCGCAGACAAACGGCTAACTTCACGTATGCCTAGATCCGTTGGGCCTCAGATGAACTAAACTCAGAATCTAAAGCGTTGGGGCGAACTGTACGTACACTGCACAGAGTAAGAGCTTAACATTGAGGGTGCTGTCAGTGCCGAATCCAGCGGTGACAGTGATGGAAAACAAAATTAGACAGAAATGAAAGATAGGGACTTCTTTCGCCATTTTTGGAGTATTTTTGTTTTGTCGTGTTTTAATAATGTAATTTCGGTGGCATTTTACTAATGAAGCCTTGGATACACAACAGGAGATTTGGCAAATGGAATTGAGGAGTATTCAAGAGGATTTCTCCTATTTGACGAAGGATTTCCGTTGGAGTTTGAAGTGACAAGCCGCCATGTTTTCTTCTAAACCAAATTGACAGGACTTGACCACAACCCCTGCAAAACTTCACAGAGCGTATAAAATGAGAATCAATATGGCAACACTATGTACCTATGTACTTTTTAATTTCCGCAGACTTTATTAAAAGGAGAAGGTTCTATGTTCGGCTGTATGTATGATTTTTTATGTTCAGTTCACCGATATCTCTGTCAATTTAAGTAGACCGATTTCCAAAATTCTGTTTTTATTCGATAGGGTATCCCAAGGTGATCCCATATAAATTGTATACCTGAGGGATTGATAGTTTTCCCGTAAAACTCAAAAAACCTCTGCCTCAGAAACGCCGCGCCATAAAAGTCAAACATTGAAGTCGGTTTTCATATTAGTTGTAAAAAAAAGTAATTATAATTTTACTTCAATTTTATATTATGCTTTGTTAAAATTATGTTTTCTTTGGAACTGTACCTCATCATCATCTCAGCCATCTAGCGTCCACTGCTGAACATAGGCCTCTCCTATCGATTTCCAAAGTGATCGATCTTGTGCAGCCTGCACCCAATGGCTCCCAGCAACCTTTACCAAATCGTCTTTCCGTCTACCGACTTACCTTGAACATTCCGTTGACCCTCGTCTTCAGTCGGCTGAATATGGTAGGTCGAGGAGATGCTGGTTTCCTCGTGACCCGTCCCTTAAACCTTTTCCAGTACGCATTGATACTTGGGCGTGTTTTAGACTTCTTACGAGGCCGCGGCGACATCCTCGTGGTTTTTTTTTACTGTAAATAGGATTTTTTTAGCATGTTTTTTTCATTAATAATTATGGTAAGTACCTACTTAGGTACTTAGTGGACTTAAATTATGTTAGAATTAGGTTGGTACCTACTACACTACCTTCCTAGATAAGGTGAGTATTCTCGACATCCTCCGAGGGGACGGTTTTGCATTTATCTATCTAGGTAATCTAAATACGTAGGTAGTAACCTACCTACCTAGTTATGGAAAATGTTGTTAAGTGTCACGGGCTCGATATTAATAAAAATAAGAGCCTAGAGATACCTACCTAATAATAAGTACTTTGAGCACCTACATATAATAATAATAACTAAAAAACAATAGAAGCAAGTTCGTATAGTCAGTGGCCAACTCTGGCGACGGAGTTTTTAACCCGCCTTAAGGCCTCCGTCATGGCTTAACGACTTAAATAGCGACTTAAATCACCCATCCACTTACAGACCGTTTCGAACGTTGCTTATCTTCGACGATCTATCAAGAACGATAAAGCAAGCACGACCACGAGCGTAAGTAAGCAGCTAGGTAATCTACGTTACCTGTCTTTGGATCGGCAGAATTTTTTTAATGGGACTTTCACACGAAGATAGAGTAGGTAGGTTGTAGGTTTATCCCGAAATTCACGCGGGAATTACGCAGGAAAAACCTTACTAACCTACCGCCCTTTCGAACGTAGTCGCGGGCACAGGATAAATGAAATGAAAATTAGTAATTAAAATTGATATAATAATTAGTTTCACACACTTCGCTGTACATACAGCATGCGGTTTTAAATTATTTATACAATTCGATCTGAATTATTTACATTCAAGCTATAACTTTACTAAAATTCCTAAAACAAAAGCCCTGTGAAACAAAAACATTAATAATAAATAAAGTAAGTATGTCTAAATGTCAAGTCAAAATAAAAATAAGGTTAAATGTGTTTTTTTAGTAGATAGGTACTTATTAGGTTAGGCTAATAGGTAAATATATTTTTTGTATTAAAAAGAAATTCGTGAGACTGTGTCTTACAAATGAAGATAGAACAAGAGATTTATTTTCCCTAACCCTAGGTAAATAAATAAATAAATAAAAAAGTATTTATTAACAAAAAGGTTTACAAAGTGGTTTTTGTTGAACTGTAAAAGTATATTAGCCTACAGAAGTAAACATACTTGTATTAAACCTTACAAAGTAATAGTGACTCCTCGCTCTAAGTTTTCACTTGTGTTTAGACGCGAGGGCTCAGGTAGGTAGGTAAGTTATGTATCGTAGTTTGTTTAGCCTGTTTAGCTTTCTGTCAATTAAATTAAAGGACGAATAAGCTCTCCAAATCTGTTTTATTTTTGTATCCCCGAGACAGAAAAAGACAACGAGAGAGGCTGCTAAAGAGATGGGTCAGATGAAATAAAAGAAATAGCGGGAGGAAACTGGTCAAGAGTGGCAACATCAAGGGAGAATTGGAAGATGTTGGAAGAGGCCTTTATCAAAAGACAAACAGAAACAAAATAACAAATTGTGAAAAATAACATTTCTGAAATAAAAGGCTTATTCCTCTCCATGGAAAGGCGCTATACGGAAGGATCCGATGAACCACCTACAGCATTATTTAACAAAATAGCTGGGCGTAGGTAGGCTACTCATTAGTTTTCCCGGTTTTCAACTATAAATCCCGATCCCGTGGGAATTCCGGGACAAAATATTGCATAAAAGGTGCACCGAAGAGCAGTATTAGGTTTCGCTACAACGTCTGGTGTCGTTATTCTGTGGTGGTGTGGCTTGACATAAAGTTATGTCATGCATTAAACTAAAAAAATTGTATGATAAGTAAAAAGGTTGCCTGGAAGCAATCGCTTTCAGCGATAAGGCCGCTCATTGTACTAATGAACTTGTAAATGTTTCTAATGTATTGTTTTCGTTGTTGTTTTGGTGTACAATAAAGTGTTCATTCATTCATTCATTCCTAACAATAGAATACACCCTACCCCTAATATAAAGATACACGCCACTAGATATCAAGCTGTACCTATAAATATTTATTAAACTGCCACAACAAATAAAGTCCGTAATCCACAAAAGAACGACGACACTAAAGCTAAATTAAAAACTTTCCTTCTAAAGAAGTGTCTCTATTCACTTGATGACTTCTGACATAGCTTGGACTTGATCACCTCAAAATCTCTTTTACTTAGGTACTGTTTAGTCTATAAGTTGTGGGAGTCTTTGTTTTTTTTCTGACATGATAAATTTTTATTTGTATTTCCTAATGCAATGTTAGGTATTTTGTTTTTAAGGAATGAATGAACTATAACCAAAATAGTTGACAGTGCGAAGGCCATGTTGAAAAAAAGGAAAAACCAAGGAACAAAATGATTTTGCTTTAGTTATTTATTTTTAGTAAATTTTCCATTGTTTTTATTATTTATCTTGCTATTCAAGGCGGAGACAAAACCAACAAATCAAAAATTATGAAAATCGGTGCAGCAGTTCTCGAGTTTTATGTGTTTATACAAATACAACTTTGTTTTATTTATTAAGATAATAATAATAAAGAAAAAGATAACTGACACAAAATGGCGCATCTAAAGCAAAAAATTCACTACTTCATCGTATCGATCGAGAATCAAAATAAAGAAAATAGGCATGATGACAGTTATCAAGATTTGAAATACGATTCAAAGATTTTTGATGAATTAACTTATTTGTAAAAATAAATCTACAAAATTCAACAATCCGCCATAATAGTATTTAACGCCCGCGCCGTCTTGGCCCTGAAGACGAAAGAATGACGTCACTTCTACTGACGTTAGGGCAGGTTAGGAATGGGACGCCCACCAACCAATCCAAACCGCATCGTAGGAGTTTCATTTAATTTACGTTATTTGTGTTTGTTTTAGTGTATGTCAATATAATATGATTGCTCTACTCTACCTACCTACCACATCAACGTAGGTTGAATCCTCTCGACCGCCCTCTGTGTGAAGGAAAAAAATTTACGGCAGATAAAAATATAATAATGTAAGGACTGACTCGATTTTGAAGTGAAAGAAATGTGTTTTATTTTTCGAGAAAATGAATTTCCCTTTTATTATTTTTTCAGGTCAACATAATCGTCTAAACATTCATATCAGATGTCAAATGTTGTAGGTAGGTATTTATATAGGTATTTAATATAAAGAATTATCATTGATACATGATAATCGTAGATTATGATTCAGATAAATTGGGTATCCCTAATTAGTAATCGTGTAACTTCTAGACTACTTGAGTTACAAGGGTCGACCCCAAAATACCGAGGTACTTCATTCATTATAATTTTTATTACCTACTAGGTACCTAGAATACCTGACGCGTGGCCGGCCTCCATGCATGTCAAGGGGCTCCGGGATCTCCTACGGAACACACCGGTGCCCCTCTCGCATTTTACCTGAGCATTGTCCCGGGAATGGCACCCACAGCCATGCCCGGCACCTTCGCGTTGCTTGCGGCGGCGCTCGCCACAGAGCGCCGCCGCCCTCCTGGGTTCCGCATCATGGACAGTCGAAGGCCCCACTTCGACCACCCGCGGACCCGGAAAGTCTCCTGTTTAGCAGGGGATACCCCTCCACCCTCCACAAGGGGGGGGGGGCAGCCAGTGCGGGGCGGCCGTTAGCGCCCCGCCTCCGCCTCCTTCTCGGCCGCCTCTTTCTGGACCCACGTGGCCGTGGCCGTGGCCTGTGAAGCCGTTGCCAGCATAGCTGCTACTACGCTTGACAGCCTGAGATCCTGCCCGATCCTGTTGACCATGTCTCTACGCTCCGTGCACCACGCCGAGCAGTACTCCAATGTAGGTATGCTGAGCGGAGTCAAGGTCTGACCCACAGTGGTGGCATTGTGGTGCCGGTTCGCGTCCGAACCTACTCAGGTACTCACCGAAACAACCGTGTCCGGTGAGTACTTGAGTAGCCATAAGTACCTACCTACCTATGCTTTTGTCGGCTGTTTTATTTTTATTTATTTTTATCTTAGGCAGTTGACTTTCTTTCAATCCTTTGAGTTCTAAAGGGATAGTTACACTACCTACTTAGTCAGAGGTAAAAGCCCTAAGTATTTGGGACGAATAGAATTAAATAAATAAATAAATTAAATAAATACTTTTTACGCAGCATCATCTAGTCCCAAAACACCACACCCGTACCTTTTTATTTCTCTGAATTTCCCGAAAAGTACATTATAGTATTTTTCACGTAGGAACGTATCGCTGACACATATAACTTTTACGTTTTACGCTGCACAACAATAAAAAAATTTGAAATAAATGAAATCTAGTGATAATACTAAAAGATACCAACTTCAATAAAAAAGGATTTTGTCTATTTCCTTTTTAATTTTTTCAGATATTAACATAAAAGCGCCTTGTCACGGAACCGTTCCTACGTGAAAAGGACTATAATATAGGTATAGGGATCTTCAAATCAAGAGTAGGTAAATAGGTTCATTTCAGGTAAGCATGCTCCATCTTAGACCTTCCTCCATCCTCCACCTTAGACCTACTTACTTCATCTTAGACCTCACTAGTGCTCAGAATACAGCTACTGCTTAACATCAGGCAGAGTGAGGTCAAAATATGTTGACCTATTTAATAAAAAAAAAACACCTAAAGTATGCAGAGCTTGCGTTATGGGTACCTACTACATGACTGTTAAACAACTTATGTAATTTTTGTTTGTAAATACATAAGTCAGTAAGTAGTTAGGTACGTATGAGTCAGTGACCAACTCAGGTGACGGAGTTTTTAGGCCGCCGTCACGGCTTTACGACTTAAATAGCCGGGACCCACAATTTTAACGTGCCCTCCGAAGCACAGAAGCGCTCAGATGAAAATGCCACTGGCGGTCACCCATCCACTTACAGACCGATTCGAACGTTGATATATCAAGAACGACTAAGCAAGCACGACCACGAGCGCTTCATATATATTATACATAGTTAATACATAAATATTGTTTATAGAAAACACCCAGACCAGAGACAAATAATCTGTAGATCATACAAACATTTTGTCCCGCGGCGTCACAGGTCGTCAGAATATTTTTGATAATTTAAACTAATTTTGCAGACACGTATGTACCTACCTAAATACCTACGTACTGCGCTTTCCTCACTAATTAGAGCTCGTGTTGATGTGTTTATAATTAGGTAGGTACATTTTAAAAATCCTAAAATACCTACACGGTTGGGATTCGAACCCACGCCCTGTGATCGAAAGTCGGAGCACTATCCTACTCAAACAACACCGCTCAAACAATATTATTACCTAGGGCCTGTAAGGTAGGATTAAACCAATTCAATCACGATTAAACCTTAGTACCTACGTACCTAATGTAATTCCAAACTTTTTCTTAACATATAAATCTTACCTAATTATTATAGGTACTTACTTGAAAAAAAAAATTAAGTACCTACATAAAACTTAGGTACGTTTTAGGATTGTCAAAAATGTAATGTATATATTTAAATTACTTACGTGAGTTAGTGAACTAGTCGAGTTTCACTCACTAAAAACTTAAAGTTCGCGGAGCCGAGCTGTGAGGAGGTTCATAGCGTTATGAGCTCTCTGTGAAGGACGCCGTCGGCGTCGCGCCGGTCCACGTAGGTCATAAATCATCATCATTCACCGACAGTCGCGCATTGTGGTTAGTACTTACTGCGCAGATGCATCAGGTAGGTACTCCTAGCACCGTAGCGCGGCACCATGCACTGCTAAGCACTTCTCATAGTAGATTTCATAATTTTTCTGTCTGCAATTTGGTTCTTTCTGTAAGATTTCGGTTCGATTTTATTTTTAGTTTTTTTACGATATGTACTTATAAATATTATTTATTTTATTAAGTTAACGCTTTAGATTGAAATGTTAACTGTTTTTAATATTATGCATAAGTACCTACTTATTTAACTAACAATAATTTAACATGCCACTAATATTTAACTCTTTAAATTAAATAAATATAAATAAAAAATAAGGCTATATAAATATTTAAAAAGGTACATAACAAAGGAAAATATTAATTTTCATCTAGGTCAAAATATCATCGATCTAGGTCAACAATATCAACAGTATACCTTGTACAAATATGCTGATTGGTGTCTTCAATACTTTCGAAGCGTGGGGGAATATAACTTTATTATGCTGACAAGTATCTTATCATCATCATGATCATCATCTTCCTGGCCTATCGGTCCTGGGGTCGGCACAGGTTTCTCTCTTCCATTTTCTCCTCATAATATACCTACTTACAGCGCTCTTGTTTTTTTAGATGAAGTTTGTTTTGTACTACAGGGCTACAGGTTTGTACGGAGTACGAGGAGGCGTTCGGCGTTTGGGTGTGGTTTGGGGCGGCTGGCTCGAGCGCGCGGCCATGAAGCTACGACCATGAGATGGTCGATGTACCTATGTGACTGTTGGGATTATTGCTAGCTGCGCTATGCGGTGTTACCCGCGGTCCTTCGGGAAGGTACAGTCAGCGTCACCAATTGGTAACCCCCTTAGTAAGGTGGTTTGTATTGCAGGGGGGTTACCAGTTGGTGACGCTGACCGTACATAAATATTTTTTTTTATTGACCGAGCGAGCGAAGCATCTCCGTTTCGATATTGGCAAAAAATGATTTGCCCGTCTGTCCGGCTGTTCTCGCCTACGGGCGGTGATGGCCAAGTCCGAATCCACGAGAGTTAGAGACATGTGAAACGAGTCATGTCCTCTATTTATAAAAAAAAACATCTTTTACTTTTGACGGAAATGGATAATAATAATAATAAAAAGACACTGTATTTATGAATTAATTGGTTTTGTTGTTATTATGGATCAATCTTTGCAAAGAAATGTAATTATTATTTACCTACTTAATAAAAATGAAAAAATAGTAAAGTAGTAGTAATAAAAAAAAATATTCTAAAAATACTTAATATCTAAATACACAAGTATGGCAATGGGCTCCGCACTGGGTCTGGCCTGTGTCGCGGAAACCCGACAGGTATATTGACAAAAACTTTAAACAATAATAACGTGATGCGAGGCAGATACAAACAATTCATGGACTTAAATTAAAAGTAAGAAAAGTATAATATATTTTCATTATTTTATTATTTTTATACAGCACTGACTCCTATTTATTCCAACTTCTTTTCATGTTATTTCCTTTCATTTTTAGATGATCGTGATCAGCTACTGAATTTAAAAACAACCTGTATCCCATTCCAATCCCATTCATATAATAAAGCGGAAAGCTTGTGAGTTTGTTTAGAAGCTTGGATGTTGGATGTTTAGATGATTGGATGTTTGTACGTTTGTGTATAAATCACGCCTAAACCAGTGAACCGATTAGGATGAAACTTGGAATAGGCGTAAGATAGTGACCTGGAATAGCAGGCTATTCAAAATGTTGGTCCCACGCGGGCGAAGCCGAAGCTGAATTCACGGTGTCTGCAATTGGAAAGCCTTGTACGAACTACGCATTCCAGGATATGCATTCACGAGTTTCAGGCTCGCGCGAGTCGATATAAAATGTCAGAATGTATACGCGTTCCAGGCTCATTGGAACGCCTGAACGCGTAGCTTGGAACGCGAAGTACGTATCAACCAACGGATTTCAATAGGACAAAATCCCAGATCCTATACAGAGTGGATTTTTGAGACGGGACATGAAGGTACGATCAGCGTCACCAACTGGTAACCCCCCTGCAATACAAACCGCCTTACGAAGAGCAATACATATTTTATTTCACCGGACGGCACGTAAGTATACTTCAACACAAAGTAATAAGCTTGTTAAAAGACTTAAGATTTATTACTTGTTTGTAAGAGCCACCAATTGGTGACGCTGACTGTACCTTAACATTTATCACGCGGCGGAGCTCGAACCCGCAACCTTCTGCGTTCCAAGCGGGCTTTCACCCACTGCGCCACAGAGGTCGTCAATACGGTTATCATTATCCAGTTACGTCCATGATGCAGGTTGCTTTATTAACTCGGAGGTATTCAATGTAATATCGATTGGTATTGTACGAGATGAGAAGGGTGTTTGCGTTGCATACCTAGGGGGCGGGGTGGGGGGGGGGGGGGGGGGGTCGGAAGGGAAAACCATATATTGTTTTGATGAACTGTATTTTAACAGAAGTATGAATAAATAACAAAGTCTTTAGGTAATAATCAACAATCCAAATGTATTTTAAAAACATCGCCATTTCAACAGCTATTTACTTTGTGAATTTCGTTAACATGTCTTTACAGTATCCTACAATATTTTGATACAAAGTGTACCAAAAATATAGTCTTGATACCAAAAATTTTTGTATAGTTAAAATGTGGCATTCTCGGCTTCTCTTGCTTAAAACACGATACCGTGAACACGATGTGTACCTAGGTATGTTCTTTGAGTGAAACGACAACGCCAACCTATATTTGCGCTCTCAGTACGATACTCGTAGATCGTCGTATCGTAGTCGAAAGCTCTAAAAAGTTTAAAATTAATACAAATTGAATAATGATTTATATAATAATTTATCATTTAAATGATTGCTACACGGCATAGAAATGTTTATGTTTTTTAATATATAAAATAATTAATAAATTAATACCTACCTACAAACATAATAATAAATAAATAAATAATTCTGGAAATTTCACAAAGCATCATCTAGCCCCAAACTAAGCAAAGCTTGTAATATGGGAACCAGATAACTGATAGACTACTTATATACTTTTTGTTTGTAAATACATACATAGTATTATACATAGAAACACTCAGGTCTTAAATACAAAAACGCATCTTACTCAAACACATTGCAAGCAGAATGATTTTAGTAGTCTACACAGACGAATCCTTCTGTGTCTTTTTACGAGTTACATCTCCCACGCTTAAGGGCGCGTACTACCTCTAAATTGCTTCGACTCTGGATCATATCTTTAAAAGTATTGAACCAATATTATTGAAAAAAATATATATACAGGGTGTAAAAAGACTGCTACCGAAAACTGAGGGGTTGTAATCAGACCATGATTCTAAACATATTTAGCGAAAAAAATCATGCTATGTTATTTTCGACTATTTACTACTATTACAACATAATAAGACCATACCTACCTAATAATTTCATTTATAAAAGAAAAAAACATTTAAAACTCAAAATCCAGCAATCTACGTAAAATAAACGCGCCCAAAACAAACGCAAACAGTACTCTTCAAACGCTGTTTTCTCCGGATTTAGTGCATATTTCGGAAAATCCTTTTGGATTTGGTTGTCTATTGGGATGCTGTACCTACCCCTTTCGGCTTCGGTAGACGTCTTTTTACACCCTGTATTATAGTTGAGGATATAAACTGTTGCTCCATTGTAGTGAAAACACGATTACTAAATATTTTCTTGATAGAAAATAATCACAAACTTCCCTCTGAATTTTACTTAAAAACAAAAGTACTCAATAAATACTTTAGCTAGACTAGTAAAACTTTGTATCTAAACCCAGCTTAGTACACTACGTGGTCCCGTTGTTCCGTTTTTTGATTTTGATCTTTTTGGTTTTTGTACTTTTAATTAGCTAAAAAGTGTTTTAGCGCCGTAAATAACGCTGCGCATCCATAGCTCTGTACTCCTCACACGCCGAACAAATCACAGGTTTTAGCTAGGTAGTTAGGGTGAGCGGTATTACCCGGTGAACGCCAGTCTTCCCTCTGCTTTTCACCTCGGCCTTGTACATCATATTTTCACTTCAGCCGCTCGAAAAGTTAACTTGCCAAACAAATAGGTACCTACTCGTACAGCTCAAAGTAGGAATAATATACCTATTAGATTATCTGGGCTACTACCTTATCTGAATTCTGTGCAGCTTACTATGGAATTTCATTATTCCATCTCAGAGGTGTAATGAGAGGTAAGTAATGAGATTTGAATTTCGAACTTCAATATTTCTCTGAATTTTTTTACCATTGAGTTCACACCTTACTCCACTCCGCCAACGCCGGGTTTTACCGCTACGTATTTTGTACGTCCATGCTAACGAGGGCTAAATATAAAATGTGGCGTTGAATTTTGATACTTAAGTATTGCCAATTATTCTCGTATTTATTAGGTAGGTATTAAAGAGATGTTGTATTCTTTCCTTCTCTTTCTTTTATTAAATCGAATAATGACAACTATACAACATAGCGAAGTTTACAATGTCGCTATGTTTGACGCAAACGGGAAGTAAAAATTTTGTGTGTGCCACAAACTTATCTAGCCCGGTGGCCAAAAGAGGAGCTAAATAATTTATTATTAAATTATTTTTTCTGCCAACACAAACAATGCGATAACAGCGCCTCTCTCACCGGTTCTGATAAGTTTGTGGCAATAAACTAGATTTGACAATTTCAAGTCTTCAATTTTCACGCGTTTGTCTCTATGTTTTTTTTTTTTTTTTTTTTAATTAGCCTAAACTGTCCCACTGCTGGGCAAAGGCCTCCCCCGTCACCTTCTACACCTCGCGATCTTCTGCGATTTTTCGCCAATTTTAATTATTATTGTTGTTAATTTATTTCAGACTAGCTGTCCGCCGTGGTGTTACCCGCAATCCCTCGGAAAAACTTCACTTCCCCGGGATAAAATATAGCCTATGTTTATCAGGGATAATGTAAGATTCTATTGGTGAAATAATTTTTCAAATCGGTCCAGTAGTTTTGGAGTCTATTCATTTCGAACAAACAAACAAATCTTCTCTCTTTAATAATATTATTATTATTAGTATAGATTATAATTATCAATCCATACAAACATTAACAAATTATTTCACACACACTTAAAACTACATACAGAATAATTAACCAGAAATATTAAAATTAAATTGATTAATATTACTTACAGAAAAAATCCGTTTACTCTCTGTAGATCCAGTGACCAAGATCCATTTGATTCCATTGAGAAAACTTTTTCTCCTGTAATCTGGCTAAATATAATAAGGATCTGGCCATATCTGCCGAAGAACCGATAACCGTTGGGGTAAACGAGTTCTTGGGTGGAGACCGCGACTCGGCAAACGTAGTGTAGCACGCCCTCCGGCCAGGTGGAGTGACGATCTGCGAAAGGCTGCTGGCAGAAGCTGGATGCGTCGAGTGACCTACCTACAAACCTAGTACTTTTACATTGATAGAGTTCTATGGTACTTTTATGAGCGTCAGCTCAATATTGGATTTCCAGTACCTAGACTGAAGCTTCGCTTTGTGAAATAAAACTTACCGTCGAGTACTCGAGCCATGTACGTAGGATGTGAAATTGCCCTGACATTTTGGACGCGAAATTAAAGCAACTTGATAGTGGTGTTACCAACTATTTAAAAACTCCCATTTATACGTGATCGCACATTGCAGCCGCGCTGTACAGACGAGCCGTACGCGCCGAATTTTTAGCCTTAGAAAGATAACCTACGTCGATTCGATTTTGAAAAATCTATGTAAAGAACTGTCAATGTCTCTGGTGTGCGACCACCTTATTTTGAATTTGAGTTAACTGGTATAAAAAAATACTATTTAGGTATTGCGGCGTAGTGTCTACATGCTACTCTTAATAGTCAACTACGTTATTAACAGCTAAGTACTACATCTTAAAAATGTTTAAAAATAATGATGTCTCATTAAATGAATATCTATGTGGGTATTGTTTTCGGCAAATAAAAAATAAAACAAATAAATTAACAAACTTTATTTTTTACAAAACAACAAATGTAGTACTTATACAAAATGCAAAACAGCGGACAACGAAACTACGTTTTTAAATAGCAAAAATTTATAGTTTTATAAAACTAAATAACACAATAGGTACGATTGTTAGTTACAATACAAGTCGAGTGTTTGTCAAGTAACAGTTCTAGGTATAATTTTATACATAGGTACCTAATGATGCAGAATTTGAGTATACGTACTAAATTACCTACTCCGTACAAGCTGGCTGACAACCAGTCCTCTAGTCCATACACAACATAAAGCACTTTCATTCAGTTTTAGCTCTAATTTCTTAATGTTCTAAAGCTATTTTTAAATTTGCTCATTATGTTACGGATTTCGAAAATATTGACGCTGATTGGTTGCTGACTGTAGGTACCTTTCTTACAAGACAAGTATTTCATGCTGAAGCTTTGTTTGGCTTTGTTTTTACCATCTCATCATAAAATAGAAGACGGAACAGGTACTATGTCGGTCAATAATTGGTCCATTGGATGTATTTCAGAAAACAAAACATAATAGGTTGTTTTTATAGTGGAAATTTTAACGTGGTATGAAATTGTTACCGTTAAATATTTTCATTTGCAGTCATATTTTTACGCAAAGTAAAATAATTGTAAAATATTTTGTAGCTATTTGAACTTGATGCTTACCTACCTATGTTATTATATATTATATACTTATTTTTGAATATTGAAGGAGATAGATTTATAGCCTCCGAATCAACTACGAATTTACAATTTTCAATTATTGAAAATGACAGAAATAGTCTGGTTTACCTATGCCCCAACATAAAATGCTAGTAATGCTCTGGGACGGTTTCCTATGATCGTTAAATACTTTTAAAAATAATTTCCAACAAAAAACTGAAAGTGCATTTTAAAATTAGGATACATAAAATTTTATAAATCCAATTATAAAATAATAATAATTTTTACAGAAATAAATAACATACTTATCACGTTTTAATATTGTTAAGAACAGGTCTATTTCAAAGTTAGGAAGATTTCGACATTGTTCGATAGACGTACCAAATAAAGTTTAACCCATTTAATTCAAAAGGTAGTTTGAGGCACGTTTTACTGTTTCCCATCAGGTGGGTTAAAGAACTCCCAGTGATGGTGGTGGATTGCACGGCTATCACTGAGACCGAACATGATCAGACCAGCGATCAGCACTAAGAATATAACCAGAGCCATCTGAGCGTCTTTTTTGTCTTCGGTGCGACTTACATACGACATAAACAGGTTAAACATGTTTCGTATAGTTCGTGAGATAGAAGAGTGACAGACGCGGAGAAATTGCGCTCCTGCCTCGGCAATAGTGGGTTCGTGCGAACGAACTGGGGGAGGCAGGCGCCGCGGAGATGGTCGCACGAGCGCCTCGTCCGAACTGGATTCTGAAGGCGGAGCCGCCGGCTTTCTCTTCACTCGCCTTGTTGGTGGCAGCGGCGTTGTTGGAGGCTCGTGGAACTCCGGAAACGCTGCCCTAGACCCTCCTCCACGCGGACCATAGAAAGTCGATGGAGGTATTGTCATGTCCTGAAGATATGAATACAGCAGCGGAGTTAAATCAGGTGGAGGTGGTCTCTGGGGAGCGGATCCATCCTCAGGATCAAGTCTCGGCAGCGGTGACGGTGCAGTGGCTGATTGTTCCGCACTGGCTGCTTTTGTTTCTTTGACTTCCACAATTTTCTCTACGACTTCCGATTGCTCAGTCTGTGTTTCCTCTTCTCTACTTACTGGTCTTGGAACTTCTGGTACCGATAAACTTTCTTGTGTCGGGATATGGCTGGTAGAAATTTCAGCAAACTTTTTAACGATTTCATCAATAACGGATTGTGAAAAATCTATTCCGCTGACAGATATATGACCCGATTTTGAATCTAATTCGCTGACCTGTAAAGTCATTCCTTCTATATCAGAAACAAGAATTTTATTTGCTTGCAACTCGGACACATTGAGTCGTCCTACGTCTAAATCTCTCACTTGAAGTCGTTGAGTAATGAGATTGTCTAGCTGTACTTCTCTACTTGTGTCAATAACCCTTTCAAGAGCTCGCTCCTCGCTCGGTGGCGCAGTATTTTTAGAACTTTGAATTGTGCTGGAAATGCGTCTTGACCTCGGCAGCGGAGGAACATCAGGAATCTGAGTTTCGTCGATATCTATGGGCTGCACGGTTAACGATGCCTCGGTCACCATTTCATGGCGTTCATTGATTCGAGTTGGGCTTGAAACACGTTTTTCCACCAATATTACTGTTGGTGATGTACGTCCAATGTTCGGCTTCGATAGCTCAGATATTTTTGGGTCCGAAAGCTTGCCAGATTTTTCAGATCTAGACGTTGGACGAGACACTCGTGGACTTTCAGCTAACCTGCTATGACTCTTGGTTAAGATAGAGTCTTGATCAATTATATCTCTGAGGGAACTAGACATTGACATGTCAAGATTTTCATCGTAGCCTAATTCGAAGTCTACATCGTCAGGTAATGGGTCTGTCTGCGTTGATACTTCAATCTCTAACACATCATCTGGTTGATGGTCCTGGAGATACGTATGGGAGTGTTCCATGTGAGTTTCAGTTGGTGAACTATTTGATTCGTCCCCTTTACTTTTTTTTTTCTTTCTAGACCCCCTGGGTGGTCTGGGAGGCGGGGGCAGCGGTCTATCTTTCATTTTATTTACTATATCCCCAGATTGCAAATCTTTATGCATTTCTTCGAAAGGTTCATCAATTTCAACATACTGTGTGGCATCTGAATGCTTAGTGAAGCTATCTAGTGTCATAAGGCTAGTTGAGGACTTTTTCCGCGGGGGTCTGTCGGGCAGTGCGTTTTTGATAGAGCCAACTGTGTAATACTTACGTTCGGAGCTGTTGCTTTTTCGCCGCCTTACTGGTGGTGTTTTGCTAATGGATCGTCGGATACCTTTGGGTGGAGCGTAAGGTCCTTTGTCAACGGTCGCGTAGCCGGGACTCTCGTGCCGTATGTCCCGTGCGATATCCATGTCATCGGTATGAGGCATGTGTGTGTCGAGTGTTAGCGAGTCTGCGCCATGCGAGGTCCTGTCGTCGTCGCACAGAGAGGTAGCCCTCGAGCTGCGTGAACGCGTGCGGCGTGGGGGCACCGGGCTCTGTTCGGTGGCGGTCGCCAACTCGCCGCCGGGCACGATGTATTCATGTTCAGTTCGATATACAATTATCTGAAAAAGATTATATAATTTATGTTTGTTCAAGAAATAGGTTCTATCACGATTTTACTCTTACTACGATCCTGACATTATTCCTACACCATATTCACTCTGTGAGTTGACTCAACTGGTCAACTGGTGTAGGAAAACCTTAATACACCGATGCGATAAAACGTGATATGACGTCAACTATGAGTAGGTAGGTACTTTAAAAGAAGAAGATAAATGAAGTTCCTAAGTAATTGATTTAAAATCAACAGTTAGTATGTATCTCATCATAACATACTCGTACCTAACTTACACAAAGACAACAAAAAAATGCAAATTATTGTAGATAGCTCAGCTTAACTAGGTCACCATACGGATTGGTCGGATTCCAAAAATATCATACAGACTTGAGTAGGTATACTAGGTATATTATGCTGCATTGGGTTTGTGCCAAAAACAATAACATTATTCTCTCGAAACCTTGATCATCTGTTTGTATTTCACTTTCATTTGAATGTGAACTGGAGTGCAATGACGTTAGTTCATGAAAAAAATATACTAAAGTTCAGTGTATTGAAAGTCTTGTGGTTAGATCGTGCTTCACTCACATAGAACACGCACGTTATAATTTGTTGTGCAGCTTAGGTACTTACCTACAATAATTAAATAGACCTAAGGGTGAAACCAGAGGAGCCAAATTTTTTGAGTTGATTACGTGACTGACATCTGCGACTCACAAGAGTCACAAATCACAACTCGTCTCGTCTGGCTTCCTTTCTAAATATGAAAAATTATTTTGAAACTAGTCATCATTGAGCTAGGATACTACTAGTCATTTAAAAATTTGTTGCAAATGGTATACACTCAAATTTGGTACATACATCGTCGGCATGCTCGTGCTGGTGCGGTTCATCCCACATCTCCGCAAGTGGAGCCTTGTTGAAATCACTCAGTGATGAATGCTTCAGGTCCTTTTTACCAAACTTTCTCTTTCTTCTAGGTGGCATGGGAAGTGTTTGGGATTGGATCGGCACATTCTCAGGATACTGAATGACGTCGTCGTTGGCGTACTCATGTATGGAATGCAAATCCGTCAGATGAGTAAATTGTAGGTGGCTATTGCCGTTCATCATTTCATCATGCTCGACGTGATCGCGCGTCATATTTTCGTGTAGTTGTTGATCATGAAGCGGATCCTCATGCAGGCCTAAGTCCACTTCAGTGAATTGAGTGCTAGGGTCTGCGCTGTCATCAATGTATTGAGCGGATTCTAACTCGATTTCGTACTCGGATTGTTTCTTCTTTCGCTTGGCTCGCGAAGGACGAACAGGCGGGAATGTGTAGTAACCATCGTCCTTATCATTTAAATCTTCTGTGGAGTACCTCATAGCATCAATATCTTCAATCAATTCAGGATCAGCATCAGGATCGTTCATGTACATCTGATCGTCGTTTATCTCCGAACTGCTTCCCATAAGAGCAAGAACATTCTTTGGAGTTATGAACGCTTGTCGCGTTTCGTCATTCAAGTATTCTCTAACTTGAATATCTTCACGAGAAATTCCTCTCGGTCGTACGAAAAATTCGTCGTTATTAATTTCGGTTATGACAGGTGTGTGGTCTTGTTTAGACGGTGATGAATCGGGATGGTCGGGAATATATCTAGAATGGTTATTTTCAAAATCAGTATTTTCAGGTTCGTCATCGATGTATTCATCTGTAACTAGTTTATCAAAATCATACGTAGTATCATATCGTCTTGCACCCTCTGTCTGGCTGCTTCCTATATAGTTGACATCTTCACTACACACATTACCATATTCACGCGGCTGATCTGGGCTATCAGGAATATAAGCAGATTCTTGGGGCTTTTCACTGGTCTTTTTAATGCGAGTAAATGTGAATGTTGGTGGTGGAGTATCTTCTCTGTGGAGAGTCGGCGATGATGATGTTTTTGGAATTTCAGATTTTTTCTTTTTGCCGAACCACCTTGGATAAGTTTTTGCTTCAAATTCTACAGTAGCAGTATTGTCTAGCTCAGTAGTAGAACTTGTAGTATCTGTTTCTGCTTTGTTCTCTTTCTTTCTACCTAGACTTGGAAAGTGAAGTTTTGGTCTTTCAGGCATTCTAAATTTAGGCATTTCAGGTACATTAAACCTAGGCCTCTCAGGTAGTGTGAACTTTTTACGGTCCCCCAGGCTTAGTTTCTCTGAAATATTTATCTTCTTGAATTTTGGACGGTCGGGTAAACTAAACTTTCTTCTGTCGGGTAAAGTAAATTTTGGCCTATCTGGCATAGTAATTTTAGGTCTCTCTGGCATTTTGAATTTAGGTCGATCTGGAAAGTTAAGTTTAGCTCTATCGGGCATAGAAAACTTACTAGTTTTGATGTTTTGCAATTTAGTTTTAAGTTTGCCTGCTTGTGTCTTTAACTTTCCTGTACCTTCTCGAAGTCTTTGTTGAAATTTATTGTCGTTCCCCTCTGCATTTTTGGACCGACTATCTCGCTTTAATGGTAACTGTTCTAGAGCAGAAGAATCTACTTGACTGGTGCTGACTTCACATTCGGTTCTCGATGCTGTTGATGGCGTGTTTACGAAAAATCTGTCTTCAATATCTCTTTGAAGTGCCTCCGCTGATATTATGGCATTATTGTTCTCAATATTTTCTTTATCGAGTGCTTCCTCTTCATCTGAGGTGTGTTGCAAATACTTTCGCTCCAAAGAGGTTGTACTAGACAATTCGTCGTCTGTTTTGACCATTGTAGCGTTTTTATCTACATTCGGACCAGTGTAAACAATGTTAGGCGGCGGCTTCTCGATAATTTCATATTCGTGATCACTGAAAATAATATTGAGAATTAAAAATAAATATTTTAGAAATAATAACATTATAATAAATGACCTCAATAAATTCGCTAGAAATTGTCAGTGCAGTGGTTTTACGATGGCAGTTAATCATTCGCAGAGCGCTCTAAAACGTGTTTTAAAATATTATAGGTACGCAAATTGCAAAAATTGTGATTCGTCGCACAAGATTTGAGTTATATATAACATCAGAGATGACTCGAGTCACAATTAGGCCAACTGCCGGCGCTCGTTTTAGACGCAGCAGCCGCCGGGCGAAATCCGTATGAATTTATTTTACACCTCGTATCGTAATGTTAGTCATAAAATGTCAACAAAATCATACATTATGTGGTGGGACTTACCTCCCGTACGATATGAAATTGCTAGCTCGCGACGTCGGCCTTGTGCCTATCGGGTTTTGCCGCTCCGGCAGTAGCGAGTCGCATTGAAAGAACTGGCAAGCACACCGGACGTCCGGAGTGAACTGCTGTACGCTGGCCTCTCGGGTCGGCCTTACAGGCTTCTCTAGCGGAGTTCCACCCTCGGATGTCCATCGCCGCAGCGTAGTCATTACACTAACTACCAAGCCCTAGGCATTGTTAGACTAGTTTCCCGTAAACTACCGATCGGGCCGTCATTTGGCCGAAGACAATGAGTCATCAAGCGTCTTTGTCAAAGCCAAACTGTAAATGAACTAATCACAGACGTGAAAGCAGCCGCGAGCAGTGATCACTGACGACAATTTTAAAGAGCTTACCAATGTGCAGGAAGAACGTACGGCCGATCTATATTTAACAAACAGTCAGAAGCTAGCGCGTTCGCTTTGCATGTGTTGAAATACGTTATATCACTGTTACGTACCTGAAGTTACGATTTATAATATAATTTATTATTTGTTAGTCCTGTTATTAGTTTACATAACAAACATGGAAAAGTTTATACCTGCTGGGTTTAGACCATTCTCGACTCTCGTCATTTTTTCTCTCTATTTCTTGTGGACTCGGGCTCGGAGAAGATTCGATGGGCGTTGCATGTCGGTGCCCTAGCGCTGATGGATCGTCTTCAGTAATTTCTGTAATAGTGATGTTTGGAGACTCGTTATCAGGTCTTCTTTCATCTAGTTGATTTTGAAAAATTTCATCAACATTTGGCTCTTCAGCATCCATTTCTTCATCAAGCAGCAAAGTTTCTTTGTTTATATTGTCCACTTTATGTAACTTTTCCATAACGTGGTCTTCTGTTTTAAGTGGAGTATCTTCCGTGACTAGGCTAGGATCTTGAGAGGCAATGGATTTTTTCTCTATGTTTGATAGGCTTTCGTTTTCTGTGTTGCTACCACTTTTGCTTTCGTCATCAATTTTTTTGTAGTTTTGGTCATGTGAGAAGTTTAAGATTTTATCATGATTATGGCCTTTTGAATCTTCTATATCTTCATAAATGTGTTCTTTCTTTTTTCTAGGTAGCGGTGGTGTGTCCGAGCCTAATGTTTTGCTCATCTCATCGGAGTCTCCAAGTTTAATGGCACTGAATTTTTGACGTCGAACTGCACTTGGAGATGATTTTAACTTCCTTATTTCTTGATCTGTGTCATTTTTTTTACGTTTAGATAATGGTGTTTGTGGTTTATCATTTTCATTTCGTTCTAATTTATGTAATGTTTTATCAGCCAAGTGTTTAATTTTATTAACTAAAGGATGACAACACTTTGTTTTTTCTCTAGTTTCTGAAACTCCTATACTGTATTGTTGTTCTGGCACTCTTCGTTTCAGAATACCCTTAGGTGAGACGTTTTTGGGTATTTCTACAGGTGTTACCAAGTGACTGCTTGATTGACTCTCCACACGTTCGGCGTGGGTATTTACATTTTGAACTACAGGAACGTCATCTTCTTCTAACGAAACTTCTTTGGAGAAGTTTGGTATATGAACTCCTTCATCTTCACCTTCTTCACCATGTCTGCGGCTGCTACCAGGTGAGGAGTCTAGGTTCAAAATTTTTTGAACTTCACCGTCAGCTGGTGATCGCGTCCTAGACCTTGAAACTTCCCGCGACATACTTCTCCTCGGGGTCGTCTCTCTGATGATGTCCTCAGCCGTGACCTCACCTTCCAGAGGCACTTTTAGCAGATGTGTCCAAGGGTAGCCCCCAGCGTCACGTGCTCTCCGTAAATCTTCCCATTCGTACGTTTTTATTGGTACTGGTGGTATGTCATTTTCATCATCTGGCGACAATTCAGATTCCATATGTTTTACTTATAAAATGGATATTAAAATAAGGAACAATTTGTATGGTTCACAAAAAAATTGGGTGATTTTTTAATTTTGTCAATTTACTTTTTGTCACTGGCCCCGCAAATCGTTCACTTTATCACCGTGTAAACTAAGAGCACAACGTTTCGTTTCAATGTGAGCATCGGTGACTGAAAACACTTTTATGTTTGCGTGGGCCTGTTTAGAAATAGGTGTGAATAGGTTGTGTACTATGACCACGGCACGGATTCTTTTGGACTCATGCACCGCGATTACCTTGAAACGAGTGGGACACCGCGCCGGCCAGTCCTTTGTCCACTCCCGCTGTTTGTTTGTTGTTAGATGCACTTCACGCTAATTTTCCCAACTTTATTATAAAACGATCAGTGATCGGTTCAGAATCCCGGTTGGACTGGCCGACACGGCCTCGTCCGACCGCTTGTGCTAAATATAAGATTGAGCATGAATTTATTTTTGGTAAGCATTTCGCGTCATCACTTTTAACCGTAGTGTCTGTTTGTTGGTTATGCCTATTGGATGCTAGGGTGCAGTGATGCTCTTTTAGAATGATTATACCTATAATGAATATAATTGTTCTGCCAATTGTTGAGTTGAATAATTATGAGAGTACTTACGTAGATCATCGCCGGTTGAACGATGTCCAAACGTCTGGAGCGTCTGTGGGACCGAACTCTATTCGTGACCGAGTCATTTGCATGTGTGTATTGTACTACTACTGTGCTACTACGTAGACGGGTGGTACACATACAAATAATTACTTTTGTACATAGAGCACTTGATTTGTTGTGATGACAAAGCTTAACATGAAGTGTATACTTTTACCTAATTACAAATGTCGCTCTGTATCGAGTAAGAAGTTCAACTGGTTGTATGTCATCTTTCAATTCTTATTTGTTTTTACCTACCTAGTGAGAGTATTACGGCCACTCCACACATTTGCCGAACTACACTCAGGGCCATATTTAGAGGAAAGTATTAATTAATATTACTTATTATGTGTGTTTACGTATTAATTTATAAGTATTACTTATTAAGTGTGTTTAATGCGTTTTTATTTTTTTGTGAGCTAAGTTATAAATAATGATAGACATTTCACACAGCGTCATCTAGCCTCAAATTAAGCAAAGCTTGTACTTACTATAACTGATATGTTTATTGGGGATAATGTGGGATTATATTGGTGAAAGAATTTTTCAAATCGGTCCAGTAGTTTCGGAGCCTATTCATTTCAAACAAACATACAAACAAACAAATCTTTCCTCTTTATAATATTGGAATAGATATAAACTCCCAGACCCGAGATAAATATTTGCAGGTCATACAAACATTTATCCCGCAGCGGGGATCGAGCCCGCAACCGTCTGCGTCACAGAGGTCGTCAAAACGCACTACTAATTTGATTCATACATACTTATTTTTACATTGATTATGTGTAATAGTAGGCTTTTAGTACAAATCTTGCTTTTTTTTAATTGGTTCCGTTCCTCTAATTTTGTCCATGAGTGTATTTGCCGAACTATTATTTGTATAGAAGGTGACAGGCGAATACAGGCGACGAGGCCCTCTACACGTTCGTCACCGTCGGCATTCGTCTATCATTGGCGAAGAGAGCCCATTAAATAAAACATGTAATTTGAAAAAATACATAGATTTAATTACATAGATTCACAACATATTTAAAAAATATAAATTAAGTAGTAGGTGCTAGCACTAGACACTTTAGTAAATCTAAGTACCTACTTTGTTCTACCAATACCAATGTTTAAAACTAAAAGGTTTAAAGTTACTAATAAGGTGCGTGTACTAAGGCAGGCATGATCTGAAAATTTCAAGTCTCTACGATCAGCGGTTTAGATTTTACATTTCTGAAAATGGATAGGTACATCTTTTTGATACGAATTGGTGGATACATGTTTTTGATATTGGATGTTTATGTTGATTTATCGCGTGTAAATTTTTTTGAAAATTTTGACATCTTGCCCGTGACTGTATCTATATTGTTTGTAGGATTTTTAGGCATGTTATCTACAGATTTTTATGTAAATTCTGTGAGAACCTTAGTGCTTTGACAAACCTAATATAGAATTTCAATTTGACGTCTATGATTTTGGGGGATCCTGTCCCCTGTGACCCTCGGACCCTCGGACCGCGCCCTAGGGTAGTTTCTAGTTGCCATTTTATAAATGCGTAAGTAGTAAACTGTAACTATAATTAAAATGCATCATGAAATGTAACTGAATAGTATTAATTACATAGAACTCAAAGATCACTGATTAATTATTCCATTTACCTTCTACCTACATCGCAAACATAAATCAAAGTGGAGCTGAAATTCAGTATGTAATGAGTGCCGCTTCAGCAAAATTGCAGCTAAATTGCTTTGAGTGCTCTACATAGTTTGGTAGATTTGGTACCTAGTATTTTAAACTTATGTTCAGGCTAATATTTATAATAGGTCCGAGGAAATAGGAAAGAACTACTTAGCTATATAATTAGTTATGTACACCTCATTTCTTAAATGTCAGTTGTTTTTTGCGAGTTCGCGCATTTAGTGCTGTTATTTAGTTTTCCCTTAACTCATATTTTATTCCATCGCGATTTTATTTAATAGTAGACTAAGAATTTAATTCATTAAATGGCGTAAATATAATTAAATCCCATAAAAAATGTTTCATGTAAGTACCTAAAATTGGTTGCTAAGACACTACATTTCACTGTAAAGAAGTTATGAGATCTCGTAAAGTCGTAATACCTACTACGAGTAGTAGAGCCAAGCCCCTAGCTCAGCTCCAATATGTGCTGCGGGTCTTAGCCCTCGGTGATTATTCTTGGCTCGGAAAATAGACGTCATAGCTCCAAGTAATTTGCCTAGCTAATGGCTGAGTAGCATTCAGGACACTCTAGTTGAACAGCTCCTTATTGGCTAAACCAGTTTCAATCCGCTGCGACATACTTATACATATATTATATTATATAAGTACCTGTCCTCCACGTCAGATCAGATATTGGCGAATCTGGTTTAAATTTAATTAAATTCAGCTTTAAGCCCGTAATACTAAACTTGCATAATATCCATTTGTGTGGGGTAATACTAAACTTATATTACGCAAATAATAATACAAGGGAATGTTTTAGTAATCTAAAAATATTATTTGAAATTAAATCAACGGTGTCAGAGTTGTACCTACAAAGTACAAACATAAACTTCTTATCAGAAATAAATACAGGTAAGTACCTACATTTTAATAACATAACTACCACCTGTCTGGGTGTCATTTTTGACAGTCGAATGCTGATGTTTGTTTCCTCGATGCTACGGAGACACTTGTTGATAAATTGAAGCGTTTACAAACCTGTGTATCCGTTTTATCTTCGGTTTACGCAAAGACTATGTCAGAGTTCAGAGCCCGTTTACAGTGGCTCCCTATCCGGTCGCCGTGATCTGCATGTTTTATCTTTTCTCTACACTATCCTACATACTCCCTCATTCCTTACCTACGTGAGCGTTTTATTTATGTTATTCCTCGTGGTGAGTATATATATCATATATATTTACGTTTGTAAATACGTATTTTAAATTATTTATTTGTTTAAGGCTTCTCCCTACACTCAAACAGGCTTACCATAGAACGTGACATAAAGTTATTCCGGAGTGTAAACTGTCAAAATGTATGGTTATTCTTGATTTATTCGGTGGAATAACTTTATGTCACGTTCTATGGTAAGCCTGAAACTCTTTTAGAGTTAAGCTCGCCTTTGTACCTACTTACATGTACATTTTTTTAAGTAAAATCTTTTAACCATAATGTTTTTGTAACTTTCTCTTGTGTACAATAAAGAAAAAAGGCGATACATTTATTCGCTATAGGTACTATTAAATCCTCTTTCATTACCGGTTCTTTCCCCAGTGCCGTTTTCACCCGGTTTGTTCTCACCCGATGTAGTTTAGGTACATCAAATATCGTTCCAACGCTGCAACGTTACGTCAGAAATATTTTCTTTAGCGCCTGGCTAAAGAAAATATTTCTGGTATAGGTACTTTTTTCAATTCGATTTCAATTCAAATTTATACTGAGAGAATTATTTTTACACAGTTTTCTAATGTGTTTTTATTTCCGCAATCAAACAGTTTCCTAATAAATCTATTATCAATATTTATAATTTGTTGTGATAGGTACTAGAAACTATTTATAACTGTATCTATGATAACATCTTTTGTTTTCTACTACTTACCTACTTCAAATACAGTTTTTTTACAACATCGTTTATTTCTTTCTACACAGTACCTAACGACATTACATAGTTTTGATTCTATAATACTGATCTATCCTTTATAAACAATCATATTTTTTTAATATTCGTAGATAGATAGATAGAAAATAGAAAATACTTTATTGTACACCACATGGACATTACAAAATACAAACAAAGATACAAGAAAACATTTAAAGCGAAGTACAATGGGCGGTCTTATCGCTGTGAGCGATTAAAGTACCTAAAAAAAGTATATTTTAAATGAATCTTTTTTTACATATGAGCTTCACATTTTAAAATAAGTACATAAGATTATATACCTACTTAACAGTTAAATATTAAATGCTATCTTACCAGAAGAAGCTCTTAAGTTTTACATAATGCTAACAGCAAGTCTTTGTGTACTAGATATACCTATTCAGTGTTTCGTAAACATTTATATAAGTACTTATAATAATTTTTTAAACATTTATTTTATTAAGTATTTAAAATACTCGAATTATCATAAAACACAACCTTATTAAATAATAAAGATAAAAAACCGGACAAGTGCGAGTCGGACTCGCCCACCGAGGGTTCCGTAACAAGGACTAAGTATAGGTTTATATGCGTGTAACAGCGCAAATTGTTAGATAATACCTACCTACATACACCAAAGTTATAAGGTATATATAAGGGATTTAAATAAAAATCCATCATACATCGTAAACTATTTCATCATAAAAATGATTAAAAATCTGTTTAAGCTTGTGCTAATGAAGCTCTTTCATACGATACCGCACATGACACGGTTTATACTCACTTCAAAATTTCGGCCCTTATTCCTTGCATTAGGCGCTATTTTTTGTGATTTAACGGATTTTTCCTTTTACTTGTACTCGTAGTCTAACAGGCTTACCATAGAACGTGACATAAAGTTATTCCACCGAATAAATCAAGAATAACCATACATTTTGACAGTTTACACTCCGGAATAACTTTATGTCACGTTTTATGGTAAGCCTGTAAGACGATACTACTTGCCAAATTTCATAGTTCTACTTCAAGGTCAACGGGAAGTATGAATTTAGATTTTTTGAGTGTCGAAATATGCGTTTTTTTTGCGGCATAAACGGCCGTATCTTTTTATCGTGTTAACTTAGAAGTTTGATTTTTTCACAGCTGAAAGGGACCGTAAACTTGAGGGTACGGTTTTAATTTCAACTCGATACCTTCACGCGTTCCCGAAATAAAGGGTCTTAACAGACAGACCGACGGACAACAACGTGATCCATTACGGGTTCCGTTTTTTACTTTTGAGGTACGAGACCCTAAAAAACAGATTATATAATGATTTATAATTATATTAAACGTTTTATGTAGCATCTAATCTAATCAGATCTGGATGACTATATTTATTTAAAAAACAAACAGGGTCACGACTGTATCTCCAAGGCAAGGTAATTTATTTAAAAGTTTTCCCTAAATCTTGTTTCTTGTATAAAACTTGATAAAATCATAGAATTCATATATTTGTTGATCTGAGTTACAAAATTTACGTTGTTACTTATCAAATGTATGGAGACTACTATCAATCCTACACGTTAAACTTCGCGTCAGTCCGATTCTCAGGCTACCTAGCAGCCACAATAGTAAGTATAAAAATAAATTCGTATAAGTAATAAATAAATAATCACCTTATGGTGATGGAAATTTAGGCCTTTAGCGACTTCAAGCCGGGATCGAATCTTTAACGTGCTGTCCGATGCACCCAAGCGCTCAGTTTAGAACGCCACTAGCGGTCACCCATCCACATTATTTGTGACCGTACATAACGTTGTTTAACTTCGAACAAACTTCTTTACAAGATTTTCCGTACACACACACAATGTCGTCGATTCCGTTGCTCACTCACAGGTTCACAGCTTAATTAGAATTAAAACTCGAACGTTCTATTTTCGTTCGCACTAAAGACAATGCATGAGAAAATGAAATAAAAATTATGATAAAATAAAATGACATTGAAAGGTACATATAAAAAAAATGGCGTCCCTTAGGGTAGTTTTACACTGCGAGAAAACTGGTCTTGAATATCTTATTAAAAAAAGATATTTTTTTGGAATAACTGTAATATCTAGTCTATTTTGGTCTTTAGCGTAAACGCAATAAGAACGTCGCATTTTTAAGTTAAGTCAGTGAACAACAGAACCGAGTGGTAATGTTATATGTAACATTACAGTGGGTACCTACTCAGTGATTGTAAACAAAATCAATACATAGATATATGCGTCGTAGAGCATCTTTACATTGTATCTTATTAACTAATTTTTACAATTAATAATTTCTCAGTTTATCTAAGCATCTAAGGATAATTTTTAACGATCTTTAGTTTTCTAAACTGTTTCTATTAAATGTTAATTTATGTAAATAGTATTCATAAATAAGTAGATTGAAAATACATTATATTATCTTTCGCCACGCATTTAGCATTGCTCGCACACAATGTTTATTTTCAACATATCGCTAAGACGGTGTCAAATAACAACTTTACATTGTACCATCATAAATAATATTCACAATAAAAAAAAAATCAGTTTAAACAAGTATCACGTCTCATCAGCTCGTAGAAAATATACTTTCGCCACGCTTTTTTGCATTGCTCACACACAATGTTTTTCAACACAAACGTATCGTTATTTTCTGAACAATCGTGAATGAGTTTTATCCATTGTTAACTTATCCTTATATCTTCAAAAACTAGTCATATAAGTAGCATTCACTTTGTTTTGTTAATATTTCCAGTCGGCGCGGGCCCCGCGGCGCTGGCGCCGGCGCCGGCGCCGCCTTCAATCCAGTCATTCTTCAAGAAGCCGTACTCTGAAATTTATGCTTTATTATGTAGAAGTTCATTAACATTTTTATGTATTCGATTCTTGGAACCACTGCCGCTAAATAAAGCGCGATATTTGACATCAAAATTAATGCATGTAATTATTACATAATATACATAAATTGGTTTCAAACTTCCTTGGTGTAATTACCTATAGCGCTAAGTAATAACAAATGAGTCTTTAGCATGAAAGATAATCAGCGTTGTGCGATCAATTTACTCAACTTTTGCTTTTATTATAAAACAAAGATGAAAAACAAGAGAGAATTATCTCTTAATATACCTAACAATAAAGCTAGTTAGTTATACCAGAAGCAGTGCACCTGATCTCTACCAACCAAATACAATAAAGTTTTAATAGAACTCACTCGAAAATAACCTGGGTGAAACACTCAGTGCACCCAGGTAAAGGCCCCAGATGAATTAGGTATATCTCTGAAATACTGCTAATAATATTTTAGTACAAACATTTTAGTGTAATCTCTTGTCTAACTTTGCTAACCAGAGTTGTAATCCCTGCGTTGGACTTATCGATTATCAAAATAAATTAGCCCTCGAAACATGCTCTGAATGGAGGAAATAGCTGTGAGGAAGCTCGTGATTTTGATCTGGTCTTTCATGAGAATAAGGCTAGGGCGAATAATCCGTCCTTCAAATAAAGGCGATAGAGCCTATTTACTCATAGGTGCTCTAGATTTTAGGCATTTCCTGACGAGAAAATCGTTAATCATGAATCAAATTGTGATAGAAAGCATCGAGAGGAAAAAAATGCCTGTTTGAGACACCTTTCAAAGATCTTGAGTGACTCATTCTGAAAGAATGACATCTTCTATAACCGGTAGGTACATCACTAGACTCCAGCTAAGCACGTGCATGCCCATGTCTTGGCGGCATGTTGCCAGATTTGGCAGTGTTATGGCGGCGTATGAGAATGCTGGCAACATTATCTCATCTAGGACTTGACAATGGTTAGTTTCTTTGACGAGCCTCCTGTGATTTTAAATTTCTCACCCTTTTGACCTTTCGATGAATCAAGGACGATCAAACAAGCTAGACCACGAACCTAATATTACCCGACTGTCAAAGGAAGGGATAATAAAATGAAAATAAAAACTCTTTATGTCAGACTTTTGTGTCCATATTATTGTTACTAAGTACACTTTATACAAATGAAATGAATAAATGGTGCCATGGGCAGACAAACAGTCATAATTATTGTTTTAAAATTGCATTAGGTACTAGCTACTTAAAGTACATGTAGATGAGAAAAGAAATTCATAGTTTTAAGTTTTTAAAATGTACTTTAAAAAATATTTCGTGATCCCTAAGTGGTAAACACTACTCCCGACCCGACACGACCTCTCTGTCAAGGTGAAACGACTGAGAAGAAGAAGTGGTAAATCCCTAAGTCACTAAGGTTAATACTATATAAATATTATCTTTTTACTCGTAGAAAGACATTTTGTCTAGATCATAAGTAGCAAGATGCTATTACACCAGGTGTATGTATATGTGTGTGTATTTCACATTTGGAAGCTGCTTATATTATGTAAAGGCAAGCGCGTGTTGAACTCGCAATGAATGGGTTCATAAACTTCATAGAGATTTTCCTTTAGTCAAAAGCTTTATTCTGTACTTTTTCTTCGTCTGTCGGAAGGTTATATTTTTATCTATTTTTTTAGACGTTTTTAAAGCATATATTTTTAAATTATTTAAAAAGGAGCTTATTTCACTTTAATAGGTTACATGGTAGTCGAAGTTTGCAAAACTTTTTTATTATATTTATTTATTTACAAACTTAATTATAGCATCATTAATTATATTAGACACTAAAAGATATCAATAAAAAAATCATATTTTTAATTTGCCCTTGTGGTAACAGTAGGAAACCGTTCAATCTAAGGCGCGTACAGACATCGCGAGGCGTGCGACGCGAATGGTTCGTCTCGCATGCCTCGGGCTGTGTGGACGTGTGTGCTCACAGTGAGCATTCGCGTCATACGATCGTTGCGAACGCCGCCTCAGTACGAGCCGTGCGCTCCGTGTGGACGGACAGGTGTTGTTTGCGTTGCGCGCTCATGCGTCATGGACGCCTGAGCCTGGAGGACTGACGAACACCGTGCGTGGTGGTTTGCTTGCTCAGCTTGAGCATGTGTCGTTCGGGACGCCCGTATAAATGTACCGTCGTATGCCTCAGGTTGAGGCATGCGAGACGAACCATTCGCGTCGCACGCCTCGCGATGTCTGTACGCGCCTTAATAGACTGTGGGTTTGAACGGAGCAAATAGGCTGTGACAAACGTACATTATAAAGACGGCGTTTCCACCTGCAAGAACACTTTCACGAGTGTGCGATAGCCTGTCCGATTGATAACTATGCTTTACTTTCGTTTTTTATTCGGAGTTACGGAACCATAAAAATACATAGAAGCTTAGTTGTCGAGCCATTGTTGAGAGCCTTTTATCCGATCTGCCATCTTGCCATCTTTGTATTCATGAAAATGCACTGCTTCGTTATGAAAATAATATCAGCTTCAATAATAAACCTTTTATGTTGTTGAAACATTTTAAGCTTATTTCCTAAACGCGCTTTATACTTGAGTACGCTTTAGTTTGTTTTTAAAACGGAGCAAAATACGGAGTTGACTGAGTTGGTGTGTAATAAATAATAACAGGGTCACGACTGTATCTCCAAGTCGTGGTAGACATTCTCTCAGATCTTTTATATTCCAGATCCTTTGATCATGTCTAAGGGGGTAGCCAAAGGCATATACAAATACATATTTGATACATGCCCACATCTTGCAGAAGTTAGTATTCCATAAAAAGTAAAGTAAAGTAAATATTAATTTTGCCAATTGTGGCACAGGTTATTTAGGGTACGTACATAATATACTACGTAACTAAAACAGTGATGGAAATGAATGTGGATGGATATGTGAGTAGAGGTAGACCACAGAAAAAATGGATGGATTGTGTGAAAGAAGATACGGGTAAGAAAGGAGTGAATACGAAGATGACGATTGATAGGGGTGAGTGGAAGAAGAGATCATGTTGTGTCGACCCCGCATGAGCGGTATAAGGGCAGGCAAATGATGATGATGACATAAGGTTTGTAAGGTTTAATATCATTTTTTTCACAAAAAGATTTGTCACTTTGTCACTTACTTGTGAAACAGTTTACAGACATATAAATTAAGAGTATTCTACCATAAAACAATTCTGACGGCGAAACAAATAATAGTTCATGGTCTGGTTAAAAAAAACAACCAAACCAGAAACTAATATTTGTTCTATTGAATTGGACCAGGAGGCAGACGGTTTCACTCCCCCGAGGTTACCCCGCCGATGTTATCGATCCAAAAAGACAGAATCACCCTATCCCCTACCAAGGCACAAAAAACATTTTCGCATCAAGTCTAGTCCATATCCAAATTGTTTTTGAAGTTGTTCAGCGAGTTATGTTATGATAAAACTAATACTAACAAAATAGCAGACTGCTATTTTAATAATAAATAGCAGTCTTCATTTGTTACAAGTTCTTCTTCTTCTCAAACTTTTTATATGTCTTGGTTTAGTATAATAATATCTAAATTTATAAATATTAAGAGAATAAGTATATATTTTTGTAAACTTATATAAAGCCAGTAGTTTTAATAGTACTTAAGTATTTACCAATCTGTAACCTTAATGTATGGCTATGGAAGAGCGGGACCTTCTAACACAAGTATTTTTACTTAAAAGAAGGTCTCAACCTTAGTAATTTATATTGTAAATCTGTTACAGAAATAAATATTTTCTATTTTCTATTTCTTCCTAGCCGTCTTCATTGCTGAAGGTCGGGTCCCTGATAGCTGCTTCCACTTTGTATTTTGATTAGAAAAAATTACTGAACTTAGATAATATTGAACAACTTTCCACTGCAATTTGAACAGCGTTATTTTTTTCTGTTATTTCAGTTATTTATTTACTATAAATTTATCATTACAGACAGTTTTCTAGCGTTAACTCTCCTCTGAATGCAATACAAATATTGTTTATTGAAGAGCGTTTAAATATCTGCTACCTCTATTTTACGTTAATATTTTACATGGGTGGTGAGGCTTGCAAGCAAGATCGACTGAGATGCAAGGAGTGAGAGTTTTATTTTCTAGACGGGACAAATTTTTATGTTTGCAAAGGACAATGCCCATTCTTGTATGGGGAGCCGTACCAATTTGCGCCAAAGCAAATAAACATTCAAAAGCTTGCTTTTATTTATTTATTCATTACCAAAAACAATTTTGAAAATATTTATCCTCATTTTCGATATCGATTTTTAGTACAAAATGTATGGGGAAAGTTTTTGACGATTTCGAAATCAGGAATACTTGAGGCAATAGGTAGGGTAAAGGCCCCAGTAGTCGGCCCCTCTCCAGTAGTCGGCCATTACTGGCTTTTAGTTTGAATAAATAGCAAAGTAATCCAGATTTCCGCGCCAAATTAATTTTGATTGCTACTATGATTTCTGATTGGTCGATGCAAGACGTTTCCTTGTCATTAGGTTGGTAGGATTGGCAGTAATTTCAGTCCATTCCACCGATGTCTCCAAGAGAGACGTCAAGTGCGTTGCGCGCTATTTTTTTAATAACAACCGGCGTCTGGAAAACAGGTAAGTTTATCATTTTATCTCCAGTTATTTGAAACAACTTGCCGTCCAGGTACTTTATTATGAATTTTTACGTCTTTTTTAACAAAAAAAATGTGTTTTTATATTATTTTTCTATATTTTACGAGACGGCCGACTACTGGTTATATATTTTTTTGTGAATTCCAGTACTCGGCCACCCCCGGCCGAGTACTGGATTTTGTTGATTTTTTACGAATTCAAGCGAAATTGAGTTTAATTAAAGACTGCCTTTAGTACTTTTAGTTAATGGTACCATGTCATACAAAATTGTTTGAAAAACCCAGTAGTCGGCCGCCTTTAAAGTTTGCTGATATGGGCGGCCGAGTACTGGCCTGAACGTACCCAGTACTCGGCCATATCTCATCAAATATTTTTTTAACTAGTTATTGCCCGCGGCTTCACCCGTGGCACAGACGTTTTATATAGCCAATAAGCTTTTCTACATAGGTTTTTAGACTTTTTATCAAATTCGGCTAATTGAATGGCGTGATTGAAATATAATCTCAATTATTTAAAGAAATATTATATTTTTAATATTATAAGAAGTTTATATTTTTATTATATTATAAGAATTAATTATTTGTAGGTATGTACCTAGTAACTAGGTATCTTAAGTGTTAAAGTTCCTGATTAAATCTGTGATTATTATATAGAATAAGGTTATGGCCGAGTACTGGATCGCAGAACTCATTTTTTATATGTTTAGCAACAATCATGACAATTAATATACAAAAGACAATTAATGACAATTATTTTCGAAAAGTTGATAAAATTATCTATCTAACAGACTCTTTTGTTTCACTCATACTATTATGGGCTATTCGTAATCGAAGTTTGAATTTGAAAATCTCACTAAGAGGCCGACTACTGGGGCCTTTACCCTACTATAAATTCAAAATTGGCATTAGGGGGATGATCTACTGGCAAGCCAGCTCAATAGATGAGGACCGAGTCGAATCTCGATTCGCAGACGTCAAATCAGCTGGGGGTCCAGAATCGAATGTATCTCGCATTCTCAGATTTTCGAATACTTATGCACGAAGAGTAGGTAAGCATGCCAAACTGCCGTTGTTTAAAATCACGGTATAGTTCCATCGGCACTTTAGCTCGGTGACGCTCGCTATCCTAACCAGCTATTTGACGCTGTAACTAATAGATCACCCCCGTATCCCCCGTCATGCCCCGTCTGACGCATGTAAACTCACTCGCAAATACACATCAGTTCACTTCACTCAAATACCTGCATTGTGATATCTCGGACGCCAGAAATGAGAACGAACAGTAATCACTGGATACAAAGCATTTCACTGGCAGCTGATGTGCAGAATGTAATACGAGTACGTCGGAATATCGGAATATGATCCTTGCATGGCTCAATTAGTTCTGTTCTAGAGTATTAGTAGGTTACGGGTATTAATGACCTACCAAAACTTGTAAAAGACAACCACGAGATTGTCCTGTTTGCAGATGACACTTCACTTATATTTAAGTTGAAACGTAAACAGGTTAACTTTGACGAAGTGAACAATGCAATCTCTAAGGTTGTAAATTGGTTCAATGTTAATAATTTATTATTAAACGAGAAGAAAACTAAATGTATTCGCTTCATACTACCAAATGTAAAACCAATAAAAACCAGTGTAATAATAAAAAATGAACAGATAGATCTTGTGGACACCACTACATTTTTAGGCATAACCTTAGATAGTAAGCTACAATGGGGCCCACACATAGATGGATTGTCGAAGAGACTTGCTTCTGCAGCATACGCAGTTAAAAAGATACGTCATTACACGGACGTAGAAACTGCCAGATTAGTCTATTTCAGCTACTTTCACAGCATTATGTCTTACGGCATTTTATTGTGGGGGACTGCTGCAGACATTAACACCGTGTTTGTGTTGCAGAAGAGGGCTGTTCGAGCAATTTACAATATGGGTCCCAGAGATTCGCTTAGAAATAAATTTAAAGATATATTCATACTGACAGTACCCTGTCAGTACATATATGAAAATCTGATGTATGTTCGTAAAAATATTGAATCATTTAAGAAAAAAAGCGATAATCATGATGTAAACACTAGAAATAAGGATAAACTCGCTGTTCCCACTACTAGATTAGATAAAATTATGAAATCATTTAAAGGGCAATGTGTAAGCTTCTATAACAAAGTCCCAAGCGAATTGCAAAATTTATCAATCACTAAATTTAAAAATACAATTAAACGTCATCTCTGTAAAAAAGCCTATTATAAGATATCAGATTATTTGGATGACAAAAAAGCTTGGGACTTGCTCCAACTCAATGGATCCATGGATCACCTAAAAAAATGATAGGCCCCAGACCGTGTTTGTTGCCCTGATTCTTCACGGTATTGGTCGCGAAAGAACAGGAGTAAAATTAGTTTTAAGACTATTCTAAGTGATCCCTGTGGTCCTACTGAATAAATGAATTTTGATTTTGATTTTTGATTTTGACTTTGTATGATGAAGAACCTATTATCTTTTCAAGTTATATAATTTTTTTTTTGTTTTGGATTTTCATCATGCGATCAGTCGTGCCGACTATAAGTAGATGTGGTGAGTGTTTCTTAGCGTGGAGTGCGCTACTCCCAGCGGAGCCAGCACTTTCTTTTTAAGTTATATAAATAAATAAATAATGCTGGATTTTTCACACAGGGTCATCTAACCCCAAAGTAAGCAGAGCTTGTGTTATGGGTACTATAAGATGACTGATACACTACTTATATACTTTTTGTTCGTAAATACATACATAATATACATAGAAACAGCCAGACCCGAGACAAATATTTGTAGATCATACTACAAACATTGGTCCCGCCGCGGGGATCGAACCCGCAACCTTTTGCATCGCAGGCGGGCTTTCACCCACTGCGCCACAGAGGTCGTCAAAAATGTATATGTATTTATATATGTCTACCTGTAATGTTATATTGATTGTTCATTAAATAATTTGAATGTAGTCGGAAGATGGTTGAATTGGGCATATCATGATATGCCTAGGCATGTCGTTCAACGGCGCCATTTCAGATCTGCCCATAAAACACCCTCCTTAACAATCAAATATTTATTAGTTCAGTTTTATTAGTTCGGTTAGTTAGATCGAGTTAGTTAGGTTTTGTTAAAGTTCTATTTCATGATCTGCCTAGGCCCTAGGCATATCATGATAAGCCCAATTAAACCATCTGACGACGACATTACCAAGAATAACTACATAATAATTATGAATGATTGAATGAAATGAAAATTAAAATTTTTTTTTTTATTTATTTGTACGTTGTAAAACGTATTTTTCAGACCCTTTCCACAAACAAATATCCTTTTTTCTTTAATTTTCTGGAAAGAATGAATAGTAGGCACCTACTTGTATTCACTATCGAAATTCGATATATTCTATTATCTTGGAACAGATGTCGATAGGTACCTACTAGTCGATAGAGATCCGTAAAAATGTACTAACTACCTAAAACATTTTCACGGATCGGACAAGCGTTTTTTGTTCTTTATAAATCGGTTTGACAGTATTCTAAGAGCCTGTCCAGATGGAGCGTTTCACGCGCGAGTGCTTACGCGCGTAACAATTTATATTGCGTCCAGATGCCGCGTTTTACGTGCGTTCCTACGCGCGTTGTGTTTGGGAGGGACTCAGGGACATGGAGCCAGATAAAGGACGGTTGTGTTATGGCATGCATACTGTCGATGGAAACGTCGTAAAAATAGAAAATGGCGACAATTTCGAGCATCCAATTCAACGTAACACAAAAAAAATCAACTATTTCTTCCCAGTTCCTACGTTTTATGACTCTACTAGCTGCGCTCCCGCGGTGTAACCCGCGGTCCCTCGAGATTTTTCCGGGATAAAAAGTAGCCTATGTCCGTCCCTGGGATACAACCTTATCCATGCCAATTTTCGGCCTAATCTGTTCAGTGGTTTGGGCGTAAAAAGGTAACAAACAGACAAACAGACAGAGTTACTTTCACATTTATAATATTATAGTTTGAATTAGAATTAGAACAATCATATTCCATTACGTCTACTCTTTTTTCAACTTCGTCAATAAAATGTTCCGTATCGAAGTTATCACTCTCCATTCCGCACTGAATACGTCCACTCGCCACGGACACGCGCGTAGTACTGGACGCAGCAATGGCGCCGGAGTATCTCGACTCGCGCGGCGCACGCGCGTAAAACGCGCGAGTCGAGAGTCCCGCTCATTGCAAGCGTTTTACGCGCGAGGGCATCTGGACGGGATGTATGTAGCTCTAGTATCTCGAGAACGCGCGAGCGCTTACGCGCGAGTTGACACGCGCGTAAATCGCGCTTTCTGGACAGGCTCTAAGTGTATTTAAGTTATATTCGTTTCAGATAGTGAAGCGCTTTGGATTTTTCTGTGTCTCATCATTTCATTTCATGTTCGTTCAAGAGTAGATGGCAGATTCTTGACGGCTATCCAATGTGATAACGAATGAAGCATTGATCAATTTATATAGAGAATGAAAAAACCTTTTTAAAACTTTCGTGATTTGGTGACATAATTATTATTTTGAACCGGGTATTTATCACGTACCTTTTGTTATTTCCGAGAAGCGATTGAGATCACAAATTCACATGTCATTAAAAACTGTGCTTTTTATTCTACTATATTTTCAAGGTCTATAGATATTTTAGCAGCTACTGGCTTTTTGAAAAAAAAAATTAATTATAGTTAGACATGAACTGCGCTTCTACATGTTTCAAATTTACACTAAAACTAGTTGCGCCATCCAAAGGTCGATCCATAAACTCTGCAACCTCAGAGTTTATGGATCGACCTTATGCACAAGTCGCTGGCGCGTATACAACCTTATTCTATAAAATATTTGCTGGCGCAACCCTACACTTTTCCAGATTCTAGCACTTAATGTGCCTACCAAAGCCCTGTAAAATTGACAAATGCATCTAGGCCACCATTTATGCGCATCATAAAATCTTACCCAGACAGCGGCTTCGGCGCGTAACCATCTCAGCCATTAGACGAACGCCTGACCGACACGCCGGTCGCGGTCGCTGCGAACGGCGACCACGGCGTTGTTGTGCTTCGAAAGGTACACGTGGGTCTCCTGTCGCTGCTGCGTCCAGGCCTTGCCTCTCTCGCGGCTGTGGTTCTTACGCCATGACTCATTGTTGAACACTGCAACAATATTTGGTCCGTGAATATCGTACCTCGCTATTTTTAACTAAATATACCTATGAATCTAACAGGGTCATGCATGGAAGATATTCAATTCACTTAGATTTTTTACATTCGTATTTGTATGTACGTAAGTATGCCCTTCAAAACTTTGAAGCTGGTACAAATAACTAAAATTGTTTTATATTCTGTAACTAGCTTCTGCGCGCGGCTTCGCCCGCGTGGTACCAACATTTTGAATAGCCTATATGCTATTCCAGGTCACTATCTACGCCAATTCCAAGTTTCATCCAAATCGGTTCACTGGTTTAGGCGTGATTGATACACAAACATCCAAACATACTCACAAACTTTCAGATTTATTATATTACTAGCTGACCCGCGCAACTTCGTCTGCGCATTATTAGGAACAAAGTGGAGGAGTTTTGAGTGAATCGAGAGTACAAAATATAAAACTCCGTCGCATGATATAATATTTTTTTTTATATATGTTTCTCTCAAGAATTATTTAATAGACTAGCTGACCCGCGCAACTTCGTCTGCGCATTATTAGGAACAAAGTGGAGGAGTTTTGAGTGAATCGAGAGTACAAAATATAAAACTCCGTCGCATGATATAATATTTTTTTTATATATGTTTCTCTCAAGAATTATTTAATAGATAAAGGTAGGAAAAATCTTACCCAGATCTTGCAATGCTAGGAACAAAATGAATACGGTAATTGGTACAGAATCGCTGAAGCGAGCGCAGCGTATTTTTTTATAGCAAGAACTGTGTGGTTTTAAATTTCGAAATAAAATTATTAACTAATATTGCGTTATGTTTCTCTCAAATCCCATAATAGATAGAGGTAGGGAAAATCTTACCCAGATCTTGCAATGTTAAGAACAACACGATAGCGGCAACTGGTGTCAGATTTGCCGAAGCGAGCGGCAATACCTACCCGCGACTTCGTCAGCAATATAAAATATCGAAAACTCTAAGCAAAAATCTCCATTCAATTTTCGGAACTCAAAATGATCGATCTCCGCTGTGCCTCCGCTATAGTAGAAACGCCACCTAGGAGAAAAAGTATAAAGTAGATTTGACCTCGGCGATGTAGATGGCGTTCTAACTAAAGCCAAGGAAAATTATTTTAATATCAAAAAATCATAACTTCGGAGTTCGGATATATTGATGGGTGGGAACACACATGTTACATGTTTATCATTAATTTTAAAATAATTTATTATGCAAAATACAAAAAAAAACTAAAAAATTTAGAGTGCAAAAAGTGGCTCCGGGCGGTCACCCATCCTTATTATGACCGCGCCCAGGGTTGCTTAACTTTTTTCCCCATACAAACTTGCAACCCTTATTTTCCCGCCCCCTTATGGTAATTAACAAAAAAAAGTAGCCTATGTCTATCCCTGGGGTATACTCTTTATCCATGCCAAATTTCAGCTTAATCGGTTCAGCGGTTTGGGCGTGAAAAGGTAACAAACAGACAGACAGACAGACAGAGTTACTTTCACATTTATAATATTAAGTATGGATTAGGATAGGATATACGATATTTTGAAATAACAGCAACATAATGTCACATCAGAACACTACTCCCAGGTCCTACGTCCTAGCGGAGATACAAATACTGTCTCTGTCACAGATCGATTGAAAATGTCGTCGCATTGCTTGGGACTCAATGTATGAAGTTTAATATTCAGATTACGCAGTGCTACTCGTATACAAATCGCGCTAAATAGTCATTCGTCGCACGTGATTCATAGTCATTAACTATCTATCTATCTGTTTCTATTCTATTTTCTACTTGTGTTTTGCTTAAGACTGCAGATTTCGCATTGAGTGGGACACTACGACTGAATATCATTCAGGCCGCTAGTTGAACGGCCCCGATTAATAAACAGGCTAGCTTTAAGCTACGGCTACATTAAGTTGTCTATGACATAACAATATACAAGAGTATAGAATATTCGAGGCAGACGGATTAACATCGCAAAATTAGTTTCACGTGGTTTCACGAAATCAATGCATGCATTGTGATATTGTCAATGACAATTGTCATGCAATACAGTTGATTTCATATCAATTTCAGCTATAGCTAGGTATTTATCAGATATAGTACATTATCATATACATAAACAACATAATATTTATAATAGCAATAGTCCTAAACATTTTAATATTTTACATTTATTTTTTCCACGACACAGGCTTTGCCTAGTGTGGGGTCCATTGTAATTTGTTCCTATAATTATACTTAAGTGTCCTATGTAATTTAACAATGTTTATGAAATAAATTATCTTGTCTTATCTTATCTTATATAATTTCTTGAAAACATTCTTATTCTTGTGCAGTTCCTTCGCATTTCACCCTTATATCACTCAAGAACCCAAGTTCTCGCCGATACATAGAGACCTCCTTGTTGATCGCAGGCGGTGACGACTGAGTTGATTGTTTTGTGGGTACATTTTAGCGTAGAATTTAAATTCTTAGTTAGTAGTTTAGAGGTAGAACTTTATGCCCAAAACCAAGTAACACGTGCTCTTAACGGTGAAGGAAAACCTCATGAGGAAACCAGTTACCCAGTACTCTTATAGGCGGTGATGGGCTTGCAACCTGTCACGTATGGAATAACTTCTGCAAAATGTGGTCATGTATCAAACATGTATTTGGACATGCCTCTGACTACCCCCTTTAGACATCTTTAAAGGATCTGGAATAGGTACATAAAAAGATCTGAGAGAATGTCTATCGTGCCTTGGGGATACAGTTGGGACCCCGTTGTTACTAAGCAATTAATTTAGATCTAAGGGAACATGCCACTCGCAACTCAAATACTTGTTTTGCAAATCGATCAATGAACGTTGCAAGTTTTGCCCATTGCCGTGCAACCTAGATGAGACGTCGCTTTTGGGAAATACGTTTTAGATCTATCTATCTATCTATTCAGCCCGGTTGCACCCACTGCTGTGTATAGGCCTCCTCTTTATATCGCCACTCTTCTCGGTCCTGTGCAGTCCTTTCCCACGCTTTCCCAGCTACATTAACGATGTCATCCGACAATCGGGCGGGTGGTCTGCCTCGTGGTCTTTGTGCATCTCTGGGCCACCATTTCGTATCGTACTATAACCTTTCAAGGTTGAAATAGCTTACATCGATTGGAGAAAATGCACCGAGAAATAATAAATAATGCTGGACATTTCACACAGTATCATCTAGCCCCAAAACTAAGCAATGCTTGTACTATGGAAACCAGATAACTGATATAGAAACACCAGAGATAAATTATTTGCAGATCATACAAACATTTATCCTGCGGCGGGGATTGAACCTGCAACCTTCTGCGTCACAAGCAGGCTTCCACCCACTGCGCCACAGAGGTCGTCAATTAAGGGAAAAGCTTGTTTTTTTACGTTTTTATCTTAAAACACTTTCCTCATACATTTGGGATGCAACATGGTTAATAAGTTAGTTGTCATAAGTCAAAATGTGTTAAAAAATGACCTAAGTTTTCTTTCCTCAAAGGTTTACAATAATTAATAGTACATTACGATATTAGTGCGTAAAGATGGTTATAACATGCGAGGCGGAATTTCAGCCCGAGCCGCAGGCGAGGGCGTAATTGAGCCGAGCATGTTATAACCAATACGCACGTATATCGTACGACGTTTTTTAACACATTAGCGAGGAAACAGAAAAAAAAAACATTTAAATAAACTCAATCTGTGAATGCAAACTGTTACTTTCCCGCCATTTTAACAGCGCGCTAGCGCTGCCTACTGACTGGCGCCGCGCGGCGATTAGTTCTCCTTTGAATAGCAACAGCGCGCTGCTCACTAGCTGGAGGCACGACTCCAGCTCGGCGGCGATCAGTTCCATATTTGAAATGACAAATAATGCTGTTATGGAATTTGTATGGACTATAACATAACTATTTGCTTTGATAACACACGCGTTTGTTATGACCCGCTTTACATATCTAAAACCGGTGGAATTACATCAGCTTTACGAGCAAGGGTGTTAAAAAATCAATTTACAAATTCATTCAATCAAACTATAGGTAATAGTTCTGTCCAGTAGGTAAAGTCGTTACTATTTACTAAATAAAGGCAGGTTTTTAATAATATTAGGTAATGCGTTATAAATTGTGCAATTGTTTAAATAAAGTTCAGTTCGTGGTATTTTAGGGAGTACAATCCTATCGGCATTTCTTGTACCTATTACGTGAATACAAATTAATTGGATTGCTCGTAGGAACAGGTATATAATAAATAAATAATATAATAAAAGCTTTATTTAGAAACTTACACTAATTTTACCTACACTTACAATTATTTTCTATCAACTAACTATTTATTCTTCTATAGCCTATTATATATAAATGTTAACAATTTTTTTTTCTTATTTCTATGTATCAGTGTAAGAACCGCGTTCTGCGGTAAAAGCCTCCTCCGATTGCTTCCACTTTTCCCAGTCCCTGTTCTGCTCCATGTCTTTCCAGCAAGTTTTGCTAGATCAGGAACAGGTATATAACTGTTTTTTTTAACAAAAATCGCTGCCTCAAAAATGAACATACATGGGAGAGTGAGCAGTTTCAGGTCCATAAACAAAGGCTTGCAGGATTCCCATGGCAATATGCCTACAGTATTGATTTCAATTATTAAACAAATAATATACTTAATGTTGTTTTTAAGAAGAGAGTTAATAGGCACCTTCTGGGTAGGCTCACTCCATCGTAGACCTCATTCTTGCCTATGTAAGTTTCGTGGTCCAGAGTTCATCATAAAAAAAAACACATTTATACTGAGCTGCATTTCTGTAGTAAACAGAGAAAACAGCAAACTAAATTTGCTTTTTTTTATCTGACGTAGGCCAATTTATTAGTTGTAGACATTTTTTACTACTTACTTAAAAATTGTGATAAATAAAAAAATGACAAAACAATCATGAAGACACTTTCATTAGAGGTCCTGCATGATATAAGTCTCCGCTTAGGTACTATCATGTTTGTCTCCCGCACCAAATATAATAATAATAATAATAAATAATGCTGGACATTTTTCACACAGCATCTGTACTTAATAATTGTAAACTCATTGAACAAGTAAATCATCTTGTGATCGATAATTAGAGCTTTAATTAAGGTTCGTCAGAAACTAAGCAAAGTTGTCATTCCATTCCCAATCCTTTTTGATTTACCTATATAAATCTCTAGCAAAAAGTTTATCGGTCATAGGATTGGATGGGTCTTGTTTAGGTTGCTATCGAAGAAATCAACATTTTCGGGATCTTTGAGATCACACAGCCTTTGAAACTATAAATGCTAGAACTCTCTTTTTTACGTATTTTTTCATTTTAGTCCAAAATCTGATCAGTTAAGTTTTCTTTAATGAAAAGAAAAAGATCTAAAACACCTCTATTTTATTTTATTTTTGCCTTCTGCTTTGACCGAATATAACTTGTTATCTTGAGACTTTCATTGAAAAATATTTCAAAGTCAATGCTTAGATTTGAATAAAAAATGTTTTTATGTTTTTTTATCTAAAATCGTAATCCAAACTGTTTCACAAACGTATACAAAAATATATTTTTTTTCATTTACAAGTACAAGTACAAGCTTTGCTTAGTTTGGGGCTAGATGATGCTGTGTGCAATGTCCAGCATTATTTATTACTATTATTTGATCTACCAATATGGATTGATACCCACCCTAGAGCAGGGTCGTTCCTCCTTATTAACAGACTTCAAAAATACCTCCTTTTTTAAAGTCGGTTCTCAATTCGACTACAATATGTTTTTTTTTGTATTTTGTTACGCGATAATTCCGCCAATTTACCGATTTTCAAAATTATTTTTTGTTTGAAAGGGTGGTCCCATATAAATTTATTCGAGGTAGCCCCATATTAATATTATTCCTAAGAGATTGATTGGTAGTTTTCCAGTAAAGATCAAAAAAACCTCATTCTCACTACGCCCTGAGTCACGCCGCGCTCTAAGTCAAACATAGATCTCGGGTTTTTTTAGTTTTTAAAACGCAATTATCTTGAAATACCTACTTGAAGTTCTCCAAAAACTGATTTGTGGCAACACTGTTAGATAAGATAAGGAATGTATGAGTACTGAGTATGTAAGAGGAAGTCTGAAAGTGGCGCCTATTTTCAAAAAGGTGAGGACTGAGCATTGACTTAGACTAAAAATACAGGGTAAAATCTGAAAATCGTATATTTTTAGTTCAATCACAAAAAAACAAGGCCTAATGCAAGAAAGGGGTTCGATATTTGAAAGGGAGTTAACCATTGCATATGAAAAGGCTTCATTGGAACAATCTTAAGTAATAAACTTTTTAACTAAGTTAATAAACTTTTATGATGTAAGTATAGTTTTCGATTTGTGACGAAAAATAAAAAAAATATCCCCTTCTCATGTACCTAATAACTTTGGTTTATATATGTTTGCGTTATACGTACCAACTTAGGCCTTTGTACGGAACCCTGGGCGGGCGAGTCCGACTGAAACTTGTTAGTTTTTTTACTTTATGAAACCAAAAAAGAGCGTCGCGAGATTAGCAAGTCCTAAGTTAAGTTCAACATTTTTATGAGGATGACCGTTCATTTTTATGGACTAAGTAACTAAACTATGCTCGAAATTTTACATATAGGTATTTGGACTCAGTTACTAATCTTCAAATACAAATATTAAAACTTGCCTCCTTTAATGTCAACAATCTTCACGCGATCCTGATATCTGAGTCATTTCTTAAGCCTTGTCTTTCCTCCACGTCATATTCGATTCCAGGATTTACACTAATACGCAACGATCGGATCGGCAGCCGTTGTGGTGGTGTTGCAATTTACCTACGTTCCCATTTTTCCTTTTCTGTTGTAAGTGTGTCTGCACAGCCACCACCATCAAATGCCGGCGAACATCTTTTTATAGAGGTTGCTTTTTCTCACACCAAAGTTCTTGAAACTTTGGTGAATGTCAACTTTTTATGAATGTCAACTTTTTCTCCTCCTTTGAAAATCTTCTGGAAGACTTTATGCCCTCATATCAACATACCATTATTATGGGAGATTTCAACACATGCCTACTGAAACATGATCATCGTACTGTTCATTTCGAGTCCATTATTAATTCCTGTAACTTACATATTCTCCCCCTTGGTGCTACCCATCACTTTCCTAATTGTGTCCCATCTCTTCTAGATCTAGTATTAGTCTCTTCACTTCAACATGTAGTCAAACATGGCCAGTGCTCTGATGCCTTTTCCTATCACGACCTTATTTTCTTATCATATAAAATTCGTTCCCCCAAACCCAAACCAAAAATACTTCTGCAGCGTAATTTTAGTGGTATGGATGTGGAGCAACTGAAATCAGATGCTCAAGCTATAGATTGGACTCCAGATACTGATGCATCATCTATTGATGATCAAATTGCTATTTTTAACTCTACTATCACGCAGTTATACGACATCCATGCTCCTATCCGAGCAACTAAAATTAAGCACCAACCAGCACCTTGGTTTACAGACGAAATTAGGCAATTAATGCGGAAAAAAGTAGCTACGAAAATAAAATACAAACTGAACGCTAGTGACACCAATAAAGAAAAGTATTATCGTGCTCGGAATCGCTGCAATAGGGTGTGTAGGGATGCACAACGGCGCCATATTTACGCCTCTGTTTCTAACAAAGATTCAGCTAAAGTCTGGAAATTTTTAAGATCACTTGGGGTTGGCAGCTCCTGTAAGGAATCTATTCCTAAAGATATTGACTTTGACGCTTTAAATAAACATTTTCCTTCTTCATCCAATATTAACTTGGATGATAAAACTAACACTTTAATCAATCTTTCTTTTGTGCCAACTCCAATATTCTCCTCTTTTGTTTTTAGTCAATTCACCGCATGTGATGTCAAGAAGAGCATTCTATCTATCTTATCCAATGCTATGGGTGGCGATAGTATAGGTCGGAGTATGATTGTCCCATTAATTGATGAAATTCTTCATATAATTTGCCATATTCTGAACTTCTCAATATTATCGTGCTCCGTACCATCTGTATGGAAAGAAGCTTACATCATTCCGCTTCCTAAAAAATCTAAACCTGATTTTCGTCCAATTTCTATCCTTCCTTTCCTTTCCAAAGTTCTTGAGCGTCTCGTTCACAATCAGCTAAGTTTCTTCCTAAATTCTAATAACATTCTCAATAATTTCCAATCTGGTTTTCGCCCCGGTCATAGCACCGTTACATCACTTGTTAAGATCACAGATGATATAAGATTGGGGATGGAAAATGGTCAAGTGACAATTTTGACATTGCTGGATTTCAGTAATGCATTTAATACCGTAGATTTTGACGTTTTACTTGGTATACTACGCTCTCTTAACGTATCTCCATCGGTGGTTGACTGGTTTCGCAGTTATCTGCTCGGACGCCGGCAGCGGGTAAGAGTCGACGATGCTTACTCATCGTGGTGCGACACGACAGCCGGTGTTCCGCAGGGTGGCGTTTTATCTCCCCTTTTGTTTGCACTTTTTATTAACTCGATTTCAAATCATCTCACTTCTTCCTACCACCTTTATGCAGACCATCTCCAAATATACACGCAAGCCTCTATAGACGACCTTTCTGATGCAATAACATGCATTAATTATAACCTATGCTCCAATGACTAGAATAAGTCATTGGAGCAAAGCCTACGGATTGCAAATAAATCCTACTAACACGCAGGCCATTGTGTTGGGTAGCTCTCGTACCATAGTTAAAATTAATTGGCAGTCACTCCCTCAAATTCTGTTTGAGAATGTAATAGTTCCTTTCTCTAATACTGTTAGGAACCTTGGTGTGCTAATGGACAGTTCCATGACGTGGAAGCCGCATCTTCAGTCGGTAAGTAGAAGGCTGTTTGCTTCATTCAGTTCACTTAGGAGGTTACGTAATTTTCTACCAACGGCCACTAAAATTACGCTTGCACAATCTCTCTTGCTCCCAATTCTTGATTATGCTGACTCCTCTTATCTCGATATAACGGAGGAACAACTCAATAAACTTGAGCGGCTGCAGAATGTCTGCATTCAGTTTATTTTCGGACTTCGTAAATTTTATCATGTTTCAGAATATCGCTCTAAACTGAAATGGCTTCCCATCCGCCATCGTAGGAACTCCCATATTCTATCGCTTCTCTTCAACATCCTCCGCAATCCCTCTACTCCTGGTTATCTGAAGGAGCGTTTTGAATACCTCCGTGATGAGAACCCTCGTACTCTCCGCTCCTCAGAAAACCTCCTTCTTAAAACTCCTTTGCATAGAACTAGTTTCTATGCTGACTCTTTTACTGTTCAAGCTGTCCTACTCTGGAACGCTCTGCCGTTGATTATTAAAAAATCTTCTTCGCCTGATGTATTTAAAATACGATTGAAAAAATATTATTATTATATTACAAGTATTATTATTATATATACTATATACTACTATTGTTATTTCTATATATATATATATATACTCTTATATATAAGTATTATTATATATTTTATATTTTTAGATGGGTACCTTTGGTTATTGTTAATGTGTCACTATATTTATTTTCTGTTATATTGTTAAAAATTTTGTTGTTATGTTAAGTTTAGGTTTAAATTGTTACTTTATTTTTGTTAGCACGCCATTTATACCTTTTCAACAACACGTTGGTTAGCAGGTAGAAAATGCCTTCGGCATTATGCTCGCCAATTGTGCAAATTTTTATGTAAATTTTGTGCAATAAAGTATTTAAATAAATAAATCTGGCTGGATCCAATAATTCTGAATTGTAAAATCTATGTTTCACTTGTTTATGTATGTATACCTGGTGTGTACCTAAGTATATTTAATAATTTTTATTTAAGTAGTTTATATTATAATAAATATGTAACTTGTTTTATTTAACTATTATTGTATAGGTATTTATAGTATCTAGGTATGTATTATATTTTTATTTAGTTTATTTATTACATATACATCTATATATATATATATATTATTAGATAATAGATTAGGCAACTCTTAAGTTCCTTTAATTTTTTGCACCCGTTCAATCTTCCATGCATTAACACTCCTCTCCATCCAAAGGTTGCCTGGAAGAGATCGCTTCTCAGCGATAAGGCCGCCCATTGTGCATTGTATTATGGTTCTCTTTTCCACTGTTTTTTGTAGTTATAAGGTGTGCATTGTACAATAAAGTATTTTCATTCATTCATTCATTAAAAAGCGATAGTAATAAGTTGATGACCAATAAGACGAAGAGGTGATTGTACGTGGGGAGAGTGGAGATTGAATATATCTATGAGTATGTGTATCCTCGGCCAGATTCCAAGGACAACAAAACGAAGTTGCTCGCATTGAAAACGCTTGGAGGAGCTTCTGGTCGAGTCTGATGAAGGGCGAGGAGTCCGACTCATAGACCACATACGAAACTCGATACTACGCTCAAAAACAAAAATAGCAGACGTCATCCACAAAGCTGCAAAACTAAAATAGGACTAGGCGGGACATGTGGTTCGGATGCCGGACAATCTTTGGGCTAAAATAACAACAGATTGGGCCCCAAGCACCAGGCGGCGTCGCAGCAGACCCCGGAGAAGATGTCGGGACGATCTCTACAGTCATGCAGATGACGGGCCCGGTTTGGTTCAAGATCGAGAGGTGTGGAGAGAGGGGAGGGAGGCCTTGGCCCTGCAGTGGGACGAAGCAGGTTTAAAATAAATAAATAGTACATAGGTATCTATGGAACTTATGGAAGTATGAATGAGAATGTTGTGAGGAGTCACTACGGGCTCGATTTTGATAAAAATCGAGCCCGTAGTTTTTTTTTTGGATGTTCTATCTAATAACAAACAAATAAACTTACTCCAAAATAAATAGGTATGGGTTTTCAACGCGGCATGTATTGTCTTGCAGCTAGAGGCAAACGATACATTTGATTAAAAACTTGTATAAAATTGATCAAAAAGATTGTATAAAAACTAAAATTTAGGACAGTGTCAACATTTTTCCATACCTTGTCTTTAGATTTTTTCCTCAGAGGGTAGTCGAAAGGACTCTCCTTGTATATTTCTACCCAGACTCATTATAATATTTCGACAGAATTGATTATCAGGTTTACTACTAAAAATATAAAACGAAAAGTTTCAACATTTTTAGATTAAAGTACCTAATTAATATTTTTCCAATATTATAATATAAAAAATACTAATACATCTTCGTCCTTGGGCTTTCGTGGCTGACTGATAGAGCTACTGACCCTAAAGAAACATGAAACTTGGAGCAATGACCTTATAAAACTAAAAAGATCATTGACTTGGAGGGTACATTCCTAATATGATGTAGGCAATGTAGGAGAACATTAAAAAGGAATTTTAGAAATTTTACCCCTACGGGATCCAGATTTGTATGAAAATTCGTGTTCATAATTACTATGTCTATAGGTACTAATATTGTAAAGAGGAAAGATTAATTTGTTAGTTTGAATTGAATAGGCTCCGAAACTACTGGACCGATTTGAAAAATTCTTTCCCAATTACAATCCTACATTATCCCTGATATACCTATATTTTACCTATATTTTATCCCGGGAAAGTGAAGTTTTCCGGAGGGACAGCGGGTAACACCGCGACGGACAGCTAGTCTACTATATAAGAATAAGTCGGGTTTTCCTTCCTGACGCTATAACTCTAAAACGCACGAACCGATTTCCACGGTTTTGCATTTGTAAGAAAGGTCTCGGGCTCCGTGAGGTTTATAGCAAAGAAAATTCAGGAAAAATCTGGTGGCATCTGGTGGCGAAACGGAGTTCGCTGGGTTTGCTAGTTTCTTATAAACATGAAACATAGAAATAATATTTTCTAATTAACTTAATAAAGTCTGCATAAAAATAATCTCAAAAATACCCGTATAAGGGGTGAAAGCCGTGTTAAGGTTTATGGGAACTTTTGAATGCGTGATACATTTGCTTGAAACTGTGAATAAAAATTTTGCAGTTTTCTAATAAAACGTTGGTACTTAAATGAGTTAAAAAAGAAACCAGGGGTGGTTTTCAAAGGGGCTGCAAGAGGGTGCTTAGGTTCCTATGGTAACTATAAGTTCTTCAAACATGATACTTGGAGGGTTTTCTTTTATCCCTGGGGAGAATTATTATTGTTTTAGCCCCCTCGCAGACTGCAGACTTTCTATCGGCCGATAGTTGAGACGGGCTATACTTCTCCATACTCATTATGTGACAAAGTATAATCTATCTCAACTATCGGCCGATAGAAAGTCTGCAGTCTGCGAGGGGGCTTAGGGATGCTCAGAATGTTTCATTAAACTCAGCTGACAATCTTACTAATAAGGTGTAAGTACCACCTTATTTTTGTTTACGGCTTAGGTTATTCTTGTCATAGAAGAATTCCGCACCTCAGTAATTTTTTTACCCTTTTTCATACTTTTAGGGGTGGAATTTTTTTAATTTTGATTACTGATTTGAATTAAAAAAAATCCTGTCTGAAAATCCGTTTGGCTATAATAAAAAGCTTACCAAAGAATGACGAGTCAAGTTAGCCGGCATATCTAATAAAATAAAATGTAAAATAATAGTATGAAGCCTTACATTATAATTCGCTTCAATTTTTATTAAGGGCAGAACACGATAAAAAATATCGTACAAAAAACATATCACCCCTGATATCATAGACTACTTACATGTACTTATCATAATAATCTCAAAAAAACCATATTATTATGTAATAAAAAACTGAACATGCACAATGTAGTACGATTATGTAGACTTAAAATAAGTTTTTTTTGAAAAAAAAATTCAATAAGTACAAGCTTTTACTGGATTACCGTGATATGATTGAACTCACCGATGTCAGTACAAAATTTCATTTCAATCAACCTATTTTCTGAGGAGTTCTGTTCTCCATCATCGGATCAGCTCGCAGTCATCATATTTCAAATTAGTAGATGAAACTTGACCGATCAAACTAGTTAAAAAAAACTGTATTTCAGGAGCCAGTGGCTTCTCCAAAATGAGTATTAACTAAAAATTATTTATGTCTATAAAAAAGTTAGTTAAAAACTTTTAAAAATGTAAATAGGCAGCGAGCTATCAAAATAATAGGTACGTTGCGGAACACTTACAAGTGGTTTGCGGAGAAGAAAGATTAATGAGCATAATGAGTTTCAATCCGAAGGTCGTGGGTTCAAATCCCGGCCGTGCATAAATGGATTTTGTGTTTCGTAAAAATACCTATGTGTTCTAATCTAAACGGTGAAGGAAAACATCGCGGAGGAAACCCGTTAGTATTATTATAGGCGGCGATGGGCTTGTAAGCTGTCACTTATGGAATACCTACTAACTTATGCAAAATGTGGGCATGTATCAAATAAGTATATTTGGACGTGCCTCTGACTAACCCCTTAGGCATCTTCAAAGGAATACATAAAAGACCACACCTTGGAGATACCTATAGTCGTGATCCTGTTTTTTTACAAATAAACCAAATAAATTCAGTATTATCGTATTATTTACATTTCGCTTTTAAGTACATATCCAGTACTTTTATCCAGTTTCCCATTTCATTTATAGTCTCACTCAACCAAAGTTTTCCATTGACCTCCCTCGCTAGACAAAATCAATGCAATGATCTTTAAATAACACCCGACAGTTACATAATTCATTTATTTATTTATTTATTATTTACTTTAATTAACATGGAAGACCCAATTACATTAATTAAAGAGAACAGATAAGAAGCAATATTGAAAAATAATCATAAAATTGCTTAAATAAATCAGAATTAAAATAAATTAAAGTCACTTCAGTATCATATAAAACACACACAATTTAAGGTAATTATCACAATTAATTAAGAAAGACACTCACAGAAATACAAACATGGAATCAATATTTTGGACAAGCTATCAGTGAATAGGTCGCGGTTGGGTCAGGGTTGGAGTCGAGAAGAGCGTTGAGTGCAGTGAGAGCGCGCGGGACGGGGGAATTGGCTCGAGCCACCGTGCGGCAGAACGGCACTGCAAACAACTTGTGCTTCCGACTCCGGCAATAATTGTCAGGAACGTACAGTCGACATGACTGCACACTGCGATATTGGTGAATATCCGAAATCACGAGTACGATACAACACCCAGATTCAAAACAAATAGCAGATCATGCAAACATTTGTCTCGCTGCGAGAATCGAACATGCAACTCTTGCGTCTCAGTCTTAGCCGAGCAATGCCCCGCCATGTCACCGAGGTCGTCAATCAGTCGAAGTGAAAAATGGAAGTTTAACCTGATCGCACACTTGTCCGCGCCGTACGCGCCGCAGCCATTTTTCTATACAAAAATGCTGATGCTGTCAGAAAATGCAGCTCGCTTCTGACGTCAGCAGCATTTTCTCTATTGAAAAGACAGTTCGGCGCGTTCGGCTCTGCTGGACTATGCGACCACCCTAAATAAGAGAAAACTACAATTCACAAAAGCAAAATACACACAAGTTATTTGTTGAAAAATAATAATTATTATTATTTATTAATAATCTGCATGTGCATGTCTCGGGCTATTGCCCGTGATGTCCAACTGCAGAGCAAGGGCCTCTTTTCTTTTTTTCCCACTCCACTCATTATGAGCTAATGTGGTCCAATCAGGAGAGTGAGAGTCAAGTCGGATCCAACACTCAAAAAAGGTTGTGGGCACACCCGAAAATCGGCCAAGTGCGAGTCGGAACATGAACTAGCTCATGATCTATTATTAAACTAAGTACATAAGTACATAGAGTTTTTTTTTAATAAGTTATCTTTGTCTATAGATTTAATCAGACGTTTCGCTAAAATAATGTCTGGTAACCGGAACAAACTTAGTTCAAAAAAATTTCGCAAACATGAGAGTTCGCCATTTCTGCAAACATTGCGAATTCTTCGTAAGTAGAAATTGTTAAAGTTTTATGTTATTATTTCGTTATTTCACATCATATTCATCGCGAAGACCTGTTCTTTACGATGAGTGTATCGTTTCGCCAATTCCAAAACATAAACAAACATAGGTACATTAATTATCGAGATAAGAAATGACGTCACCGGACGGTTCGGCGGCGTGTTTACATTGAGTTCATGTTTCAATTGTGTAATAGATCTTGCCTTGTTTTGTAAAACAATGCTACAATAATATGAAACAATAAATCTTAGTGAACATGTAAATAAAGAGCCAGTTATAAAAGAAATAAGTTGAGATGTGTCAAGGAATAATAAAAATCCACGCGTGAGTCACCCCATTGTACAAGTTTCGTGAGGGTGGGTTCGGCTAGTTAATATTTTTTTTGTTAGAAATAGTTAATAAATTTTGTTAGGATATTGGTGTCATTTTAGCTTAATTGAATTCTGGATTCTTTTATTTTTATATGTTATATATAGTTATATTAATAGTTTTTGTCCGCGCGGACGTTGTGTGTACGTTGCGTGCCGTTGCGCGGACAGGCGACGTAATGACGTTGCAACGCGATCAGCAGCGGCCGGACAGGCTAGCTAGATCATTTTTTCGTATAATTCATTTGAATTTTCATGTTTTTAAAATGCATTTCTAAATGTGATCTATTTTGTAGTAACATTTTGGTTTGGTCTCTAGTTTATTCAAAATATATCAAACATCATTGTATGAGTATTGCATTGAATTACGTATCGGTGTAAAATTCATGCACAATCGAATAACGGGAATAGCCTACAACACAAGCGTGGAGCATTCATAATACGAGTAAATACATCCGACCAAAAACAATTCATGTAAAATTGCTGGCCAAGACTTGTTAGTTCTATAAGTAAGAATGCTTTCACTGAAAAAAGTAGTTCTTCCTACTAGCTACATGGCTCTACCATGCCCCTAGCTTAGCTCCTGTTTGTATTGCACATAAAAGTGTGGTTTCCTTTCTCCTTGCAGCAAGCGCTCGTGGTCGTGCTTGCTTAGACGTTCTTGATAGATCGTCGAAGTTAAGCAACGTTCGAAACGGTCTGTAAGTGGATGGGTGACCGCCAGTGGCATTTTCATCTGAGCGCTTCCGTGCTTCGGAGGGCACGTTAAATTGTCGGTCCCGGCTATTTAAGTCGTTAAGCCATGACGGAGGCCTTTAGGCGGCCTAAAAACTCCGTCACCAGAGTTGGCCACTGACTCATACGAACTTACTTACTTTACTTACTTGCTCCTTTTGGCGCACGCAGTAACTGTCATTTTGAAAGTATGAAAAATAATGTATGCAATGTAGGTAAAAAACTTCAACAATAGAAATTAACTCAACACAATAAGACAATGTTCCTACGAGTAGGCGGAGTTACCTCTTTATAAAATCGATCTGTAATTATTGGAAACTGAACTCAGTTTCCAATAATTACTATGCGCCAAAATACAACATAGCCGAGTTTTTAAAAAACTCGTACAGTACAATCGATTTATACCCCAGTAACCGGTTTGAAACACACAAGACTACTACGAGTATTACACGCACATATAAGTTACACACACTCACTTTTTTCAGGAAATGTCTAGTAAGTACTTATGTCTATTGTATTAATTTTATTTATTGATTTATAAAACATAAAAATATTTACACGAAAAAATAAACATGAAAATACGTACGTAATTTAATTAAACTAAAGATAAAAAACAGTGTTCAAATCACCGACCGCAGGTAACGTGCCCAAAAGGCTGGCGGCATTACCTCGTTGGATGGCTAAATTAAATAAATTTATTAAATAAATTTATTGATTAAATACTAAACAATGAATCAGTATACATTCGGATTTACCATTAAAATTGTTGTTTTTAACACAAAAATGTACAAAGTTTCTAAAGATAAAGATAAGATAAAGATAAACGGTCGTTTCTGATGTAAAAAATGTAATGTTAAAACATCAAAAACAAGAAGCACATTTTTTTGCTCATTTGTTGGATTCATAAATTATGAAAGTCAAAGATTAGGGGCAAAAAGAGATAAGATTTTACTTATATTTTTTATGGATATTCCAAGTCGCTAAAATAAGAAATTTCTCCAATTTAATTTCCACTTACCTTGTCTCTTATTAGCCTGATCTCTCTCCTCACTTTTTACCGCACCACACATGTAGCAACCGAGCCACATTATTCCAAGTCGTTAACATAAGAAATTTTCTCAATTTGTGTCAACATAATTTCCACTAACCTTGTCTCTCTATAACCTGATCTTTCTCCTCACTTTTTACCACACCACACACGTAGCAACAGAGCCACATGTAACTTTGTCGAAAATATGGCAACTATCGCTCGGCGGGAGCGATGCGACTTCATTGGGAGACGGCAGCAGCCGGTCAAGTTCATCTCGCCGGCAAAATGGGCGCAACAGGTTGCAATGATGCGCTCCACCCACTCCCGGGCTAGGGTTGCTTACCACGCTAACTTTACCCCCTCGAGGTGGTAGCTACACAATTAAATCTATGACTTGGAGGTTATAGCTTGCCATTGGTCATTTGTGTTCGTCTCTATTTTCAATCTATTATGGAAAAACAAACAGATGCCCTTAGAAATAGTTATTTTTAGTTTTGGTGGGCTAATGCCTAGGCAGCCCTAGAGTGGAACGTTCCCTCCCCTTCGACCTTGGAACCAGTTTTCACGGCTGCGCGTCGATGTATGTTCATAGTAAAAGTGAAGCTGCTGCGACTAATAAGCAAATCAAATATGTATGTACAGGTTAGGTATACATCGTTCTGCAAAAAAAAACAATACAGGATTTGGAAAAATGAGATAACGCTTGAAAGATTTAGGACTCCTATTTTCATAAATCATAATATTATTTTCATATACACCGCTATTTTGTAATTACCAAAAAAAAATTAAACATGATCTCGGTGTCTGTTACTGATCACATTTATGTAGTTAAAACTCAAAAAAAGAGAAAAAAAAATTATAACCTCAAAAGGAGACGAGACGAGTCAGACATGGATTTATGATAGCTACTGCGGTTTTACTGACTGGGGATGATACGAGAACATAGTTCGAATGAGAGTCTGTACGCGATTGTTATTTAAAGTACTTATTTGTACAGTTTTCATAAAATTTTGTTCGGTTTTGGTCGACTACAATCCTCGATAACTTTGTGATAGTTAAATAAAAAAAAGTTCTGACCATGCCATTATCATTTTCTGCATCTGCTGCAACTGTCCTTAAATTTTTTTTGGTAGTCATAAAATAGCGGTGTATATTATAACATTCCTTGTTTTATTAAATATGATGTGGTATATTAAATATGATAGCCCAGAGATGCTCAAAGACCACGAGGTAGACCACCCGCCGGATGGTCAAATGACATTGTCAATGTGGCTGAGAAAGCGTGGGAAAGGACTGCGCAGGACCGAACAGAGTGGCGTTATAAAGAGGAGGCCTATACCCACCAGTGGGTGCAACCGGGCTGATTAGATAGATAGATATTAAATAAATATATAAAACAGAATTCGAGTGCCACAAACTTATCTAAACCGGTGGCAAAAATAGGTACTAGAGAAGTTTACTTTTAATTTTTTTCTGCCAACACCAAATGCGAAAACAGCCCCCCCTCATCAGTTCAGATAAGTTGTGCCACTCTACCAAAACGGACGACACTACAAAACGAGAAAAGGGACGTGCCCACAGATAATCTAAATAATGTTTTATCAAAAATCACCAATCGCTTTACTTTATTACTTCCAAAGTGAATGTGGGTGGATAAGAAACACTCGACTTATTTTTGGCTCTTTGGCGGCCGCTACCATGTTATACATTGGACGAATAAGAACTTTATTGCTATGAAGTTACATCTCTATTTTATTTACACTTCTGCTTGGTGTCAAATCCCACTTAAAATAATAAATCTGAAAGTTTGTGAGCATATGTTTGGATGTTTGTGTTTCAATCACGCCTAAACTCATGGATCGATTTGGATGAAACTTGGAATAGGTGTAGATAGGTGTAGACTCTGAGTAGCATATAGGCTATTCAAAATATTGAATAGCCTATATGCTATATGCTAAATAACAGACATGACTTCTCAACTGATAAGATGCACCATGCTAAGGGAAGAGGCACACACACACACAGTACAGATGTATAAGTATTGTAGACAGATGATATTAGTAATTTGTATGTATTAGGCACAACAGACGTGTTCTCAGTTTATTTTAGTGAATTAATAAATATAGCTTACCTATACCTACTTCAATCTGTTTTCCGCTTTGAACTATCACCATCAAACTTTGTTCAACAAAGGATAATTGAGGGATGGAAGTGTTTAGGCAACAACTCGCGTCGGTGCTACGGCGTAGCTTGAGAGTTACGCAGTGATCTGCGTAGCTCTCTCAGCGTAGCACTTTGCTATCATGAACATAGTTATATGAGCGTCGATATAATATCCAATATTTCCTATATCAAATCAAATCAAATTGTATAATTATTATATTATTATATATAATTATTATATTTACGTGATAAATACCCGGTTTAAAAATAATAATTATGTCACCAAATCACGAAAGTTTAAAAAGTTTAATTACTAACCGGTACGGGCCGGAAGTTGTATACAAAGTTAAAAAAAAAAAAAAAAACGTGATAAATACCCGGTTTCAAAATAATAATTATGTCACCAAATCACGAAAGTTTAAAAAGTTTAATTACTAACCGGTACGGGCCGGAAGTTGTATACAAAGTTAAAAAAAAAAAAAAAAAAAAAAAAACTACGTGATAAATACCCGGTTTAAAAATAATAATTATGTCACCAAATCACGAAAGTTTAAAAAGTTCAAATTGTATATTTCTGAGTTATTATACATACTTACACAATGGACTTATTTACTAAAAAATAATAATAATATTTCCTAATCCCGATAAATGGGCTAAGATCGTGACGCAGTGGATGCCTGACGATGGGCGACGACGCCGAGCCAGGCCACGAAGGCTGGGGAACCATGTCAGACAACCTTCTCGTGCGCCCAAAGGTGCTTGTCCCTTACGGATCCGGGGAGGAACCGGGGGGAACGGCAGTTGAAGGGCCAGTGTGCCCTGTTAAGTCCGACAATAATCTGGAATCTATTATCGGATAAACAATGGTCTGACGGGAGGTAGCTTCTCCGTGCGTCCCTCTGACTCGCAGATGGCGCAGTGGATGAAGCTAGGCGGCGGAACACCGAAGAGGTGGAAGGCGGTGGTACCTCCAAGATTCGCTCTGGAGAGTGCGTGGTACGCGATATCACCGCCTTCGCTACTCTTGTCCGGAATCAGGGATGTGGGTGCCTTGGCGACTCGGTCGGATATGCACTGACTGACTTGCCTTGGCACCAGTCACTTGTATGGTCTGGATAAGGAGGCCGCGTAGTGGGTTCGGAGCGAGGCCAAACCCGCTCGGGATGGAGGGCGAGAACGGGTTGTTGGCAACATCAGCCCCGCATTTTATAAGTCTGTTAATAGGTATACCTACATCAAAGATATTTTGAGAAAATATGATTGAAAAACTACAGTTATTGTCCCTGACCCTGTTGTTTTTAAGAAGAGAGTTAATAGGCACCTTCTGGGTAGGCTCGCTACATCGTAGACCTCATTCTTGCCTATGTAAGTTTCGAGGTCAAGAGTAGACCCATTCATCATAAAAAAAAAAAGTTATGATCTCAACAATTTTATTAACGAAAGGAGTTTATTTATAGAAACTAAACGACTACATCTTAACAGTTGAGCTATCTGAGGATCGTGGGAAACGATCTATTAATGTCTCAACTGATCAAGAACACTGCCAGTTTACCCAGTTCAGAGAAACATTTAATTTCATCAGACATTACGAGAAAATTGTTATTGTTGAGCTACCTTGTTGAAATTTCCAAGAAACCAATGAGCTGTAGTCTCATTATTGTGCTACAAATCTATTGCAGCCGAGGGCTTCCTAGAATTAATTACCAACGATTTAAAATGATCCTTGTTACGTAATAACTAGTACGAGTAGGTATTCATCTCGTATTACTTTGTACTATAATTTTAACTATCAGGGTTATACTAATATCAGGTATCTCAACGAATATGAATGAATGAATATTTAAGAACGTTTTTAGGCATCATAGAAACAGTGGAAATATCTTAAAAACTAAAAAGCACAAGAAAAAAAAATTGGTTGTCTGTAAAGTCGGTTTACTGACGATAGTTGAACGTGACAACGTTTGTGCTTCTTTGTCGCTCGTACCCCGCTCTCGCTTGCACTTCAAGCCTTACATGGAACGCCTCAGAGCGAGGTAACGCCGCATTTTTTCGTGCGTGCAGCCGGCTCTATCGAATTATAAGACGTTGTCACGTCAAAAATAAAGGAAAACATAGAGGTTAGCGAGAACATAGGTAAGCATTGTGCATTTATGTATTTTTCGTCGCTTTAAGGAGGCAGCACGAAAACTAATGCCGGCCACCCACGATCAAGTTTACCGTCCAGTCTGCCGCGGACTGGATGCGGCGTCCAGTAAACTTGACGGTGTATTGGTATGGGTGTGCATGACAAGCGAAAAAGAACTTCGTTCTGCCGACTTGATCAAGTTTGCAGCGCTGCAAACTGGACGGTAGACTGGATCGTGGGTGGCCGGCATTAGTCCCTCTAATGTAGATAAGTTAAGTAGGTAAGGTACCTAATGTTAGCAGAGAAATTAAACACTAGTTTAAAACTTTGAATATAATAATGTTTCCTGAGTTTTGACTTAACTCAATCTAACTATTATTTGAGTTCCGTTTTCCATCATCAGATCAGCTCGCTGTCTTCAAATTTTAAAATTGTAGATAATACTTGATCAACAGACCGAGTTTCAACTCAATGGACCTATTTTCTGAGGAGTTCCGTGGAACAGCTCCTGACTCCATCATCAGATCAGGACCACCATATTATTGCATTGCTACCAAAGATTCATAAGTGTACCAAAACAGCCCAATCGAAAGTCGGGAAGTGGGTCAGATTCAGCATGCAAGATTTAACACAGCCAAACATACTCGTACATACAAACATTACAAGTTAGTAAAAATCTTTTAAAAATATATGAAATCGTGCAATAAGGTTCAAATAATGTTTTTCAATAAACGGTCAGTGACAATTTTTTTTTTTTTAAATTTTCGGTTGTTTGAACACAATAGAAGACATAGATAGTGTTAAGGAAACATATATGCCGAAGGTTCAGACCAGCCCCCCGGTAGCGGGCTTACTGTGTAGAATCGACCACCCAAAAAAAAAAAAAAACAATAAATTCAGTTTCTACGTGCTCACAAAGACGAACAAAGGTAAACTTTAATCAGTGGTTTTGCCTCTGAACAGGCTTAGGAGCCTTCATTCTGAGTATTTGTACCTAATTGTAGTACCTACTCTAAAAAGACGGCGTGGTTTTCAATCATGTACCTACCTACTTTGGAATGATTTTACAAGAATGAAATCTTCATGATTTGAAATAAAAGAGATGCTTTTGAAGGCAAATTCATCATGAAAGGAATTTATTGTTTTTTTATATTAGTTTAATATTAGTCCGGATCAAAACCGTTTCTACGTCACGTAATGAAAACATACAATTTTTGGTGTGTTAGGCACGTTGGGCATTTTTGAGATGGGAAAAAATTAGTCGCGAGTCAGGTGACTGTTACCGAAATACCGACACCATCTCTCACCTTAATTGCGTCACACACTGTATCGTCAGAATGGTCGACCGAGTGTTCAAATCCCAGTAGGACAGTAACTTTTTGCACTGTATTTTTTTGTCCTTTTTTTTTTTAAGTTTAGAACCGTTACCGAAACCTTATTCAAGTTTTCACTTCTTTCGGCACTCCCGGAGGGCCACTGCTATTTTTTCATCTGAGTAAAAGGTTACTTTAGATAAGATAAGACAAAAATATGTATTTACTTATCCTGCGTCAGTCTGACTCACCCGCATCGATCCGACGATCCTCCTAAAGCCGGAGTGCCTTACCGCTCGGCCACAGAATTCCTTGTTCCTTGTTGATCGATGCGGGTTCGAATCCCGTCGGAATCCAAAATTTTGATAAGACTTTTCATTTCATAATGAAATACCAAGCGTGGATCAGCACTAAAAAAACCATTTCAAAAATTAAAGAAATTTGACGCATTACATACATACAAACATACATTACAAGATTATGAATGTTCCCAACAGGCGCGGCTTAGTGTAGTGACCCTCCCCCCCAAATTTCAGGCTACGACCGTACCTGGTTCTCAATGTCTCTGCCAAGTGTGGACCGGTTTCCAAAATTATTTTTTTGATTGAAAGGATGGTCCCATATAATTTTGATTCCTGAGGGATTGATAATTGAGACACGCCGCGCCCTAAGTCATTGAATTTTTGCATTGAAGTCTTTTGCTAATTTCTTTGTTTGATAAATTATATTTGTTATTTTTAAGGCAAACCATTTCTTTATGAAAAAAAAAATTCTTTTTCTTTAAGTCGGTTTTCTTATTAGTTTTTAAAAATCGTAAATAATTTGTTCGTTTGATGAATACTTAATCGGATCACAGGCCAATTTTTTGGTTTGGAATATTTAGTCCTAGGTTAGGACGTGTTTTAACGTTAATCTTATCGACCAAATACAATGAAGCTCGTAGCAAGAAACATCAAACGAACAAAACACGAACGGGAGTAATCCGGTTTTGCCGCGGGGATGTTGTAACCGCACTAAAGAGGTGTGATCAGTTGAGCACTCTATCACCTAACCACAAAGGTAGGATTTTTACTGAATAAATCCTCCTTGCAACACAACCCATAAATTACAGGCCACTGTCGATGTTTTTTGAGCTTTATAGACTGACAGTTAGGTCATTGTGACAACCATTTTTATTAGAAAAACAATTATTGTAAATATTCGATTATAAATCATTTTTCAGATTCAGTATTTCAAAAAAATAATTATGTTGCTTGCATGTGTGTTCCGGCAAAACCAGGTTTTGAAAACTATGCGGTACGAAGGGTAAGTAATAATTATCCTGCTACTACTTAAAGTTCGATCAACTCAGGCGCGGTGGCAGACATCAGTTTTTGGGGGGGGGGGGGGGGGGGTCACTACACTATTATTAGACTTATTGCACAATACACAAGCCCTGTTATTAATAAACACGAACTTCGTTGGGATTAGAGCTAATCCAAAACATAAGGCAGTAGTAGGTCAAATCTGTATTAATAAATAAAGACCAAGGAGGAAATAAGCTAATCCGACGCTGCTCTCGGAGCAAGAGCTACGCCTAGGTGCAACCTAGTATAGAGATGGAGTACGCATATTCTGTCATGAATTTTGACATTTTACTTCATAATATTCATGTCATAACCAAAAAAAGGTTGTGCAAATAGGATGGATATGTTGATGGTTTGAGGAAAAATTTAATGAGGTTGGATGGATACCAATTACGATAAATGAGGCGAGTGAAAAATTACAATATTCGTAAAATTTCATTTTATGATCTCGAAGAAACTGAATTTAAAATCCAAGTAAGTATAGATTTTGAGGTAAAAAATCATTTAGCATTAGCAAGAAACAAAAAAACAGTTAAAAATGACTAAACACAGTAAATACTTTTTTTATGACTAAAAACTTTTTGGTCAATATTCACTTGACCAAAAATTTTGAGAAGAATAAAACCTCAAACCTCTTTAAATAAAACAGATTATCAAATACAAATTATTGTCTATCTCTGTCATTCATATAATTAGTGACAGAGACAGACAATATTTTGAATGATAATAATATTCGTTCATTCACTCGTTTTTATTTTAAATTTTATGGGTTGCCATAACGCACGCGCTAGTCTCGATGCAAGAAATGTATTACTGATTCGAGCTACCTACCGATTTATTAATAACCTTAAACTCATCATGTTACTCCAAGAAGTAACAGTTCTGAGAACAGTTTCGGATTTAGCTAGAATTAGGGTTTTCTAATTAATAAGGCGGAAGATGATGTATTTGACGTGTATGATTTTGGGGGGGTGGGGGGGAGCGGGGTTATGTCCCCTGGGAACCCCCCCCTTCGAACCGCGCCCGGATCAACTCTCGTTTATAAATATTATAACAATAACAAAAACAAGGCATTTTTGTTATGCCAGAAACGAACTCAATAAATATAAACACACGCACAATATTGTTTCAAGTACGTATTAATCCTCTCTGCTTCAGATTGATGTGTATCTATGAAGTGGACAGGAATAATTATATCGCTAAGTAAGCGTTTGAGCTTACATGCGCTCGTATGTAACAATTAAACAAAGTGGTATTAATTAATCCTAACTAATACCTACTGTGACTATGACTAACGCAAGTCACAAACCAAGAACTCGAGGGGGCGCTAAAGATATCTTGAGGTATAGCTAACTTATATCGAAATAAAAAAATAATCAAGTCACATGAAAAGTTAAGGAAAAAAAATGTACAAGATAATGCCAACTTTTTATGTAAAAAAGTTGCGATTGTGGGGGTAAGTAAGTAAGTTCGTATGAGTCAGTGGCCAATTCTGGAAACGGAGTTTTTAGGCCGCCTTAAGGCCTCCGTCATGGCATAGCAAGGGGGGGGATAGATAAGATTACTTATCTATTACACAGTTTTGTGTATCTGTACATTGAAGTGTATCGGAATCTATCCTCTATAATCTGCCTCTGAGAACATTTGTTAAGTAGAATACATTTCAAAGTGAGGTGATAAAAGGGTACAAGAATAAGTATAATATTGTAAGTAGGTACATGCATGATTCTTTGAGTTAACAATACACTCATGGAGAATTATTTTGTTTGCAGCATTAGGGCCTTGAACCCTTGGCTCTTTTGCCGGCATGGTACATGCTGTGCCCCAACTAGTTCAAAGGGCAAGCATCAAATAAAGTACAAGCCGTACGTACCGCCTTGCTACGTGGACCATGACCACAAGAACATGACACTGAGGAGGCCTATGTCACCTCACCTGGAAATATACACCATGACACTGACGGCCACCACCTCCATACTACAGAGGATGACCGGTAATAAAGTGGTTTTGGGTAATCTGAATTTTCAAATACATTAAAGTCATTCAACAATACAATACAATTGATCGAAGTTCCAAGTCAAGAAACATGATACTGTTTTCCTGGTGATATTTTCCGCTAAAAATGCGATGTATATTAAATAGTTACCACTAGCTAGAGGAGACTTTTCAGGCTGTATTATAATTTTGTTAGAGTTGAGAGAGTTTTAGTCTTGCTCGTACAACGTATGAAATGCCCCAGAGTGTTAGGTACATTTGCTACACTAAGAAATTGCAACAGAAATGTTAATGAATCGAACGTTTCCAATCTCAGCTTCGAACAGTATCACACCCTTAACTAACTATTCCCTAAAGAAATGTATCAACTGTAGTAATTGGAAAGTGATGATACTTTTCTATTTATGTACATAGGCATGCATGCGGAAAAGTAAATTCGTAAGTGGCCAACTACATAGGTAGCTATGTTGTGCTGATGAATGTAGCTCTTAGTAAGATATTAAAAATAGTAAGGAAATATATGTACCAATCAGCATCCAACACCTTCATTTGAAATCAAATGGAGGTGTTCTTTTGCTTGCGCCCCGGTGCTGCTCACGGTTCCAGATTGCCGAGCCTAAGTTGTAGGAGGCTTGGCAGAGGTTAGTGGGTGGTTGGGTGGCTTTGGGGTGAGTACTAGTTTTAAGAAACCTTTGTTTGAGAATAGAATAACGGATTGGTACTATATATTTCCTTACTATTTTTAATATCTTACAATGGACTTCTGCAAAGTCACGCCTGAATCAATTCAATGTAACTCTTAGTACCAATTTGGAAGCTTTACAGTTATAACTAACAATGGATGTACAGTCAGCGACATAGGTTCATGAACAATTAGAAAATTTAAAGTTTCACATTCATCATCCTATCTGGGAAAATTGAATATTTTGTTTTTAACTAATAGCATAAGTTAAAATGTAGGTTACTAAAGCCAACAAGTTGGTGATGAAATGGTAATGGAAATGAATGTGAATGGATATGTGAGTATAGGTAGACCTAAGAAAAGATGGATGGATTGTGTGAAAGAAGATATGGAAAAGAAAGGAGTTGATACAGAGATGACGAGTGATAGGGGAGAGTGGAAGAGGAGAACATGTTGTGCCGACCCCGCATGAGAGGGATAAGGGCAGGCCAATGATGATGACTAAAGCCAACAAGTTAAATATGTATTCAACATTTGACAAATTATCTTAGTTATAGGACTTAATTCTAACATTTGCCAAAGGCAAACAGCACTTTACATAAGTAACTGTCAAATATTTGAGTGAAAGAATGAATGATTTATATAGATTAGATTGTAAACTAGGTACCATTATAAGAAGTATTCTAGTGTTTGATTAAAGTCAATTATAGAGTATTAATAATGTTCTCCTTCAATATAAAATGATAATGAGATTTGAATCCACGACCGATCCATCGCAACGATACTAATAAGTCGGGTGCAATTTTTAGGACTAATTTCGTTGCATTGAATAGATTCGTTTGTTGTTCAAAGAGCAAACAAAAATATCGAACAGTTTATGATTTTTTTCACATTAATATAGTTTTAATACAATTTTTTTTGTACCTTCCTGTACACAACCATGAGTAAACAGTTCCAATTTAATTTCCGATTGGTTTTCGACGCGTGCTACGCGAGATAATGGAATAATATTTCATTCTGCGCATAATTATCATGACCACAAGCGACCCGCGGTTTTCTCAGTAAACTCAATCAATATAACATGTTTATTCAACATTAATAATTTGGCAAACTATGGGCACACACAAAAGTTAGTGTTAGCATAGCAACTGACGGTTCTGAAAATGACTTCGGTAAAACGAGTCCATAGAGTCATTGACACTTTTAGCATTAGTATGGACGGAGCTACGATAAAATACACAGTCGAAGTAAGGAACTCATTCTTTTGAACTAAGTTAAAATGTTTTAACTTTATAAAATTCCAATACAGTAAAAGATCCTTCTTCGCGCTTCCTTCATTCGCGTTTCTTACTTTACTCCGCGGATTAAAAAAATGCGACCCAATTCCTATATTCGCGGCTAAAGATTTCATTATTCGCGGAGCTAAACAATATACCGGTACGGTAGGTAGATAGATACATTTAATAAAAGCATTTTGTATCCTTTAGTTGTAAACGTGTTGGCTAATTGACTAATAAAAAAGTAAAATTAATTTGAAGCCGCCTGAAGAGTCGAACATTGAAGTCGGTTTTTCTTTTAGTTTTTAAAACGTAATTAATAAGAGGCAAATTGCTAATGCCATTGCTGAATATCAGTCTAAATTGAAGGAGCTTTTAAAAACTGTAAAGCAAAAAAATAAATTACAAAATTCTTTAAACCATTGTATTTGCCTATACTTTACCTATATATAAAATATAAGTTCGCAGTGAAATATCATTACAACATGGATAAAATGCGGATTCGAAACTTGAACTGCGAGTTTAACTTGAAAAACCTTGTGATTTTCTACGTACCTAGTCCAATTTTGAAGTTTGAATTTTTTAGCGTATTTTTTGTCAACAGGTATAATCTTAGCATCGTACGCTCTGCTGTTGGCTGGTGGGACCCTTTTCCTGTCCAACGGAATCGAGACCTACGTTTCCATGATACAGAGTTTGGACTTATCGAGGAGCACCGCTTTTCTTATTAAGGTAAACCACTGTTAGATTCAGATTATTTATTTATTACTAGCTTCTGCGCGCTGCTTGGCCCACGTGGTACCAACACTTTGAATACCAGGTCACTATCTACGTCTATTCCATTTTTAATTTGTTCCAATTCACTGGTTCCACAAAATTTCAGCTTTATTATATGAATGGAATACTGTTTTCAGTATTTTTTTGTGAAAAGTATGGCATAGTCTGCGCAATTTTTTTAGGATTTTAGTAATACAAAAGTCAAAAAGCATTTATTTAGTAGGACCGCAGGGATCACTTAGTCAAGTCAAATAGTGTACATAGTATTATACATTTAGAAGATATAATTTAAATGGAACAGAATTGCAGTCTTAAAACTAACTAATAACATTCTATCTATGTCAAGGAGTTCATGTCTGAAAATCTGTGTGTACCTACTATCAGTGGGTACCCAGTAGGGTACACAGTCGTTGGCCTGTTTATGATTGTCTGTAAGGCTAGTAATGCTAGGGATTTTAATATGCTTGGTTCGCTACTGCCACCTGGAAGAACATTAAGGTTACCTATTTATTTGCGTTTCATTGCACATCAGTATTGTCGAGACCTGCAAATTGATTGTAAAAAAAGTATTAATAACACTCTAAAAATTTTTGAGACAAAATAGACCTACAACCTTCTGACAAAACAGTCCCGATGAGTTCAGTGGAATTGGATTATTTCCGACGTTCATTTTAAAGATATTTTCTAGGCCAGCATAGTTTTCTGACTGTTCTAAACTCGTCTTTATTCGATAACATTCATCTTTTATTGCAGAGAAGCTCTAAAGTTATTTTGTCAATACCAATTTAAAAATTTCACGTCGGTCATTGGTGCAAATTTAGAATCTAAAATTGATATCCGGGAATTGTCAACTGGCTGCCTACATCAGAGAAATGGAATACTAGTATAAAACATCATTGGCCTACATCTACTATATAAAAATAAGTCGGGTTTTCCTTCCTGACGCTATAACTCCAGAACGCACGAACCGATTTCCACGGTTTTGCATTCGTTGGAAAGGTCTCGGGCTCTGAGGTTTATAGCAAAGAAAATTTAGGAAAAATCTGGTGGCATCTGGTGGCGAAACGGAGTTCGCTGGGTTTGCTAGTTGGGTATAAGTTTGTATTTTATAAATCAGAGCCGTGTTGTCTGAGTAATGGGTTTGTACCTGAATATTCGGATTGAATCCTACTGTAATCCTACTAAAAACAATAGAATTAGCTATGGTTTTTGCCGATTTATAAAAATGGGCATTATTATGATTGGACATTTTTAGACTATTTGTAATTTTTCACAATTAGACATTTTGTCGTGCAAAGGTAATGCCTATAGGTACTAATGCTAATAATATAACAAATGTAGAGTTTGTGAGTACTTATATTATCTATAATGTTTGTGTTTCAATCACGCCTAAACTAGTGAACTGATTTGGATGGAACTTGGAATAGGTATATAGGGTTTTTCATTTTAAACTAATTCAGAAATCGGGTTTATAATATAAATTAAAAAAAATTATGAAATATTTTTTTTGTTATGTCATGAAAATCTCGAGAACATCGATTTCGACTATCCTTTCAATTGATTGTTGCTTCTTTTATAACAGTCCATTCGAGCGTGTGACGTGATGTAGCTGAACTGTGATTGGTGAAACGTCAGCTGTTCTTGAGAATATAATGCAACATGCCCTAAAACATCAACAAAAGATCAATTTTGAAGTGAAAACTTAAATCGGCTTAGGAATTAAATTGATATGGTCAAACGTCTATTTACAACCCAAAAATTAGGCCTTGTCAGTTTGTGTAGTTTAAAAGGAAAGGCCCTTAGATATTGAGCTGGAATAGCATAATAGGCTATTCAAAATATTGGTACCATACGGGCGAAGCCGCACGCAGAAGCTAGTATTCGAATACTTTTCTGATTTGAATGTATATTTCTGAGATTTACCTGATTACAACAAAGCTGTGAGTGAATAAAAATGTTTTTGTCTCTAACTTTACAGATAATCCTGGGGGCTCCGTTCGCTTTCCACTACTTCAACGGCATCAGGTTCGTGGCGTGGAGTGCTGGCCGCTGGCTGGCCATGAAGGAAGTCAAGGACTCAGCATTCAAGTCCTGGATTGCTGCTGCGGGCCTAATCTTCCTTTTTGCACTATTGTAAAGGTTCATATATTTGTTTGTTAATTATAACTTTTGTTGGTCTCAAATTATAAGTATAAATCTTTTTATATATGGATGATGTGTTTTTAATTTAGCTTCCGCACACAAACTGTCAAGTGTATATAATATAGGCAGGCATAGGATGCCTTCTGGCTTTATAAATTATCTCCTAACAGTTCGTAAGATCAGCTGATAATTCGGTACGCTGTTTTGCCGACAAGGTGCTATAACCAAGTGACGATCTACTCTACATCATTGTGTTGAAATAGAAATTTCACAAAAAAAGTCTGTTTGAAATATCTACAATATAAAATATACTTTTTAATTATTAAGATTAAAGGACAATGCCCATATGACTGTAAGTATGGAGGAACACCTCATGGCCAAACTATTTCGCCTAACTGATTTGGCTACGAGGACTAACATATCCTCATGGCCGAACTCGTATCAAAATAGTCCTTTTTTTCAAAATATGTAAATGCAGTTCAAAATGTCTCAAAAAGTTAGGGAAGGTCTCTAAGAACGTTTTCCAGTAGCTATAACGGTTAAAATACCTTGCCCATAATGTTCCGTCTCAAAAATCCACCGTTTAAGTATTTTTTTAAAAGTGCGGTTCAGAAAATGTTTATTTTATCAGTAAATCATGGACAAAAACAAAAAAATAGATTGGTTTAATATACCTGTGACGCAACGTGGTACGGCCTACGGGGTATGAGCATTGTCCTTTCACATCGCTGCCTATTCTCATTTTGCAACTAGCAATCGATTCGTGATTGGTTGCAAGCCCATCACATATTAATCTTCAAGAATCTAAAAAACTACCTACAATATATAATACGAAACAATTATTTATAGAACCACTCGAACTGTTCGTTTTCGAATACATGAACGCTAATTAGGCACTTGATACCCCCTCAGCTGCTGTTTGATGCTACTCAAGTACCTAGTTAATAAGCGTTTCTGTATGAAAATATAACGCATTCAGTATTTTACAGCAAAACGTAAATTAAATCAGCACTTTACAGGCTTTCATCATACTAATTTATTAAACTAGTTTCTATGCGCAGCTTTACTCGCGTGTCACCACTATATTATTCTAGGTCACTACCTACACCTATTCCAAGCTTCATCCTGTGCAGTGACCTATTATGCCTACTAGAATTACGATCTATTATAATAGCATATTAGGCTATTCATAATGTTTAGATTTTTACACAGAATCCAGATTTTGATCCTCAGTTTTAATGAGCCACGCCTAACCTATTTGGGGCTAGATGACGCTGTGTGAAAAGTCCAGCATTATTTATTTATTATATACTAACATAGCCTTTGTTATAACTTACATGCACAAAGTGATCTTCAACCGCATTTGTCCCATTGATATGAGCGTAGCATAAACGTTAAGCTCTTTCGCTTTGAGTGGGCTTAGGTTGTCGGGTCTGCTACAAGACTTACCCTATTTGCTATTTCCTACTGGAGCGGCCACTTTGTAGCTTCGTTAGACTTCTATATAATCTTTGTGCCGTTGACAAAGGTAATCAGCTTAGTTCTCTGACTAACGGCGTACCAGGGTAAAAGCAAACGTACTAAGTTTTTTTTTTTACACATTTTAGGAAAAGTAACAGCTAGGTATGAACGAGGTATTTTCAAGTTTCTGTTTTCTTGGAAAATAATTTAGTTAAATTGTACTTTCATACATACAAAATTCAGCTTTCTAGCATTAGTGCAAGTCGAAAAAGTTTGGGTCCAAAGTTACGATTTTGTTTTTGAGGTAGATAACGTAGTTCCGTTTAATTTTCAACATAAAACTAAGAATCCCAAAACACTACGTCATAGTTCTTGAGTATTTTCAAAAATTTCCAGGGTACTGTAAGCTTCCATCTTACTAATATTATAAATGCGAAAGTCTGTGTGTGCGAATGTTTGTCTTCACGTATCTCCATGACGACTTAACTGATTGTGATGAAATTTGGAATGTAGATTGTTTACATACTAGAATAGGATATAGGCGTGTAAAATTTTCAAAAATCAACCCTTAAGGGTGTATACAGGGTGTTAAAGTTTGTATGGAAAAAAAATATTCCTTGGTCCGATTTACTTGAAACTCGGTGAAAATAAACTTAAAAGTGAATAATGAAACCCATGTTTTTTATTTTTTCAAAACATCCCTTAGGGGTGGTGTTAGGAAGTTTCAAAGTCGTAAGGTTCGATGTGCGAATTTTGTCTTCACGTATCTCCATGACGACTTAACCGATTGTGATGAAATTTGGAATGCAGATTGTTTACATACTGGAATAAGATATAGGCGTGTAAAAATTTCAAAAATCAACCCTTAAACAGGGTGTTAAAGTTTGTATGGAAAAGAAATATTCCTTGGTCCGTTTTACTTCAAACTCGGTAGAAATAAACTTAAAAGTAAATAATGAAACCAATGTTTTTTATTTTTTCAAAACATCCCTTAGCTTACTAATATTATAAATGCGAAAGTCTGTGTGTGCGAATGTTTGTCTTCACGTATCTCCATGACGACTTAACCGATTGTGGTGAAATTTGGAATGTAGATTGTTTACATACTGGAATAGGATATAAGCGTGTAAAATTTTCAAAGTCAAAACCATACAGTTCTTGCTATAAAAAAAATGTTTTGAGTTATGTTTCTTCAAAAAAATTGCCGCTCATTGGTTATTTTTATTTATTCAAAACTCATGCACTTTGTTCCTAATAATGCGCAGACGAAGTCGCGCGGGTCAGCTAGTAATACCATGAAAAAAGTGCTACCTAAGGGGCTATTTTTGTTGAAATCGGCGTTTAAATAGTACAAATGTGAAAATTCCCAGAGTGAGCAATTTGACCCAAGTTAATTATTATTGCCTGTTTTGTCATTAGTAAGCCTAAGCTTATTTTAAAGGACTTAACTACATTTGTTTGAGTCGTTGTTGGATTTTTATTGAAGTTGGTGATGGTTATTTTCAAAAGCTTTTTAACAAAAAAAAGTTATTCTTCTCTTAGTCTGTTAAAATGAGCTTAGTGTCGTTATGGTTTCAGGCGGTATTACTTGAATTTTTGCTTTATTTATCAGCTATGACCATATTTGTTTATTCTACGGCATCTCCTCACGAAGGAGACTGTGCACAGGATGCGAGTGGCACAGAGAGCCATGCTCGGCATCACATTATAGATCGAGTATCTAATACCAAAATTCGCAAGCGGACTAAAGTTCAAGACGTATAGGCAAAACTGGCTCAGGATAGAGACGAATAGCAAAAGCGAAGAGGGGCATAAATATGCTCATCGATGTGAAGTGGGATGAGAAGGGCTGATGATGATGAGCGAAGCGCGTGTATTTTGATCGAATTTTGTACAACATCGCCATCTATGAAATTGTTACGATCAACATGGTTAGGTTGTAACGTGGTTGAAACATAGGTTCACTGCCTATGGCTAGGTCTATACCTAGGTTCTTTGCACGTAAACCTACGTTATGCTAAGCACTCAGAAGTTTACTATCCATTGTATAGATGGCGTTATTGCGAGTGCATCTGCAAATACGTTGCGCCAAGCGCCATCCTACGGGAGAACTCTTCATGAGTCTGAACCTACAGGAAAACTTGCTCTTACACTGTAATTGCAGGTCTAGTATAATAGATAGGCTAGTGTTACTAAGTGTTACAGCACACTATTCAAGCTTTAGTACAGATGTCGCTGTATTGTGGTTTTTTATAACCTCTATTATAAGCCGCTACCGTATAGTCTAATTTTTATGCCGCTATGCCGGATAATGCATTTAAAATATTTTGGCAAAAAAGGTATATTTGATCTCGTCGTCTAAGTTTTTACCTAAGATACCTTACAGTGCCACAAACTTATCTGAACCGGTGAAGGGGCTGCTGTTATCGCATTTGGTGTTGGCAGAAAAAAATATTTTAAAATAAAATTCGTTAGTTCCTCTTTTGGCCCCCGGTTCTGATAAGTTTGCGGCACTCGACAGTGGAATATTATAGATCCTTCTCTCAGTTTAAAGAAGAAAAATACAGTAAAAAGACGGGTGAAAACGATTTTTTTTCTAATTTCTAAACTCAAAAATGTCGTTGCTTTTATTCTACCCATTTTGCTTGTCTTGTTCTAGAGAGAAGTACCTATTTTGTATGTTCGTATTTTGCATCGTCGGTGTCCTAGAGCGTCATAGTTTCACAGAGTCTAGAATAAATTGGGTGCTACGAGAACGTCTCCAACTAAATTTTCATGGTGGATGTACCTTTCGTAGTATTTTTACATTTTGTGTAAAACCTTGCTTTAGGCGCTCATGTCAACTTTTAAGTTTAATATATTATCTGGGGTTTAACCTTGTCTAAAAGTAAATAATTTAACATAAATCTAAGAACTGGAATTACTGACGTAAAAATAGTAGATACTATTAAATGCCTACCCTTATTTTTATCTTTATTATTTTATTATTATATTTATATCTTTATTATTATGTTTTATTTTTATCTGACTACGTAAGTATATTACTTACATTGCTGCTAGTTTCCTTCTGTTCACATTATTCACTTAAATAATCACTCAGCAAACCCAAACTTGCTTTATCATATCACTTTTTTCACACTTTTAATTTAAACTTGTTACTTTCACGTACTTAGTGTTAACAAAAGCCAGACGGCTGGCTACAAGCATTATACCATAGGTACTGGCCATAGAGAAACATACACTGGCAGTCTGGCAGTGGTTACTTACTTCCCTATACATGAGGATATAAATTCCCTTGCTAGTGATGGTATTATGCTAGGGCTGTCAACAACCGGCAAATGTCATGGTCACCAAGCTAGCTCAGACGACCTCTGTGGCGCAGTAGATATTAGAGATTTGTTCACGAAGCCTTTAACGAAGCCTACTTGTTCCTGTGGAATTTGCTAATCAAGAGTGTGAAGGATTCGGTTATAAATTATATAGAGCAGGACATTACTCGCGTGAGATAGCTCATATCTCACGCTAGAGTTTTGTAGTTGTCGCATTTAGAAGTTGAGCCTTTTTGTGTAGAGGTTATAATAACAGAATTGGCCCATTCGTTGGGCCACTGTCAAGTATGCTAGATGTTGTAGAGTGTTTTGAGAAAGGCTTCTGTTCCAGGTGTCACCGAAGCTTTTATGATCGCAGCTGATAATTGATCCAAAACGGGGGCTTTTCTATTTTTGAGCAAAGATATAGCGGCAGAAACCTCAGATAGTAATAAGGGAGACCTGTGTAGTTTACGGGAGTGATCTTTTATTTCTTGACCGATAATGTTTTTATCGCAACGTCAATGTTATTCCAGCAACATTGACGTTGCGATAAAAACATTCTTCTCTTTAATGTCATCCAACGAGAATCAATCATGACAATAATCAATTTGGTTACGTTATTGATCTCACGGAGACTTCCATTTGTAAAGGCGCCAATTATGGTGTTGAAAGCAGGTGTTCATTATGGTGAATTTCTAGTCTATGCAAAACTCTAACATTCTGGATCCTCTCATTCCTAGAGCCCAAGCCAAAACTTCCTACTACATTCTTGATGTGATCGTCCTGCGCAGTGCTACCCACCATGGCGTCCCAATCACCGATTAATAAAGTTATCTCCCGATTAGGTACTTATGCTGGAAAGGGTCTGCTCAAGGCTGATATAGAATTCGTCTATGATTTCTTCTTTTGCACCTGAAGTAGGAGCATACACTAAATAAAAAAAAAAAAAATGACGTGGCACCCACACAGCGACTCCGTGGGTGCTTGAGTCAGGAGATTGAGATCCTGAGAAGTATAGGTATATTTTTCAATAAAGTCGTCAAAACTCTCAGAGCATTTTAACCAAATGCTCTAAGTCGAAACTTAAAGTAGAGGGAGATCAATGGTTAGAAAACTGGTCCGCACCATAATCCGTACCACGCCGACCACGCCGCAAATTATGACGTCTGTACATTCTATTAAATTTAATTTCGATGGGTTCGGCGCGGGTCGATATTATGATTAGCTTTAAACCTGGTGATAAAATCTTTAGCTATTTTTATTAACAAGCGCCATTACAAAATACAAAGTGAGTTTGTTGGTGAAATAGACTTGATAATCCTCAAAATATTCGCAATGTCCTTGCACAGCCCTATGAGTCTAAAAATAGCGCATGCGTGGCCTTCCTTCTTGACAATGACTTTGAACCAAGGTCAAAGTTTGAACTCTAAGCTACAGCATTACAATACCAAATTGCTCAGCGCAAGTTTTCGAGATAAACCTTTGTAATGGTTACGCTTTAGTTAAGAGTAGGGTACGTAGTGAATACGTAACTGGGGTGGGTTAGTCTGGTGTAGACATCTTCATAGTATCTGTCTTTATTTGTTAATGTTTGCTAACTATTGATAGATAGATAGAAAATACTTTATTGTACACCACATGGACATCACAAAATACAAACAAAGATACAAGAAAACATTTAAAGCGAAGTACTATGGGCGGACGCATGTTTTCGAACTTTTTAGGTTCTACGACATGTCAGTTTCCTCATGTTTTCCTTCACTGCTTTAGTGCACATAATTTTTTCAGTAGAAAAACTCATTGGTGCACAACCGGGTTTGAATCCACGACCTTACGATCGGAAGCGGGACCACTACCGCAAGACCACCAGTGGTCTTTATAATGATTATAAAACAGACGCTCAATATTACGCAACGACTGAAATCGTAAACGAACCCAGTTTTCATTTTCAAGTTTTTCATTTTCAATTTCACACCTTTTGCACTTTTATCTAGCAAATAACCGTTCTAATAAGTATTAATGAACGGTAGGTACCAAGAAGGTTCCAAAGTAAGCACTTTATTAAATCTATAGTGCCACAAACTTATCTGAACCGGCGAGAGAGGCGCTGTTATCGTCAGTGATTTGTTGGTGGTTCCATTTCTCTGGGTAACGCATTTGGTATTGGCAGAAATAAACTTTACAGTCAAATTCGTTAGTTCTTCTTTTGCCCACTAAGTTTGTGGCACTGTACCTACTCGTTTTTTTTCTTCTTCTTCTTTTATTTAATGGCAACTAAACAACTATAATAATTCTGCCAATTTCAAGTTTTAAATATACTTAGATCTAAATCATGTCAGTCAATCAGTCCTGTCACAGGCTAAGAACAAAACATATTGTCATTTAACTAGGTACTTAACCTAACCTACCGACTATGATCTCTTAAATAATATTAAGTTTAATATTGATAGAAGATATAAATATGTTACGTGTACCTAAAACTGTTCTGCTGACTAGGCAGGCATTAAGCCTACTTATTTTAAGTTGTTGTTTTACGCATGTTGTGATACCCTGTAATTATGGGAACACTAGAGTTAAGACACTTTGTTTTTGTTTTGGAATGTGAAGTGTATACCCGTGTTGGGTGTCCTTTTTAAATAAATAAACACGGCGGCATGTTTTCTTCAAAACTCCAACGTCAAATGAAAAATGTTCTTCAATACCCCCCCCCCATTCCATTTGCCAGATCTTCTGTTACGTATCCAAGGCTTCATAAGTAAATCATCATCATCATCATCCAATGATGATGATGATGATAAAAAAGCGGGATAAGGGCAGGCCAATGCCTGTCCTTATCCCGCTCATGCGGGGTCGGCACAACATGTTCTCCTCTTCCACTCTCCCCTATCCCCTATCATAAGTAAAATGCCGTCGAAATTACATAATAAAACCCAGTAAAACACAAGAAAAAGAAAATAAAATAGCTTCTTCCTAAAGTGGAGTCAAACAACCCTCCTTTTCTTTGATAGTCACATGACTCAAAATAAAAAATAATCTAGTCACATGACAACTAAGACAGGATGTTTAATTGACAAATCAATAAATCAAACTTGGAAACTGCCATAAAATTATATAAATTTTGTATAATTTTAGAAGTATTTTTATATAATCATGATATTAACAGTAAGTTATTGTTATTTTAATAACGGGATGAGATCGCGTAAAGATTAGATAAGATAAAGTTGTGCTATGATTGCTGAATATTTATTAGTAAACAGGACCTAACCACTGGATTGAGTTGCATGGTTGTATTCCCCGAAAATACTTTCTACTGAACGGCGTTACTAACCTAGGATAGTCCGTGAACCGGTAGATATTAGAAATTTTATATCAACCGGGAAGGTGGCTCTCGTCTACGTGGAATCCAGTAGTGAACATTTGCAAGCGTTGTATGCATCTCCGGATGTATCTTCGATCATATCTTCGGATATTGTGAGTGTCTATCATTCAACGTTACCCCACATATGACGTACTATGCAACGCTCTCATTTCAACAGCATTCACTCTGCTCTGATGTTTTTTCTGCCGCACCCAACTTTCACTTCCATACATCAATGTCGGTACTAAGTAACACTCCGCTATGAACTGCCAGTCGTGCCTTGTTGGACACTCACGGCTCATCAAATCGTAAGGTAGGTAATAGTTCGAATATTATCTCGTCCCGTTATTAAAATAATGATGAGTTTAAAAAGTGAATTTTATACTTGTTATTTGATCGAATTCATTAATTCAGACAGTTCAAAAGTGATATTTATTTTCAGTTTATCGTAAATTCTATCGGACGCAAATTTAGTTTTGAAGGTAAGTCACAAACGTTAACATAATAAATAATCTACGAATGTTTCAAGTTTAGCTATGATTGGTAAGGCTGAAATATTCAGAGCCTTTGGTTACTTTCGCATAAAGATATCCATTAAGAAATTACTTGAAATAATTCCAACAAGATGCTACTTTTCTTGTCTATAAAGTCGCACAAGCAACTGGCATAATAATCCAACGGTACTCGTAGCATGGTTCTAAACTTCTATATACTAAGCAAGCTTCTGTGGTTTTAGTCTCAAAACGCTATGCGTCCTACGTGGTGAACCACCACATCCATGACGTGCTAGTGGTGGGTGCGGGGGGCGCGGGGCTGCGAGCTGCCGTGGGGCTGGCGCAGCAGCAGTTTTCGGTGGCACTCGTCACCAAGATGTTCCCCACTCGCTCGCACACCATCGCCGCGCAGGGCGGGATCAACGCATCTATCGGTTACTAAATGATTTGTCAAAATTGAACATCTCGTGGCGAGTTCCAGACCTTTGATTGATATGCATGAGCACAGATTGTTCAATCTTAATTTTATATAAAAAATACTGACTGCTATCTCTTAAACACTGTGAAATAAGAATAAGAATAAGAATAAGAATATATTTGAAATGCATTCAGAAACTCCGGTCTGTGCATAGCTATTGAGGATATGGAAAACTATAGGCTGATACCGGGATAAGGGGTCGAATGGTAGTGGACTGTTATTATTACTTATGCTTTTAATACCAGGTAGTGTCCTACTGCTAGGACACTAACTGGCTAGGTAAAGGCCTCTTCCCACTCCCTCCTGACATCATGGTCCCCGGCAATATCCCTCCATTGTCAAAGTCAAAGTCAAAAAGCATTTAATTTTATTCAGTAGGACCGCTGGGATCACTTAGAATGGTCTTAGAACTGTGTTAGTGACTTCACTTCCAGGGAGTATGCATGACGATGACTGGAAGTGGCATTTCTACGACACTGTCAAAGGCTCAGACTGGTTAGGGGATCAGGTAAATTTTATTTATTCTTACTTGTACATTTGTTAATCTTTATCCTGTCCATCCAAAGGTTACCTGGAAGAGATCGCTTTTAGACATAAGGTCGCCCATAGTACCATATTTTTTCATTTTTGTTTTTAATTTATATTATTTTTCTGGTGTACAATGAAGTTGTATTCTAATCTATTCTTTCCTGATTATTCGTATAAGATAATAATAACTTATTTTTATTATTATTATTATGAGCCGCTACTGTCCCACTGCTGGGCAAAGTTCTCTCCATTAATAACTTATTATTAAAAAATAATTTGACCATGAAAGGGTTTCTTTACAATTCATTACCCACTAGTGACGCCCGAGTTTTTACTTGCTGTCTCTCGGCATTATTATTTATACTCTATCGCGGTAAAAAATAGCCTAATCCGTAAGAGCTTTTAAAAACTCCATACATCTCTTCATTAGTTCCGTGTCCACAGGATTCAATCCACTACTTGACGCGTGAGGCACCCAATGCTGTATTTGAGCTTGAAAATATGGGCATGCCCTTTTCTCGGACGAAGGAAGGCAAGATCTACCAGCGTGCATTTGGTGGAGGCACCATAAACTTCGGCAAAGGACAAGCACAGCGCACCTGCTGCGCTGAAGACAGGTATATTATCTTGAAAATCAATTAAATAATACTAGAAATAGCACACAGCATCATGTGGCCCTGAAATAAGCAGAGCTTGTGATATGGGAACAACTTGACTGATATAAGTAACTACTGTTTATTTGTATTTTATTAGCACCCGCAGCTATAATGTTCATGGTATGTAGGTATCACCTTGTTACCATTTTTCGTCAGGTAAAAGCCATCTGTCGTTTACAAATCCAACCAAATAGTATTTTCATGCGCTACCCTTATTCTAAACACCCTATGTAAATCAGTCCATCTACTCTCCGAAAGATGGCACTAGGTTCACAAATTTTGTTGTAGGAATATAAATTTGTAATTAATCCTGTGCAAAGGTCTTAAAAAGTTATCGAATAAAAACACTCAAATATAAACTGGAATAATAAGAGGAGAGTTCATTTCAATTCGCTCCTTAAGATAGGTATAATAAGATGCGAGGTTCGTCCAAATATTTATCAATACTGAAATAAATTGCTCCCAAATTATTATGAGCATCTTTTAAAGCAAAAGGTTTTTTTGTTTCCATGCAATTCACAGGCAACAAACTAGATGTCGCTAATAATTGGTAGATCATGACCCCCCCCCCCCCCCCAAAATCGTGTACGTCTAATAGTAAAATCTTGTTTATTGTGCATTAAAGTCTAATATTAGTATAGTGACCTCCCCCCCCAAAATTTCAGTAGTGACCCCTCCCCCAAATTTCAGGCTGCGACCGCGCCTGGCTAGCACTGCCTCATTCCTATTTAAATGATCGTTGATAGGTGACAGAAATCATAAAATTAGACCTAAATTCAAAATGCATGTGGAAACTGCAAAAATTTGTAAATAGATACATTAATACATTCAAAAACACCCAGACCCGGGACAAATATTTCTAGATCATACAAACATTTGTCCCTCGGCGGTGATAGAACCCGCAACCTTTTACGTCGCAGGCGGGCTTTTTCCCACTACACCACAGGTGATGCATAGGTATTTAGTTGTTCTTTTACTTTGATTTTGACTATCGAATGATTTAAAAAAATATATGTATACTTACAGGATTATTTGTAAAACACCGGTAACCTCTCAGGACTGTATTACTATCATCATAAACAACAACTTTTGTTCTATAACTTTTTACAAAACATAATACATCTACCATAAACAAACATTCATGATTTCGTTTTCCTATCTAAAACTTTGTCTTATCGAACACATTTCGGCCCCCGCCTCCTTAACCTCTTCGCTTTCTATTATCGCTTTCTATTATCGCTTTCTTTTGCTTTGCATAGACTTCGTAACATTTATAGCGTTCAATTTAAATAATTTTGATTTTGTATGACAATCTAATGAAAAAAAATGATGAATTTTTAAAAGTCTTAGAACAAAAGTTGTTCCTTATGATTATAGTAATACAGTCCTGAGAGGTTACCGGTGTTTTGAAAATAACCCTGTATAGTAAAAAATAATAGACCTGTACATTGTTGTTGTTATGGATCAATCTTTACAAAGAAATCTACCCAAGTATTTTTTAAAGCTTTTGTATGTTTGTGGTACCTACGTTTGTCCGGGTCAAATCTTGCAATCTGAATTTGACCCACTTCCCGGCTTCCGATTGAGCTGAATGCACCTATGAGTCTTCGGTGATAATGCGATAATACGGTGACAGCTGATCTGATCATGAAGTCAGGAGCTGTTCAACAGAAATCCTCAGTTCAACAGAACGCCTTTATAAGATATCTGATTATTTGGATGACAAAAAAGCTTGGGACTTGCTCCAACTCAATGGATCCATGGATCACCTAAAAAAATGATAGGCCCCAGACCGTGTTTGTTGCCCTGATTCTTCACGGTATTGGTCGCGAAAGAACAGGAGTAAAATTAGTTTTAAGACTATTCTAAGTGATCCCTGTGGTCCTACTGAATAAATGATTTTTGATTTTGATTTTGAGTGAATAACAGTATAATATCCATGGTTTGTATAATAACCGCTCATAAGATTCAGCTTACGGGCACCTATAAAAAGCTTGCCTTTGAAAAACATTTTTCAAAAATTAACTTCGTAATTATTTTTCAAAAAACTTATTTAAAATGATAGGAAGTAACAAATGTTTACAAATTACTTTGAATACCTAGTCCAGTTCGGCCAGTCTGAACAGCGTCACCTACCGGAGGGCTGCGGTACTAAGACATTCAGAAGGGATGCGGGAAAATGTACTTGCCTATTAGGTATCTTAGTACCATGTTTATTTTGTAGGGGCCGCTATAAAAACAGACACAATTTGATGGCTTCTAAATACTTCAATTACCATTTTGTAATAAGGCCACTATTGACATCAGAAAATTTAATTGATTGTAGAACGAAGAAGATTCTAGAATAATAAAAAAAAAAGACAGCAACTATTTAGGGTTCAAGGTGAAAATCCACACGCAACTACTCAAAGAAACGAACATTTTGAAGTTAAAACAAACACTACTTTGTCAATTTTTTTTGGGAAAATTACCTACATTGAACTTTATGAAGTCATGTTTAATATTCGGCTCCGGCTATTAAGTCGTTAATCCAAGACGGAGGCCACCTTGGAAGTTAAAACTCAATTACTTACTAGAGTTAGTCACTAGCTCTTACGAATTTCAATTTACTTTTTAACGGATTTTATTTCAGGACTGGCCACGCGCTTTTACACACACTGTATGGCTACAGCACAAAATTTAAGAATATCGATCTCTTTTCTGAGTACTTCGTCTTGGACTTGCTGGTGCAGGACGGTGGCGTGGTCGGAGCTGTCGCCATGAACATGGAAGACAGCAGCCTACATAGGTAGACCTTGTCTTTAGATGAAGTTGCGTACATACATTAATCATCTCGCCTCTATCCCGTAAAGTCAATGCTTTCGTGCACTTGATACAAACTGTTTTCAGATTTTGAGGTTCAACGACATGCCTTTTTCCTTACGATGTTCAATTTACCCTGTAAGAGTACTGGTATGGTTATTTTAATTCACATTTTCCCACAGGGCAAAGGCCTCGCTTTTCATTTTCGCCAGTACCTACCTACTGGACTACCTAATGGAATCTTTTGTGTAACAGGTTCCAAGCCAAGAACACAGTGATAGCCACCGGCGGGTATCCCCGTATGTTCTTTTCGTGCACGGCGGCGCATACTTGCACTGGCGATGGTTGCGCTATAGCGAACCGCGCTGGTGTACCGCTGCAGGACATGGAGTTCGTCCAGTTCCATCCAACTGGTACTTATTATTGCATAGTCAAAGAATAGCGGTTGAACAAGTATAACATCTAAATGGAATTAATCTTGATCTCATTTGCGGATGATGAGTTGTTGTTTGAGACGCCAAATTAGATTTTACTTAGGGAGGTTTAATATAGATAAGATAAGATAGTTTTAAGAACTGGGTTCTAGACTCATTCATCCTCATATCGGCTTTTGTGTTCAAGTGTTTACTTAACTCTATCACACCCTATACAATACAATATACATACTTATTATAATGTCCAGATATAGAATCATTATTCGATAACACACTTGGGGATATCTAAATATTTTAAATGCATATCGAAAATTTGCATTATGGGATTTAAACCTACGTCCTCACCGATCCATGATAATGCTTAAGACCACAACTAAGCTAATGGGCATCCAACGCGATGAGTGAAAATTCTTGGCAGTACATTAAACTATACAGCATTGCATTTAAAAAATTATCATTAATCTCTAAAGAAAATTCCAAGGTGGTCTCCGATCCTACTGATTATTTACTTTGACTAGGTGCCTATGGTTCGGGATGCCTGATGTCGGAAGGCTGCCGCGGTGAGGGTGGATACCTCGTTAATAGTAAAGGAGAGAGGTTCATGGAGAAATATGCCCCAAAAGCTAAAGACTTGGCTAGCCGCGACGTCGTCTCGAGGTCCATTTCCACTGAAATAAGAGAAGGTAAGGCTTTTGCATCTTTGTTTGCAACGGTACCACAAAATACTTTAATCTATTTTTCGAATTTTGATACAGGTCGAGGGGTGGGTCCGAAAAAGGACCACATGTATCTACAGCTACACCACTTGAGTCCAGATGTTATTAAAAATCGGCTGCCTGGTATTTCTGAGACAGCTGCTACCTTCACGGGAGTGGATGTTTACACACAGCCCATTCCAATCATACCCACTGTGCACTACACTATGGGTGGGATACCTATCAATTTTAAGGGAGAGGTGATCTACTCTTATTTGATCAGTTACAGCTCTTCTCTCATCTCACCATCATTTCCCTGCCCTTATCCCACTTTCATGTGGGGTCGGCACAACAGGTTTTCCTCTTCCACTCCGCTCTATCAGCCGTCATCTCAACATGCACTCCTTTCTTACCCATATCCTCCTTCACACAGTCCATCCATCTTTTCTTTGGTCTGCCTCTTCTGCTACATCCCTCCACATTCAAACCTAACATTCTTCTAGTTACATGACCCTCTTCCCTCCTCATAACATGCCCATACCACGACAACCTATTACTCCTCAACTTATCCGTCACTGGCGCAACTTTAAAACTTTCTCTAATATAATCATTCCTGATTTTGTCCATTCTCGTAACTCCACACATCCATCTCAACATTCGCATTACCGCAACATGTAATCTTCTTTCATCCATCTCTTTGGTTGCCCAACCATCTGATCCATACAATACGACAGGTCTAATGATCGTCTTGTAAATTATCCCCTTAATCTTAGCTCTCTGCTCTTCTCTCATCTATTTAGTTCTTTATCTTTATTTAGGTACCTACCTACACACATAGCTTAGTTCTTTATGACGACTTTACTTTAAAGTTGGCGTTGCCTAGTAAATAAATAAATTTCGGTTTTGTTTAGTTGCTCCGGTTTACCAGCTGTTGATTATAAGAAGGCCACTAAAGAAGGTCTATCCGTGTTCAACTTATAGGTTTTAGTCCATCAAAATGATAGAGACTGCGTCGTGCCAGGCTTGCACGCAGCGGGCGAGGCGGTGAGCAACTGTCACGGCGCTAATCGTCTCGGGGCCAACTCGATCCTGGATATCGTGGTCTTCGGGAGAGCCATTGCAGATAACATTGGAAAAATCGCAAAGCCCGGTGATAGGCAACCTGATCTAAAAGAGGTAGCTAGAATATGTTAAATTTTGAGAGATGACTTCCTTAAATTAAGTCCTAGACGTTTATGACATCGATCCAATCTTAGACATATTTCATACAATCATTTTATTAAAACAATAGATCCTGTTGTGTTAATCCATTCTGCTCCAAACGAAACACTGTAGGTGGTAGCGATTCTTGGAACACACACAGCTATTAACACTATGCGTTATTATTGCAGGACTTGTGCGATCCTTGTTTGGATAACTTTGATAAAATCCGTCTGGCAAACGGGTGCGCGCCTACAGCAGAACTGCGTGCTGAGATGCGGAACACTATGCAGTCCAAATGTGCTGTTTTCCGAGAGGCAAAGCTGCTTGCTGAGGGTACGAATATTATTATTGGTACTGGAAGATCTAACGGGGTCTATAAAATCTTTCTTCCTATCATTACCATTCCGTAGCCTGACTTCAGCAACTGCTGGTTAAGTAATATGCCTCCCTAAGCATGTGCCATCCACCATGATTCTGTGCTAATGCGACCTATTGACGGCCCGTATCATATGCTTTTAAGCGTAGCATAATGATACAAAAAAAATAGTATAATGTCAAGCAGTAACTGTGCTCAAACTAACACAATTTTAAGAGCATCGTTTGTATTCTGGCTCATTGTAAAGTTTTTGAAATCGTCAATCAAGAAAAAATAATGCCTGAGTTTTTACTTCAAAACTTTGAATTTGACTTTGCCCTTTGCCCAGGTGATGCGGAAATACAAAAATGGTTCAGTGCGTTTCACCAAGTCCGCGTATCTGACAGACGCGTGAACTGGAACAGCGACCTGATTGAGACCTTGGAACTACAGAACATGCTGCAAATGGCTGTGCAGGTGACATTCTGTAGTTTGAGGCCATCTATGGCGTCGAATTTGTTATTGTTATTATGTCCTTAATTTTTTTACGAAAATGGTGTTAATCAAGGAGAGATTTATTTTCGCTCCAAGCCCTTAAAAAATAAATTGAATTTATCGATTAAGGTGCCTGTAATTTCTGATTTCTCGCCTATAGGTAGTAGCATGCGCCAAGAATAGAACAGAAAGCAGAGGAGCGCACTTCAGAGATGACTTCCCGAAGCGCGAGGACGAGATGGATTACTCCAAGCCAACTGAGGGTCAGGTGTGTGAGCCTTTAAACATCTCAATTGCATATTTTTTATCCTCCATTGCTCAGAAGTTAGAGATTTTTTCACATTCACACCAAAACACAAAAAAAGTCATAGTACATAAACCATCACTTTTAATCAAAAACTTGGGTGAACTCCTCGGAATGGATTTGGAACTCCATAAATCAATGGAACAGTCACGCAGTGGTCATAGTTTCCTTTGATTCGTTTCGGGCATACCTACCTACATCGTCTTTCCGATTACTATCAACCGATCATATCCTCTGCTTTTGAATCTTTACTTGATAAAGCTAAGAGGAAATCTAGGAGATGATCTATCTCGTATGCCTACACAACCCATAAAAATTTACCTGTGAAGAACCATGAAAACACTTTGAAAGCTTTTAAAACTCTTTGTTTCAGACTAAAAAGCCGATTACACAGCATTGGCGCAAGCACAGCCTATCCACTTGCGATCTTATTAGCGGCAAAGTGACCATCACCTACCGACCAGTGATTGATACGCCGATATCCAATGAAGTGGAGACTATTCCACCCGTTCCAAGAGTCTACTGAACCTCTCGTACTGGCCAGTAGATACATTCTGTTGGTTCATGTTACCACGTAACAACAATTTCAAATCAAGTTCACAAGAAGAAAAGAAGATGTGAAATACCTTATCGTTCTTGGTTTCAATTGAATCATAAAAATAAATTAGAGAATTAATCCAGGTATTGCTGGCAAATCCATTCTAGTGCCTTTTGGATTATTTATAATAGATTTAACTAGACGTAATCTATCTAATCAGTTTTATTCTGTTTTGAGATTAAATGAAACTGGAATAACTGATATAGATGCTTTCACTTAACTCTACAAACCTTACCTACGCCAATGCATTTTTTGTTTTGGAAAATTTAAGGCTCCTTGAATACAAGATTTAAACATTGAAAGATATAAAGATAATAATTGTTACCTAATAACAGCGACGATAAACACTGGACTGCCAACTTGTACAAAATGCAGGCTATGCGCCTAATGTAGGTAGCTACCTACAAATGCATCTGACTAACCCTTTTGACATTTCCAAAGAATTTGGTGTCCCAGGAATGACTGTCCAGAGAAAGTCCAGCTATGCAGCACCTCAAGGGCTATCCGAATCACCCCCCTAAAGAATACAAAAAATCGCTGAACATACACGGGGGTGATTCGGATAGCCCTTGAGTAGCTGCATAACTGGACTTTCGCTTGACAGTCATTCCTGGGACATCCTCTACCTAGATTGGAGAGGATATTAGAATGGTCTTATCAGAATCAAAATCTACTAATGCTCTAGGGGTACACATGTGATCCTATTTAAACTTATCTTTTAAGTAAGTACTAGCAAAACAAGACTATCTTTGTAACCCTTAGTTAATATTTGTAGTATCAGTCAAATCGATGCAAAGTATTTATACCATCAGACGCAACCCCAATAACTGCTGCTTTAGGCCAGTTTACACGATCAAGCTCTGCACATTCATGTTTCATGGTCTTGGCCATAGTTATAGGATGTACAAAGAGGTACCATGCTAAATCTATGGTCTTGGCCCTTGAGCATTTGTCGACCTAAGTTCATTATCCAAGAAGACTATTTCTTGGACATCTAATATAGTGGTATTATTTTATATCTTTCACTTCTTAGACTGTCAATTGAGAATTCTATTCGATTTTTCTTTTGTCCATTAGAAGTTGCAAGGTGTGCGTATGAGCTAGTGTGAACCATTTTGAGCACTTATTGAAGAACACACTAATGCAATACATTATTTTTAATGTTTGATAAGCCTTATCTTCTGGTTTTAGTAAGTTCCCTTGCAAAACTCCAAGTCAATGAGTGACTTTCAGTCCAACTTGTAATTTGAAAAAATGCATGAAATATCTTTGCATTAAGAGTTGAAAATACCTTATATATGCACCATTTTAGAATTTCAATGAAGTAGGAAAGTTATTTATTAGTTGGGTACGCACATAACCATATATTTTTTTTACAGCACAGCAGTCCAAACTTTTGTAAAAAAGTGTCAAAAAAAACTTTGCTTACTTTGAATGGTTCTAATAAAAAAAATGCTTGGCCAGAAATCCATTTTCTATCGAACGCACTTGCTTGCTCTCAGCGAATTACCTTGATAAAATTGCTTATAACGTCGTGCCTACAATCTAGAAGATTATATTTTCGCGCAGAAAAATCGAGAATGGAAATGTATTCAGTAAAATTATACTCTATACTACTACCTATCACTGATAGTGTGCCGGGCCCTTACAAGACAGAAGGGATAGCTATACGTGGCTCACTGCCACACCTCGGCAGGTGATGCGATGTGTTACCAAATCAATGTGCTGTGTATCGCCATCAATTCATTATCGGTGTATCCTTTGTTTTATTCGGAGGGGCCTTTATTGACAGAGGGATAGCGAGGGTATTTACAAGCTGTTATTCAACTAAAAAAAAATAACTTGCCTCGTGTGAATCAATACGAAAAAAACCGGACTAGTGCGAGTCGGGCTCGCTCACCGAGGTTTCCATACAAAAGCCTAGTAGATACGTATAATAGTGCAAATTGTTAAGTACTACCTATATTCACCAGAGTTATCAGGTAGGTAAGGTAAAAGATATTTTCTTATTAAAAATCTGTTTATGCTTATGCCAATGAAGCTTTTATATACGATACCCCACATGACACGGATTCTTCAAAATTTCGACCCCCATTCCTTGCATTAGGCCCTGTTTTTTGTAAGTTAACTAAAAATCTAAAAATATACGTTTGTCAGATTTTTCCCAGTAAATGTAGCCTAAGACGATACTACTTGCCTTTCATAGTTCTAGGTCAACGGGAAGTACCCTATGAATTTTGATTTCCACGAGTGTCGAAAACAGTCATATCTTTTTTTTTGCGTAAACTTAGAAGTTCGATTTTTTCGCAGCTTGAAGGGACCGCGGTAGACGCGGTTCCTTCGTGCGGTTTTAATTTCAGCTCGATAACTCCACGAGTTTCCGCGATAGGGTCTTGACAGACAACAAAGTGATCCCATATGGGTTGTGGTTTTTCCTTTAGATGTACGGAACCCTAAAAATGAAATGAAAAATGCACTAACTTAGCTTACGATGCGGCATGCGGCTGGATCGCACGTATCCCACAGAGGCAATGTACTTTTTGAATATCTTTTTTATGTTTAGAACCATTACCGACTTCGTTCAAGTTTTTACCTCTGTCGGCACTCCCGGAGTGCCTTTTTTTTTATTCTGAGCTCTTTTATTGCCGTAATAAGCTGAAAAAACAAACATTGGTAAGCTTAGAGTTGTCGCGACACGAAGTGCGAACTAATGGCCGAGGGTGGCGCGACCCGCCCCGACACGATTAGCCATACTCAGTGAGCATTGGCTTAATTACCCAGCTTTGCTTACGAATCACGAGGGCTCAAGTGGGTGGAGGTATCTACTTGAAGGCAGGATACAAGTTCATCGACTTTGGGTGTTTAAATACTGTATTGGAAACTTAACCTACGTTTCAGCCAGTTTCTAATAGGTACTAAATACAACAGATAATATTATTACATACCTAAGTGAAATGGATGTTTGTTACTTTTTCTCTCAAAAACTACTGAACAGAGTGGGATGTTTGGCACAGATATACAGTAGGAGGACAGTAGAGAAGGACACATGTAGTATCACAAGTACCGTTACAAATCAATGATACTATAGACACCAGGCGGTATTGCCGAGGGATACTGCAATTTGGTTTAGAAGAAAACATGGCGGCTTGTCACTTCTAACTCCAACGGAAATCTTTCGTCAAATAAGAGAAATCTTCTTGAATACTCCCCCATTCCATTTGCCAAATCTCCTGTTTCGTATCCAAAGCTTCATTAATAACACGAGAAAACGAAAATAAAGCAGCATTAGCTCCAAAAATGGCGAAAGAAGTTATGATTAAGTATTTATACATAAAACTTGACATTGGCAGAATTATACTGAATATTACAGCTAATTACCATTAAATAAAAAAAAGAAGGGAGTCTTACTTATAAGGTCCCGTTTGACCCTCTAAAAGTTATGTAGATGATAAAAAGAAAACAAGTGAAAACTAAGTTTTATCTCAAATGTAAGTCTTTTGTTGTCACGATTAACAATGAAATAGGCATCAGGTTTCATCGTAAAAACGTGATAAAGGCACCTGCGAACTCCCTCGCTCCTATCGGCTTCTGAAGTATCGGGATCGAGAGCAGATATGGTCCATCATCCCTCGCTGGGGTCGGATGATCCCGCGCAGGCGGCCGCAGTCCCCGCCCCGGGGCGTGGCACACCGAGACAGCCACCCCCACGCCACCGGACGAAGCACCTCACTCGTATTATCCCAGTTTCCTGTCCGTGGACGCGTGCCTAGCTCTCTATCGATCTGTTTATTTTTTCAAACGACAAATTACTTAGACGGGTTCTTCCGAACAGTGTAGTGACATGGATGTGAATGAAGGTCGGAAGATGGTGAATTGAAGGTGAGTTGGTGGGATGCGGCTGCTTTGTTGATACTGCGCGATGGAGTTAAGTCTCTGGTACAGCTTTGTTTGGTAGAAATGCGCGTCCACTCTGTTTTCTGAACAAATGCACTAGGGTTAGACAAGGTGACAACCAATCATTTTTGAAACATACCTATGCGATGCATACTTTTGGTTATCTTTTCGATTAGAATAAATAACTTATTTTCTACTGGAGTAGAGATCTTGGCTGCGTTACATATGGTACTATATTATTGAGCAAAAAAACTCGCATTTCTCCGAAACCTTTTGTTGACAAAAAAAATCATAAATTCAATAATGAAATCTTTAGTTGCAAACATATTTTTTATGTTCCAAAATACAAAACGACACTACATTGAACGAGTACAACGCTTGTACTCGTAATAGTGCGTAGTTTTGGCACAAAACATTAACATCGCTCCAGCAAGATTAATGTTTTAATTTTCACAAGTAGGCAACTGAACTTTGGCGAGCTGCACCGTTAGTAAACAATCAAAATATTATCTTAGAAAATGTAGTGTCTAAAGGGTAAAGCCTGCCCCGTTACTCCAGTTATCCAATACAAAACTTATTTTCTAAACATTTATTTATATATTAACAGCGTCAAGAGTCAACCTAGGTCGGCTATTATGCTAGTAGGCGCGGTAGGTAACGGTACTTGTAGTGGCTAAGAAATTATTTGCGATGCAACGCCTTGATCATCTACCGCCTTATTAATTAGAAAACCCTAATTCTAGCTAAATCCGAGACTGCTCTCAGAACTGTTACTTCTTGGAGTAACATGATGAGTTTAAGGTTATTAATAAATCGGTAGTTATCTCGAATCAGTAATACATTTCTTGCATCGGGACTAGCGCGTGCGTTATGGCAACCCATAAAATTTAAAATAAAAACGAGTGAATGAACGAATATTATTATCATTCAAAATATTGTCTGTCTCTGTCACTAATTATATGAATGACAGAGATAGACAATAATTTGTATTTGATAATCTGTTTTATTCAAAGAGGTTAGAGGTTTTATTCTTCTCAAAATTTTTGGTCAAGTGAATATTGACCAAAAAGTTTTTAGTCATAAAAAAGTATTTACTGTGTTTAGTAATTTTTATCTGTTTTTTTTGTTTCTTGCTAATGCTAAACGATTTTTTACCTCAAAATCTATTCTTACTTGGATTTTAAATTCAGTTTCTTCGAGATCATAAAATGAAATTGTACGAATATTGTAAATTTTCACTCGCCCCATTTATCGTAATTGGTATCCATCCAACCTCATTAAATTTTTCCTCAAACCATCAACATATCCATCCTATTTGCACAACCTTTTTTTGGATATGACATGAATATTATGAAGTAAAATGTCAAAATTCATGATAGAGTATGCTTACTCCATCTCTATACTAGGTTGCACCTAGGCGTAACTCTTGCTCCGAGAGCAGCGTCGGATTAGCTTATTTCCTCCTTGGTCTTTCTTTATTAATACAGATTTGACCTACTACTGCCTTATGTTTTGGATTAGCTCTAATTCCAACCAAGTTCGTGTTTATTAATAACAGGGCTAAAGTTTCTAAAGCATCTCCTACTAAATGAGCCATAACCACAGGAGAGTCATGGTCTTCAGAGCTTTTATAGGCACAAAGCTGCAGGTTTCTTCAAGATGTTTTCTTCCACCGTTACCATTCACCGAGTTATTATTAATGTAGTCCCTAAATTGACTTTTAGATTCAAATTCTTTTCCATCAGATTGAAAGTTGAGAGTCATCATTATCGTCCGCAGCCTCATCTTACCCACTGCTGTTATAGGCTTCTTTTTGCTATCGCCACAGTTGATGAATAAAGGTACTCATGCAAAGGTTACACAGAAAAAAAATACCAGTTGTGTTAATCCACATATCTTTTAACCTTACTTTTAAATTCTGCCACTTTCTACAGCTCGACATGCAAGCACAAACGAATGCATGCCATGTTACCATTTTCCGTCTCACAACATTTTTATGTTCGCTTGCCTTATTAGCATCTATAGTTGGTTGGTTGGATAAGGTCGTTATCGCTAATAGATGCAATATTGGGCTAAGTACATTACGAGAAAGGGTGTTTTTAAAGAAGAATGAACAATACAATTCATGTTTATCGCTTTCTGCGCTGTTTTAGAATTCTTTGTTTATTCAAATGAATGTAAAATTTTCTTTCAAGAGTCTAGCTAGGTTACTCTTCAAGTTTCAGTCGTGTGTTTTGTCACTTAAATTAGTTTTTTCGTAGAATATAGGTCTCATTGAGTAAATGAAAAGTCTTATCAAAATTTTCGATTCCGACGGGATTCGAACCCGCGACGATCAGACGTTCCGCCTAAATCCGGAGTGCCTTCAACCGCTAAGTGTGGATTAACACTTTAAAAATTACAAAAATGTAGGTCTCGTTAGTGTTATTTCCTCGTGTTATTTAGTTACCTATTTCAGTTATTTCGTACAAAAATAATTCAAATATTTTAATTAAATGATACATATTATTTAATAAAACAATGCATAATAGTGCCAGGATAGGTTGCAAGAGACAAAGGTACTCCCTACGACATCGACGCGCTGTATTTAAAATACATAAAAATTAATAAAAAAAACAACGTATTTTATAACAAATACAAAAACAAAGTATCTAAAAGGTGTACAAGTGCAGAAAGAAAGCTAAAAGCATTTTAAAATTTAAAATACTCTTGACCGTAAGATAAGACGTACTCTGACGTAAATGTATTCAGCCTACCTACGTGTAAAATGTAACGTACTAGATTCATTACCATAGAGGCATAAATCCGGACGATGTACGGACTTGGAGCCTAGGAGCGCTTGAATAATATTCCCATAAATCATGCACGAATTAATTATTGCGCTGTATTCCTTTCGAAGTCATGGTTTTTTTTCGGAATTAGACTGAAGATACTTCATGTACGCTCGTTATATAATTACTTACAAATCAAACAGTAGACAAAGATCTATTATATGTAGGTATCCCAGATCCTCTGATTAAGAACAATAACTCTTATTTTAGCTTCTATGTGCGATTGTGTTTCTTACGAATGATTATTCCAAGTTTCAATTGAATTGTGGAATATCGCGAGTGAAAAGTCTCATCCCGTTTCACAAGGCTTTCAAAAAAAGTATATATTTTTAAATATACACATACGGGACTTGACTTGTGGGTCAAGGCATTCGCAATAAGTACGTGCAGTTAGAAACGCCGACGGCTTGTAATTTCGTAATTGGGAATAAACGCATTACATTTACGAGAGGAAAAATTTGTTTGTTTGAATTGAATAGGCTCCAAAACTATTGGACCAATTCGAAAAATTATTTCACTATTAGAATCCTACATTATCCCTGATGAACATAGGCTATTTTATTCCGGGAAAGTGAAGTTTTCCCGAGGGAAGGCGGGTAACACCGTGACGGACATCTAGTGTCTTACATTTTCAAGTTTTGCCTCGTGCAGCCCGTTATATTTCACTGTTGGGCCCTTTCTTCGCTTATGCCAACTCCATTCCGTCCCATGTATGCCGTTGTTTTACTATGTTGTTCGCACACGACACGGTATTAGCCTTCGATCAACCGACTAGCTAGACAAAGCTAGATCTAGCGTGATTTGAACTTTATTGGTAAAATAATCTGGCTCAATTTCCTCGACAACTGCGCCAGGCAAGATAGCCACTAGATTAACGGTAGATGATGATACGTCACAGGAAGCATCTTTTTGCCGCTTATATTAAGGTAATGTGTTGTAACACAGACATCCTGCCTGCGCGCCCACGTCACCAATACGTTTCACCGGCCAAGATACATTTGCACAATGCTACCATAACGTTGCTTTATGTTTACTTATGTAATGAATTATCAGCTATTTCATGATACCAAATGATTTAAGAAGAATCAAAATAAGATAGCTACTAAATCATTGTAATTGTAAAATACATTTAAGTTAAAAAAGTAGTAGGTAGTCAAGACAGATACCTATTATGTACCTATTATATGATATGAAATAAACAGAGACTGACTTGTTTAAAAGAATAGTACGTACCTATCCATACTACTACTATCATAAATGTGAAAGTAACTCTCTCTGTTTTTACCTTTTCACGACCTAACAGATCAACAGATTAAGCTGAAATTTGACATGGATAAGGGTTGTATACCAGGGAAAGATATAGGCTACTTTTTTATCTCAAAAAATGAAACTATCTCAAGGGACCACGGGTCACACCGCGGGAGCGCAGGTAGTAAAATATAAAGCAACTACGAACCTTGCTTGATCTACTGCATCCATAAACTTATAAACTTTTTAGGTAGGTAGGTATATCTTTATCTTATAAACTTCATCAGTTTTATAAGTTCATATTGAGTCGGATTCAAATTAATCTGTTATTTGATAGACCATTCAATGACAGAGAGCTGCGCCGCGCGGGACACCTATCAACACTAAGTTCCGGTGCAGTAATACGTAGGTAATTAAAATTAAACGTACACATTTTGTACCAGTAAATACAAGTCAAATCAAACTATGAATAAATTGTTTGTACGACATATTTCCTTTTTGCCGGATGCGTTCAATTTGGTCGTTAGTGCGCGGGCGCGGCGACAGTGCGCCGCAAGCCACGCTCCGCGCGCGATCGCCACGGCGCCGATCAATAATAATCGACCATAGCTTCAAAATAATCGATAATGCGTGTACAACACTAGTGACCTCAAAAAACTCAAAAGCTACTTGTAATTTGACTATGTTATAGAGCTGTGAATATTGAACTTGTTCCAAGAATCGGTGAAGTGGTTTCTTTCACGAAGTGGTATCACGACATGTGATACCACCTGTAAGCTTCCAAGACGGAGAAGTCCAAGAAAGATAAAAAGCGGCCGAAGAGAAAGAGAGTCTCCGATATGAGGTGAGACTGCCTTGGTATTTCTGATACCCTGGTATCCATGGACGCATTGTGTACATAATAAACCTACATGTTTTGAGTAAATTAACGTTGTAATTAGTGCGCCAAATTGGAAGATTATTGTAAAACATTCTTATCAATCAAAACGCGAATTTACTCACAGATATGGCATACCTATACGTATGCATACTATTTATTTACACACATATCCATTCGTCTTGTCTTTGCCGTAATAACATAGCAATCGACACAAGACTCAGAAGAAAACCTTAATTGAATATTTAGGTGGGTTGCACTTTTTAATGTGAAAGGATTTGCACAGCTGTCGAGTGATAGGAGTGAATGGAGAAAGAAGACATGTTGTGTCTACACCTTGAGATAAAGGCAGGCGAATGGTGATGATGCATTCGCAGGGTACCTACTCTTCTAGCAATTTTTTCAGAGAACGTCTTAGATGAACCCGATGAACGTTATTTTCTTTGTATGGTCACTTTATGAAAGAATCGATGCATCCGAATGAAGTGTGACTCGCCATATGAACGCTGTTGCGAACGGAAGCCGCTTTATTAATAAAAAGGTGTGGGTGCCGAGTGACCTTGGCAGAGCTGCGGCGGAACCTGTGAGTTATCTTGGATCCGGTGGCAATTACAGGACAATACAGACTTGACGGACAGCAAACGGTTGATAATATGCACGATGGTCGATTTGCTTGTGAGCTCCTGTGATCGCATTGTATAACTGAACTTCTAATATTAATTTGGCAAAATTTTCATTTGACTTATAATGCACTATTAAAATATTTCTACATATACTCGTATATACCAATTCGGTACAACTTCATTTAATATTAGTAAATGAACGATGTGATACTTGGTATCTTACTTATTTAAAACTTTTTCCTATCTTGATTCGCGCGGATTATTCTGGTTCTTCATTAAGATTCTGTTCTTAGCTTAGAATTTAAGAGCGTAGCTAAAGAATTCTCAAAATTATTAGGTACCTATCATTTTTTACAAGCAATACCCACAACCTGAGCCCACAACCATTGCCATGGCTCTACATTCTGAAACCTAAATAAAATAAGTTATTAATGAATACCTTTTTAAGTAATGTTATTATTGTTTCTTCGTGAAAGTTATGATGACCTCCGTCACGCAGTGGGTGAAAGACCGCCTGTGACGCAAAAGTAGTGGATTCGATTCCTGCCGCGGTATAAATGTTTGTATGATCTGCAAATATTTTTCTCGGGTCTGGGTGTTTCTATGTAGTAGTATACATATACTATGTATGTCTTTAAAAAAACAGAGGCACACCGGGGGTGCCGACAGAAGTGAAAACTAGAACTATTACCTACCTACGTTTGTATTTTTGAATAGTCACCGGGAGCGCAGCGGGAAATGACTTAATAAAATGTTCTTACGAGTAATATAAGCCTTAAAAAAAGGAAATTTTATGTGTGTGACGATCTGTACATGAATTGGATATGGGTGTATGAAACGGTTTGTTGTATGTTGCCTCATTAACATCAATCTATGCCAATTACAATTGTAATTTTTAATTATCCTCGTAAAGGTCAACTACTCGACTTAGATGTTGTTTTTTTACGGGAAATCACGATGACAGTGAGTCCTGGTCTAAATTGTGAGGTGACACTAAATTCAGGTTGTGACTCTCTTTAAAACGCCTCTGTTTTCCTATTATCATCATGTCATGTTTATTGAATGCTAGTCTATAATTTAACTAAACAACATAGATATATGGGGCAGATAACATGGAGAGCCCTCTCAATGTAGATAAGAGAAGGCTCGGAGAGGTTAAAATTAAACTGATTGTAACCATCGCAGCTGGTAGCTAGGGGTTTTGAACGCAACGTCATCGCTGTTCAAACGTTAGGAACAAGCAAGCATGAAACCAAATAGATATGGAAACGTAAAATTTTGTGACGATGTTTATAATTTATCGTATTTCATTTTCAACAGGGTCGACTTTCGCGGAATAAGGTGTGCAAGTGCACTCCGTGGCGTCAAAGCTGCCATGTACGAAAGTAGTTGCTCCTATGCCGGAGCCTTGGAACTGAAACGAAGTGCTCTAAAGGAGGAGCCCTGGCCAGCAACGGAGTGGCCTCCTTACCGTCTCCACCAGTCCACCTTCGAACAACTAAAGCAGAGCGTTGAGAAGGCTAAGGCGGCGCTTCAAGACCGCTCGGGTTTACTTGGTACTGCGACAGCGTTTGGAGACTTCTATGGCGGACAATTGGGACAAGATGCAAGCGCGACTCTTGGCTTCGGCAGAACGAGAAATGACGACATGCTTGGCTCCATGGACAAGAAGAGTGCAGGTCAGTTTTTATGCTTCAAAACTATTTTTTATCTTGTCTCCTCCAACAACAACAATTATTTGTTGGTGAATGTACCCAAATAACCACGTAGGCAATAATAATGAGAAATCATGGAACTAACACGTGAAAGCATCGTCATGTACCAAATTTTATTTCACATTTCAACAAATCTCACCAAACGACGCGATAAATGTCAACGTAGCCTTTAAATTTTTACACCTACAACAAAGATACCAGCGCTTCATTGTACCGACCCCGATGTGTATCGTATCCCCGAGTACAACATACAAAGAATATCGATTGCCGCGTCTACGCCCGCTCGCCAGCCCACACTGAAGCTTACCACGCCAAGATAAAGTCCCGTTTCTCGTGATCACAATGTAGAACCCTTTTAGATTAAGCGATGCTAGGTATAAAGGAAAGGTGGAGGCAACATCTTCCACAGATGACAATCGGTCCAGGGGTAGCGGGATGCGCGGGGCGCAGTCCCCTGGTTGCCATGGCGACGCGCCCGCCCACACTCCGCCCTAAAGATCATCGCACACAGCCTTCATAAATACTAGTTGTGAAAATAAAATTGTATTATTCGGTTCATTATTTGGGAAGTTGGTAGGACGGCAGCGCCGGGCTTCCCCGCTTTAACGAGGGCCGACGAGGAAATCTCCCCGCTTAAAAAATACCGCTGCATTTTCAGTGCAGGTTTTAAAAGATTTTTGGCAGTTAGTGAAAACAAATGGTTCTGTTTTTATCTGCGACGTAATAAAGGTAGTCTACGAGCTCATAAATGGCGGATTATTGTCGAATGTGTCTCTATTATGACTTGCGTGATTCAGTCGTTTATTTTCTTCGGGTTGCTTTTCGCGAATGAAATATAAATAAGATTATCATATCTTGAATAAGTGTTTGTTGCATACGAATAGTTATGGCTGTACCTAACTACCTATAGGAATGAATAAACGTAAACTCGTAAACATTTTACGTTTGAATTATTTGCCGTATTTCGTTCGACGCTAACAATGAATGTCCTCTAGTCATTTTCTGTATTTTTCTGCCCCAGAAAATTCCATTCGAAACAACGGCCTCGACATTACAATTTCACATTTTCTCGAGAGAAACGAGCACAAAAGATCCCGTTGACAAAGGTTGTGGAAAGACAATAACTTTTAACCATTAAAAGTTCTTTTTACCATTAAAAAGTTCACAATACATTGGAAAAAATGTAAATTTGAGCGACCCTTCTTTGTGGAGTTGGCACGGCTCGCGACTTTGAGGTAGATTGGGGTCTTCCGTAATTGTTTCTTCTGAAGCCTTGTTTTTATTTACTTATAGGTTTGAAAACCTGTCTATACACATTTATTTATATAGGTAGGTAATTACAGAACCGTGGGTCCAGGGGCAGCCAGATGGGTAGATATTACTCATTTCGCTGGCCGTCAATGGGTCTGATTAGCATAGGGTCTTGTGGATAGTACAAGCTTAAGGAGGCCTATTTTTGGCATTCAAAGTTGGATGAAGTCAATTTGTATTTGTATCCACAAAATAACTGATGAATGATGATGCTATAAGTTGCGACTACAAAGTTGTGGAGTTGGTTACTGATCTTGTATTTGGCAAGTTGTTAAGTCCCTCCCGTGCATCAATTGTTTTTTTATATCCTACATGGTACGAGGTCTATGATGGTTTAGGTTTTAGGTTTATTTATTAAAAGCAACGGCTTGTAGCTCCGTGCAATGAAGATAAATATACATGTAAATGAGCTGTTGCTGTGTTGCAGCGGGCACGTGCGTCTCGCTGATGGATGGACCGAGCCGCGCGCGCCAAGAATATAAAACAAAGAAACACGCAATTTACATAATATTCCAACAACTGCAAAAATACCCCCTAATCCCAGTCATTAGGAGAAACATATTAAAATTTATAAGTCCCGGGGGTACTAAAGAGTTGTTAACACGAAAATGATTACGCTGCCGCCGTATCGGACGATCTGAGCCGCACCAATTGTCATCAATTACGATGCCGTACTTTAGATGTTATCTCGGTAAAATATTATTAATAAATCACGCTGCAACTGGTCCGATACGCGGCGCGAAATATTGATTTTCGAAAGGGTCGAGTAACAATTTATATTCATTAGGCTAGTCGCGCCCGCGCGTCCGTCCGCCCCGGCGCGTCGGGAAGTGGCTAGTTTAGACTTCCACGTCAGATTGTAACCTAACTAGATCAAATAGGCAAGCCATTGCTTTTTGTACGTATTTTGACCTTTTTATTTTTTCAAATTTTGGAATATTTCAACTAAAACGGTTGTCCGTTTTCCTTAAGGTGCTCGTAAACGGGCTAGTTTTTTGGCAATTTCTTGCTGCAATGATATAGCCGCAAGAAATTGTGTTGCGATTATCTCGCAACACAGGCAATAATTGCTGCAATATTGCTGTGTAGCCCGGCGATATTGCTTAGATATTTAGGTATTTGCAAATATTCAAATTGCAAATATTCAATGTCTAGCCGGCTAGATTGCAAATGATTTATCCCGAGTCGCAAATATACCTAGATAGGTACTGAGCCATATTGGTCAGCAAGATGCAATTTTTGTAGCCCGTTTACAGGACTCTTTAGTCAGAGTCGTTGCCATGGCTCGGCTAGATTCTAGATTCCGTAGGGGCATTTGGTTTCAGCAATTTATGGTAGCAATTATAAAAATCCTATCGAACGAAAGTAAAGTAAAGTAAAGTAAAAGTTTATTTTGCTTAATTTGTGGTAGGTACAAGTTACAAGGTACAAGTTACATTCATGTTATAAGCAACGAACTTGGTAAACCGTCAATGTTTCCCCTACAAATGTTTTGTTATTTTAATACGTATAATAATGTGGTTTTATATTATGAAATAAAAGCGTTGCGTTTCTCTTTACATAAAAGAAACAACATTTAAAGCCTTTGTTTCAGGTCTTTCAATTACAATGCGAATAATAACTTGATTACAAACTTATTTTTCTTTCTTCTTCTTTTTTATTTAGTGGCAATCTACACAACTAGATGTAATTCTGCCAATGTCAAGTTTTAAATATTGATTTAAAGTCATGTCAGTCAGTCAAGTCATGTCGATGGTTTGAACAAAACATGGCGGCTTGTTTTCTTCCAAACTAATGGAGATTTTTCGTCAAATGAGAAATCTGCTTCAATACTCCCCCATTCCATTTTCCAGATCTCCTGTTTCAAATCCAAGGCTTCATTAGTAAAATGCCACCGAAATTACATAATAAAACTTAGTAAAAAGAAAATAAAATAGCAGAGCAGTGCTTCTTCCTAAAATGGCGAAAAACAACCCCCTTTATTTTTCATTTCACACACATGGTTTTTCCAATCTGTCAAAACATCACAATTTTACAGTTTCTGACGTTTGACAGTGGCAGGTTCTAAACCTACAAGTTTTTTACATACAACTAGGTTTGAATATATGATAGGTAGGTATGTACAAGCAACCCCGCAACTTTTCAAAATCTGATATATTCAGAAGAGAAGATTGTGAAAAGTTGCGGTTATGTAAAGTTTTTATTAACAAGGTTTTATTAACCCACAGGTAATATACATTAAATTATTATTATAATACTGATAATAAATAAGAATAGTTTGTTAATTTTAATAAGTAATGTTATTTTTTAAGCCAAATTTTTAATATAAATACCTTCCTATAAATAATAGAAAGTACCAGTCACCCGCGCCGCGACCCTCCCACCAAGTTTGCAAAACACTTAGCACAGATAATTAAGCATTAACACCAGTAAGCCAATAAGCCGGGCACTTCAGTTCCCACAGGAGCGTCCCGTCCCCAAACAAACGATTAATGCACAATCAATGGGCACTCGACTCAGCGTAATAAATCAGTGATAATAGTGACGTTATGCGCTTGCGCATTCTGACAATAGATGGCGTTGCGCCGAGCGCGCGTTTTCGCAATAAAACGACATTTCATACTTTTGTTGTTTGTGTCTTCAAAATAGCAAATTCATGGCAGCATGTAACCTGTGTTTGGAATGTTTACTTCTGAAAAATGAGGTTAGTGTCAAAATACCCTTCGGAAATCCCCCTCAAAGGGGATTTTGTGAATTTGTACGTAGGCATGAGCTAGATAGGAATTTGAACGTGTTGACTTCGACTTCAGACTTCAAAAGAACCCAATCATCATGAATGTGTAAAGTATTGACAAGGCAACTTAAAATTATAAAAAAAAAACTAGTTCATTCTCCTAGATTTCTTTTATCGATATTTACTTGCATGGGAACTATGGTCTAGGCTAGACAATACTAGCATAATTGTGCGAAAAGATACCAGTAATGATGACGATGACCCTATTTTAGATTTATGCGAGCGGGTCGAAAGTACCCCACGGTTGAAAGTACCCTAACGTATTTATTTCACAAATAAATAGCTCAAAACATATTGTGCGGAGTGATTTGATACGTTTGACTTTACGCGCGTGGGAGAGTAGGGTTTTTTGTTGGTATTTTATTTTAATTGTTGTTACTGCCATACATTACTGATGCAATTCATTAAAGTCATCTTTTTGATTCCAATTAACTGCTTATATTAGAATGTAAGCCTAGTTAAATTAAATTGAAGCTTAGTTAGTTTTGGTTGCAAAGCAAGTCTAGAACTCTAGATACTTCTGGTTTGCGGTATGAAGGAGCAAGAGTTTAAGACTATCCTAAGCGTTCTTCGCAGCCTTGCAAATATAAATATATAAATGTTTTATAGTGTTTCAAGTTAAAATTTGTTTATTGTTCGCAGGGTCGGATAAGCTCAGCAGTGGTCTCAGTAAGGGCTACTCTACACCGACGCTATCTGACACGCTTCGGGCCACAAAGTGCACAGGTTAGTCTTACATAGGTATTCATTGTCATAGCCAAAAAAATATTTCTGTGCTTAATTTTAATATTGTCTAATAATGCTTTTTTCCTTTTGGCTTCCGTGATACGGATTTACCTAGTGCGGGGCCCATTGTAAATGTTTTGCTCTATATTACCTTTTATTTGCCCTACTTTTTATTTATACCTACATAAAGTGTTATGTAAGTATAGTGAAATAAATAAATTGAATTGAATTTAAATTGATATTACATACCGAGCGAACGAGCATAGCTTAAGTTAATAAGTAGATCCAATAAGCACAATAACATGCGACTTTAAGCACTTCACGAACCCAAATGATGATGATGATTCGTTTGTGTCCCACTGCTAGGCGTAGACATACCCCTATTCCCTCCACACACACATCACTATCTTGAGCTGTAGATAGTAGTAGAATTGATGGAGTTCGTCCCGCCATCTCCTTTTCGGTTGGTTGAGTCGAACTTTGAGCCAACCTTGGCCCGTAGGCTGGCTCACCTGGCAGCCACAGATGTGATAATTTCAGAGATAAATACCAAAAGCCATTGCAATTTTATTTATTTTAACTGATTTTAACACGTTGAGATAACCGCTCCGAAAGTCGCTCTACCAATATTTTGTAGTGTATTAAGGGTAATATGATAATGATTATTTCGATTACAAAGTACCAACGAGTAGGCGGCTGGGCGTGACGTCATTAATCAGTATGACGTCACCATTGATAGCCGGCCGTCGACGACATTTACATAGAAAACAAGTTAGACTCCTACCTACGGGAATAAATTATCATACGGCAGTGAATAATATTATCTGATGGGGGGCATCATATGGTACTTATTAAATCTAGTATAGGTACCTATCTACAGGCATTTTATAACCTATTCAGTTGGACCATGCAATACATTTTTAAAGTCACTAACTTACATTTTCCAATACCTACAAAAACACCAAAACTTAACTTTATAAGATCTCATGCTCATGGTTTAAAGTATTTTTCCTAAAAACTGCTAAGAAATGATTTGGTATTTATTCAAACTCAAGTCCAATTGATAGAATCACTAGTACCTAATACAAATCTGATTAAAATTAACACAAACACGCATTAAATTAGGTAGTAATCATACAAAGCAAAATCGACAACTTTATACTAAAATCTAGGCTCGCTTTGCTCGCTCAAATAAAAAGTTAATTATTATATAAGTAGCTTTGGTCTGATGATACTAAAATGTGGCGGGGATGAATTGGGTTTGACTGGCACTGGACGGGACAAAGTGTGAAAATAAGGTCGCCTGTATTCAGCATTGGCATTTAACCTAGTTAAAATTATTACGTGTATTAGTTGTGTCTTTTTTGTTTTGGAACAAAATGAAAAAACTGTACTTATCTTCATTTGCAAGTCGAGTGCAAAGGGATTCTCGCCGCACGGGATAAAGTGTTTGTGTGATTTGCTAATGTTTTTCTCGGATCTGAGTATGATTCTATGTAAGTTTACATTATTTACCTACGTACTGAGTAATGAAAAAAATTATGCTTCAAATCATAACATAACGGCCAGTCTACACATTCGCCGAACTATTATTTAGATGGGAGATGACAGGCGATGAGGCCCTCTACACGTTCGTCACCGTTGGCATTCGTCTGTCTTCGCCGAATAAATAAATAAATAATAAATACTGCTGGACATTTCACACAGCATCATCTATCCCCAAACTACGCATAGCTTGTACTATGGGAACCAGATAACTGATATAAACTACTTATATACTTTTTGACGTGACGTCTTTTAATTTGATAGAACCGGCTGCACGCACGAAAAAATGCGGCGTTACCACGGCGTTACCTCGCTCTGAGGCGTTCCATGTAAGGCTTGAAGTGCAAGTGAGAGCGCGGAACGAGCGACAAAGAAGCACAAACGTTGTCACGTTCAACTATCGTCAGTAAACCGACTTTACAGACAACCAATTTTTGTTTGTAAATACATACATATTATACATAGAAACACCCAGACCCGAGATAAATATTTGCAGATCATACAAACATTTATCCCGCGGCGGGGATCGAACCCGCAACCTTCTGCGTCCCAAGCGGGCTTTCACCCACTGTGCCACAGAGGTCGTAAATATGTAGTGGGCCTATATCACAACCTCTTCCTCGGGGTTAACGATGTGTGAAGTGTCCAGCTTGATTGATTTATTTTATACATATTTTTTCTTACCGTTTTCGGTCAGCTCCTCGATTGCAGTTAACTGTGCCACTGAGCGAGATGATCTATCCTTTGTGTGGTGAGGGAAGAAATGCTGTCTAATTGCCTTCTCCCTCTGACCTTTGAAGTGACGGTCGGTTGGATTCAGTTTGATGCTGGTATCGTTTTAATTGCATCGATTTGGTAGTTACAGATCAAACGTCTAGTGAAGCTTTGATCTTATCATCAACGCTTAAATTATGCGGAATAGGATTTTATAGTTGGAATGCTGAGGTTCTACGCTGTATGTACTACATCAAATGACATAATAACATCCAAATATCCTTCGGCTAAAGGAGTTTTAATGAAAAATCTAAAAACAGGGTTGACATATGTATCACATGCAAGAGCGTTAGTCGAAAAGAAACATTTTTTTCCTCTAAAATCTTCGTTCAAAAGCTCGACCTTATTGTCCAATTTGAAGTCCATTCCCAGTTGTTATCCCAATAGAGCTCAACCAATCACACAATACGACAATGATGATTGACGTCCAGGCTAGGATCTAGGGCCCCAGATCAAAGCTCAAAACCGTTTTGGCTGCTCATCATACGAACTTTTTAAGTAACCAAGGTTGCTTTTCATTTCTCTTATAGGTATTAGAGTGCGTTTCATCAAATAGTTCCTATGCCGTCATGTTGGCAGTAGAATGTTTTAGGCATAATTTCCTCAAGAAATTCCAATAAAACCTTGAAAAACCTAGAGATACGTCTTTGTAGACGTCTTTGTAGACGTATCTCTAGGTTTTTCAAGGTTTTATTGGAATTTCTTGAGGAAATTACGCCTAAAACATTCTACTGCGAACATGACGGCATAGGAACTATTTGATGAAACGCACTCTAGTATTCTCTTCCAGTCATGGATTCATTATTCTCTTATAATAATGTTCGATTTTTGAAACATTGGAAGTACTCAGAAACAAAATGGAGCAGGCACCATAACTAACTCACGCACGTGTCGTCGCATGCACCATATTAATTAAGTGACTCTTGTAGCGCCTTTTGTTACCAATTCTGATATCGAGTGCGTAAACCTGTGGTAATAGCTCAATTATTGATGTGATTTTTTTTGTATGACCAGGGAGATTTTTTAAGTTTTCTTCTAGAACATTTATATGAACCTAGGTATGTCATTTTAAAGAATTAACAGTTCAAAAGTACTTCCTCTTCTTTTACAATTTTATTCTTCTGTATAAATAACATGACATTCTACACAGGCCATCTCTTTTGTTATCATCTGTACTAGCACTAACACACTTCTAGTTACAGAAATGCTTTTATCTAACCGAATAAAAACCAAATCTTCTCATACACTGACGATGTGTCATCAAATTAAATGAAAATATTACAAGTTATTTATACCTCTCGCATTACAATACATATTTTATCTGCGCGGGCGCCGCGTGGCGGGTGCGCGCGCTGCCAATTTGCGGTGACAAGCGTGGATGTCCGGATTTTTCCCATGCCGAGGGATCAATTTAGGGTTGAATAAATACTGTAATTGTTGCGCATTGTGTCTTTATTATCGTGATATGGAGTAGCGTTGCACTTTAAGTGCAAGTGAAACTAATTCTATACTAAAAATATTAGTCTTAGTGATAGTAAATATGTACTTATTCCAAAATTTCTAAGTAGTAGGTAGTTAAGGACCTTACGTTAGTACATTATTGTACCTAAATAAATAAAAAAAATATGCACATGTAATTTGGTACGCGTTATAAGTTTTAACAAGGTAATTATCATCATCCCTTGTCCTATTTTATATGGGGTCAGCACAGCATATACTCCTCTTTCATTTCCCTCTAATAACCGTTATCTCAGAACTCACTCCCTTCTTACTCATCATCTTTCACACAATCCATAACATAACGGCCGTATATATACAACTCGTATATCCATCCACATTCATACCAAGTGCTCTTCTGGTCACATGCCATTCTTCCCTTCTCCCTTCTATGTTTTAACTAATACTAAGTAACTAAGTAACATAATGGGTATTATCTTTAGTGCAGATATTGATTTTATAACCTGAATAGTATCAGTACCGCTTAATCAGACTTATTATGTATCAACCGAGCACTTGAACACGTCCTCTAGGAATCAATCAAGGTATTAATACCTTGATTGATTCCTAGACCCGACTTATTTTTATATAGTAGATTGATTAATCAATCTACTATATAAAAATAAGTCGGGTTTTCCTTCCTGACGCTATAACTCCAGAACGCACGAACCGATTTCCATGGTTTTGCATTCGTTGGAAAGGTCTTGGCTTCCGTGAGGTTTGCTAGTTTTATATAATTATTAATCTATGGCCTTACCACAGACGGATATTACTTTTCAATTCTAAACTGTATAAAAAAGAACGGCACGAATACCCGCCAATGAATACAATACGTTCTCGTTTCCACGCAAAAGTTGGAACAAGTGTGTAGGATGCGCCCATTTCCGACTGCCGGCCGTGAAAGTTAGCAGAATACTTTGGTTTGCAGTGCAGGCAGCTTGACAGGTGGCAAGCGTCGAAAGCCGTTCGAAGTCTCCGGTTAGCAACTGAATATCTATTAGGTATAGGTTTTTGAAGTGACACATTATTTAGGCGCGTTAGGCATTTTGAGATGGGAAAAATCTGTGAAACTCAGACTGACAATGTTACCGACTTCACCGTCAGTGCCATCGAGTTTTGAACTCCGCAACTAAGCACGGTAAAGATGTTAATAAATAGGTTTTCACTTCTGTCGTTTTTTTTTGACAACTCTGGACTTACAGCATTTTTGGTTAAGCTTTAAGGCTATGGCCGACCCATTCTCATGTATTCTCATGTATTTCTCATTCTTATTTTAGTATACTATCTATAATACTACAATAATTACGTTTTAAAACTAAAAGAAAAACCGACTTCAATGTTCGACTCTACATACGGCGTGACTCAGAGAATCAATAAGCCATACATAAAAATCTAAATAAGAAAAAGAAATCAAATCGACAGATAATGCTTAGGCTCCACCGGCGTCGAAGGGCATTAATTACCAAAACTGCATACATTTTATGTCAAGTTTTGCGGCACGTGAGCATTAGTAAAGGCATTAGTAAAGCGTCAATTTGTCATAATGCATGTCGATTCGATTTACAATGGCTAGGAGGGAAGGTTTTTAGAGTTTTACGGGAAAACTATCAAACCCTCAGGAATAAAATTTATATGGGACCACCTCTGGAGCATACCCTTTCAAACAAAAAAATAATTTTGAAAATCGGTCCACAATTGGCGGAGTAATCGCGTAACAAGATACAAAAAAAAACATTAAAAAAATAATAAAAAAAGTCGGATAATAAGTGAACGTAGAAGTAAAACAACTAGACGGCTGCACTGTTAAGCGCGTTTGGCTAATGTTTACTTAGATCCTTTAAAGATGCCTTATGGAGAATGTAGTAGGGCTAAGCCGATACGAGAAACGATCTTTTCCCATACTTAAAAGTTTAATCAATGCGACCGATACAATAAAAAAACAGTGGCATTGTGCCGACAGAAGTGTACCCTTAAACGAGGTTTCGGTAACGGTTCTAAACTTAAAAAAAAGTAACTGTAAAAAATAATAAAGTGCAAAAAGTAACTGTCCTATACTGGGATTTGAACTCGGGGCTGTTTTACTCAGAGGCGAAACTCTGTCACGCAGGCCATTCTGACAATACAATGTGTGACCTAATTAAGGTAAGAAGATTAAGAAATGAAAAGTCTTATCAAAATTTTGGATTCCGACGGGATTCGAACCCGCAACGATCAGACGATCCTCCTAAAGCCGGAGTGCCTTACCGTTCGGCCACGGAACCCTTAGTCGTCGCATTCCAAATTTTTGATAAGCTCATATTTATGGGTTAAAAAAAAAGTGGTGTGGATTAACACTATAAAAATTACAAAATTATAGTAAAAGATGGTGTCGAAACAGTCACGTGACTGACTTTGATAGTTTTCTCCCATCTCCCAATGCTCAACGCACCTAAACAAGTTTTCACTTCAAAAACATACTCAGTACTCTTCATAATGGATCGAGCATCACTATGACTAATTTAGTATGCTTTTCCATACTTGGTAATTGAACGGTTTCTCACATACTCAACAAATGACTGCGAGTGTGGAGGACAGTCGCATCGAATCGCTTCGTCACAGCGCCTCCCCCTCGCTTCGCTTGCTCCCACCGGAAACTGATGGCAGTATGATTGACTCCGATCTGGGGTGGATTAACTCGGATTACATTTGTAGACTGAGATTGCATACAGTTAAAGTGGTAAAAAGGTATTGCAACAATTACCTACCATTTTTTTACAAATTTAATTCCATTCTAACATAAACTTTCAGAGAACTTTCAGAAAAAAATACTCATAAGGTAGACCCTATATCTAATTATCTAGTCAGCCTAAATCCATCTGACAGATGCCTCATAATTTTCATTCTAATTCCTGTGCTAGTTAAAACATTAAAAAAACTTCCAATTACTGAAAAGTAAAAAAAATACAAAAAAAACAAGACTGTTCAAAATTGTATGGGACGCGGTCTATGAAGCTAGTGCGATACTGTCTTGGTATTTCAGTAGAGATGCCTCATCTACATCCTTGTGCAAAGGGGCATCAAAATCTAACTGGCCAGTTTTGAGATATAGAGGGTGGACTTTTGAGGCGGGGTAGTAAGGGCGGTTTCTTAACCGTTCTAGTTACACGAAAACGTTCCTAGGAGACCATCCATAATTTTTTGAGATATTCTAAACTGCATCCACAGATTTTGGAAAAAGTGTACAGTCAGCGAAAAAAATGGTGACCAAAAGCGGTCTTTGAACCAATAGCAATACTGTTATAGTATTTCTGTAGAAATACCTCAACTATATCATTGCACAAAGGTGCATCAAAATCTGTCCCGGCAGTTTTGAGATATACGGGCTTGAGTTTTGAGACTGGGTCGTGAGGGCAGTGGCTTAACCGTTCTAGTTACAGGAAAACGTTCCTAGAAGACCATCCATAACTTTTTGAGGTATTTGAAACTAAATGTAATAAGGTAACGAAATGTTAAATTGCGTCCATTGATGAAAAGGACACCGCCAGCCTTATTGTTTAACTTGAAATCCATTTCCAGTTGTCAATAGAGCTCTACAGCTTTATCAATCACACAATACGAAAATTACAATTGAAGTCCAGGCTAGATTTCAAATGTCGAAATGAAGCCGCTGTCTATTGTCAGTTGATTCCAATAGCCCCTCTACACTTTGTTACGAGCCGAAGTATGTTCCGTCTCAACTATAGGCCGACAGAAAGTCTGCAGTCTGCGAGGAGGCTAAAAATTATAAAAACATTTTTATTCTCAGCATAAGCCGTGTCCACAGAAACGTGTTTAGTGTTTTCTAACATGTTAATAACATGTTAAATCACATCATGTTTTCTAACATGTTAATAACATGTTAAATACGGTGCTGTGGACCCGGCTTTATAAGTTCTTATTATGAAATTCATTTAGTTATGGTTTCTAACGATTAAGACGGATTACCAAATGATCATTGCGAATTACCTATCACCAATGGTATTAAATCATTGCCTATCACACAATTTGTCCAAAACGAGTTTCCATAATTTTGTTGACTTTTATACATGAGTAGTTAAATTGGTTGGCTGTACAAACATAAAGAGTACATTACGTTAGTCGACACTTAATAAGTAACTTTATAATAATTATATTTGTTCAATTCCCCAGAAACGGTATCAATACAAACATTAAGATTACAAAGTGCGCCCCCACCCCCGTTTATAGCTATAACAAAATAAATGGTTTAAATTCTACACCCGTAATGAATACTTCCAGGCGATGTGGATAAATCACTGTTACGTTGCATTTTGGGAACTGATGTGATGCTACGTGGTTACAAGCGGAGCGATTTTTGTGTTAGATCGTGAGGTAACCAGCTAGTAGTATACATATAGGTAGACGGCGATGGGCAACTTGTCACGTATGGAATACTAACTTCTGCAAGATGTGGGCGTGTATCAAATATGTATTTTTACATGCCTCTGACTACTCCCTTTGACAGATTTCAAAGGGAGTTTGAAGATTCAAAGGATCTGGAATACATGAAAGATCTGAGAGAAGTCTACCGCGCCTTGGGGATACAGTCGCGAGCCTGTTTTATGTTTATTATTTTTAGTTTCGTACTACACAGGAAACTTCCATTTTTGAAACTGAAGGAATCCTTTGATACGTTCATAAATATTACGTAGCGTAGGTATACAAACATATTTGTGTAAGTTCGGTCAAAATAGTTCTTTTTTTTTAATTTATTTATCACATTAAAGAAAAAACTTACACGAAATAGGTTAGCAAATAAACAAAGTAGGCTCTCTACAAAATGCGTATTTAACTTGAGCTTTTAAAAATTACGAAACGCTCCGCTGCCCGCCCCGCTCACTCGCAACCCCTGCTAGTTAGACGGCACGCGTCACGCACCGGAAGCTTGTGACGAGCAGCGCACGCGCATCTCCGTACATTCTAGCACTCAATGGGACGGAGGCGCACTTAAAACATTTTTATTGTAATCGCCGAGGGGCTACGCTTATTGTTATCATCCCTCACTTTTTGCCAGTATTCAAGCTTTGAAATAAATGTGTGAATATTTTTGGTTAGAACGAATTAGTAGATTTTGCGTAGATTAATTGTTTCTATGTTTAGATTTTATTTAATTTTTTTATTTCATAACATGCAAATACTTACCCCAAAAATACCCTTTAGCCAACCTATATACTTAGCCTATTTTCTAAGGACAGAATACTCATTTGGAATTGGAAGAAATGACAATAGACAAGTTACCGTCTACACAGATGATTTTGTCAATAATTTTGTAAACAATTTAATTTTGAAGATCTTTTTCTTTTTTACTTCACTTTAGCATTTTGTTATGTTTTTTGCAAAATAAAAGCTTAATCCAAAATGTCAAACAAAGACTACTACGACCGTTGGCTGAAAATCAAAGAGCAGCTAAACGCAGCAGTTGCAGAGGATGTTCGGCTTCAAGAGCTCGCCAACGGATTCGTGGGCATTAAACCTCAAGCAACCGCAGTTGAGATTGTTGCTAGGATATATTGCAAGTACTGCGATCTCTACAACAAACTCTGTGACTGCTATGATCAAATGGAACAAGTACAACGACGACCATACATCAAACAAATAATTGATGCGATTACTTGTCGCCTTCTCGAACTCAAGTGGACTCTAGAAGAAGTCGAAGTTTTCGAGTTCACCTACCCAGACAATGCGCTTCAGCAAATGCTCATGGTTCCGCAAGATATTCAAGTGCTCTGTCCATTTTTCTACCCATTTGAAATCAGACAGCAAGAGATGCAATACATCATCGATCAAATTTTTGCAGGCAACCGCTTAGGCGATCCTGAGCCGACACCGTCAGAACTAGAAAGACAAGAAGAAGAACGCCTTGAAGAAGAAAGAATCAAACAGGAAGCCAAAGAAGCAGAAATCAAACGTATGTTGGCGATGGGTGAGGATATACCGGAATCTATTGAGGAAGTAATACTATCTCCCACTGAAATCGCAGCTATCAAAGCTCAAGAAGAATATGAACTACATACAAACAGTATACAACGCATGGAAAGAGCTCGAGTTGCAACTAGAGAGAAAGTTCATAAAATTAACAAAGATGCTAATTTGTACCTCGAACTTGCTGGTTTAAAAGCACCGCAGGCTAAAGAGCCTCTGAAGCAAAAAGCTACTAAGTTAATTCAAATGATTTATAGACGCTACATGGAATTAAAACGGCAGCATAACAAAGATTATAAACTGAAAGAAAAACTTGGAATGATTATGCCTTCTTGGAAACCAGTTTCGGCTAAAATGCAACTGGAAAAAGTCAAAGAAGATAGACGTAAATTTAGGCAGAAATACTACGAAGAATGGATGGCTCGAAATGTAAAAGAAAAAGCGAGGGTACTGAGGCTCCGAGAAGGTGACATAATGGAAGATATATCAGGTGAAGTTAGACAATGGTTTCTAGATTGGTATAAAGAGGTAAGACTATTTGATGAGTATCCTTGGCCTGATGAAGGTGGTTCTATACTGGTTGTGAAAGGTGAAACTTTTACTCTTGAAGAATTTGTAGAATGGAAAATTGCAGAAGAAAAGCGATTGAAAGCAGAAGCTGGTAGCCCGAAAAGCAAAGAGCAGATCAAAGCCGAAAAATTAGCAGCACGTGAAGAAAAAAAAAGATTAGAGATGGATGCTCGCGAGAGAGAAAAGAAACGTCTTTTGGATTACAAGAAATCTCGGCTTAATCCTGACGGCGATCCTGGTATTTACATATCTATAGGGAAAAATCTCGAACCCGTGCTTGGTGCTTGGAACACATATGAAAGCCAGTGGAAAGACATTGATACACCGGATGCACCTTTAGAAGTTTTAAAAGGATACATCATGTATCTTGTTACTGAAAACGCATACCAGGATGTTCAATTACAATTGCGACCTATCGTTGATGAAATGATGCGATTAGAATTAAATCTTCTGAAAAACTCATTGAAAACGGATTATCAAGCTGCTGGAATTGCAAAACCACCTCAAAGTAAAAAGAGAAAGAAGCCAAGGAAAATTAAACCACCAAAACCTGATAAAGTCAGCCCAGAAGAGATGTTCCAACAGTTGGCAGATGAAGGTATCGTCAGAAAATATCCAAAAACAACGTTAGATGATTACTGGGGTGATAAAAACTACGCTTCCGCGGATATGAGAGCTATACTGTGGACACCATCCTTTCCTCCGGCCTGTATGGGTGACGTGCGAGAACAGGTCAGGACTCGTTGTGTACTGACACTCGGATCAAATTGTCCGGATGCTTGCAGAGCTCAGCTTATCGTCGGTTCCAAAGCTGCCGGTAAAAGAACTCTCGTTTATGCTATTGCTACTGAAACTAACTCGCTTCTAATCGATTTGTCACCAATGAACGTGTACAACAAATTCCCAGGCCCTAAAAATTTAAAAACCATGTTCCAATACGTCACGAGGATCAGTAAATTAATGCAACCAACGGTGATACTTATCGACAACGCGGATAAAATGTTCCTAAAAAAAGTTTCAAAGGAAGAAAAAATGTTTGATCCAACACGCCTGCAGAAAGACATCTTCAAGGAGCTTATAAAACCAATTGTGTTCGATGACAAGATTTTAGTTTTAGGCACGGCCACCGAGCCGTGGCTATCTAAAGGGCCTGCGATGTACAAAATATTCCCCTCCTTGATAATGATACCAAGGACAGATTATGGGAGTATTTCATTCATACTTACTCAAATGCTTATGAAATACCACGGAGTCAATAGGGAGTTTAATGTACACAGTGTTGCCCAAGCGTTGAGAGGGTATGATATCAACTCTATCCGAAAAGGTGTAGAATCGTTGCTTTGTGGTGACAGAGTAGCAGCGCTGTACCACACTCCTTTGAAGCCTTTCGAAGTGGTTTCGGCCGTTTTGGATTGCGAAGGATCATCGTACATGGATGAACAAGATGTTCTTATGTTCAAGGAATGGTACGTCTCGTATTCGCCATCCGGCACGAAATACGTGGACTACATGCTTATGTTGGACTCTCAGCTTACGTATAAATTGAAAGCTGACAAGAAAAAAGCTGAGAAGAAGGGATGAATGATAAATTGCTATGTGATCTAATTTAGCAATCGTTGCAATAAAATGTTGGGTGTTTTAAATAATGGATAAAAATATTTACTTACCTGCTTAAATCCATTTTTCTATACTAATACGAGTATTATAAAGAGGAAAGATTTGTTTGTTTGTTTGAAATGAATTGGCTCCGAAACTACTGGACCGATTTGAAAAATTCTTTCACCAATAGAATTCTACATTATCCTGATGAACATAGGCTATATTTTATCCCGGGAAAGTGATGTTGCCCAAAGGACCGCGGGTAACACCGCGGCGGACAGCTAGTTTATATAAGTTGAACTAATATGCTTACATAAGGTATTAAAATTTTTCGCTTCTTCCATTTTCCTGACCGAATAAGCAAAGGTCAAAGTTTTTACTAAATTTTTGTAACTTGTTAAGTTGATAAACAATAAAAGCGCCATCCCTCGCATGCTTTAGCAATACATCATGAGGGAGGGTGTTAGGGGTTGAACCTCGCTCCCTTTACATCCTCCGCCAATTTAGTTCGCGATAATTAAGGCAGAGGGCGGTGTAAGGTATTCTTTAGTTCTTTCGTCGTTATAAGATGGCGCTATTGTAAAAAACTGCTTCATGGTCGCCGTACCTTCACGAGTATTATTTTCAGATTATCTTTTTTTTTCTCAACCTATATTTTCCCACTGCTGGGCAAAGGTCTCCCCCATATCCTTCCAACCATCTCTGTCCCGGCCCATCAGATTATCTAACAATTTAAAATTAGGTATCTTCAAGAATCCACTAAGTAATATTTCAAGCACTTACCTACCAACAATAATTGTTAAGTTTCTTGGATCAATAATAACAATAGGTTTTTTTTATTACATACTTACCTACTTACATAAAAAATAGACTGTATAGTTCAGTTTGCGATGATAAACTCTTATTGTAACAAGCAAAATTGATAGCTCATCAATTACAAATAATTAGAAACCTAATCTAACCTAGTTGTGTGTCAGGATCGTAGCGACTGGAGATCCGTGGTCTCTGCCTACCCCTTTGGGAAAGAGGCGTGACTTTATGTATGTATGTATGTATGTAGAAACCTAATCAAATCAGGAACACCATAAAAACGTAACCAACATTCTCACATTCATGATACTCGTATACCTAAGCATTAGTTACAGTCGCTAAGCATGTATGGAGCCGTGTTGGTCGATCTGAAGGTCATGGGTTCGAATCCCGACCGTGCATCAATATATTTATCGTTTCGTAAAATTTATATGCGCTTAAACACGAGCTCTCAACGGTGAAGGAAACCATCGCGAGGAAACCCGCAGCTTAGTCAGCTCTACATGTATTGACGTCGTCTTTCCTGTTAGCCAGGCTAATTAAGATGAGAGGATGGTTTAGACACTGGGCAAACCTATTCCATCTCCAACAATGTCCTAGGCACTACAACGTCCCGTTAAGTGAATCTATAGGTTGCCTCCTGAAGTCTTGACGCTGTAGGTATACCTAAATCATCTAATATGTACCTATATAGGGTTTTATCGCTAAGCTAAGCCAAGACGGAGGCCTTATCATCATCATCATCATCTCAGCCACAGCGTCCACTGCTGAACATAGGCCTCCCCCATAAATTTCCACAGCGATCGATCTTGTACAGCCTGCACCCAACGGCTCCCAGCAACCTTTATAGGGTCGTCTTTCCATCTAGTGGGACGGAGTCAAGACGGAGGCCTTATAGTGGCCCAAAAATAGCTCATTTAACGTATCTGGAAATTAACATACAGGGTGTAAAAAGACAACTATCGAAAACTGAGGGGTTGCAATCAGGCCATGATTCCAAACATATTCAGCGAAAAAAAAAACGCAAAATTTTTTTTGACTTAGCTTAGTCATTTTACGTTATTTTCGGTTATTTACTACCAGGACAACATAATAAGACCATACCTACCTAATAATTTCATTTATAAAAGAAAAAAACAGTTAAAACTCAAAATTCAAGAATCTACGTAACAAAATGCGCCAAAAACATACGCAAACAGTGCTCTTCAAATGCTGTTGTCTCCAGATATAATGATTTTTTCGGAAAATCCTTTTGGATTGGTTGTGTGTTGGGATGCTGTACCTAATCCTTTCGCCTTCGATAGACGTCTTTTTACACCCTGTATACTCATACGAACTCTTCTACTTTAGTCCATTCGTCATGGCCAATGGCTGAGTACGTATGAGTCAGTGGCCTAACATGCTGAGTTTATTCCACCTTAAGGCCTTTGCCATGACTTAATAGCGGAGACGGAAAGTTTAACGTGCCGTCTGAAGCACGGAACTCGGAAGCAGTAGAAAATGACACCGGCGATCTTACTGACCGTTTAAAACGTTGCTTACCACTACGGCTGACCACGCGGGAAGCTCCAATTCCCCATTTACCGGGCCGGGAGTACAGCAATAACGCAAAATTCCAAAGTGGGTCGGGCTAAGGTGGTCCGCCCCGCGCGAACACCCGGGGTTCAGGATGCCGCTGTCTCCGCTCGCCGCCGCCGCTTCCTGGTATCCGAACTACAGCTCTTTATGCCTTCCTATTCTAATCTGCCGCTGATGATTATATTGTTTGTCTTCCTGCAAATTCATACAACCTACTCTTACTTATATTATAAATCTGAAAGTTTATAAGTATGAATGAATGAAATACTTTATTGCACAATCTTATAACTACAAAATACAGTAGAAAAGAGAACGATCAATGCACAATGGGCGGGTTTATCGCTGAGAAGCGATCTCTTTTAGGCAACCTTTGGATGGAGATGAATGTAAGAAGTTAGTATGCTAACTAGAGTTTCAATCACGCTTCAACCGGACTTACGAAACTTCGAAGTGCTTTTTACGAAATTATTGAAAAATGACTTTTCATTTCGCGATTCGTGGCCATGGATTTTTGTTTGTATCAGCAACATGGGTTTCCTTCATAGATGTTTCAAAGCTTTGCTACATCGCATCGCAATGCTAATAAACGATTATAGGTATTGATATTAATATTGATACAAATTCTCTTGATTTTTTACACCTAGGGATAGGAATTTGTTTCAACAAGGATCATCGTTGTTTGTTTCAATAGCCTAGTATAAGGTAATGTATTAAAAAACCAAGTCAGCTGCGTGGTGTAGTCGGGTCTGAATAGTGAAGAAAATCGTTAAGTATATTCTAATAGACGGCAATTGGATTGCAAGCTATCGAATGTAATTGCATTCAATTGAATATACCTCAATGCTGCCTCAGATAGAGCCATCAAAATGGCCTATCATTAGTCCAAGTGTATCTGACTGAAGCATCGACACGACAAGAAGAAGAAGCATTGAATATGTAAAATGCTAATTTCTGCAACATGTGGACATGTCTCTAAGCTATTTTGTTCTGGACCACCCGGATGTGTTATTTTACGCATTTGTTCAAAACAATTATATTACAATACACATAGACTACACATTGATGACCTCTGTAGCGCAGTGGGCGAAGGCCCGCCGGCGACGCAAAAGGTTGCGGGTTCGATCCCCGGGACGGGACCAATGTTTCTACAAATATTTGTCTCGGGTCTGGCGGTTTCTATGTATAATATGTATGTATTTACAAACAAAAAGTATATAAGTAGTATATCAGTCATCTTAGTACCCATAACACAAGCTCTGCTTACTTTGGGGCTAGATGATGTTGTGTGAAAAGCCCAGAATTATTTATTTAATTATTTATTATAGTATATAGGTAAATTCATAACCTTTATCTTGCTTTGCTGAGCCTGGTAAAAAAACCAAGTTAGTACCAAAGTAATAAGTGAGCATATAAAACTGAACTATTTACCAACTCTTGTCAAACAATCTTCTGACTTCGAGTGTAAGCAGTAATCCTACAGTCCAACTTTTTCCATCAGACAATGCAAACAGCTGGTGTCAACCCCCCACTCCTCTGTTCCACCCGCCCCTCCTTCCTCCATGTAATTAAATTTCTCACTGCAAAGTTTTTCAATAGAGACTGTGCTTTAAAGCTATCAACCTCTTTATGGTACAATACCGTTGAGCTCATTTTATTTAAATTCTTCTCAGGTTCTCAATAGTGAATGGTTTCAAAGTAAAAAATAGCTCTGACCTGACCCAGTGACCCCACACTAGGATTACCTGTCTCGTTAGTATAAGAACTTCAAGTACAACACCCAGACGAAAAACAAATTAAGCGTGTTCATAAATAATATCAGAGAACTCTAGTGTCAGGATAAACCTAACATAGGATTTAAGACACTACTAACCAGAACAAAATGTAATCTTTTTCAATAATAAACACTATCTATCTATCTATCAAAATACCTATTATGATCATGCAAACATTTGTTTCACCGCGAGCATCAAACGACTCATGTTCAGAATTTTTATCTACCTGGCTTGTAAAAAATCACAGAAGAAATCACAAGGAGTCATCCCAAATATTCTTTCTGGACGTAGCTACGTTATGCCGAAAAGAGGGTAATTTTATTTTGTTATCTGTCTTTTCCTCTATCTTTACTGAAAGCACTATTAAAAACAGGAATATCTGAAAACGGGACACAAGTGGAAAGTCCTCCTGTGCAGCTTCAAAGTCCTAATAAAGTTGGCATAGTTGAAAGCACACAGTTACTAAACCCGGATCTGAGTATAGAAAGTTTTTTACTACACTTTTTTCACTAAGTTTTTCCGCGCTCATGGTAGATCATTATAATAAAATGAGAAATGAACTCCAATACAACAATACCCCCTCAAAAAATGGATCATGGTGATCCTTTCTTATTCTGGGATCGTTCGTACCTGTGTTGCGGACATATTCAGAAAAATTAAGAAATGAAGTCTTATCATTTGGATTCCGACGCGATTCGAACCCGCAACGATCAGACGATCCTCCTACAGCCAGAGTGCCTTACCGCTCGGCCACAGAACCCTAGTCGTCGCAATCCAAATTTTTGATAAGCTCATATTCAGAGAAACATTTATTCTTCTGACTGACTACTGTAGGTCTAATTATCTTCAGTTCTAAATACATTGGGCACTAGACGAGTTCAACTGAATCCGTAGTAATACACAGTTTAATGAGGAAAATGGACATGGGAAACATAGTATGCAACCATACCGATAGCAGAGTATGGAGTTAACATTCCACTATGATGATTTGATTTAACAATATTCATTGAACACGTGGCATATCTAAGATTGTACTTATCTAGTTTCAATTACATGTGCGGTACTGATTGTAAATAAATAAATAAAATAAATAAATAAATAATGCTGGACATTTCACACAGCATCATCTAGCCCCAAACTAAGCAAAGCTGATATACTACGAGTACATAGATACTTTTTGTTTGTAAATACATATTATACATAGCAACACCCAGACCCGAGATCAATATTTGCAGATCATACAAACATTTATCCCGCCGCGGGGATCGAACCCGCAACCTTCTTCCTAAGCGGGATTTCACCCACAGAGGTCGTCTTAAAGAATCCTCACAATACCAGAACTGCTTTATAACTTTAAATATTTGTGACGCTCAAAATATTCCCCTGTATGTGCCTGCGGGGGCTAAACAGAGGCGCTCTGTGATCCAAGTTCGTTAGGTGTTTATATTTTATACAGGACCCGTAGTGAACCTGGCTTTGAACATGGTTTGCACTGCAATATTCGTCAAGTGACAAAATTAATTAGACTAAATCTCTTTATTTACAGAAAATAAACGTTTACAATTAACATCTTGACATACAAGACTATCTTGAGCTATCTAAGGATTATTATGTAAGTAAGTTCGTATGAGTCAGTGGCCAACTCTGGTGACGGATTTTTTAGGCCGCCTTAAGGCCTCCGTCATGGCTTAACGACTTAAATAGCCGGGACCGACAATTTAACGTGCCCTCCGAAGCACGGAAGCGCTCAGAAGTAAATGCCACTGGCGGTCACCCATCCACTTACTGACCATTTAGAACGTTGCTTAACTTCGACGATCTATCAAGAACGACTAAGCAAGCACGACCACGAGCGCTTCTGACTCACCAGAGTTGGCCACTGACTCATACGAACTTACTTACTAAGGATTATTGAAAACGATCTTTAGATATCAGTTTCGATCAGTTTAAAGCTATTTTTTAAATAATAGTGATCGTATCGTTAAAACGAAGTCTGCAACTTTAACTCAAATCGGAAAAAAAAATCCATCTCAGCATTTTAATCTAGCTGCATTTGTTTTATTCTACCTAGTTTATATTCGTTCTGCCAGCACCCTTGCGATTTGATTCAATAACCAGCATTAAGAGAAATACCGAAGTCGTTTTTTATTTTTCCAGTTATCAGATTATTTTGTCGATTCGAACTAATTCAGAGGCTGCGCCCTCCCCGGCATCGGCAGTCTAAGCTCATTTCCGGCACCGTCTGGCAGTATTAATTTTAAAGCTGTCAATTTCCAGAAATGTTTGTTTATGTATGAAATGTGTTAATTAGAATGTGGTAAAGTGGCGTGCTGGACGATTTGTCGATGCCGGAATACTGTTGTCCGCTGCTCCGAGTGAAATGCTCATTTCCCCTGAATTTTCAATGAGCATTTGATATGTTAATTATACGAGATTGAACTTGCTGAGCAGAACTCATGTTACCGTAAACGTTGCCTCATATAATAAAACTCATATAATATGTTATATGAGTTTTTTTGCAAAAAGCAAAGCTATATATTTATTATTGCTAAATAAGTCAATGATATTACTTTCACTAAACATGAAGAACTATTTTTAACACAACTTTATGCAAGTCGCTCTTAATTTACTAGTAAAGATGTAAAAGCATAAAGACCAGTGATTATACTTAATTAAGTTAATACTTAAACCTAATTATGTTAATACCTAAGTAAAAAGTCTAAGTTTTTGTGATTCTGAATTCAAAATCAGGCTTCGTCAGAATCGCCGCCTAACCGTAGAAGCGGCAACGTCGCGACACCGGAAGCGAGCGGAGCGGCAGCACCCCTATCGATCAATAACAGGGCACACACACATATAAAGGCCACGCACACACGCACGTGACGCCTGGAGGTGCTGGAGTTTGATTCAGACGTTATTAGGTTATCTTTTCTGATGGAGGTTATTTTATATCTTTGGCTGAGGATTTTGCTGATTTCTGTAGTTGGTATCTAATTGCTGAAGTCTCTCATTTGAACTTCAGATAAATCTTGAGATTTCAATTGAGATTGTTTTCTTTCATCATCTGCTGGTACGAAATATAGAAAATACTTTATTGTACACCACATGGACATTACAAAATACAAACAAAGATAATAGAAAACATTTAAAGCGAAGTACAATGGGCGGTCTTATCGCTGTGAGCGATTTCTTCCAGACAACCTTAGGATGAACTGGATTAGAGGAAATCAAAAAGGCGGCGTAAATATGTTCATAAAAACAAATAAATAAATACTAATAAATAAATAAATATATACCTACTATGTACGAATAACTATAAAGTATAAGATACCTACGAATTTATTTTGTATTTAATACACCCAAATGCAAATTAATGTTTAGCCAATAATTTATTTTGGACGATTTGGATGTGCATCTGATGTCTTCCAGCCGATTTTGACTATGGCGATTGATTCTAGTTATTTACGGAAGAGCTTCGTTGGTGTGCTCTTTCATATCCTATTTTAGCTCTAAAAGTGCGTTTGCAGAGGTTGCACGTTAGGATATTGTTTTGTAAATTATAAGTTATAAATGAAGGCGGTTTGCTTATTAGGTGATCACGCTTTTCATCAAGATCGCGCCGTCCTCAAAAGTCCATACATTATATCATTTATGCATCATACCTACTCGACATCCAAGAATTTTTGTTATATGTACCTATAATTTTCTCTCTTTCTGGACACCAGGGTTGCGTTTGCCATTTTGGTCATGTTCATCCACCAGACTTTGCCCTGCAGTAGGAAAATATGGGCTAAAAATAAATATCAATACATAGCATGTTTTTGTGTAATTAATTAACAGCACAAAAAACTTACAATATTTAGCTTGTCTATGTTTGACGAGGTATTCATTTTTTTTACGGGATTGATGAAATAAATCATATTCATTATACTAGGTATAATGAAATAATACATCATACCTCGAGTGGAGGCCACGCACCGGAAATCGCAGCAGAGGACGGCCCCCCACTAGATGGAAAGACGATCTTGTAAAGGTTGCTGGGAGCCGTTGGGTGCAGGCTGCACAAGATCGATCATTTAATTTTTCATTTCATTTCATTTTATTCCATAATAACAAAATACATTGCATGCGGAAGTACACAGTACATAATAAAAATTTAAACATGTCAAAAAACGAAAACAAATCTAAAAAATTAACTTTATACTTATGTTGAAGTGATCAATTTGTCAAAGGTCATCGAGAGAATAGAGGCACTTCTCTAGAAGAAAAGTCTTTAATTTATTTTTGAGTATTGTTCTCTTATGGATTACAGACTTTATTTGTCGCTTGTTGATCGCTGTGGAAATCGATGGGGGAGGCCTATGTTCAGCAGTGGACGCTTGATGGCTGAGATGATGATGATATTATGAATATTTTTGAAAAGAAGTGGCTAGTTTAGGCTTAAAAAAAGTATCTCTAAGCCTCCTCGCAGACTGCAGACTTTCGGTCGGCCGATAGTTGAGATGGAACATACTTCGGCTCGTAATGAGTATGGAGAAATAAGCCGAAGTATGTTCCGTCTCAACTATCGGCTGATAGAAAGTCTGCAGTCTGCGAGGGGTCTTAATGCAATCTCTCTATCCATGCAAATGTCAATGATAACACCGAGATAGACAGCTACTCCTAGCCTATGTGATTCCAGATTATGATCTATCTGTCCCAAAATTCAGTAATTTTTGCATGAAAGAGTAATAAACATCCATGTATCCTCACAAACTTTTGTTATAATATTAGCGGATATGGATAGACAAGTATTTCAGAGCAAACTGCATGAATTATACCATTGTGTTCGCTATCTTACATCTTGTGACAATGGCGGCTTGCGCGTTCTGCAATCATTCTGTAGCAGTGAAACAATGAATAGCTCTCTTTTTTCAAAGTTACTAGTACAGATTTATAAATGTATGTATAAAAAAAAATTATACTTAAGGGCAGGCCAATGATTACTTAAGCAGTTTATCAGTCATGAGGTACCCATAACACAAGTGTGTATGTAGCCCTGGTTATTCACGGTACAGCCCCCCTAGCCATGTCACAAATCGTAATGGAATAGAAATCGAATCGACAACTGAGACTCTACCAGCATCAAATTGACTTAATTGTGAAAACTGCATACATTTTATGTCGAGTATCGCGGCACGTGAGTTCCTGGCATTATGTCAATCTGATTTACATAGAGCCAGGTACTCACGTGCCGCGATACTTGACATAAAATGTATGACTTTTTGGAAATTAATGCCGCCATGTCACGAATCGCAAGGAACAGGAGTAGAGTCACCTAGTTTTAAGAATATACATAACCCACGATCGTGGGTTTACCTTGGCCTAGATATCCTATGGGACACATGGCAGAAATTGGGGGAGGCCTACGCCGCTGAGGCGACTTCATATTAAGAGTAGAATTAGTTAGATATATAAACAGTAGTGTAGAAAATAATATTAGTGATAGTTTAAGTTTAAGTAAATGGTATAGATAATATGTAGAATAAAGGTTTTTTTTTTTTTTTTTTTTTTAGATATTCTATGTATCAACATTGATACATTATTAATAAAATCATCTAGCCCCGAAAACATAAAACATGCAAATGCCCTCCTTGGGTCTGTGGTTTAAAATACTTTAATACTAAACTTAGGCCTTTACATCTTTAATAGATGATTTATACAGCGTCAGGAGGGAACTTATGCCTACACTGAACGGGACGCTGTAGTGCCTGCGACATTGTTTGAGATGGAATAGGCTTGCCCAGCACCTAATCCATCCTCTCAGCTTAATCGGTGGTGTGGAGCTAAGCTGCGGGTTTCCTCACGATGTTTTCCTTCACCGTTAAGAGCTCGTGTTAAAGTGCAGATTTTTATACGAAATGAAAAATTTATTGATTCACGGCCGGGATTCGAACCCAGGACCGTCGGATTGAAAGTCTAGGCACAACCCCATTCGGCCAACACTAAAATAATATCTAAATACTTAATACTTAGTCGCACCCCTTATTTATTTCAATTTGTTTATTTATCCATCCACAGGTTGTCTGGTAGAGATCGCTATTTAGCGATAAGACCGCCGATTGTATGTCATTGTGTTTTTTTGTTTAGTTTTCCATTTTTGTTTATTTTTATTATGTGGTGTGCAATAAAGTATTTTAAGTATGTTTGTATGATCTACAAATATTTGTCTCGGGTCTGGGTGTTTCTATGTATAATATGTATGTTAATAATATTTACGAACAAAAAGTATATAAGTAATATATCAGTCATCTTAGTACCCATAACACAAGCTCTGCTTACTTTGGGGCTAGATGATGCTGTGTGAATAGTCCAGCATTATTTATTTATTTATTTATTATTTTATTTATTTATTCTATCTATCTACTTGAATAGTAGTTACTTACCGAAATGCACCGAAACCTGGCTGATACACTACTATACTGAATTCATAATTTGAATGCAGCTTACGCTCTGAACTAAGCTACGGAAGACTTTTATTCAAGTGCATTCAAGTAGACAGCGGGCAACTTGTGAAGCAAAATTGAACCGAATATACTTAGGTTTATCCGTACCACGAACAGGGGTGTAGCAGAACTATGAGCTTTCCGCCTGAGGTATATTTTATCAGAGGCTTATAGTAGTTTACTAGCTTCTGCGCGTGGCTTCGCCCGCGTGGTACCAACATTTTGAATAGCCTATATGCTATTCCAGGTCACTATCTACGCCTATATAGTTTCATCCAAATCGGTTCACTGGTTTAGGCGCGATTGATACACAAATATACAAACATCTAAACAAACTCACAAACTTTCAGCTTTATTATATGAGTGGGATACGACGTGTAAAGCTGATTAACCCCCGGTTTCTATATTCAACGGATAATCGCAGGTAAGAGCTACGACTCGTTTCCACATACAAAAGTTTGACAGCTAGAAACCGGACGTAAGTTAGCTGTCAAACTTTGTATGTGGAAATGAGTCGTAGCCAATGATGTTGTATACTTTAAGTAACAAGTAGTATCCCATTTCTCTGGTCGTAGCTCTTACCTACGAATGTCCGTTGATTATAGAAACCGGGCATGAGTCCACACGTATTGACGTTGTCTTTCCTGTGAACAAGGCTGGCTGACTAATCGCTAATGAGCGTTTACACGTGAAAAATTGCCGTGCAAAACGATAGTGTATGTTAAAATCGCATCGTGTAAATTCACCTTAAAACCCTCGTATCATGCATCGCTTCGACAAGATACCCTGAAATAATTTTGAAAACGCGATAGACTTAATTTTAAAAACCTCGTACCAAAGGTCTCTTCACTAACTTTATGATTTTTGTTCTATATAGCCGTCATTTTAGGAAGTACCTTTCAATGGTGTATATTTTTATCATCATCATCATCAGCCTATAATAGTCCACTGCTGGACATAGGCCTCCCCTAATGAGCGCCATTGCGCCCTGTCCTCGGCTCGACGCATCCAGCTTCTGCCAGCAGCCTTTCGCAGATCGTCACTCCACCTGGCCGGAGGGCGTCCTACACTACGTTTGCCGAGTCGCAGTCTCCACTCAAGAACTCGTTTACCCCAGCGGTTATCGGTTCTTCGGCAGATATGGCCAGCCCACTGCCACTTCAGCTTGCTAATTCTCTGAGCTATGTCGACAACTTTGGTTCTATGTCGGATAGTCTCATTGCGGATTCAGAGAAACTCCGAGCATAGCTCGTTCCATAGCTCGCTGAGCGACTTTAAACTGGTGGACTAGCCGTACTGTGAGTGTCCACGTTTCGGCACCGTAGGTCATGACAGGTAGGACGCACTGATTGAAAACTTTCGTTTTCAGACATTGCGGTACATTGTATATTTTTATAAGTATTTTAAATTATACATTTCTTCGGACACAGCGAAAAGTGATGTGAAAAAGTATAATGATCTATGTTATTCAACTAAGACTGATAGAGCGGTTTCACACTATCCGATCCGATATCGGTATCGGCCTATACGATATCGGGGGCAAGTAAAATGTGAAAATGCTCTTATGCTGGGCATGCTAAGAAATCTCTTCCAAGCAACTATTGGTAAATTGAAAGTCATGCTATCATGCCCTAGTGTGAAATATTTGGGGGACTACATAGGGACACCGCGGGCGGTCCTCAGCCGTGTGAACAAATCGGGAAGATAGTCAAACGATTTATTGTTTTTTTTTTGTATTGTCACGTGCATTATAGAGATCCAGTGAACATCAAAACAAAGAGGATCAAAATCTGTATCAAGACATTTTACACATCAGATCGACGAGTACCGATGGATTATGATTATGGGAGTTTAAAATCCTTTTGAAGATAATTAAGAAATTAATGCTGGACATTTCACACAGTCACAGTTTTATCTGGCCCCAAACTAAGCAAAGCTTGAATGTATTATGAGAACCAGATCTTTTTTTTAAACACTTAGACCCGAAATAAATATTTGCAGATCATTCTAAAATTTATACCGCGGCGGGTATCGAACCCGCAACCTTCTGTATCACAAGCGGGCTTTCACCCACGGAACATGCTTAATTTGGTAAAAGTTAGCTTTTCTTACGTGGTAGGTTGCAAACCCATCGCCGCTCATAAGAATGTTAAGGTTTAGTTTAAATTTTGAAGTAAATACTTCTTTAGGCGCGTTGGGCTTTTTTGAGATAAGAAACTCAGACTGACAGTGTAAACGATACACCATCGTCAGCGCCATCTAGTTTTGAACTACGGTAAAGAACCTTTATCACGGCATTTCCCGCCGCTCCGCGATTCAAAAAATACACTCGTAATTTTTCAAGTTTTCACTTCTGTCAGCACTCACAGCCACTGTTTTTTTGTCTAAGTATTTTTTTCTAACCTATGCTGTCCCACTGCTGGGCAAAGGTCTCCCCCATCATTTTCCAAGACTTGCAGTCGCCAGCTTCGTCCCACCAGTCTAAGTATTAAGAAATAAAAAAATTATGCTTATGAAAAATGACGGATATTACCTACCCAACCCACAGAAATGATAAACTAGTATACCTGCCCTACCTACATAGCGCAAAAACGCAACGACAGCGAGATCTAATTGTTTCTGTGTCGCCATCTACTGTTTGTATTTGATAATACAACCGCTCCAATGACCTCAAACACACTAATGTTGATAAATAGTTTACCGGTAACATCTAGTTGCATGCCAAGGGGAGCCGTGACCGTGGTACATTCATCAAAATTAATTTATTACAACTTTCCTTTGCAATTTGGAATAAAATTATGAATCAGCTGTTTTATGAATAAAAATCTTTATTTGTGTATACACAATACGAGTAAACTACATTTTTCAGAAACAAGGTACTACATTTTATATCATCTAATGCCGCCACCACACTCCGTTATTCGTTACTCGCTATGCGGCTACGCGGTATTTGCCCAAATATTTGCTACTAGCTTCTGCGCGTGGTTTCGCCTGCGTGGTACCAACATTTTGAATAGCCTATATGCTATTTCAGGTCACTATCTACGCCTATTCCAAGTTTCATCTAAATCGGTTTACTGGTTTAGGCGTGATTGATACACAAACATACAAACATCCAAATATCCAAACATCTAATCAAACTCACAAGCTTTCAGCTTTATTATATGAGTGGGATATCAGCCAACACCGACCTGTCGGCTAATTTATATTGCCAATGTAAAGTATATCTAAAGAGCAATACTTAAAGCTCATATTTGAATTATATACTCTTTTTGCCGGGCGGTAACCTTTAGGATCATCATCACCTTATCTGGTGAAAGAAACTCAACAGAGATTAGAACATTCAATGTAATGTTATTTGGATAGAGCTTTTGGAGCTTTGACATGACTCCTTTGATCTTGAAGCGATAGTTTATATTAATCAAAGCAATCAGTCTGCATTGCGACTGCATAGATTCTGTGTCCAAGGTAATAAATTGAAAACGGATGTAAAAATCGCCAGACGGTACCTGAAAAAACCTTAACGCCAAAATGGAGCGCACAATACGCCTAAGCGCAGCCAATTATATGGACAATTATTGAGATAGGAAAAGCCGAGCTGTCGAGCAAATTACAACAAAAAATAAAGGCCCCAGCACAATGGCCGCGAGCGGACTCTTTGTCCGCGCCCAAACGGGACAGCTGAATTAAAAAATACAATATGCGTCCGTGACAAACAGTCTCGTCGAATAGGCCCAGTGCCAACTCCGGCACTCAAAATAGGCTTTAATGAAAACCTTTCGGCTGAAAGAAAAAGTATCGAAGCGTTCAATTTTCGCCAAACAGTCTGGCGTCGGATAAAGCCCGTCGGTAACGGAGCGTCGCGGGCAACAAAGCCTCTTGATTATCGGGCTGTCATAGCGTCATTATCTCCCGCCCACCATGTTTATTTTTGTGAGATAAAGATTAGCCGGAGTGGTGTGTGATTGGCGGGGTGGTGAGTGCGGGTGCGCGGGGGCGTGGGTGGGCGTGGCGCCGGGCCGGCCCTCCCGACGCTGGCGGACCGCCGGCAGACGGTCGCGCCGCCAGCCCGCGACGTCATGCCGACCCCGAGCCTGCCGTGATCATGCTCGACATAAAGAGCTCCGCCGACTACCTCAGTCGGTCCGGCACCTTTACCAACTTCTCCATGCTTTTTGCGGGTAACACATTTTTATAATACCGTGCTGTGAAGTGTGTCGTGTTGTGCTGGTGCGTTGTTATAAAAGGTGGTAAGGGGCAGCAGTAAGTACGGTAGACGGCATCAGATGTCAGCGTGCTGAGTAACGAAATCATGTCACCATTGGGCTATTCAAGATCCAAAAAATCTGAAATCGATCAAGTCACACAAATATTGAAGTAAAAAGAATACGTTATATTTAATGCTTCATGTATTTTTTTGACTGGACCTTTTCTAGTAAGTACATATTTTTTTATATTCATGATATTGGTATTTAAAAAGAAACTACCTATAAATACTTAATAAAACCACAATTTTTAAATTTGTTTTTTATCAAATGTAACTGTGTCCAATTCTTTCTGCCAACCCCGATGCGTGATTTTATAAAACTATGAATCTCTATAAATAAATTAACTATGAAAATGTTCATGAAATCTCATACATATTTTAAATATTAGGTAATATTTAAATTAACTCAGACTTCCGCGTCCAGTCCCTGTGTGTGGTATATTGTTATCTGTCGTTATATATCATTATTTACCCTAAATAATATTATTTAAAGATAAAAATAATATTTTTCAAGATATTTTTATATGTAGGTGCGTTTGGTAATCTTAGTAAAGACGCTTTAATTATTGTCTGTGTAATAGACTTAAACGCGCTCTTTACGCAAGAGGTAGATATTTTCTTCGTACAATCAATCAAAAGTTTTTGATTTTGATCATTTATTTATCAATATAATATATTTTAAAATGTATTTTTCTAAATATAATTTTCTATTTCAAAACTCAACATTATTTTTTTCTGTGAGTGTGATGGAAATTTTAATTAAAAAATTGTTTTAAAATTTACATACAAAAGATTTTAAAACGAAAAACATATTCTATTCTTAAGACCACAAGGATTTTTTTTTATGATGGGTCGACTCTTGACCTTTAAACTTACATAGGCAAGAATGAGGTCTACGATGGAGCGAGCCCACCCAGAAGGTGCCTATTAACTCTCTTCTTAAAAACAACAGGGTTGTAGCTCAGCGGAAATATAGTATTTTTTTAACTAAAGAGCTAAGCTTAGCTCTCAATGAATTTACGTTTAAGTTTACTCTTTAATGAGTTTAGGTCAATAAGCCCAGCTGGGCTGGGCATTGAAGAACACTTTTAGCTTAACTATGCACAGTAGCATGGTCGACATTTCCAAAGTTCGTACAAAGCGTTCTGAGTTTACCTTTTTTCATACGCACCGCCAAATTGTGGAACTCATTGCCGGGCTATGTATTTCCCGAAAAGTATAATATAGGGGTCTTCAAATCAAGAATAAATAGGTTCCTTCTAGGTAAGCATGCTCCATCTTAGACCTCACTACTGCTTAACATTAGGCAGAGTGAGGTCAAATGCTGACCTATTGATTAAAAAAAAGTTGTGATCATGACCTTACATCAGTTTTTAACTGGTTGTTCAAAAATTCAGTATTGAATAGACCTTATTTATTTACCTATATTATGTCACGACTTTTATTGTGGGAAGACTGAACCACCCATCACATTATGTCCAATTCCCTGGTAATGCGCTTGTTACTCGTTCATAACCGAGTTACATAATGTAATGTACACTTGGAAGTATAATTTGTATTTTTGAAAAAAAGGAAAAACATTCCTGGAAATGCTGACAGAAGTGAAAACTTGAAGGTTGAGTTTAAAAAGAAAAACGCTGACGTTGTACAGCGGGCGCGGCCGCCGGCGGGATCGCCAACTGACCCCAACTGTTGGCGGAGTTTGTCAAACGGTGTCGGTGATGGTCACGTGTCTGAGTTCAATGGTTTTTTCCCATCTCAAAAAATGCCCAACATAAAAGTAATTTTCACTTCAAAAAAACTGATGTTGCTTGTAGCATCTACACTATATTATATTAATATCAAGAGGAAAGATTTGTTTGCTTGTTTGAATTGAATAGTCTGTAACTACTGGACCGATTTGAAAAATTCTTCCAACATTAGAATTCTACACTATCCCTGGTGAACATAGGCTATGTTTTATTCTAGGAAAGTGAAGTTTTCCCGAGGAATCGCGGGTAACACCGCGACGGATAGCTAGTCCGTAATAAAAAATTCGGACGGACACGAACTTATAGGTGGAAAATTATTATGAGATAACTATGAGGTTTTTTTTAGTTTTATTATCAATCCCTCAAGAATTCAATTGATACGAAACTAGCTGTTCGTCGCGGTCCCTCGGGAAAACGTCAATTTTCCAGGATAAAATTTAGCCTATGTTACTCTGATCATCAGATAATGTAGCATTATAATTGAGAAAGATTTTTGCAATCGGTTTTTGAGTTTTTTCGTTAAAACATACATACAAAAATACAAATCTTTCCTCTTTGTAATATTATTATAATAGTATAAACTACCTCAAGGAACCAATTTTGGAAATCGGTCCACAATCGACGTGTTGAATATCCGTATAAGCAGATATTAAAAACGCCTTTAAAATATCATTTTGTATAAAAATCCGAATAAATTTCACTCACACCCTTATCTAGGCTATTACGGGACGATGGTTCGCTAAGGGTGTCGCGGAGGTGCTATAAGAGGTTGAAAGCCATTTTGAGTGAGATTGTCTCTTAATGCCACGAAATGGGGGGTTATACAATGTATGCGAATGAGTGTATATATAGGATTTTATTTTATAGAATTAAAGACTCTTAGAACATTTGGCAGAAAGCGGTCAAAAGAGTGTATTCTATGTATTTTTTGTACCCAATATAATATTATGTATACTTACCTGAATGCAACCCATCGTTTTATTCGCGCAGACATGAAAAAACGAATAAACTTATGGGGCTTTGTGTAATTTTATATTTATCATCATCATCATCATCCGCTGGCTGTTTATATGTAGATGTATGTGTAGATAGATGGAAGATAGAAAATACTTTATAGTACACCACATGGACATAACAAAATACAAAGATACAAGAAAGCATTAAATACTACCCACTGATGACTAGTTTAATTTTATAGACTATGCCAAGGGTTAGAGGGGGGGCTATGAGTATTAAAATAACATACTTATTATTAATTAAATAGTGAGAGCAAAAATAATAGATAAAAACGTTGACTACCGTTACCTACAGCCGGTTCCAACTTGTCGGGTGTCGGACCCGGATTTTAATCGGATATTCCACTAGCAGAACATATATGAAGCTATTTACACTTGTCGGAAACCGATTTTGTGTGGCGCCGACAAGAAATGTCGTGTGTTTTGCCAAAAAAAATCGTGTCGGATCTCGCTCGCCTAAAATCAAGTATGGCGTTGTTCACATTTGTCAGATGTCGGGTCCCTAAATCTTGTATTTTAGTAGTAGCTTAGTATCTTTTAGTAGAATTGATTGTAAATATTTTAGCTATTCTCAGTTGTTAGAAACTGATTTTGTGTGGCGTTGACAAGAAAATGTCGGGTGTTTTGCTCTACGCCCGGAAAAAAATCGTGTCGGATCTCGCTCGCCAATAATTAAGTATGGCGATGTTTACATTTGTCAGATGTCGGGTCCCTAAAATCTGGTATTTTATCAATTTTAGTAGGATCGATAGTAAATATTTTGCAAGTACGCCGTACTTTGAAGTAATTAATTTTCAACTCTGACCTTGATTCACTTGAAGATAAGTCTGTAGTAGGTTATTTGATTTGTTATGCTCACTGGTATTCGATCCAGTAGGTCGTTGTAGTTATTAACATCCTCAAATAATTGAAAAACTTAATTTCGACACTTCTCAATTCTGTTAATAAGTTCTGAAATGTTCCCAAACTATATTTTTCCCTCCTATCTTTTAAATAATAATACATCACAACAAGAACTTTGTTGACGTCCATCCTGCATCGTCGCCTCGCTTAGAGTGCTAAAAAGTGGCACCAGCTTCGACCGTGGCCCACAGCCGATTGTATGGATCTAGCATACGAGAAGTGTGAACGAGCTTTAAAAGTTAAAAAAGAATTGAGTAGCAGAATTAGCATTCTCTTTCAAACAAAAGGTGGAAGAAAGATATAAATACTTTAGAAAGATAGAAAATACTTTATTGTACGTTACAAAATACAAACAAAGATACAAGAAATTATTTGAAGCGAAGTACATGGGCGGTCTTATCGCTGTGAGCGATTTCTTCCAAAAAAAAAGGAACTGTAACAATAATACCTAGGCCTTTAAAAATAAACTTGACATAAAGTTATGTCATGCATAACCTATGAATAACCATCCACATTTTTAGTTTATGCATGACATAACTTTATGTCAATTTTATTAGTATGGGCCCTAATGTTTATACAGGGTGTAAAAAGACTGCTACCGAAAACTGAGGGGTTGTTATCAGAACATGATTCTAAACATATTTAGCGAAAAAAAAAGCAAAAACTTTTTTTTACTTAGCTTCAGGCTATGTTATTTTCGGCTATTTACTACTATTACAACATAATAAGACCATACCTACCTAATAATTTCATTTATACAAGAAAAAAACATTTAAAACTCAAAATCCAGCAATCTACGTAAAAAAACGCGCCCACAACATACGCAAACAGTACTCTTCAAACGCTGTTTTCTCCGGATTTAGTGCATGTTTCGGAAAATCCTTTTGGATTTGGTTGTCTATTGGGATGCTGTACCTACCCCTTTCGGCTTCGGTAGACGTCTTTTTACACCCTGTATATTCAGAACATAAGAAAAACGTCCATTATCTGGAAAAAATATCTGCAGTAGTTATTAAAACTGTGTTTGTCTTCTAACTACGGTATTTCACATAGTTACCTAGGTATATTATAATAGGTATCCACCGTATTTGAACGTCCCTACAAACATTGCCTGAAGATGATGATGATGTAAAATACAAATTTTGTATTGTAAAATTATGTATTGTATATTGTATAAGTATAATTTTGTACGGTGGATACCGTGGTAAGTAACTATCAGAAATACCGCAGTTAGAAGAAAGACACAATTTTAATAACTACTGCAGATATGTTTTCCAGTTAATGGACGTTTTTCAATATACCATTGTATTTTTTTTATTTTTAAAGTGTTAAACCACACTTAGTTACTTCATTGAGAAATGAAGTCATAACCGATAAATATGATGATCAGAGATTTCGATCGCGACGAGTAGTTCCGTGGCCGAGCGGTAAGGCACTCCGGCTTCAGGAGGATCGTCTGATCGTTGGGTTCGAATCCCGTCGGAATCGAAAATGTTGATAAGACTTTTCATTTCTCAATACCATATCAAAATCAGACTTAGATCTTAGGGTATTCAAGATACCTTGAAAAGTTTTTAAAGGGGTTTTAAAGTCTTAAAGGTAAACCAGAACTTTTTCTAGAAGTTTTTCAGAACTTTTTCTAGAACTTTTTTTTTATAGTCTTTTTCACGCCGGAACGTATGCAAGACACTTCGAGATAATGTCAAAATCAGTCTAATAGTAATGTCCTAAAGTTTAATCGAGATTATCAAAATCGATTTTTGTTTCACTACTATCAATTCATCTCAATCGATTACAAGGTTCATTCATAGACATAATTACTAAACCAACGATTATTTTTTTACTTATCGATTCATCGATTGTTTCGATTTTCATTTTTGCACTCTCTAATAGATTACGTTCCATTTTACTCAGTACTGTTAATTGGCGGAGTTTTTTAGAAAATGTTTATTGTTTATTTAGTTACATTTTATGGCTCGTTTATGATAATTTATGAAATAATTAAACAGGAAATAGACAAAAACATTTTTTTTGTAAGTTTTTACGTAAAATTTTTTTTCTTGACTTTTTTGTTTCAAAATTGTTGTGAGCCACACAACGTGAAACGAAACAAGTTCAATGTGTCTTGCCTACGTTCCGGCGTGAAAAAGACTATAAGGAGTCGGGCGCTGAGGCTACTACAGTTTTATAAATTTTGTAGTCTCTGTTATATTTTTGTAAACACACTGTTATAAGTTCTGAATAAATATGTTTTTATTTTTATCTTATCTTAAAGTTTTACTACATAAAATACAATACAAATTGGTAACTAGTGTGTTTGTTTCAGATGCGTCATATAAAAGCACATGGTCAGCACACGCCACGTCACAGGGTTCACAAGGTTAGTTGACGTTTCCTTTATAATCACATACCCACTAAACCTGATCGCACACTTGCCCGCGCTGTACGCGCCGCAGTCATTTTTCTATACAAAAAAATGCTGCTCGAATGGACTAAGTTATATAAGAAGCAATAATAATTTGAAAGGATAGTCTTCATCGATTTTCTCGAAGCGCTCGTGGTCGTGCTTGCTTAGTCGTTCTTGATAGATTGTCGAAGTTAAGCAACGTTCAAAACGGTCTGTAAGTGGATGGGTGACCGCCAGTGGCATTTTCATCTGAGCGCTTCCGTGCTTCGGAGGGCACGTTAAATTGTCGCTCCCGGCTATTTAAGTCGTTAAGCCATGACGGAGGCCTTAAGGCGGCCTAAAAACTCCGTCACCAGAGTTGGCCACTGACTCATACAAACTTACTTATCGATTTTCTCGGGATTTTCATAAAAAAAAAACAAAAAGAAAATCATTATAAATATTTAATTTAATTTTTGAACCCAATTCCTGAATTAAGTTAGATTAAAATGAAATACCCATACTTACCCTTTATTAACAAGCTCGCAGTTACCACTAATATAAATAAAAAAAAATTTAAAAGAACTTTGAATATCGAATTATGTCAATGATTAGGCAGGCAAGTAGGTACTGTCAGCCTCAGCCAGCTATCTAGAATTGTAGAACCTTTCATTTTCAGCGCAACTTTAGCTATGACGTCATTTCATTTCACGCGCGAAAATCAAAACAATGGGCCCCTAAAATGTCGCACGCGACGCTCAGCCGACCGTGAGGGCGCGCGCCGAACACGCGCCGCTGCCAACCTAACAATACAAACTTAATTTTTTGATTGACACTTACAATATTTCGATAAGTGATGCAATATTTTGATGATTATCATTTACGGGCGCGCCGGAACGCTAACGTAATATAGCGCACGCTTCGCTAGATTCCTCCTATTGTTCGATGCGCTCTTGACTTCGGATTAGAATATGAAATTGGATACAGATTATATTAGATAGTTACATTGTTATTTGTAATAATAGTCTTATCAATTTAGTTTTAACGTTATTTTAAACATAACATTTTGTGTCTTTTGATTTTTACCCATTAAGTAGGTTAGGTACCTACTAGGTACTTGATTTTGAATAGAATTTAGGTACCTATGAGTATGTTTTTCAAAACAAATTGTGAATTTTATATTTAAGTATACTTGGTAGTAAAAATGAGATCATAAAATCAAGAATAGCTCGTGCTCGTGCAAATAGTATAAACATACATACTAAGTCTATTTATGCAAAATGACCTTTATCAAAATCTCATGTTATTTGTAAGTCTAAATTCTTTAAGCGATGACATAATTATCAATTGAGATATATGTGTAATTCATAAAGTGCTCCCCTGAGACTGGCGCCGCGTCTGCCGTGACGACATCTACCCCAGACTACGCCTGGCTACCCGGACAATCGTCACGAACGATTTAACTAACGCTCCCCTGAGATCGATTATTGATGCCATTATTCTTAAACTACTCGATAATATACATTTGCAATATGCTTTATCAAAAGACCTATGATTTTTTTTTATATTAAGTTAAAGTTTCTTGTATCTGAGAGTAGAGAGGTACTTTTTTATTCCTCATCTTTTTTTCAACTGTTTTTACCTGCAAGTTTTTCGGTAGGTTAGTTGCAAGTTGAGTTATAAAAAAATTACTTATTTTATTATAATTTATTACAAAAGTTCGTAACGATATCAGATTTTTAAAAAGTTTAATTTATTTTGACCACTCACGTAACTCTTGTGCAAATCCATAAGGAAATATTTTAAAAGCTTAAAGTTAAAATTTAAATAAACAAAAACAGGGTCACAACTGTATCCCCAAGGTGTAGTAGATTTTCTTTTAGATCTTTTATGTATTCCAGATCCTTTAAAGGTGTCTAAGGGGGTTAGTAGTAAAATTCAAATATTTTATGCATTAACCTTTTTTTAAAGTCGATAAGCCGTTTTTAATTTACATTTTCTATCTGAATTTCCCACGTATAAAAACTAACGAGCAACCGTATCTAAGTTATTACATCGAGCGTGTCCGAGTCGACCCCGACCCTCGCCCCAAACGAACTTTAAATAACTAACCCATGGCATCCATAAACTAAACGCCATTTATTAACTCGCATTTCTGAGGTGGCTACCATGATTGTATTCGTTAGTTTTGTGTGAGTTTTTGTGGTTGCCCATTCGTTTTCATTAGCGACGCAGCATTTTAGGTGTCTGAATATTCGGGTGCGTGTCATTTTCCAGTCTAGTTGTTTTATTTTAACGTTTTCCTGTTTATTTAGTGTGCTTTATATCTTTTTCAAGAGACCTATTTGCTGTAACTATTTTTAACACTTATTTTACATATATCAAATTAATATAAGTTTTCAACAATGATTTAATTCAAGCATAACATATTTAATAAAAATCATAAAGAATTATTAATCGCGTTCCTTAAAGCTAAACAAAATACTCATTCCAAATGAGTTTGAAATGGGTGCTTAAAATAAAGCAATATTCTGCGCCAAGACCGCGATGAAATGAGAAGCGGCGAAGCGGCGGCGGCGGGGCAAATTAGCTGAAAGGCCCTTTTGTCCTGATTCACCGCACTCCTCCCACTCGCGCATCATCTTCACGAGCGAGTGAGATGGAGGTAGAGGAAAAACCGCTTCAGGCGTCGGTGGGAAGCAGTAAGCACCCTATTGTTTTGCGCGTCGTGTAACGGGGATACAGTCGGTGGCTAATACCAAACGTAGGTATTAATTCCTCCTTATGACAAAGGAGCAAAGACGGAAGTGGCTTGCGCCGCTAACTGTACGGTATATTATAGTCATGTAAGATAGTGATTATAATTTTGAAATCTGCACCTACTGGATTGGGGAGGTGACAGTTTGTGCTACAGAATATCATTTTAAATATTCTATTGACGGAACACCTTGTCTTCTTCTGGTAAAGTTAGTTTTGTCAAACGAAAACGGGACACAAACAGCCATCCCAGATTTATGTTTTCAATCAAGTCGCGAGGAATTAAGCTGATCGCACATTTGTCCGCATCGTACGCGCCGCAGTAATACAAAAAATTCTGATGACGTCAGAAAATCCGTATCTCAGCATTGCCTCTATTGAATTGACAGTTCAGCGCGTTCGGCGCTGATGGATTGTGCGACTACCTTTAGCCTCGATTTACATTTAGTCATAATATAGACGGGATAAAATAAATTTTGCAAGAGTGTGCATAAAAATGAGGGTGTATTGTCATTTTTATGCATAAGTGTGTGTCCAACTCGTTCGTGTGTTACCTCGTCCCCCGCAAAAATCGGCAGAAAATGTTGGAAGAGGAATTCTGTCAATAACTCGTCCATTTCTAGTTTGTCTGAGCATTTAGCAGTATCTGTAAACAAAAAGAGTATATAAATTCCTTCCTCACACTTAAACGTTTTTCAAGGTGAATTGAGTGATTCTTGAAAAAAATACTAAAATTCAAAAACAGAAAACTTCTGTCATCGATTGATTTGTAAAACACCGTTCACAAAAAGTTGAAAGAACACCCCTTTACAAGCGATTACTTCCAGTCCGCCTCTACTGCGTGACAAACAGACACGACGACAAACCTTTGATGTGAGGCAATGAGTTATCCAAATTGTGGTTTTAACACACACCCCTCCGTTTATATTAAACTGCTGTTTATGAGATCTTAAGCACTTGAAAGGGATATCAGGCGATGGTATTATTGGATCTCTGTTTTTTATATAATCGTCCGATTTGTGGCAACCCACGAACCTGCACTTTTGGCAAGAATAGATAGATAGATAGAAAATACTTTATTGCACACCACAATAAAAATAAACAAAAATGGAAAACTAAACAAAAAAATTGGTTGTCTGTAAAGTCGGTTTACTGACGATAGTTGAACGTGACAACGTTTGTGCTTCTTTGTCGCTCGTTCCGCGCTCTCACTTGCACTTCAAGCCTTACATGGAACGCCTCAGAGCGAGGTAACGCCGCATTTTTTCGTGCGTGCAGCCGGCTCTATCGAATTATAAGACGTTGCCACGTCAAAACACAATGAAATACAATCGGCGGTCTTATCGCTAAATAGCGATCTCTACCAGACTAAATACCAGACTAAGAATGACTTTGTTATGACAACTTCAAAAGAGGCTATACACATTGTGTCTTCTTGTATCTCTAGCTTTAATAGTTTCTGAGATACAAATATTGTAAAGCGAATATAATTTAAGTTTCCGTAGCTCAAAAGGTAAAAACGGAACCCATACAGGAATGAATTAATGAAAATTATTTATTGCTTAAATTAAAACAAACAAAAACAAAAGAAAAACCAGATAAAAATGTACAATGGGTGGCCTTATCGCTAGGATCAATTTATTGTCCGTTAGTCTGTCTGTCTGTCTGTCTGTCAAGACCCGTTATCTCGTGAACGTGTGGAGGCATCAGTTGAAATTAAAACCATATACGGTGTAAGTTGTGAAAAATGACTTGTAAGTTAACGTAAAAAAAGCAAAAAACGTATATTTCGACACTCACGCAAGTCAAATTTCATAGGGTACTTCCCGTTGACATAGAACTATGAAAGGCAAGGTATCTTCATAAACTACAAGTACAGGAAACAAGCTGAAAACCGTATATTTTTCGTTAAATCACAAAAAAAAACAGGTGTAATGCAAAGAATGGGGGTCGAAATTTTTTCTTGTGGGGTATCGTATGAAAGGGCTTCGTTGGCTCTGGCTTAAACAGATTTTTAATTATTTCTATGATGTATTATTATTATTGATAGCGTGGCTTTTATATCACTGCGGCCATGAAGGCCTATTGTGATCGCCACTTTCAAGTCGCCCCTTGTGGCGGGGCGTTCATAGTTCACTTCCAAGCCCTACTGCTGACATAAACTGTAGGACCTTTTTGGGAGTGAATTCTCGTAGCTCCTCTGGGCTTAAAGTGTACTTGCCCAGAATGGCGCTGCGTTTGTGCATTAGTGGCCCACACTCCCCTAGCAAATGAAGGGGCGATTCATCCGCCTCTTTGCAGAACCTGCAGGTTGGAGTGTCGCAGAGCCGTAACTTAAACATGTGCTTGTTAAGGCGACAATGTCCAGTCAAAGCTCGGACCATAATGCGTAGGTTGTTTCTGCTTAGCGCTAAGACTTGGTTGGTATACCGTTTGTCAAAGGCTTTGATTAACAGTTTGGAATGGTTCATGCCCGGAGAGTTATACCAGTATCTGGCTGACTCTCCGAAGCAGGAATCTGTTAGGGTTCTTTTGGCCAGACTTTTCGGTATGCCACAGAACGGTTCAGGACCCAGCTGTGTACCGTTAGATCCGGCCCTTGCGAGTTCATCGGCACACTCATTACCGTGCACTCCAGCATGACCTGGAACCCATCTTAGAACCACCCTGTTTTTTAGACTCAGAGTGTTCAAACGTGTCAGACAGTCCTCTACTAGCTTGGACGTGATAACCTTCGAATCCAGGGCTAGGAGAGCTGCTTGACTGTCAGAATTTATATATATTGTTTGGTTGGAGTAGCGTTTCTGAAGATTAACGTATGCACACTCCAGAATGGCATACACTTCCGCTTGGAAGACTGAGGCGTGTTTGCCCAAGTTAACGCTTGCGCGAAACTTTGGTCGCTCTCCGTAGACCCCGCATCCTACATCCAACCCAATTTTGGAACCATCCGTGTACCAGTTAAGGCACCCGGCCTCGCAGGGGAGCTGGTTGTTGAGCCAGTCTTCTCTAGAGGGCATTTCCACGGTGTAATATCTTTCGAAGACATACCGGGGAAGCATGGCATCCGATGTCATGCTTAGTATGCGTGATTCCATTGTTGAGTCCTGTAAGGATCTCAATTTCTTAGATAGCCAATTTATTCGTACCTGGGTGTTTGCCCTGTACATGCTGGCTTTCGCCTCTTTAAGCAGAAATAAATGAAGAGGCGGTAGCCCTAGCATTGCATCGAGTGCCAGCCCAGGGGAAGTGGACATGGCTCCGGAAGCCATGAGGCACGCGGTCCTCTGTAGACTACCTAACTTTTTAATAGCTGTCGTCTGAGAGGCTTTGTCATACCATACCACAGAGGCGTATGTGATTATCGGCCTCACAACGGTGGTATATAGCCACAAGGCAATGCGGGGGTTGAAGCCCCAGTTATTCCCCATCAGTCGACTGCTAACTCCCAGGGCCATCCTAGCTTTTTGCAAGACGTTGCCTAGGTGTGTGTTCCACGTCAGTTTATGGTCGATAGTAACGCCAAGGTACTTTACTTCAGTGGAAAGGTTGATTGGATTACCATTAAGAATTGGCTTTACCAGTTTGTCCAGCCTCTTCTTTTTGGTAAATGGCACAATCACTGTTTTTTCCGCATTGACTGAGAGACCGCTCTTGCCACACCAGTCACTGACAGTATTTAGTCCTCTTTGCATGATGCTAGAGATGGTAGATTGACAGAACCCCCTCACGACGATCACAAGGTCATCTGCATAGCCCTGCGCATCGATATGGAGGTTCGCTAATCTGTATAGGAGTTGATCCACAGCGAGAGTCCATAGAAGAGGCGATAAAACTCCACCTTGGGGGCAGCCTCTAGCTGTGGATATCTCAATTGACGTTTGTTGAAGTGCCAACCTTGCTCCTCTGTGAGTGAGCATTCCTTCTATCCACCGCGTGACTGTTGGATCGACATTCTTGTTTATCAATCCATTTATCAGCAGTGAGGTAGGAGAATTATCGAAAGCACCTTCAATATCAAGGAATGCACATAGTGCTATTTCCTTGTCCTCCATAGCCTTTTCCACCCTATGATGTAAGTGAGATCGTTTCTATGATGTAAGTGAGATCGTGTAGCTTACATAATTAAGTAGGTACCTGATACCTTCAATGTTTTTTTAGAATTCTTAGCTTTAAGTTTATTATACCAGTAAATTAGAGGTACCTTCATCCATAGAACAATAGCTAGAGTATCTAACTTCATGAATCACACCTGACTAGTCGCAGTTAGACATTTTGATTTGAAAACAAGATCCATAATGAAATCTCTTCGGACTATTCATCATTTATTTCAATGGTACTATCTGGTCCATTTCTCTATTGACTATTGGCTCTGCACACAACTGGAGCACGCTATCTACAGGGTGTATTCAATTTCTAAAGGCATTGTTTTGATAAATCGATTTGTGAATAACATCTGGGTGTCTGACTACCTTCTTAAAGTTTCACGACTTTTTGTCTTTAGACTATAAAGGGTGTTAAATTTTTAAAAGTAGTGAGCATATGACTTTGTACTTCGAAGTTCCAAAGACGAATGGGTTCAATTATGATATTAGCTGGCTTTTGTACTTTTCTCTTTCTTCTGTGTTCACTGTTGGTGCCTTTTTTTTGTAAAAATTTTTGTTGTGTACAGCTGCGAATAAACGTATGTCTATGTCTATGTCTATATACGACGCTGCTTTTCTAAATACTAAAGCAAATCTGACGAACCGGGCTATTTTATCTATTTGCTATTTGGGGGAAAAAAATATTTCAATCTGAATCCCAGAAACATGATTTTTACATACATTCTTGTATTAAAGAGTCGACTGTTCAGCCAGTTGGTTATTTTATAAATCATTATCACCATCATGCACAGCCTAACTTCACCCACTATACCTAGTATAGACCTATGCCTAGCCTCCCTAAGACCCACCACGACCGACCCAATTGACGGCTATTGACATAAAAGTGATAATAGTTAACATAATTTCACCTTGAACATCCTTGAAAGTATGTGAGTTTGTTTAGATGTTTGTGTTTCATTCACGCCTTTCACCTATTTGGATGAAACTTGGAATAGGCGTAGATAGGAAGAAGACGCGGGCAAAGCCACGCGCAGTAGCTACTATTAACAAAGTCGCTTTCTCTGTCCCTATATCCCTATGTCCCTATGTATGCTTAAATCTTTAAAACTACGCAACGGATTTTGATGCGGTTTTTTTTCCATAGATAGAGTGATTCAAGAGGAAGGTTTATATGTATAATATTTTAATGTGATGTCGTGAATTACTAATAACTTTTTTGCGCTTACATTGCAAACGCTGGCTAAACTCTAATATTTAGCATCAGCATTACACCCGTGCAAAGCCGGGGCGGGTCGTTAGTATAAAATAAGAATAACGCCACGCTCTATTTATGTTTGAACAGTTTCGCTCTACGCACTATCGAGGTTATCGATCACGTGGTAACATGAGCTTTATTCGACAAAGCTCACTGTTTGTGTAGTGCAGATTTTACGAACAAAAGTAGCTCGATTTTATTCAAAGATCGCTTGTTTCTTCATTGATTTACTTCTTGTATATTTGAACGTGCCTCTGACTGAATGTTTACCGTGCTTTGGTGATACAGGTGATGGTTTTTGTACGATTTGGGATGGAGTTTCTTAAAAAAATGGGATGGGGATGGAGGTTCTTGTTTTTTTTTGTTTCTATTAATTCTTTGACGACCTCTGTGGCAAAGTGGGTGAAAAGCCTGCTGCGACACAAAAGGTTGCGGGTTCGATCCCCGCCGCGGGACAAATGTTTGTATGATCTACAGATATTTGTCTCGGGTCTGGGTGTTTTATGTATAATATGTATGTATTTACAAACAAAAAGTATATAAGTAGTATATCAGTCATGGTACCCATAACACAAGCTCTGCTAACTTTGGAGCTAGATGATGCTGTGTGAAAAAGTACAGCATTATTTATTAATTTATATTTAAATAACAAAAAAACCTCTACTCAGTGATGGATATAAATGTTATATTAGATGTTAGAGTTATATTACTTTAACTAACGATTTCTTAAAATTCTACAAAGGAACATCTGGGAATAGTTTTTATTTTAGTACCTTTTTGGGGTTATTTATGTAGCTACTAATAGAGTATATACTTGCGGTAGGTAGTCAAGGTCCAAATAAATAGGCACACACTGGATAAAGTTTCACCATACAGTTTATTAGGTAGCACACAAAATAACGTTTGAAAGTTCAGAAGGAGTGGAAATGAGAGAAAAGAATTTGCAAGCAGAGTAGACTTAGATATAAATGTTCACAATTGCAAAACAAGCAAGCACACTCGAAACACGGTAATACTGAGTTCGGTAGTACAATGATCGCGCAGCGAGAATAAAGCGTCTAGCATAGATAGCATGCGTCCGCGGCAAGTGCGAGGCGGAGACTGATGACGCGGTGCATTGTGGAATGCGTAAGCGCACACCTGCGTTGAACAAACAACATGATTGTGCGTTTCCATACTACGACTCGGCCAGCGGAGACTTCGTATGATTTTACGTACGATAATATTAATGTTTTAAGTAAAGTATAAATAAGTATAATATTTTATTTTATCTATCGATTGTGAATGTAAATAATAAATATATATTAATATAAATAAATAAGTATGTGTGTATATGTAATTAATGTTAAATATGTAAATACATATAAATAATACATAAGTTCGCCACATCACTCCCCCCGAGAGACCGTGGTACACGGGCGATAGTAATTCGGGAATCGGACTACGCGCCCAGAACGAGTAGTTTTCTCGTTTGCAGCCTTTGACGGAGAAATAAGTGGCGGTGATGTAGGTTTAATTGGAGGAAGGTCATTGGGTTGCGCGAGTGTGTAGGCTGGTTTAATTCGGTCTACTGACACTGTCACAACTTTTCCCTTCACATTAAGTTTAAAAGTTTTCTTGCCTCTCTCGACCACTACATAGGGGCCAGTGTACGCTGGTTGCAAAGCACCTCTCACAGTGTCGTCTCTTAAAAATACATGCGAGCAGGTTTCCAAATCTTTATAAATAAAGATTTTGCTGTTAGCGTGGTGCGATGTTGGGACAGGCTTTAGTTTGTTGGCGAATGATCTGATACGAGCTGAGAACTCAGTTATATCAGGCACGCATCCGTCAACTTTATTGCCAAAAAATTCTCCCGGTAATCGCAACGGTTCACCGTATACTAATTCGGCTGAAGAAGATTGCAATTCTTCTTTAAAAGATGTTCTGATGCCGAGTAGCACCAAAGGTAATGCTTCGGTCCAGCTAATGTCCGCGTGGCACATCAGTGCCGCTTTAAGCTGCCGATGGAACCTCTCAATAAGACCATTGCACTGTGGATGGTAGCTAGTGGTCTTGCGATGCTTGAAGCTAATGAATTTCGATAGCTGCTCAAATAGCGCTGATTCAAATTGCCTACCGCGGTCAGTAACAATGTCAGTAGGACAACCGAATCGCGCTATCCATCCCGATAGGAACGCCTTGGCCACTGATTCCGCGGTGATATCAGTAAGAGGGACAGCTTCGGTCCATCGCGTGAAGCGATCGATGGCTGTCAAACAATACCTGAAATCACCTGACGGAGGTAATGGTCCGATGAGGTCTAAGTGGACGTATTTAAATCGCGCTTTAGGTAAATCGTGGGTGCCTAACGGCGCCGAAACGTGACGATTTACCTTCGTGCGCTGGCACAATAAACACGCCCTAGTCCACTCGCGACAGTCTTTCCTCATCAGTGGCCAGACAAAACGCTCTGCAACTAATTTCGCACTCGTGTTAGCGCCGGGATGGCTTAACGAATGCAAGCTATCGAAAATTCGTTTGCGTAAGGTTTTGGGTATAAAAGGCCTGGGAGTCGTTGTGCTGACGTCGCAGTACAGTTTGTTACGACTTCCGGGTATACTCAACCTTTTGATCTGCAAACTGGTTTCACGCTTCATGAACTCAGCTATTTCAGGGTCTGAGTCTTGTTCTTTGGCGATTACCTCTAGATCGACAGGCGTCTGCAGTTCTTCTACTCGGGAAAGTGTATCAGCGACGACGTTATCTTTCCCGGCGATGTGCTGTATATCGGTAGAGAACTGCGATATAAAATCTAGATGCCTATACTGACGCGGGCTACAGTGGTCTTTCCGGTTGTGGAATGCAAAACACAGTGGCTTGTGGTCAGTATAAATGGTAAACGTGGTAGCCTCTAGCCAGTGGCGGAAATATTTAATGCTCTCGTAGATCGCAAGGAGCTCACGATCATAAGGCGAATATTTCTGCTGTGTCGGGCTCAACTTGCGTGAGAAAAAGGCTAGAGGCTGCCAATTTCCATCACAAAACTGCTGTAAGACTCCGCCCATGGCGAAATCAGACGCATCAGTCACGAGACCTAATTTAGATGTTGAGTCGGGATGAGCCAACATTGCAGCCTTGCAAAGGCTATCTTTGCAAGCTTCGAAGGCCTTCAACGCGTCTCCACTTACATCGACGGGTTGCGACGCTTTGATAGATCCGGTCAGTAAAGCGTTCAGAGGAGCTTGAATGCTGGCTGCTTGGGGGATAAACCTGCGATAAAAGTTTATCATACCCAAGAACCTTCTTAGCTGCTTAGCCGTCTTGGGAACTGTGAAGTCTTTGATGGCCTGGACTTTACTTTCCAGAGGTTTCGTTCCATGTTGAGAGATGTGGTAGCCTAGAAATGTCACCTCAGACTTACCGAGTACGCACTTAGCGGTGTTGATGAGCATGCCGTAGTCTTTCATCCTGCTGAAAAGTTGGCGGAGATGTTCTTCATGCTCAGACTCACTCTTGCTAAATACCAAAAAGTCATCGAGATATGGGTAACAAAAATCTAGGCCGCGTGTCATCTCATCAACGAACCTCTGGAACGTCTGGCCAGCGTTCCGCAAGCCAAACGTCATGAAGGGAAACTCGTAAAGCCCGAAGGGCGTCGTTATGGCGCACTTCGGGATGTCTTCTTCGAAAACCGGTATCTGGTTGTAAGCCTTTACGAGGTCTATAGTTGAAAAGATCTTACAACCAGATAGGCTATGGGCAAAGTCGTGGATATGGCGGATGGGGTACTTATCCGGTATTGTCCGCGCATTGAGCATCCGGTAGTCGCCACACGGTCGCCAACCCTGGTCTTTCTTAGGGGCGAGGTGAAGTGGCGACGACCAAGGACTCTGGGATGGACGGGCGGTACCGTTTGCCAACATAGCTTCAAACTCAGATTTGGCGATTTTGAGTTTGTCCGGCGCCAGTCTACGAGGTGTACATGACACTGGGGGGCCTGGTGTGGTGCGAATGTGGTGTACTGTGGTGTGTTTAGGTATACGAGGAGCACCCGCTGGCCGTGTCAATTCTGGAAACTCTGAAAGCAGAAGATGATATTTGGAGTCGCCAGTCACAACCTTTATGCTAGGTACTTGGTTCTCGCTACTTAAAATACTAGCTACAGTTGACACATTAGTAGTTGCATCAATTAGGCGCTTATTGCGAACATCGACAGTAAGATTATAGAAGGACAAGAAATCTACTCCTATAATAGGTTTCGTTACATCGGCTATTATGAAGCGCCACAAAAAGTCTCTACGTAAACCTAAATTTAAATTGAGTTCTATCCAACCATAAGTGTCTATCGCTGATCCGTTGGCTGCACATAACTGATAATTCGCCTTCGCACGTTGAGGGCGGAACGCAGCACGCGGTACGACGCACAAATCACTCCCAGTATCCACCAGGAACTGTACCGCCGATCTGCGGTCCGTCACAAACAGGCGACCAGTAGTACTAGGGCAATCTTCAGCCGCCATTAACGACTGCCCCTCTCGTTTTCCGACGACTTCTTGTCATAGTCGCATGGTTGTATGCACCTGTCAGCTTGGCCTCCGAATCTATAGTGGTACCAACAATCGGGGAACTTCCTATAGTTCGACTCTGACCTTCTCGTGGGAGTGCGTGAGTTGGTGCGGCTCCTTCCTCGCTGTCCTCGTTGCTGCCGTTGGCGGGGGCGGGAACGTTCGCTGGCAAGCGCACTGACCCGCTTGGTCAGCTCTGCGATCTGCCGAGCCATTGTCTCCATAGCTGATTCACCACTGCCTCTGGAGCTGGAAGCTGCTGCCACCTGGGGCGAAGCGGGCGCGATGTCATGCACGCGGTCTGCTAAGTCAGTGAGCTCATCCAGTGAGAGGCTCAACTGAGACGCGATGACCGTCTGTAGATTGCTCGGAAGGCGGCTCGTCCACAAAGATCTTAAAAAGTCGTCTGGGATGGTAGGTCCAGCCAGCTGCCTCAGGTGCCTCATGAATTGAGAAGGCTTTCGGTCACCTAGTTCTTCAGACTGTAGAAGCTGTTTGACCTTCTTCTCCTTCGACATGGACAGGCGCCTGATGAGCTCGGTTTTGAGCTTTTCGTACTTGTTAGTTGACGGGGGAGCGGTAATGATGTCCTCCACTTCCGCCGCATACTGCCGTTCCAGGTTTGATAAGACGTAATAAAATTTTGTCTGATCATCCGTGATGCGTGACATGATGAATTGGCCTTCGATTTGCGCGAACCATACCAATGGCTTTTCCGGCCAAAAAGGTGGGATTCGGACGCCGACTCGAAAAAGTTCGGACGAAAAATCGGATGAATTATCGGATGGGTCCATGGAAACGCGTCCGGTTTTCTTTGTTCTCTGAACTGTTTTTGTCGAGTCCGTGTCGCTTGCGTCGTCACTCATATTCCAGAAAGTTCTAAGGGGTCACCAGTTTGGGGTTATTTATGTAGCTACTAATAGAGTATATACTTGCGGTAGGTAGTCAAGGTCCAAATAAATAGGCACACACTGGATAAAGTTTCACCATACAGTTTATTAGGTAGCACACAAAATAACGTTTGAAAGTTCAGAAGGAGTGGAAATGAGAGAAAAGAATTTGCAAGCAGAGTAGACTTAGATATAAATGTTCACAATTGCAAAACAAGCAAGCACACTCGAAACACGGTAATACTGAGTTCGGTAGTACAATGATCGCGCAGCGAGAATAAAGCGTCTAGCATAGATAGCATGCGTCCGCGGCAAGTGCGAGGCGGAGACTGATGACGCGGTGCATTGTGGAATGCGTAAGCGCACACCTGCGTTGAACAAACAACATGATTGTGCGTTTCCATACTACGACTCGGCCAGCGGAGACTTCGTATGATTTTACGTACGATAATATTAATGTTTTAAGTAAAGTATAAATAAGTATAATATTTTATTTTATCTATCGATTGTGAATGTAAATAATAAATATATATTAATATAAATAAATAAGTATGTGTGTATATGTAATTAATGTTAAATATGTAAATACATATAAATAATACATAAGTTCGCCACACCTTAATTTTTTACTAGAAACAGCGCAAAAAACTTATCTCGATCCAAACTAATTCCGAGTACCGGCACGGCACCCTACATCGTTCAAAGGACCGTGAAACATGAAATCAAAAATACACCCAAAATCAAAGTAGTTTTTTCAATGTTGCTCTAACACTAACTACCCGTGAAATCCTATTGAGAGCTTCAAAGAGAATCTAATCCTCTATCTTTACTCTGCAAGTGAATATGAACTCACTCCGACGTGTTTAACGCTTAGTTTCGACTGGCAAAAGATTGTAACGCCTTGGGCTTTGTTCGCCCCTAAAAGAACAAATGGCCAATATTGTCGACGAATGGAGTTATATTTGATGAGGTGACTGATAATTATAAAGCAATTTGAGAGAAATCAGAGGCTTGGGCTTTCAATTTAATTTTTTTTTTAACTCACGGAGTCCTCTACTTTATGTCAGATTTTTAGCGAATACACTTTTGATTTTTACTATGGAGCAAAACAGCTGTGGAAGAGGTCATGATGATCTGCAGACTTTTATCGTAAAAATATTTTGCCGGAGTAAACTTATTTTCTGTCTTTTTGTGACTATTCCAATTTTCGTGATTTTAGGACGACATGCCAAAGCAATGAAAAGTCTTTTATTCTCGTGCTTACAAAATTCAACAAAGAAATTTTTCATAAAACAAACAAAAACGGTTCAATGGCAATAAGGGAAAGAAACAACGACAAATTACGAATCTGTTCCAATCTTCGGAATCATTCAGAAATAAAACGGAATTATGAACGAATCAAATATTGCTTTACTGTAGCAGCGCTCCGCGGTATTACCCGCGGGCCCTCGGGGATATTGCACTTTTCCGGGATTAAACAGTAGCCAATGTGCAGAGCTATTCATCATTTTAATCTCAGCGCCTTTTAAACAAATCCATTGAGTAGTTTTGGTGTAAAAAAAGTTAAAAACATAGACATAGACAGACATTTATTTACTACTTTGGCACACAATACAATCACTAGGACAAAAAGATTCAAAATAAAAAGAAGCACAATAAAAATCTAAAAGTTGTGTAACATCCTCACCAACCTTGTTTTATTTATATTAACTCATGCTAGATTTTATAATTTAAAAAAAAACTAGCTGTCCGTCGCGGTGTTACCCGCGGTCCCTCAGGAAACATCACTTTCCCGGGATAAAATATAGCCTATGTTCATCAGAGATAATGTGGGATTCTAATGATGAAAAAATTTTAAAATCAGTCTAGTAGTTTCGGAGCCTATTCAATTCAAAAGTGTAGAAAAACAGAGGCACCCAGGGCGTGCCGTCAGAAGTGAAAACTTTATGAAGAACAAGGTTTTGGTATCGGTTTTAAATTAAAAAAAAGTACTAAAAAAAACAATATAAAAAAATCAAGTGCAAAAAGTTACTGTCCTGCTGGGATTTGAACACCCGGTCTCACTCAGAACCAGAACTCTTTACACTTCGACCATTCTGACAATGTGTGAAGAAATTAAGGTGAGAGATCAAGTGTCGGCATTTCGGTAAAAATCACGTGACTGGCGACTCGCGAGTTTGATGGCTTTCTCCCATCTCAAAAATGCCCAACGCGCCTGAATAAGTTTTCACTTCAAAAATGTATTTCACATTAACACAAAAAGATCTCCACTAGCTATGATCTTGTATTTTCAATTTTCATTCTTATAAGACGTTTATTTCTTTGCAGGCTATGGCACCAACTCACTATCGGCGATGTCGAAGTCGACATTGGATGCGCACACGCACCTTCGTCAACCAGGTCAGTCATATTTCTATCTCGTTTTCAAGTTGCACCCACTGCTGGATAAAGACCTTATACATATTATTTACTCGTCAACCAGGTCAGTCATATTTCTATCTCGTTTTCAAGTTGCACCCACTGCTGGATAAAGACCTTATACATATTATTTACTCGTCAACCAGGTCAGTCATATTTCTATCTCGTTTTCAAGTTGCACCCACTGCTGGATAAAGACCTTATACATATTATTTACTCGTCAACCAGGTCAGTCATATTTCTATCTCGTTTTCAAGTTGCACCCACTGCTGGATTACCTTATACATATTATTGACTGTTATTATATTTATTAGATGAATACAATGTAAGGAGGAAAGCCAACAAGCAACGGACCGCTGCAGTGACTAAGATAGTTTTGATAAATCAGAATCAACCTCTTCATTAATTTACTCACAAAAACATGGTCAATATGAGTCAGCACACGTTTGGTTAGTAAGTCAAGGTGAATGTTATTATGGTTTAAAACTCCCCTTGACCCGGCTCTGATATCAGTATAGTTAAACAATAACCAGCATTTTCACTACTACTACTAGGTACAGTCTGCGACTGAAGTTCATGAACAATTGGAGATCTTAAAGCTTCATTATCATCATGATTTGTGAGAAAATAGTGTATTATTTTCACAACTATGTATTACAAGACGAACTATCAAAATATAAGCTATAGTTTTAATACAACCCTACGAACTTCGAAGATATAGAAGATATAGACGCAGAAGGTTGCGGGTTCGATCCCCGCCGCGGGATAAATGTTTGTATGATCTGCAAATATTTATCTCGGGCCTGGGTGTTTCTATGTTTAATATGTATATGTATTTACAAACAAAAAGTATATAAGTAGTATATCAGTTATCTGGTTCCCATAGTACAAGCTTTGCTTAGTTTGGGGCTAGATGATGCTGTGTGAAATGTCCAGCATTATTTATTTATTTATTTTATATAAAAACATCGAATGATCATTAACTTTGGTGTACATCACGGAAGCCCGCAGGTTGCGTCACACTCGCAGTAGTCACATTAAGACCCCTCGCAGACTACAGACTTTCTATTGGCCGATAGTTGAGACCAGCTATACTTCTCCATACTCATTACGAGCCGAATTATATTCCGTCTCAACTATCGGCCGATAGAATTTCTGTAGTCTGCGAGGGGTCTAATTTTGCGACGGCATTCAACGATCTATCAAGAACAACACAAGCTAGACCACAAGCTTTTCAACTTATACACCACATACGACTACAGACTTTGTTTAGAACAAACATTAGATAGATAGATAGATAGATAGAAAGCTTTATTTGCCAACACACAGCCACAGGTACATTACACATACAGAGAACAGGTATAAAAAAGAAAAATACAAAAGTAGGTATGAGGTAAGTAGGTGACAGAGCTATGAAGTTAGGAACCTCTGTGCCTATCCCTACTCACCTACATGCAATCTACAAGCAATAGACAAAACAAGAAAAGACATAAACAGCAAAACGAAACATTAGTTACACCTATCTCTTTTTTTATGATGAATGGGTAGACTCTTGATCTCTAAACTTACATAGGCAAGAATGAGGTCTATGATGGAGCGAGCCTACCCAGAAGGTGCCTAATAACTCTCTTCTTAAAAACAACAGGGTCGTAGCTCAGTGGAAATACAGACGCGGGATTGATTCCATATATTTGCATTGCGCATAATAATAGAACTTTGAAAGCGCTTAGTTCTAATAAGTGGAATATCAACCAGGTGTGGATGATAATCAGCTGTGCGTCTTAAGCTGATTGTAACCCCTATGAAGTCAATTCATCCCGAAATCACTGCTAAGTATCACAGTCACGTACAGTTACATCTAACTACACTTAATGCCGATGATAGCCCTTCGTTAATGGAGTGCTCCCAAATGAACGAACAAAAAGCTGATTGAGTGTTTGTGCTATCAGCTTAGAAGTTATTTTTATAATCAAATAGTTTTTATTCATATTAAAAATGACTAATCGGGGAGGTAACGTGATTTTACTTGTCAAGTTTGGTATAAAATACATCTGTGTTTTCATGCTCATTTCAAAGTAGATACATAGTTGACCGTCAAAGTCATTTTCATCTGAGCGCTTCCGTGCTTCGGAAGGCGCGTGGCGGCCTTAAGGCGGCCTAAAAACTCCGTGACAGTTAGCCACTGACTCATACGAACATGTATAAAATCTAGTAAATCATAAAACAAGTACCTAGATAATAAAATAAAAAAGGGATTCTACAAAATCAGATGTCCCATAAAATACGTTTGTTCACAGTGAACGGGATACAAATAAGGTTTATGTACCCTGTTTAACTGACCGTGATGCAAACATGGCATTGGGACCTTTTTCGTATTGGGACTGTCCTCTATTGTAATGCAATGAATGTATAAACATTATGATATTTTTCCCAAAAATCCAAAAAAATCTACGTAATATCTTTTTTTTATATTGTTACTAAAACTTCTCGGAGTTTTGCATAATTAGTAGCCAAATATAAAAAAACGTAGGTACAACATTTTTTCACGCATTTTCATCATAAAAGAAAATTTGTTTTTCCACAGACTTTTTAGTCGGTACTCATAAGTGTAAAGTTTTATTATATTAGTTATTATTTTAAAGCTTAGATTTGTTTTATTTTCGTTTTAATTGGGTTTTAATATACGCCTGTCATACTATTAAATAATAAATAGTGTATATGATCTAAGCATACCTAGGTACTCGTATTTCGATGACCATTCCACAGCGTTTCGTTGATGCGTGAAACAGATCGGGACCACACTTATCGAATACAAATTATTCACCTAGGACTAACCTAGATGCGCTCTTGATTTAACCACATTTCAGCTGTTGACTCTAGGATCCAGGACTGATACTCCTTTCATGAAATACTTGTCCAAATTATACTAAGTAGTAGCTGTAGTAGGCCATGTATCAGTTCATCTATCTACACATCGTTTTCAACTACGAGTACTATACCTACACAGATATAGAAAAATGCATCGTCATCGTCGTGTAAAAAAACTGTCAGTAGATGTCAAATTCACCATTCGTACGGCCACTCTACACATTCACATTCACATTATTTGGATAGAAGATGACAGACGATGAGACCCACTACACGTAAGTCAACCACGGCATTCGTCTATCTTCGCCGAATGTAGAGGGCCCATGGGATTAAAAAAATGCCCTAAAGCCTAAAGATCCGACCACCGCCCTAAGAATAATACACTCGACATCGTTACGCACCATTTTATTAAAACGCGTTCACAAAATGGCGGTGTCTTGGTTTCATTAGAAAGGCGCGTGGCAGTCGACACGCGAGATTGGTTCACTGGGAAAAAGGTCACACTTCCAGTTTGTTCGTATATAAATAAATATGTCTGACCGACACTTTTCAGTGATAAAACTGGTCCTACTTTCGACTACCATAAAACTGTATAAAATTTTTGATTAAATCGTAGAGTTGTATTTACACGACCCGCTGTAGATTTTTTACATACCTATCAAAATAAATCATGTTTGTAAGTACTGGGCACCTAGTCGTCAACTGTTTTGTTAATGGAATTCTTCACATAAACACTGATTTAAGTACACATAGACTGTAGGATTTGTTCGTAATGGACACACATTTCTTTTTTTGTTTGAAGTCAAAAACAACGCAGATAGACCGGTATTACATTACCCGAAACATTGACTACCAAATGCCTCGAACAACTCGTGTCGAACTTACGTGCTTACATAGAATTCGGTGTATTACGGGCAGGCGTACGTTTGCATAAGTTGCTTTGACGTGTTGCATATGGTATCGCGTTGGTATGGCCGCGGAACATGCAATCGGGACTCTACGTGTTTTATGAAAGTGAATAACAGCTACTTTCACTTCAAAGAACATTCGGAATAATGTTTATTTTTGTTACCAAGTAAAATAAGTAGAAATAACTAAACGATAAAGAATTTGCATGGGCATCCTTTTTATTACAACTACTACTCATTGTTTACTGTGATTTCTGTTAGAGCAGGAATGACGTTTTGATTCCATTAAGATTTGTAACCAGAGACCTTATTGTGTAACTTGAAATCCATTGATACGTCATTTTCGTATCGTGTGATTGGTTGGAATGGGAAATGGGAATGGATTTCAAATTAGACAATAAGGCTTCACGTGAGAGTACCTTTATCGCAAGTTAGTTCTGTTTTCACTACCTACACCAGACTGGATAACTATAGACCTTAAAACTAGGAAAAGAGTATGTACCTACACTCAGGTTGGTATATTCTATATTATACCTCTTTCACGTAGAAATGCGCTTTGTTCGAAAAGGTCTGACAACGATGACAAAGAAGTGACACAGAAACAAACAGTGTTTGCTAATGTTTGATCGGACGCACCCAGTGCCGTCGCGACCTCGCAAACAAGGGTAGCTTAAATAAATTCGGCCAAGGAACTAAACTTACGCACTCGGGTTCCGTGTGTAAATGTTGGCAAACTGACTTTACTGCATTGATTTTTAGGGTTCCGTACCCAAAGGTTAAAACAGGACCGTATTACCCCATATATAATACGTATTACAAGACTCCGCTGTCCGTCCGTCTATCTATCCTTCTGTCACCAGGCTGTATCTCATGAACCGTGATAGTTAGACAGTTGAAATTTTCACAGATGATGTATTTCTGTAGCCGCTATAACAACAAATACCTACTAACAAACAATAATATAAATATTTAAGGGGGCCCATACAACAAACGTGATTTTTTTGCTGTTTTATAGATATTGGTACGGAACCCTTCGTGCGCGAGTCCGACTCGTACTTGGCCGGTTTTTTAGGAATCAAAGGAATCAAAAATAGATTTTGCTTTGACAGCAAATGATATAATTTCAATTATCTATCTAGTGAAATTAGAACGGATCATTCATTCAACAACGCAACGACATCATAAAAAAATGTAGCTTCTTTCAAGCGAACTTAAAAATTGTTTTACCACACTCACTGAATAATTCGAAAGAACTACTGACATGACAAGTAAAGGCAGTGGGCCGAAATTTACTTTTATGCCGTACTTACCAAAAACTTCAAGGAGTACATACTCGTATAATAAAATAATACAAGTATGTATGTATACCTCTCACTCCGGCGTTGCTTGCTGGCTCTCCCTTACAAGAGATAGATCTTCCGAAACAATTACTGGCCAATAATCGGGCGTCTTACAAATAGAAACGTCAAAATACATCTGTGGGTGCCTTTATTGAGTCAGGGGATCGCAATAAAGTAGCGTATGCATACTGCAAGCGATTGCTGATTGGTTCAGCAAAATTGTTGGATGGAAAAATTCAAACATATAAGTAATATAAAACGATACTCTATTAACAGAAACAAAGCTACTATTATTTTCGTAACCAAACAAAATATAGTAGATTGAGTATAGCCATCTAGGGATCATTGAAAACTGTAGATAGCTCAACTGATCCAGGGCACACGGTCGGAACCATGTTAAAAAACTGTCGAAAAATAATACTGAATGGTTTGAGCCAAATATGCAATAAATAAGTACAATATTATGACGATTAATATGATGACCTCTGTGGCGCAGTTCGATCCCCGCGGGACAAATGTTTGTATTATGGCATCATCTACAGATATTTGTCTCGGGTCTGGGTGTTTTCTACGTATAATACAAAAAGTATCTAAGCAGTAAATCTGTCATGTAGTACCCACAAGCTCTGCTTACTTAGGGGCTAGATTTTGTTGTGTGAAAAGTCCCGCATTATTTGTTTATTTAATAATCGAATCATACTATTATCATTTCTCAGTCCGCGGTGTGAATGTGATACTGCTAATATACTTATTTTTCTAAGACCGCTTGTAAGCGATTATGTAGAGCTTAGCTTAGCTTAAACAGAGAAAAACATGTCTTACACAAGCTTTGATATTAAGTTCCTACCTGATGTAGATGCTAGGCACTAAGTTGCCCCGATTCTTCACGTGCTAGTCGCGAAGGCGCACTTGTGCGAAGATTATAATGAAAGAGAATGAACTGAAAGATGTGTTGGGAATGTAGGGTGGAAATCGAATGAATGTAGGAGCGCATTTATGGGTTTTTAATGTACATTAAGATATGTATGTATCAGAAGTGTTAGTGTAGATTTCGTAGCTTTTAAATTTTGGAGTACTAGTAATACGTAGTGCAGAGCGTTTTTCGCACTGTCATTGACTATCAAAAACTAATCATGCTTCCTTTTGACCGTAAATCGAAAACTCCCTAACTTCTCGTTGTTAGTTTGGCATGAAAAACCGTGATTTGAAACAACGTAAGACCGACACGTCACAGCACAAGAGGAAGTGTATAGTTTTCTTTGTATTACTACTACTAAAATCGCGGTCAGTAGAGCCGCGCCCCAAACTACTGAGAGGGTCCGTAATGCAATGAAATCGATTAATTATCCCTTTATTATTATTTTATGGCTCTTACTGTCTTCGCTTTGTTCATTTCTTACTCAATTTCTACATTAAACGTAGGTACGATGTTTTTCTTATTTTTTCAATAGCTTAATGAAAATTTTAATGCAGTCTCTAGTTTTTTTGAATTACGCTTTGTTTTCATAATTGGGAAAAACTGATCTGAGTATTATCTATGTACCTAAAAAACCAGCAATCAACGCCGTTAAATAAACTCCAGGAATCACTCAAGGAATTACTCTTTTTGAAATTATTTTTACTGTACTAGTAGGGTAATACCTAACTGTCTCTAGACATTTTCTAAAATAAAAAAATATGAAGGCGCCTACATCGATCGGCGGGTGTCTAAGCCCGCGTTATAATTGGAATACAAATTCGCTCTTTGACGCGGTCGCACGTAGGGCAGTGATTTGGTCCTTTGTGCCGCACACATTAACTCGTTCAAGCCTCCAGCCCCACACAAAACCCTGGCACCCTAAAACCAACCTTATCCCCGCAGAATACCGTCACAATTCCTATAACAGCAGCAATCCCACGCAATTTTGTATTCTCAACCAACGCAGCAAGACTCACATCCCTACGCACGATGGTAGCGCTCAATTGGCTCGTTAGGCGATACCATGCTGTATTCCGCGGGAATACAGTATGGTTTTGCGTGGTTCGTTGCGGTGGAGATTAGTAGTGGTAATGGTGCGTAATTAGAGTAGAAAAGGCTAACATCGTCAGGTTCATTTGGCGGCTCCAATCAGTCGTAATGCGAAGGGGTTTGGGCTCCTCTGATACACTGGCAAACATCTCGAGAGCACTTGTTTCTGGATCCCTTGCTTTGTTGACACCTGCACCACCAGTGCAATATAATTTCGTTAGAACCAGACGATTATCTCGAGATGAAAGAACATTCTTTTTCTGTATAGGAATACGAGTGTATAATATTTACCTTTACATAAACGGATACCACAGCTGGGCATAGGGCCATTGCGTTCCAAGACTACAATACGTAGGCTCCACCGGGTTATCTCTATTTTGTATGTGAAATCATCTCAATCTCAACTACTTATAAACTCAAAATCAAATCTGTTGAAAATGTACGTACGATTTTTACTAATAAAAGTTACCAGATAGCAAAGCAATACAATCGGCGGACCCCCGCTGTTTGCCATCCGCGCCGCATCGTCGCCTACCAACAAAACATTCTGGGCAAACAATCTGGATTCATATATGAAGCGAGGGAGCCAAGTTATGCCAATCTAAAGCCAAAATATTGCTATCAAATGCACTTCGATAGGAATTTGAGAATTGGATATCTTAATAAATGATAAATAAATAGAACTGGACTTTTCACACAGCATCATCTAGCCCCAAAGTAAGCAGAGCTTGTGTTATGGGTACTACATGAATGACTGATATACTACTTAAATACTTTTTGTTTGTAAATACATACATATTATACATAGAAACACCCAGACCCGAGATAAGAGACCCGCAACCTTCTACGTCACAAGCGGGCTTTGACCCACTGCGCCACAGAGGTCGTCGAATATATAAAATATGATTTATATGTTAGTAGTAGGTACTTGTTTATCAAAGTTCGTTTTTATTGTTAAAGAGCATTCATATCATATACACTTATGTATACTCGTACTTTAACACAGTTTATAACTAGTTCGGGAGCCTATGGATTCAAAACAATATGTAACAATTTTTTTCTTATGTCAATAAATCACATTTTTACTTTACTTTTACTTTACTTTACTTAGTGAATAATAACGGTTAAAACGCAGTATGAAGAAATGCTATAAAAGTCAAAAACAGACCCAACATTGTCAATTACATTGTAATAATATTATTTTCAAAATAATGTGACATTTCCACCGCCCTGATGAGTTCCCAGTCCAACAGTAGCACAGAGGCAGCCGCCGCCCACCAATTTGTCGCAAATCGAAACTATAATCACTTTGACAATTCCATTTGGGATGCTCGCGGGTTGTAACTTCGTTTTGGGATTTTGCAGGTAAATCGGAAACATTTCGCTTTATCAGTATGATGAATCGAAATTATGTGCAGCTTGTGCGAGCCAATGGCATTCTTAGCATCCTGACGCTGTATAAACCATCTAGTATAGGTAAAGATCTAAGCTACAGTGCTAGTACAGGAATCAAAAACGGGTTACCCTGAGCGGGGCCAGTCGACCAAAGGAACCCTTGAATGAAGTTGAATGCAAACATACGAAATCGATTTCCAAGCTGACCCACTGACGGCTTACAAAAATTGATGAAAAAAATAGAAACTGGGAATGGGTATGCAAGTACCAGTCGTTCCAAACTGTTGTTCGTATATGTTTACAGTTATTATTCCTCGGCCTCTGTGCAGTGGGTGAAAGCCCGCTTGGAACGCAGAAGGTTGCGGGTTCGATTCCCGCCGCGGGATAAATTTTTGTATAATCTGCAATTATTTATCTTGGGTGTTTCTATGTATAGTATGTATTTACAAACAAAAAAGTATTTAAGTTATAAGTATATCAGTTATCTGCCCCCCTATATAGCCATGTTACAAATCGCAATAAGAAACCTGCGTCTTACGGCATTAATTGCCACAACTGCATACATTTTATAAAAATTATGGCGGCACGTGAGTTCCTGGCTCTATGTAAATCGTCAGTTTGACATAATGTCAATGCACTCACGTACCGCGACACTTGACATAAAATGTATGCAGTTTTTGCAATTAATGCCAATAGGCGCTAATAGGCGTGAATAGGAATATATCTAAATTCAATCTCAAAAATAGCTAGACTGATTCTATTGTATTTTGTAATTTTATGTACATATTGTAGTAGCTTAGTTTCTGTAAATAAATCTCAAAAAACTAAAGTACATTTAGTAGACATCATCATAATTTTCCTTCCTTTATCCCACTTTTATGTGGGGTCGGCACAACAGGTAGTATAGTATATTTTACCTGGTTTATTCATTAAGTTGTTCGTTAGAGCTGTAACGAATTCATCAGTTAATCCTGTTTATTTGCTGCTCACTCAACTAATTGCCATCAAATCACGTCCGAATCGTAATTGAAATTGGCATTCGCTATAAATAATGTTTTCACCGTTGGATTGATAAGTTCATTCACTATGCGTTGGATTTTGAGTTTTAAGCTACTGTTTTTAAAGTAGCATTTTGTCTGCACCAACAGGACTGCAAGTAAAATAGCACACATTTCGGTTTTTGACGACTCGACTACCTATTTCTGATGTGATATTTTGATTCTGTCTGCAATTCTGTTTTGTATTTTTACGTAGGTATTTAAGAGTGGTGGGAGATCTCGAATGAGAGAGATGGTTGGAGGGATATGGGCAGACCTTTTCCCAGCAGTAGATTGAAATAGCTTAAAATAATTACGTTTTAAAAACTAAAAAGAAAACCGAAATCAATGTTTGACTCAGAAGGTGGAGTGACTCAGAGCGTCACGTGAGGATAAGCCCACCATATAAATCTAAATAGAATAGAATTCGAATCGACAGATAGGCTCCACCTGCGTCTAAGGGCAAACTGCATACATTTTATGACAAATATCATGACACGTGAGTTCCTAGCAGTAAATCGTCAGTTTGACATAAGTAATGCTAGGAACTCACGTGCCGCGGTACTTGACATAAATGTATGTAATTTTTAATTTTAACATTAGACGCAGGCGGAGTCTTACCTATACCTGTCGATTCGATTTCTTTTTGTAATATGGCTAGGAGGGAAGGTTTTTAGAGTTTTACATCAATCCCTCAGGAATAACTAATTTATATAGGACCACCTCAGGAGTATAGGTTTCCCTTTCTAACAAAAAAAGAATTTTGTAAATTGGCGGAATTATCACGTAACAAGATCCAAAAAAACATACAGACTTGAGAACCTCTTTTGAAGTACGTTGAAATAGTATCTATCATACATAGGTCCAACCCGATAGATTTATCTGCTAGGCTAAATCGTTTTGCAGATTTGTTAAAAACCAATTTTCCTGGTAACAAACTTTTCAGCCTTCAGCTTCGTAAAAGCATAAAGCACGTTTTACTCCAGCTCCTTACTCCTACCTCATAAAATTCGCTTTGTAAAGTAACAACATAACAGCTAGTACAAAATCAAGGGGTTTATCCAACATGGAGTGGTGTAGCTGTTTCCGCCGTGTTCATTCAAACGAGCCCCACTCATCCATCATAATCTCGATAATATCGCGCCTCGCCCCCAAGCAGACGTTTAACCACCCTCGATTTAACAGCCATTACGTGCTTTTGACTGGCACCGTGTCTTTCGCTTACTCACCGATGCTCTTTTCATCTTTAGGCTCGACAGGCTTTGGAAAGTGCATCAAATAGCTGATGCTAAATGCTCTTACTAATTTTTAGTAAGCATTTTGGAATAGTCTTCAATTTGGTCTAAGTAAAACCAGTAAACACAAACACGAAATACCTAATCTTTCGCAACATGGAAAACAACCTTCACTTTTCAACTTCACAAACAAAATGGCGGCGCCTTTGCACACCTCCGTAGCACCTCAGTAGTACCTCGTAGCAACTTCGTAGCGATCGCAGCACGCTATAATAAGTATACTGAGGAAAAGTCGAGAACTCTATTCGAACGATTTTCTTGTCAGACGATGTAGAACGGACGTGGATATGCTTATATCTCTTTAGATATCTCAAGAATTTGAGGGTTGTGTGCAAACATTTTACTGTACCTGCGAGGTGTTGACTATCTATCTACACGACACGTTGATAGAATGCTCGGAAAACCAAAGTATACATAAACAAGTATTAAGTACAATGAAAAAATCAAAAACCCGACTGCAAGAAAATCTACTTTTTATTAATAAAACCATTTGCATGCATTCACGGCACTTTTGACATTTGGGCAGAACCTTGTTTTGAGCCTGAATGGCATCCTTTATATTTTTGTTATCTCCTTTTAATTTTCTTCATTTTGATACCCCACTTGATATGATGGGTATATATACATAAGATCCGCCATTTTGTTTTTTTATCAAACTAACTGTTGAAATCGATCCAGTCATTTGTTATTTCAGATACAGGGTAAAAGTTTAACGTGTTGCATACATACATACAAGGTACGCGCGAAAAACATAACCTTCCTTTGACAGTCGGGTAAAAAGAGTGTTGCGTTAGTAGCGTGTTCGTATGAAGCTTATTAGGCTACAATTCCTTTTCTAGATTGCTTAAACTTTCTTTTGCACGCGAATGTCAAATACAATTGCTTAATACAATATGTATGTGTTTTAAAGAACATGTTGAAAACTGGCCGATTTCGTGAAAGGAAAAGTTGAACTTAAACTAAAACTCGAAACTACTGCATGGGTTTAAACTAAATGTAAATGAATTCTAGTAAGGCTATAAAATGTTTATATAAAATCAATTTCATGTTTTCTATCAGCGTAATGACGTCACAATTAATGACTGAATCAAATTAGTCACAATGTCCCCGCTTTATAGTCCGAGAGCTAACTCGAGTGTCGTTCACAATTATTATTTCATTTTAATATTAACAAAAGGCGAGAACTTTCGTGAGGGGAGCTTTTGTTTCAATTTCAATGTGCCACAGTTATTACCGTAATTTGCATAGCCACTACTGAACGCATGGAATGATTGGGGTGATTTTTATGGTTCAAAGTTTAGGTCATAGTAGGGTCCACAAGGGTGATTCAAATTACTGCCTATACCTTGTATTTACTATCCGGCTCTCGGTCTATCCAGCTATTTATCAGCAGTCTTTGATAATTACTTGACATTTGGACGGATAGTAAGTATAGCCAGATTTTGTTCACAAAACCGAAAAAACGTACCACAAGCTAGACTAGCGCGGTCTTATCTTGATAAAACTAAGTATAATTTTTTTTTATGATGAATGGGTCGGCTCTTGACCTCGAAACTACGACAGAGCGAGCCTACCCAGAAGGTGCCTATAAACTCTCTTCTTATTATAATGACAGGGTCATAGCTCAGCGGAAATACAGACGTTGGAAGCTGATTCCAAGAACTTTGAAAGCAGGTGATGATTATAATCAGCAGTACTTATATCAAAACCAATGCACTGTTGATATCTCCCATCGAGTACACTATCTACAGTGCTCTAGTTGGCAGTTTTCTATACCCTGTAACCACAGACAACTCAACCTGCCTGTAACCGATATAGAAAAGCAAACAGACACCGTCGCGTCGCTATATGTGAACAAGTCTAACAAAAAGAACAGCAATAAACCGGCAAGTTTGAGTCCGATTCGTACAAAGAAGGTTCCGTACCTGCATACCTTTTGAAATACTATTCAAAATTTAAGCATACCTAGTAATAAAATTATAATTCAAAACGATCCTTAGATAACTTGACTGATTCTATTGTAATAAAAATATAATAAATAATGCTGGAGTTTTCACACAGCATGATCTAGCCCCAAAGTAAGCAGAGCTTGTGTTATGGGTACTAAGATGACTGATAAGCTACTTTACATTTTGTTTGTAAATACATACAGACCCGAGATAAATATTTGTAGATCATACAAGCATAGGTCTAGCTGCGGGACTTCGCCCACTGCGCTACAGAGGTCTTCCATCTATTGTATCATCATTCTATTGCATTTTGTTTCTTAGGATCCGTCCATAAACTTATTCTTACTTAATGTACACAAATAACAACTTCATTCATATTCATGCTTTACACGACGCCACCCTGGCATACCTTTCTTCCCTCTTTTCTAGTTTTAAGACGTTTCAAAGTGATCCCAGCGGTCCTACTGAATAAATGCTTTTTGACTTTGACTTTGACTTCTTGGCACAGAATATGAGCTCCTGCTGAGAGTTGCTCGAGTTTGAGAAATCAAGAGACAAGGTTCTTCACGGTATTGGTCGCGAAGGAACAGGAGTAAATTCGTCTAGTTTTAAGACGATTCAAAGTGATCCCAGCGGTCCTACTGCTTTTTGGCTTTGACTTTTGACAAGAAGTTCATAATTTGACGGCTAACTTTGGTGGAGATAATATTTTGTTTTGTAATTTTTGTATCGGCTTATCTCTGTGGAATATGTGGAACCCTAAAAACCTACCCACTAACACTAACCTACTAGTCCATAACTGGGTTCTGCCTGAATATCGAAATTCTCTGTAACATTGGATATTCGGAGGAGTTATACTACCGCAAATACGAATCAAAAATCCGTAGACATTTTTGTGTGATTTTTTACTTCCTATCGTGTCTATGAAGCACAAGTCTGTGGGAAATAAAACCACATTGATTGTTGAGGGCACTTATCATCAAAGTACGCTACGTCTCTTCAGTATAATGTTTGTCACCATCAACAAGTAGTCGTGAATGACGACAGGCGCCTATCTATGCAAAACCATTGCAGCCGTGTACTACTTTAAATGCAATCTTGGTGGTGTATCGGGTTTTTTCGAGCAATGTTGTAGGCGCGGCGTCATGGCAACACTATCTGCGATGTCGAGTGATCTACTGCTTGGGAAAGAATAGGCCTCGTTCACTGTTCTAAAGGAATTTTGGGTTTTTAGGGCGTAAATATAGCGATTCTGTTCTTTACTGACAAGTATTACAATTCAAAAATCAAAAACCCGACTATGAATAAAACTATTTGCATGCATTTAACAATTTGTTATTCAAAACTAAGTTTAAACATATGACTTATATTATATTTTTGTAATCTCCTTTAAATTTCCCCCATTTTGATACCTCACTTGATATAATTTGTTAATTTTCTTAACGTGTTACTATTTCGCGCATAAAATCCGCCATTATATTTTTTTCAAAAAACCTATCCTATAACAATTGGGTTATTAAGACAAATATAACGCCCTTCCTTTGATAGTCGGGTAAAAAATGAAAGTAATATTTTTATTCACCTTATTTGTTCTTTTCAGATCCATATCAGATGTTTGGACCGACTAGCAGTCGGCTGGCGAATTCAGGTAACTTTAGTTATATTATAAGTAAAATATTGTAATGAATGCACAGGCTCGGAAAAAATGTACCTACGCACAGAGAAGCAGAAAGACCTTTAATTAACCTATTTTATTTATACCTAGTTCTTCAGTCACTGAACGTTAGTTTCAACTTGAATGTCATATTCAGGTTGAAATTGAATGTCCTTTGAACTAGGTAATTAAATGCGACTGTGAAATAACGTTTTGTATTGATTGTGTACTGAAATGCTGGTTTCCTCACGATAAGGTAAAGTGAATGAACATAGCCGTGTTGAGTCAACAATCACGTTGAAATCCCAAGCTTGTGTTAAACCAGGGCGCAGCTCGCCTGACTCGAAGTGGCTGACCCGAGGGTGACACGCGAGGGCGCCTTACGCAAATACCACAGATTTTTGGCATCGATATAGCTAAGTGCAAACGGGCAAATGGTGAAATCACGATCTAAAACAATTTTTTTGTTTAACCGTTTGCAAAATACTAGGACGTAGGGATATATACAACGAACATAGAAGTACATTGTATAACGTTGTACACACTCCTATTTTTTAATTACCAAAAAATTTTTAAACTAGATCTCGGTGTCTGTTACTGATAGATAGATAGATAGATAACAACTTTATTTGACACAAATACACAGACACACTTAACTAAAAAAACATGGTGAAAAAAAACATAGATAGGTACTAACTTAAACTAACAGAAGTAAAAACTGCTTAAACTGATCCCATTTATGTAAGTAGTTAAAACAAAAAAAAAACAAAAAAAGATTACGAGTATAACCTAATACGGAGACGAGACAAGTCAGACATGGATACTATGAGCTACTGCGGTTTGACTGCGATTGGGGATGATGCGAGAGCATAGTTCGAATCAGAGTCCGTACGCGATTGTTGTCTGGTACTTATTTGTATAAAATTTTGTTCGGTTTTGGTTGACTACAATCCTCGATAACTATGTGATAGTTAAGTAAAAAAAATTCTGACCATGCCTTTATCATTGCCTGCATCTGTCATCATCTCTTTTTTTTGTAGTTACAATATAGCAATGACCTAAGAAAAAAATAAGAAATAACAAACTCATATAGGGTTTTTATATGTGTTTGTTATCTATGTATGACATTTTGTTCACTTTAAAAGTTATTATTTACGTATTCTAGTTACTAATCAGACACGTTCAAATACATAATAGACACATGCCCACATGGCATTCGATTATGGGAGCCTGGTAACAACTCAAACCTTGCCTTTAAGACTTTACCATATTTTCTGAAAAAAAGGGTAGATACCTAGTTTCGTCTGCCAATAAACCTCCCTAGTGTCAAAAGTGTTGATAGCCATCATAGTTTAAAAAGTAACATTAGAGTAGGTAATAAACCTGAAAGTTTGTGAGTTAGATTAGATGTTTGTCGACAACACGAGCTCTTAACGGTGAAGGAAAACATCGTGAGGACACCCGCAGCTTAGTCAGCTCCTCACGTATCCGGACGTTGTCTTTCCTGTGGGCCAGTATGATTAAGCTGAGAGGATGGTTTAGGTGCTGGGCAAGCCTATACCATCTCAAACAATGTCCCAGGCACTACAGCGTCCCGTTGAGTGTAGGCATGGATTACCTCCTGACGCCGTATAAATCATCTAATATTTATACGGCGTAAAGTTAAGATAAGTAAAAGGCGTAAGTTTTAGTTTTGTGTTTCAATCACGCCTAAACCAGTGAACTGATTTGGCTGAAACTTGAAATAGGTCACTATCTACGCCTAAATAGCATATATGCCATAATTATAGGCTTTTCAAAACGCGGGCGGATCCGCGCGCAGAAGCTAGTCTACAATATTCGTGACTTCTGACATATCTGCCGTGTCAAGCCGCCACCTACCGTGAGAACAGTAACCCTCTAATGCTAATAAGTAGAATACTTCAAAATGACACGCAATGTTCGATTGCCCGTATATCATGTGTCGTGCTTTTCAAATCATGTCATGTACTTTATAGTCTATAGCATTTATTATGCTCTCAAACGTAGAATGGAATATTTCACTTTGAGATGCTAATCAGTGTTTTCTTTTAATGATAATATCAAATAAATTGAACCTAACTTAAGCTAGAAACATATTATCGGACGTGGCTTACGGACGCGGCTGACAGCCGCGATCTGGATAATGATGATTTACACATAGCTGTGCAAACTATCGGACGTAAGTCGCGGACGTGTCCTTGAGCTTTCGGACGTCGGACAACGATCTAGCGCGCTGGGTGTTTTTGTACTGTGCATACTCATCAGTAGCGGATGTCAGATAGTATGTTTCTGGCTTTAGTCTTGAGTTAATAGTAAATAGGTTCCTTTTAGGTAAGCATGCTCCATCTTAGACCTCACTACTGCTTAACATCAAGCAGAGTGAGGTCAAATTCTGACTTATTTAATTTAAAAAAAGTGTATCAGAGAAAACGAGTACCTATAATGGTACTTTACGAGTACAACAATTGACCAATCACAATGCTCAAGCAGATTTTGAGATTTGGATTTCTCCCTTTGTGATTGGTCAATTTAAGTGGCGTGATATCCTGCGTATCAGCTGATTAGTCAGCCTTTCATGACACAGCGTACCGTGAGAACTGATATCAGATTATCGGCAGCGACCCTTGTGCAAGTCAAATGCTCATTATTAGGGTGTTGGTGAACCGAATTGCCACGCACCTGTACCTTTTACCCTTTTTGTGGTTTTATGTAATTTTGATTAGAATGTGCTACTTAGCATTAGGAACTTTTTATCTCTTTTAGACCCCTCACAGACTACATACTTTCTACTACTACTTTCTATTGGCCGATAGTTGAGACGGAATATACTTCGGCTCGTATGGAGAATGCACGTCTCAACTATCGGCCGATAGAAAGTCTGTAGTCTGCGAGGGGTATTAAAAGAAGTTAAACAAGTAGCACAGGGAGTGAAAAAAACATACAAAAAACACCCTCTCGGTTAAAAAGGTGAAATACTTAGTGGATAGGCAATAACTGTAACGAGAAAAAATCTTCGTCTTATGTTGATGTCAATAAAATATATAATGCTGAACTTTTCACACAGCATCATCTAGCCCCAAACTAAGCAGAGCTTGTGTTATGGGTACTACATGACTGACTACTTATTTACTTTTTGTTTGTAAATACATAAATAAATAAATAAATAATGCTGGACTTTTCACACATCATCATCTAGCCCCAAAGTAAGCAGAGCTTGTGTTATGGGTACTAAGATGACTGATATACTACTTATATACTTTTTGTTTGTAAATACATACATATTATACATAGAAACACCCAGACCCGAGACAAATATTTGTAGATCATACAAACATTGGTCCCGCCGCGGGGATCGAACCCGCAACCTTTTGCGTCGCAGGCGGGCCTTCGCCCACTGCGCTACAGAGGTCGTCAAAAATGTATGCATTTTATATTTTTAACCGACTTCAAAAAAAGGAGGAGGTTCTATGTTCGGGTGTATGTATGTTTTTTTTTTTTTATGTATGTTCACCGATATCTCCGTCAGTTGTGAACCGATTTCCAAAATTTTTTTTTTGTTTGAAAGGGTATGTTACCATAGTGGTCCCATAAAAATTTTACTCCTGAGGGATTGATAGTTTTCCCGTAAATCAAAAAAAATCACCGATCTTTCCGAAAAATGTGGACCGATTTCCAAAATTTTTTTTTTGCTTGAAAGGGTATCTATCTCTAGATCGTCCTCATACTTTTTTTTCCTGAGGGATTGATAGTTTTCCCGTAAAACTCAAAAAACCTTATTCTCACTCTAACTTCTTTAATCTTGACTATTCCAATATCTAACCTAACCTACTATATTATTTACACTTACACTTTATTTACACTACACACAGTTTATTTACACTAAAAATTGAAAAATAAAAATTTTTGAAAAAAAATTGAACCGACTTCACCATAACACATACAGACACTAAGAACCTTCTATGTACCTACACTAAAAAGAGAAAAATAAGAATATACACATGTAATTATTATTTACAGTATTCAATTAATAAATTATTATGTTATATTATGTATTTGAAGTCGGTGCCAACTATTCTACTCCAACTACTCGATACAATTTTGCACCCAAGTTCTATTTGTACTCGTAATTTCTTCTTAGATGTAAATGCATAGTTGGCACCGACTTCAAATACATAATATAACATAATAATTTATTAATTGAATACTGTAAATAATAATTACATGTGTATATTCTTATTTTTCTCTTTTTAGTGTAGGTACATAGAAGGTTCTTAGTGTCTGTATGTGTTATGGTGAAGTCGGTTCAATTTTTTTTCAAAAATTTTTATTATGAGTAAAAACATGTCAAATTAAATGATTCATTTTTCAATTGTAGACTTTGAAAACAAAAGTTTATCATTCAAGAATTCCGTACTATGCATTAATTAGTAACAACAATTCCATGTTCATTACAATGAACCTACTTTAATTTCCATACAATACAATAATCTATCAATCCACACCCTATCTTAAAGCAACGTTTAACCCCTAAAGCGTGTGAGAACCGTGGCTAATAATTATTAAACATTAAAATGGAATATGCAATACACCTGGTGTAAGGCAACTGTCCACTAAACATTATGGTCTTGTGTTCTTATCACGGTGTCAAGGAACGCCTAATATTAGGTACTTTTATTGGCATTAAAATGATTAATAACTAAAACAAGTACCTAAGTATTGAAGTAAGTATTTCAATTAAATATCAAAAAATCCGACTGCAAGAAAGTCAACTTTTTAAATGCGATGTTTAGGCAGGGTAGGTATCGTAGGTACCTAAACTATGCATGCATTCATTGCCAATTTGTTATTCAGAACTAAGTTTAAACATATGACTTATATACATATAATGTAAGCTCCTTTTAATTTTCTACATTTTGATACCCCACTCGATATGATACATAGGTACAAAAATTACATTCATACATACATACAAGATACGCGCAAAAAACATAACCCTTCCATTGACAGTCGGGTAAGAATGATCAAAACTGAATTAAATATTTCTCGCTTGTACTGTATAGGTGTGAAAGTACCTATAAGGTAAAACTTATATCTCAGCCGTTGTTCTTGTGTACAGCTGCCTTTAATCACCCAGTAAAAGAAAAAGGTAAAAATCAAAGTGTGTAATTTAGTTCTATAAATATGAGGTCGGCGCGCGCGCAATTTCGAAGTAAAACAATTACAGGCACGTGCTGACGTAATTATTAGGGCGCGTTCACACAACTGTGTTTACCTGTCGTTCCACGGTTATTAAAGTAAGCTGACGTATCGTTTACCTAATAGACAGCAGAGCGTGGGATTCGGGGGAGTTTGCGTGATTATTGATACCAATTCAGACTATGGTGAAAAATAACAACAATATTACGATTGTGGAATACAAAAATAAAACTATCTATAATAAATCGACAGCAACATCAATTTATCCTAGCTCAATTCAACCAAAAAATAATAGATTTCCCACATCCATCGGGCCCAATATTTTGCCGATCAGTGCATTAATTGCAAGTAATAAAACCGATGGGCCGTGCGCACAATGGCGAGCCGGGATGCGCGGCAAACGTTGTGACATAAGAAACGAAAATAGTATAAATCACATGCACGCTCGTCTGAACACGCCTTTATGGTAGAGTTCGCAGAAATGTTGCCTTGGAGATTGTTTCTATTTTCATTTGATACGATATATATTTTTTTTATTAACAAGGTAAATAATAAAACCTGCACATGCCCAAAATAATAGACGTACATAAATCTTGTATTATTATTTTATTTTATTATATGGACGCTGATAAAAAAACCGGTCAAGTGCGAGTCGGACTCGCCCACCGAGGGTGCCGTACAAAGGCCTAAGGTTAGGCCTGTTAGGTACTACGGTACGACATATATACAAAGCTATTAAGGTATACCTACTCGTACATGAGAAGAGATTTTTTTTTTCGTCTATTTATAGTTAGATAGGTCCTACTTACTTTTCACCATTGACTGCGAAAATTCATATTTAAGATTGTGTAGATCATATTGATAGCGTGGCTTTTATATCACTGCGGCCATGAAGGCCTATTGTGATGTGTAGATCATACTGAAAACCACCAAAATCACCAAGATCTCTATCTTAAAATCACGGTACAGACAGAATAAAAATTACTATTCCGTAAGGGCTGTTCCACACGACTGCGCGGCGGGGTCGTTCGTGCGAGAGGTAACATAGCCGCCCAATATCACGACATGTAGGGTCGACCCCAACATAAGTCGAATGTTACGCCATCCTTGTGAGAATACGGTTGTATGAGATATATATTTTATAGGGGCATAGGCAAAGAACATTTTCCTTATAGATAAAAGTGGCCGTGTTTTTAAATTAAAGATTCAAGATTTTGCGGACCCCTCTTATTGAGATACCAACAGGAAGATTATTATTATTATTATTAGGAGCCTGTAGTGTCCCACTGCAGGGCAAAGGCCTCCCTTCCCTCTCTCCATTCAACAGGAAGATGATGATGATAAATTAAAAGGCATTTGGAGCATTTCTAGATTAGTTCACTCAAGATCTTTTAAAAATGTGTAAAGTGACAAGGAGAGTTTCTGGCATGCGAGCGGCGATTTCTTCTAGGCAATAATATGGTCGCCTAGTGTAAACAAATGCTTCGAGCCTCGCCTCTCGAATACGATTCTCGCTATCTAAGCTTTCTACTAAAAGTAGTCTTTTTTACGAGTTTCTGTCATAATGTAAACAACCGCAGGCGAGACTCGAATGGCGAGTTTTGCCGAGGGATAATCGCATCCGATTTTTCACCGCTCGCATGCCAGAAACTCTTCTTGTGTAACAGCCGCTTTAGGGTATAGATAAAGGTCTAGTACGCGTAATGCAACAAGAAACCATCGAAAAAGAAACACGTTGTCTCGTTCACCATATCCTATTTGACAGGTTCAGGGCAGATCCAGCTGTGGCAGTTCCTCCTTGAGCTCCTAAGCGACTCCAGCAACGCTGGTTGTATCACCTGGGAGGGCACCAATGGGGAGTTCAAGCTGACTGACCCCGACGAGGTCGCCCGCCGGTGGGGAGAACGGAAGTCAAAGCCAAACATGAACTATGATAAGCTCAGCCGCGCGCTCAGGTAACTAGCAGGTGATCTTTGTGGGGTACAATGGTGACCTTATAAATGTTGGTGACCTTTTAACAATTGTAGCCTCTGATCATTCTGTGAAGTTTTTTTTGATATTCTGAGTGTCCAGTGGCTATATTTTGTTTGGTGACCTTGGATATGAAAGCGAGCATTTGCGATTACTGGGTACCCTATAACGCTTGGCGAGCAGCCTATGCAATTATTACATTGTGTTTTCAGGTTTTCAATAATTTAAACAATGTGACAAACTTGTTCATAATATGAATTCGGTTTATGTAACCATGATTTAGAAAAATTAGAGATTTCCGAGATCCGACAAAATTTTATTAATAAAAAAAGATTGTTTATTTTTTCGGGTGTATGAACAAGTTTTCATATTAAATGCTGCAGCGACGCAATGTACAAACAATGTACTAATAACTTCTCTTTACAGATACTACTACGACAAAAACATAATGACGAAAGTACACGGCAAGAGGTATGCGTACAAATTTGATTTCCAAGGACTGGCCGCGGCGACCCAGCCGGCAGCCAGCGACCCCGCCTACAAGTATCAGAGCGATCTCTTCATGAGTTCCTACCACCACTCGGCAAAGCTATCATCGTTCATGTCGCCACACGCCGCGATGCCAACCTCCACAGGTAATTTATGATGCGGATATTGCCGATGCGAGTTTGAACCTGATCGCACACTTGCCCGAGCCGTACGCGCCGCAGTCATTTTTCTATACAAAAAATTCTGATGACGTCAGAAAATGCAGCTTGCTTCTGACGTCAGCAGCATTATCTCTATGGAATTGCCAGTTCTGCGCGTTCGACTAGGCTGGACTTTGCGACCACATTTAAGGGCTGAAGTGGTTTCTACTCGTATTGTCACGTTTTGAAAAGTTGAAGCTTTGTGAAAATGTTGTTTCATGCTTTGGATAGTCTCATCATAATACTATAAACAATATGTTATTCAAGAGCTTTAACATATAAACAAATCAAAGCAAACAAAAATAAACATGATCACGATCGTATCCTTGAAATGAAAGTCAAAAAAGCATTCATTCAGCATACATTCAGTAGGACCCCAGATAATATAATGTAAGACTGTCTGGGTGTTTCTATGTATAATATGTATGTATTTACAAATAAAAAGTATATAAGTAGTATATCAGTTATCTGGTTCCCATAGTACAAGCTTTGCTTAGTTTGGGGCTAGATTAAGTTTGAAATGTCCAGCATTATTTATTTATTAAAAACAAGGTGATTCTACCCCTGTTACGTTTAGTACATTAATTTTCAAAAAACATATTATTGCCTATAATTAGTTAAAAATAATACTGTACAATAACCAGTCCAAAATTAATAACACAAGCTCTCACACAAATCCCACAATTGAATTTCAATGGAGATTGAAAAAAGCGTGTCGCCCTAGTGTAGATATGCACCCTTGTAGTCGTGCTAATCTGCATTTCTGTATGTGCTAATGCGTCGGTACACTCGCGTGAACAAATATTTGCCCGGTGCTCGAAACGAGTTGTCACTAGCACGGTTGAGTACCGCACTTGACTTAATGGAGCACTATAAATTGAGTGTGACTGAAATCATTGGTTGACGACGTATAAAAAAGGTTTTAAGTTCCTTATAATAAACGTTTAACCTGCCTTCGTAGGTTAGGTACTTAATAACATTTTGAATTTATTTATTTTTTAAGTGAAGTAATAAATAATGTTAACATTTAAACTAAAACTGCTTGTTTTAGATATTTGCTTTACCTCAACGTTTATTCGGAACCTGTTTTTGATTAATCGAAATGGTTAACTTAAATTCGATTTTTTGTCAATCTGATTTTAAATACACATGCAAACAATCTCTATGAAACCATTTCAGCCAAAATGCATAAGCGAATTATATTTTGTTATATAATAACGTACTTTCAGCATGTCGTTTGACTTCTACATAACCTGTATAACTAAATATAGTCAGCGACGTGTTCATGCACATTATTTGTTGTTTTTAATTTTGTATCCGTACAGCCTTAAAAACATAAAGTTATTTCTCAGAATAAACCAAGAATAACCATACATTTTGACAGTTTACACTCAGGAATAACTTTATTCCAGGTTTATTAGTGGCTTATGTGTTTTCGTTTTCATTACGTTGTCGTCTATAACTGTGTTTAGCTACCGGTTGACTTAAACATTTACGTAACTCAAAAATTTTAAAAGTTCTTTTATGATGAAAAAGCAACTAAAAATTTAAAATGAACTCAATTGTCCATGGTATATCACTAGATTGTAACTGGAGTCCCCACATTGAGGCAAGTATGTTTGTTCCAGCGTCAATATTCCCGTCGGCGTCGTGGGGCAACTGGGGGGGCGGCGGCAGCAACCTCTACTCTCCCCACTCGATGCCTCCCCCCCACGTGACGACTCATCTCGGCTCCTACCCGCATTACGCATGACCTGTCTAATCTATACTATCTGGGAGATGAATCTTGCTGTTATCTTTGATTTTCATGTTAAATACATTTTACAGAAACTAAGCTATTTAGGCACATCAATTTACAAAAAAAAACACCAGAATCATTGATATAAAAATTGTTGAATTAACAACATTAGATAATAACCCTTCCTTTGACAGTCGGGTAGAAAGTAAGTACCCAAGTGGCGTACTTGAGGAATGAGGTGAAAGGAGGTTATATGAACGTAGCATGTGGAAACTTAGGAACAAAAAAACACAAGTATCAAAACTGAAAAGCTTTGGCGTATCGCCTGTCTTTTGTTTTTTTACGTAGCACAGACTACTTCATTTAATAAGAAAAACGGTTTGCAAGATTTATCTCCATTTAACAATAATATGTTCCGTTTATTTATTGTTTAGTTATCACATTGTATTGAATCTTTGAATTGATTATTAACTTGTTTGAGATAACAGATTTTTATTTATGTGTTACTTTTAAAAATCAAATAATTATTGGACTCTTTCAAGTTTCAACTTATAACACCAGGCGCTACAGATCCTAAATTAATACATAGTTTTGTCACTATACTATTGATGGTACAAAGCTAGTGACACCAGGCGAAAACCCGCCACGCCAAAATGCAAAAATATTACTAGGACTTGTATAAGAGTAAATTGTTTAGATGATATTTTTTTCGAAATTGCAGATATGATTGCTACTAGTTCGCCCGTTCCATTCATTCATTCATTCGTAGCGGAGCCTGAACAACACTAGTCTGTAACAAAGAATGTTGTAAATACTAGATACTCATTATTAATAATTAGAATTATTTATTTAGGATAATATAAAGTTTTATTGGACCTACGAAAATGAACGAGAAAATAATGAAAAAAATAACGTGAGTTTTTGTAATAATATTTTAATTTACCTAAGTTGTAATTAAAATATTACTATAAAATATCACATGGTACTAGATTTAGCGTCGACAAGACCTAAGTACCAATACTCGATTGGATACTCAGTATTATTATGTCTATTAATCTTTAAATCGTTTTTTATCAAATGGTGAATCAGTGTGTTCAGAAATCAATGGAACTTATAAGCAATTTAATTTTTATAGAAATACGCTCAACTATTGGTGCCATTTCATGAAATTAACATCTTTAAATAAACAAAACATCTACAAAGTTATTTCAAAACGTAAACATTGTAATAAATCAATATTACATGCAAGTAGACAGGGTCTTTCATTTTAAAATACACAAACTGACAACGCCTCATTTTTTATTGTTTTTTTAGGACATGTTTTATAATGATTTTCAAGGAGAATAGACGTTCCACCAATCGCAGCGCAGCTACATCCGAGCACACTCACATGTAGACTAAGTTATGCAAGAAGCACAAATCAATTGAAAGGTTGACTTTATTGATTTTCTCGGGTTTTTCATAATAAAACAAAAAAAATTCATTACATAGGTTAATATTTTTTAAATTAATTTGTCCTAAATTAAGTAAGTTGAAAATGAAAGACCCTATATACAGCACCTGAAATGTGGTCAGGACAGGAATATGAAGCTTACAAACAGCTTATTGACTCACCAGACTTTTTTTTGTCCTCCACACAATTGTGAGCCACTTTTTTTATATAAAGTCACCCAAACTCAGCACAAATGGTAATGTAACCAATCATCGAAATAAATCAAAACACGCCACCGCATTTTCTGAACAGATATTTATAATTTGCTTTCGTATCAAAGATTTGAAAATATCAGCAATCTTTGAACAGCTACTTCGTCACTGTCTGAAAAAAAACTCCACGTTGCGCGGCAATAGTTGCCTAGAGTCTTCGATCAACAATATAATTATCGAAGCCTAGTGTAGTACTACATAGCTTTGATGACACCCTAAACTGATAAATATGTAATGCCCAATGATAAAAAATACATACCTAGACAAAATGAAAACAATTTGCCGTGGGCAGTAAAAATAAGAATGTGTCACAAGATTTTCCTTAAGGTGGCTGTGCATTAGTACTACAATAAATAAAGCATACCTCGGGCATGTAATATTGTCTAAAATATTTCCAGTAAAAACGACATCCTGTGATGTAACTCCTTTATCTACGTTCATGTTCCATTGTACTAATAAATTATTATTGTGGATATTTTTAGCTCTTTTTAATAAAATTACTGACGATAATGTCTTGAACTGTATATACAATTAGAATATTTTAAAAGTGCAATCGTAATAGAATAGAATAAGTAGTTTAGTAATAAATCTTTAATAAATGTACGATTTATTTATTTATTATTCAAGTAATTTATTTTTGGTTAACCATTTTTCTTGTATGTCATGTTAATTATTTACCTTACTGCTTATGTCTTATATAACATTTTTCTTAAAAACTACATACCGTAGAAAGAATATTCAACGTTAGTAAAATAATCTTTAAAATCTTTAAAAAAAAAAAGGACTTTTCGTGCAGCGACACAAAAAAGTATTTTTTATACTTAGGTTCACGAACGTATCCGATGTTCCCACCAAGAAAACTAGCTGGCATAGGAACTTCAAAATACAACAGATTCCTAATTCCTGTAAAACCTTGTACAGACGCGTTCCAAGGGTCGCGTAGTCCGTACAAGGCCTAAATAACTGTTTATTATGAGCAATAAGCTAAAAGTGTGGAATACGATGTTTTCTGACTTGTACACGTTGTAAACGGGTTTATATCAACATTGTTATGTATATTTTCAACATTTATTTACAGAAATTAATGTTCTTCATAATGACATCAATTTATAAAATGCAATAAAATCAGGAGCCTAGTGATCGTGGAAACGATCTATAGATAGCTCGACTGATCTAGGTCACTGCCGGAACCATGCCCAAGACATGATACATTAAACGAAAACAATTTTGAAATAAATTAATTGAAGCATTAGGTGTAATTTATATTACTGTAGTGAAACAATTTAGTTACCTAATAATATTGTGATCGCGGATTTCAGTCAATATTTAGATTAAAATTAATTACTTAATTTATTTTTATTTTAAGTATTAAATTGTAAGTTTATTTTTTTATTTTTAATGCATGTGTCAATATAGTAAAGATCATTTAGAAGTAGAAATACAATTGTATAGATGTTATTGTATTTAAAATTGAATAAAACAAAGTGAAATGTAGTTTTTATTACATACTTTTTTGCCTTTGTTCAGCCCAGTTTTCATTTTTCATCATCATCATGGAATTGTTCAGTTCTCTAGTAAACAAGGAACTTTTAAGACCCCTCGCAGACTACAGACTTTCCATCGGCCGCTAGTTGAGACGAGCTATACTCCATACTCATTACGAGCCGAAGTATATTCCGTCTCAACTATCGGCCGATAGAAAGTCTGTAGTCTGCGAGGGGTCTAACAGTTACATCATGTCCATCAGTCTGTGCCTGTCTGTCAGCAAGATAGCTTGGCCTTAATACTTTGCAGTTTATATGATTTTTTTTCCATAACCTGTAAATTCAACAGAAGAGTTATGGAAGGTCTCCTGGTCTCCTGTGACACTGTTTTTGTGTTTTTTAACACCTCATCAAACAAAATATGGGCGTGGCCTAACTGTTTTGCAAGCAATAATGTTATCCGAGGCGGACGAAAAACACGTTTTGTTAGAAGGTTTTGTTATTTTTAGTCGCAGGAGACACGGCTTTTATATTATCACTTGCGCGATCTAGAAATCGTCTAAAATTTTCATTTCCGGTAGGCGAGCCATTGTGAACATTGCGAATACATGCAATCAAATCTTTAGTTCTTTTCAATCGTTTATTTATAATATAGATAAAGGCAATTTCTAGTAGGTCCTTAGTCCTTACCTATAAAACCCCACTATGACCTTAAATATCTGGCGTTCGGTTAAGGATTCCAAATTAAATTTAATTTCATATATTTAGGTCTGTGTATTTGTGTTTTGAAATAAATGATTCATTAGTTTTCGCGGCATTTTGTTTTCCTCTGATATGGTTTTGTGCACAATATGGAAAACTTGAAATATCGCATTATTTGCGGATACGAGTTCCACCGTGGCACTAGCGCTACAGCTGGAATGTTTAATGATGTTTATGGGGAAGCTACTGTAAAAGAAATCACGGTAGGTTTTTGGTCTCAATGTTTTCGTTCTACAAGTTTGACCTATAGAACAAACCCCGTGACCGATAGTGGAATCGAATCCAACTCAAACCACACACAGTGACAAAACATTTTGACTCATTTAAAACACACTGGAAAAGTGAAGCTCAAAGATACCTACCGCTTGAGTTGCGCGAAGCACACCAACAAACACGCGTCGTGTGCTGCGTTACATTACTCAACTGTCACAATGATGAGGGTATTCTGAATCGTATTGTTACTTCTGATGAAACAGTACGACAATTAGAAATGCACATCACAATGATTGAGTCCCGGAGGCTCGGTCAAATCCAGCCCAAAGTTAAATTTGGCCCAGAAAAGGGAACTGGTAAATGTTTGTTGATCCAGCAGCTGGTGTTATCCACTATAGCTGCCGAAGATCTGACTAGACGATTACGAAAGATCTTGGAAAAGCCGTTCAGCAACCAAAACTGTTCAATTGTTCTAGCCCACTGCTGCTTCAGAACAACGCTAGACCAGACACAGTACAACGAGTGTCTCTGTCTCAGGAATGTCTCCGACACCCACCATGCTCCCCGGATCTATCTAGCAATCTGGGGCAAAGCCAACAGATTGCCACTTTTCCCGGAATCGAGACAATTTCTTACAAGGAAAAAAAAACAATTCCGATGAGGCAGTCAAATCTGCTTTCACTGATTGATCTTCGCTCCCACTATTTTTACCAACAAAGGTTCCATGCTAATTCCATGATTTTTACAGCAAAATAATCAATGACGTAGTTCCTATCCTACATAAAAAATGGTGAAAGAGCATAGGATAATAATGGTTCATACTTTGATTAATTGTTGAATTTCATAAAAATTTTGCTTTTTCCCATATAAAACGCTTATTTCATATGTAAGGCCCTAATATTAGTAAAAAATAAAATGTGAACAAAATTTTTCATATTTGTAGGTTCAAACAAGTAGTGCCATCTGATGGTTGGTTAATGCTCTAAGGTCGGCATTCGCGTAAAACCCTCAGCGAACTCGATAGTCTAGAAGCTTATAGCTACAACCAGGAGAGGGCGTTGATAGTTTTTTTAAACCGAATATAAGCAAAATAGATAAAAAAACTTCTAGGTATATCTAGGTACCAGTTTCATGATTATCATAAAATAACATTTTTTTCAGTCAACATTCGTTTAGTATATGATCAAATCAACAAAGGTTTTGTAAGAAAACTGTCGCAGGCACCGACGCCCTCATAGTCGCCGACTAGTTCCATCCAATGAAACGAATGGTCAATGTTAGTTTAAATAACAAAAACAACTTAAATAAATAGGTAAGTACCTATATTGATTATAAGTAGTAAAATAAATCAGTAGTTAAGGTACTTACAAACTACGGCCTACACTAGATCAACTATAGAACATACTTCTCTCCTAAGATCATGGATGGTTTCTGCCAGCTTCCTGGGGGACCGAACCCGCAGCCTTCTGCGTCCCAAGCGGGCTTTCACCCACTGCGCCACAGAGGTCGTCTAATAATATGTAGGTATATTTATATCAACGCAAATATAATATAATATACCTTACAGGTCCAGAATCCTGACACATGGTTGCGAGAAGTTGAGATTTGTCGCTTGAGAAACCTTCTATGTTGATCGACATAATAGTAAGGGCTGTATTATGGTTTGATGAGGAACCATTCGTATGTGCGCTGAAGCGTGTTGATGTCAGCGCTGTTGGGTTTTGTCGGTTTTGGCTCTGAGAAGAGCCTTTGTTGGTTTGAAACATTGTAGTGAAGAGATTGGTCAGTCTAGAACCTGCGTTACCGGCGTCTAGCTGCTTCCAGGGTGCTCCACGTGGAGGATCTCTTCATGCACCCTACAACCTGCACCCAAGAGGACCTGCTTAACGCCGGAGAGAGAGCATTTGAGGTGGCCTCATACTGGCAAAAAATTGTTTGAAGCATTGAAACGAAAGAAGAAGAAGAAGAACACATACATTTATAAGTAAACCTATTTACTACCACTAAAGCAAAGTAAGTTCGTACTGGTATTAATTAGTGGCCAGTTGCCTTAAATCACGTACAACTTATTTTGTTCTTCTAATTAAGGTGTGGTGGTGTGGTTAAGGTCAACAACGAAGGTTAGTTTGAAAGAATACATCTATCAATGAACTATCTCCTCGTTCCCTGTCTTCTTTCTAACTTGTTTTATTTTATTTTACTAATTTTTGGAAAACTTACAGCTAGGCAAAAACGTAGGTACTAAGATTATAGAACACCCACTTGCTCAGTTTTCACATATAGAAAAGGTGTGTTTAAAAATAAAAGTTCTAATATATTATTATTATGTCGTCCCATTGCAGGGCAAAAGCCTCTCTATCCCCCTTCCAGCTTTCTCGGTCTTGTGCTATGGAGGACCAACTTTCCATGAAAATTCCAATATAGACGACAAAAAATAAACATTATAAAATAGAAGTTATGAAGTTTTTTCTAAAAATACCTATTTACCACCTGTTCATGTACCTATGTTCTAATCGTTAATGAAGAACTTATCACTGTTATGGAATAGATAGTTTAACTACCTACTTATTGCTACGCGAGGAGCTACGAGCTTGCTACGTTAAATGCTACGCTTCTTTTTAAGACTGAAGATTTAAAAAAAAGCTACGACGAATCAATTAAGTTTACAGCGGGACTTCTTTCGGCATTTTTGGAAAATCTTGTTGCTCTGTTATTTTATTTTCTTTTTCTCGTGTTTTACTAGGTTTTAATATGTAATTTCGGTGGCATTTTACTAATGAAGCCTTGGATAGGTATTTGGCAGGAGATTTGGAAAATGGAATGGAAGTGTATTGAAAAAGATTTCCCATTTGACGAAAGATTTCCATTGCAGTTTTTAGTATAATTATTTTCTTTTATTTCACTTTGTCTTTGTTTTTCTATAGGAACTTAATCAAAAGAAATTCTGTAACGGAAGAGCGAGACCTCCTAATACAGGTATTTTCATACTTAAAAGAGGATCCCAAACTACTATTCTATTATAAAAATACTATTACGTCAGCAAAAACTCGTATTTGCTAACGTAATAGTATTGCAAGGGACGTTCGTATTATCTTGGGTTGTAGTGAAACATGAAAACTCCGACCGCCCTCTCTGGGTCCTGCATGCAAGCTTCTGGACTAACGAGGTCGCTGCTAGTTGCGCGAGTGCCGACAGATGGCACTACTGGCTTGAACCTACGACAATCAGAAAAATCTTAAATCACATTTAATTTATTATGCCGGACAAACATACACATTGCAAGTTAATAAAAGGCTTTTAAAAAGGTGTAGTTTTGTTTAGTGCTGGAAATAGGCGTAGCAATCAGCGTAGCAAATCGTAGCATACCTACCGTCTCGTAGCTATACAGGATGTCAAAAAGACAACTACCGAGAACTGAGGGGTTGCCATCAGACCATGATTCTAAACATATAAAGCGAAAAAAAAATCTTAGCTACGTCATTTTATGTTAATAAAAGCTTTTAATTAACTTGCAATGTGTTTATGTTTGTACGTTTGTATGTTTAACGGTACCTATCGGTAAAGGTTGCGGGTTCTTCGCATGGGTGCAATTTTTGGACTCTGGTCTAAATATTTCTGTTTTGACGAATCACATCATAGTTATCGTTGGATCAATTTTAATAAGCTTGGATCGTTAAGGGCATGAAACATTTCGCCACTCGAAACCAATCGAAAAAATTAATGTAAAGAACCATAATTTATGAAAATTGCTGTGTATTTTTGATTTTTATTGCTATGTCTCGTCTAGTATGTGACGTCTTCGTGGTTCCAACGGAAGATCAGCATCGTAATAGTCTATGGCTAATATGACAATTTATGCTGAGTTGGACGCCAATTCGTAGTTTTTAAGGTTCTTTGATGTGTGTAGATTATGTAGTGTTAATTTTTTAAATAAGTATCTATTTTTTGTGTGCTAAACTACCATATTTACCTACCGTACCTATTATTTATTTAAACTACGAATAAAGACATTCTTATTCTTATAAATAAAACATTTAATATAACTACCGCTACTTCGGCACATTTATTGTATTTGCGATTAAAATGGTTCGAAACATATGACAACTAGAGAATAGATAGTATAATTGTATACCTAATAAAGGTAGGTACCGTTGTCCAGTGTTTTGGGCACGCTTCCGACTGGCAGTGACTTGGATCAGTTGAGCTATCTATAGATCGTTTTTACGACGATCCTTAGATAGCTTGACTGATTCTATTGTATTTTGTAATTTTATGTACATATTGTGGTAGTTTAGTTTCTGTAAATAAATCATATACTTAACAATATGGACAAAATGTCTGAAATAAAAAATCTTAATCCTAATTAATTTAATAAATCTGAAAGTTTGTGAGTATGTTTGGATGTTTGTGTAACAATCACGCCTAAACCAGAGAACCAATTTGGATGAAACTTGGAACAGGCGTAGATAATGACCTGTAATAGCATAAAGGCTATTCAAAATGTTGTTACCAAGCGGGCGAGGCCGCGCGCAGAAGCTAGGTTCATATAAAACATTGATAAACTATTAAATAGGGCAAATAATGTACTAACTGAAGTAATAAACTTTATTTTACGTAATATCCCTTTGAATCCAAAATTTTCCTAAATACTATAAACTGTCCTTTCAGTTTCTTTAGATGAAGGTTGTAGGTAAATGCAATACAAGCAATACAAGTCTAAAATACTTACAATTACTTATATAACTATGATTAAAATGTATATAGATACCTAATAAAACATCAAAAAGTAGGGAGGCATTCCTAGACATCTCTGATCACTGAATTGAAAAGGCGATTGGGATAATAAACTTGGTACAATCTATGACTTCGCAACCTTGGTATCCATATTATCTAAAGCACTAAATCCGATATTCCGTTTTAGTGTCTTAAATCCTATACCTATTTATCTTGACACTAGAGTTCTCTAATATTAACCTGATCGCACACTTAGCCGCGCTTGTTATTACTTAAACACCTATTACGCACACAGGCACAGCGGTGTCACCGTTTTGTGTTCTAGCTATGGCGCGGTATGGAGTTGCACACGCGCGCCAACAAATTTAGGAAGGCGTATACCCAGCAGTGGGTAAACTCAGGCTGTGGATGATGACAATGATGATGAACATTTGGATGTACCGAATTGGAGTAGATGGACTGGTTTGGTCAAAGCTCGTACGCTTAACCATTGAGAGACCAGAAATCTAGATTGTTTTCCTACAGGATCGCCATTTTAACCTCAAGTTTAAGTAGCTAGAGGACACGTAGCAACGGTTTGTAGACCCAATCTTTTCTTATTCTTCTTCTTCTTCCAGGCTGCTTCTTGGTACGACTGTAATTCGACTACCAGCTTTGCACTGAGGTCGAAAAGCGCTTCGTCAAAGTTAATGTTCCCTTTCTTAGGTTTTATCTGGTCCCAGGCATCACGTCGCAGCGCAGTAGAAATGTCTCCTCCAGTTGGGTTATTGGCATTCCAATATTCCAACAAACTTAATCTGAAATCGAAAAGAATATACTTATTACCTATAGGTTCTAGAGCTAGGACTTTCTTCTTCGAGGATGAGATTTGAAAGATTGGGAATGTCCATCAATTTATATTTATTTATTTATTGAGGCACCCAACAAATAAATAACATGGAATGTACAGTCTGTGGTAGGTACAGTGTAAGAAAATGTCGTGAAATTTTTAGGTTATTCGGAATCTCTTTAAACATAATGTTGGGTAGATACTACAACTTATCTAACTAACTAATTCAATAGGAATAGAAAATAATTAATGTTTTTATTATTTATAAACTAATTAATCAGAGTTCTACAAAAAACAACATCGGCCAGTATTTACCTTTCCTTCAGTTTCTCGGCATCCCATCCGTTAAAACATTTAATGTTTTGATCTATAGCCATATCCACGACATCTTTGAAAGTTTCCCCACTAGCGAGAGGCCAGGACGCTCTGATGTAGCCGAGTTTGATGTCGTCTTCTATGGTCCATGTGGACAGCTCCTGAAGCTTCATTAGAAGCCTATAACGTGCACTCAACTGAAGAGAGCTACGTCCAACCAGGATCCATGACAACTCCCTAAAACGAGGCCCGTAGAGCTCTACAAAAGAGAGCAAAACACAATCTTCTTCGTCTAAATATTTCCCCTGTCTTGCTATTTCCTTCATCATATTGTATTTGACGTAGCACTGCATTTTGGTACGGGTCAGCATGGAGTTTGCCACTCTACCCCACGGGATATGCGTATCCTGCTTGAAAATGTCAACGACTGATTCGAGGAATGCAGTTTCATTGGTAGTCCATCTGGAAGCCATCTCTTCGAGGCGAAAAGCTTGTGTTCTTAAAAAAACATAGCATTGATATCCAGTGCGACCTGTATTTAGTGCATTAGCAATGGTATCCCAGTTTTTGTGATTCTTGCGAGCTGCGATATCTACTAGCTGCTTGCACTCCTCCTGGGTCCAGTTGTGGAAGTTCAGCAACTCGGGTTCGGGCCATTTTATGAGTTTCAATACCTCAGACATACTCTCATGAAGACAGGGTATTACTGAAAGCTTATCGAATTTTTCGGGAAGAGTCTCAGTATCATTCACCGCAGCTTCTCCTCCAGTTGTGGATGCCTTATTGCCGTTTGGGTCTTCGGTTTGCGTGTAGCTATGCAGTTTCACTACAGGCTGCCACATGATAAAGGCACCTCTAAAACAATGTTGAGCAGCACGAGTTCTGCGAACAAAAAATATTGTATCGGTGAAATCAGTCGAGGACAGGGCGCAATGGCGCTCATTAGGGGAGGCCTATGTCCAGCAGTGGACTGCTATAGGCTGATGATGAAATCAGTACCTACGCGTTTTCAATTTTTTTGGTTTATCCTGGTTATAGACATTTATTTCCCATAAAGAATATTATATTCACTTACATGAGAACAAAAGCTTAAATTAAGTTTAAATCTATCAGGCGTAATGAGTACCTAGCAATAGAAAATATTAAAAAAGTTAACAAATTGTGGGTACACTTGTGGATGAGCAGTGCAGTGTGCGTGCACTCTGTGTGGTGTGTGTGTTACTTGCACAGAGTAAGGTTACTTGCGAAAACAAAGATGCCACTATATACCATGAACAGAAATGAAAGGTTGAGAGGACACTCACTAAAGCTGCATCGTGGGCCAAGTACCAGCAATCCCAGAGAGCACATATTGCCCAATCGCGTCGTGCACAACTGGAACCGGTTACCAGAGTCAGTGATAAGTGCCCCCTCAGTGAACTCTTTCAAGAATAGACTGGACAAATGTTTAAAGCGCACTGACAAGGACTAAGATATACACGCATCAGCTCTGAGAGCTGCCTGTGTATTATAAATAATAATAATAATAAAAGATATAGCGAGCGCTGGATGGAAGTGGCGTGTGGTGTATCTGAAGAACACATGCTGTGCCGACCCCACATATCGTGGGAAAAGGGCAGGGAGATGATGGTGATTAAGTATCTGAGTTTCATTTGAATTGAAATGTTTGGCAAGGCTATAACTTATAGTCCTTAACATTTTTAAGGGTCTTTCGTTAATAATAATAATAATAATAATATAATAATAATAATAATAGCCTTTATTCAGACAAGTGTACCTACATTACATAATATTTCATTGTTAATTTTTTTCACTGTTAAAGTTATTTGTCTGTGTGCCTTTTATAGGCAAAGGCCTCCCCCAACTCCCTCCATTTCTGTCTGTCCCTTGCTACGGCTGTCCATCCTCCAACTGTTGCAGTTTTTATATCATCAGCCCATCTTTTATGTGGCCTGCCTCGTTTTCTCTTTCTGTGTCCATTAAACCAGTACATAATTCTTTTTGACCATTTATCCTCTCCCCTGATGGTATGACCTGCCCATTTCCATTTGAAGTTTCTGATTGCTACTGTAACATCCTTTGTTCTTTTTGTATGTTGTTTTATGGTTGAAATTCTTATTTTATCTGATAATTTCTTTCCCAGCATGCTCCTTTCCATAGAGTTTTGGCAAGTTTCAAGCTTCTTATCATGGGATTTGTTCATTGCCCAGGTTTGGCAACCATAAGTAAGTACAGGTAGTATACAAGTATCAAACAGTTTCCTTTTAATGGTCATACTCATTTCTTTATTTTTCATAACCTCTTTTAGGCTCCAGTATCGTTTCCATGCATTTCCAATGCGTCTATCTATTTCCTTTGAAGTTAGGTCTAGGGGTGAGATTATCTGGCCGAGATAAATGTATTCGCTTACATATTCGATTATGTTATTGTTGACGTAAATAGGTTCTTGTTTTCCATTTGTCATAGCTTTGGTTTTTTGCATATTCATGCTGAGGCCTACTTTGCGACTTTCTCTATCCAGGTCAGTGAGCATTGTTTGTAATTCTTCCTTCGATGATGAAATAATTATTAAGTCGTCTGCAAAACGTAGGTGTGACAGATATTCGCCGTTAATTGATAGTCCATATTTATCCCAATCTAGTTGACGGAATACCTCCTCTAGGACTGATGTAAAGAGTTTTGGTGATATGGGGTCACCTTGTCGTACCCCTCTTTCAATTTTTATTTAATTTCCCTCCTTTTCCAGTTTTATTTTTGCCTTGCTGTCTACGTAGATATTTTTAAGGATCCTAATATATTTATTTTCTACGCCTTGGTTCAAGAGTGTTTGCCAGATCTTCTCATGTTCTAGTGAGTCAAAGGCCTTGCTATAATCTACAAAGCAACAGTAGAAGGTAATGTTAAATTCGTTGCCTTTTTCGAATAGCTGTTTAACAACGTGAATGTGGTCAATAGTCGAGAATCCACTTCTGAATCCCGCTTGCTCTTTCGGTTGGTTCTCGTCCAATGTTTTTGTTATTCTGTTTAGGATAATCTTAGTAAAGACTTTATATATATTTGACATAAGACTGATAGGTCTGTAGTTGTTGATGTTGTGTTTGTCTCCTTTTTTGTGTAGTAGTGTTATGGTCGAGGTTGTCCATTGGTCGGGTATTGTCTCGCTATCTATTACTTCATTGAAGAGGTATGTGAGTGATGGTACTAGAAGATCTATGTTTTCTATTAGGAATTCGTTATTGATGCCATCCGAACCAGGGGCTTTGTCTTTCTTTTGGGTTCTTACTGCTTTTTCTACTTCTGCAGGTATTATTACAGGTACATTGTTTCCGCCTATCAGGTTTGTAGGTTGGCTGATAGTTTTCTTTGCATAGAGGTCTTGGAAGAAAGCGGTGGCAATTGAGATTATTTCTGTACGTTTGGTTTCATGTTTACCGCGTCTATCTGTTATTTTTGGTATCCAGTCCACTTTATCCATCAAATTTTTGATTGCTTTTTTAGTGCCTCCTGTCCTCTGAATGCATGTTTCCAGTTGTCCTAGTCGGTATCTTTGACGATCTTTTCTCATGCTTGTCTTGATGGTTTTACTTGATGTGGCTATATCTTTTCTGTCTTTTCTTGTCTTGTTAGGCCTAGATATTTGTTCAGCTCTTATTTTCATTAGCTCTTTGGTTTCATTTGATAGCCATTCTGTCGCACTCCTTTCACTTATTGCTCTGCTCCCTTCCTTGGCATGTAAAAGTTCTTCGAATTTATTATATTTGTTTTGAATATGTAGTTCCTTTGTGTCTTCTATAAATTTGTGTAGCTTCTCTTTTAGTCTTTCAGTTGTTTCGAGGGTTGTTATGTTGGTTTGTTTTATCTTGAAGGGTCTATGTTTATTTGATATGTTAGAATTCAGTTTTGCTCGGACCATTCTATGGTTTGTATTGAAGTTTAGGTGATTTATTACTCTGCAGTCTTGGAACAGTTTAGTTTTGTTGGTGAGAATATAATCTATCTCGTTTTTGTAGCTGCCATCCGGAGAAATCCATGTCCATCTGTTGTTTTCTTTATTTTTGTACACACTGTTAAGAATCCTTAAGTTGTGTTCATGTGCCAGTTGTATGAGTTTTTCTCCATTCCTTGTTCGCTTGCCTGAGCAGTGTGGGCCGAGTATGATCTCCTCTCCTTCCACTCTGCTTCCAGTTCTTGCATTGAAATCTCCCATAATTACTAAGTTACTGTGTGTATGATCCTTTATTGCGTTTGATAACATATTGTAGAAGTTGTTGATTTCTGATTCGCTGGACTGCTCCGTTGGAGAATATATTTGCACAATTGACCATGTTTCATTATTAGATAATAATTTAATATTGAGTATTGCAATTCGTTCTGATACACCGATGAACTCTTCAATGCTGGGACTTAGCTCTGGTTTCACTAAAAATCCTATTCCCTTATGGCCAGGTGTTTCTCCTTTATAGTAAAATATAAATTTTTTATGATTTTCTATGCTCTCTCCCAAGCGGCGAACTTCGCTCAGACCTAATATTGACCAATTTATGTCTTCTAAGGCTAGGGTCAGCTCCGCCAGGCTCTCATTACTTCTCAAGGAGAGAGTATTAAGTGTTGCAATGTATATTATGTGCTCATTTTGGCGGGGTACTTTTTGGGGTGCTTGTGCTTGCTGATGGAGTGAATTAGTTGGAGGGTTGTGGTCTCTTTCCCCCACGGTGACCAGCCGGCTTGGGGTGCTTTTGTTTTTGTTATTAGTTGTGGTTTTCGGTTGAGTTGGTCTTCGGTTCCGGATGGGAGAGGCAGTTTCTAGTTTTTTGAGGATCCTGAGAAAGAAGCAGACCTTCCTCTCTCAACATAACTGAGTATGTTGGGTCTTATTTTTTCTTTTGGTGGCTGCATCGGATTATTTATTATTGTAGCTTTCTTTTGGTTTGACGAGTTGGGAGAGACTGTGTCGCTTCTCTTTCTCTTCTCTCGGCTATTATCTTTTGGTGTTATGACGACTAATTTGTCGTGCTTTAGGTATGCAATATTCCCTCTCTTCTTTTCCTCTGCAACTTTAGTTTGTAGTTGCTTCCTTTTTTCTATTACCTCCTTTGAGTAGTCCTCCTTGACGTATATGCCTGGAGGTAATTTAGATTTGTTTTTCAGAATCACATGTTTTTTCCATAGCGTCGTGATAGTGACCACGACCGGGCGGGTTTTATTGTTGTTACGCAGCCCTATTCTGTAGATGTTGCTAATTTCTTGACTGTCTAAGTACGTTCCTGTTTCAATTATCAGTTCTTTGACGTAGTCGACCATTTCTGTTTCTGATTTATTTAATTCTTCGATCCCGAAAAATACCAGGTTGTTTTTCCGTTTCTCTTTTTCCAAGTTATTGATTTTGTGTTCCAATTGAGAAACTTTAGTTTTGAGAAACGTATTTTCTTCTGATAATATCTTCATTTTTTCATCCAGCGCTTCCATTACGCTTTTTGTTACCGACGATGTTATATTTATAGTTTGTTGTTTCATCTTTTCATCTAGTTGGGATAGTAGTAGTTCCATACATTTCTCCATTTTTTGGTAGATGTAGATTGGTTGATGTGGTCCTGATGTTATGGTAGTTTTTGGTAGAATTCGAAGTTTTGGAGATGGAAACACTTCAACTGTCAACTGTCACTGTCTATGCACGCACTTTGAGTTTGTTGTGTTGGTATTATTGTTTGCGTGATTTTGAGGTTATTGGATTGATAACTTTATTGTACGTTTTTTCTTCTTGTTTTTGTTTTAGCACTGGTTCTGTTTTGTAAAAATGGTTTTGGTTTCCTCCTGTATTGGATTCGCGGTGAAAAACACTTGAGTTTGCACTAATTCCACTATTTACGACTGTAATAAACGGAGCTCATTAGCGTACGTGTTGACAAAGCGAGAACCGGAACCGGAAAATCGTTAATAATAAACTTACTTAATTCAGGATTAGGAATAGGGTTCAACAAATATATAAAAAAATATATTTATGCAGGAACCTCATGATTTTATTTTTTGTTTTGGAAATATGATTGAAGGAAAAACCCGATAAAATCGATGAAGACTATCCTTTCAGATGATTGTTGCCTAGGTAACTTAGGTCCATTCGAGCGTACCTAACCTACCTCTAAGGTGCTTATAGCCTCCGTCAAGTGAAAAGTGAGAACTGTTAGGGTAATTGTCAAACGTATATTTACAACCCAAAAATGAGGTCTTGTCAGTTTGCCTTGTATACCTACCTAGAATACCTACAAGATGATTTAAACCTACAGCGTCAGGCAGTATGCAACCTATGCCTACACTCAACGAGACGCTGGTAGTGCCTGGGACATTGTTTGAGATGGACTAGGCTTGCCGCAACTACCTACCTACATAAGTCATTATCTCAGTTTAATCGGCCTTATCGCGCATTATTGTTTTTCAAAATCTAAGTACCTACCTCTTCCATAGTTATTATTATTCATCAACATCAGAATAAAGTATAGGTCTTAGATTATCGACGGCCACCTCGAGGTCAACTTTGTGACGTCACGCCCGGAACCCAAAATGGTGGACGGTGTTTTAGGCTCGATGCTTCCGACTCCGAGGCTCAATGCACATTGAATTGGCAAGCGACGCGTCAATGTGCATTGATCCTTAGACATTTGACAAAGATGAAAAATTACGATTATGTATATTGCATTTTTATATATAGATATCGACGTAGGTAGGTACCTACTACTTATATCGTTTACTTCTAACGAAATATATCGTACCTATATATGCATTTTTATATTTTTTCTTACATGATGTAAATATCATATTGTTTACTAACAGAAAGATCTGGAACCTACCTACCTATTAGTAAAATACTAGGTACCTAACCGCCTATAGCTAGGAAGGTAAATAGGTAAGTACCTACCTAAGTTCCTTCAAAAATACAAGAACCACTTGTTTAGATAGGTAAGGTTACCTACCTAACTACAATAGAATCCATGATAGGTAAGTCGGTATAACTAGCAACCAATTGTTTTTGCCACCATAGAAAGCTAGGGAATCTTTATAATCGTTACTATGTTAATAATCAATCTACCTACCTAACAAACCTGGAAGAAATCGCTTTCAGCGATAAGGCCGCCCATTGTACTAATGAACTTGTAAATATTTCTAATCTATTGTTTTTGTTGTTGTTTTGTACAATAAAGTGTTCATTCATTCAAACCTAAAAATGTGATGAACGAGCCCTTAAATACTCTGCCTAACCTACTTACTACAAGTGTTATCATATATGTTGAACTACAGAAAAGAGGGGACTTCTCAAATACAGGTCTTAGAGACTTAAAAGAAAGAAAGAAAGAAAGAAAATACATTTATTCAGCACGAACGAAACGACACAAAGATAAAACAGAGTACTTGATACATTTAGGTAAGGTAAGGTGCCTAGGTACTAAAACTAAAATAATACATTTTGAACAATATACTTATACTACTTTGTTCGTCCGCTTGCTGAATAGGTGAGGACTCAGCATTTGTCTGGTTTTGTAACCAGACGCTGTTTTTCAGCCTTACCCATAAGGAGTAGGAAGGAGAAGGGAACTGGAGGGAAAGGGAAAAGGACAGAAGGGGAGCGATAACTAGAGTCTAAAAATTTAAACAAAAAAGGCAAAAACGGTAATTTAAGGTGATATGACATGAATGTGTATTTTAATGTGAGGAGATTTCTGTGTTTCGTGTAGTGTGATGCAAGTCGTGTAAGTGCTTAAAGAGTGTGTGTATGTAAGTATGGGCGAGTATGTGTTTAGTGAATGTAAGAAGTAGAGGCTTGTGTACCTAACTGAGAGAGTATGTAAGAAAGAGAAAAGAGCTATACTGACGTAGAACTACCAAGCTGTTCTTGTAAGAGAAGTTTTTTATATTTTAATTTAAAAGTGGTTTTGCTTAGTGGGATTCTGAGTGGTGGTGGTAGGTTATTCCAACATTTTGTGGCTTGGTAGCGGAAACTTCCTTCAAAAGCTCGCGTCTTATGATATGGTGTAATAAGTTTAAACCTATTGGCTCTACGCACATTATGCTCATCATCATAATGACGCCATTTTAATTTTTTAAACAAATAATACGGGTGTTTTAGCTTTACGAGACAGTTAATAAGGCTGGCCAGGTGAAGGTTCCTGCGGGAAGTCATATTGAGTAACTTTGCTTGGTTTATATACGGAGTGATATGACTCCGAGGAGGGACCTTATAACAAAAACGGATGCATGCGTTTTGGACTCGCTGCACAAGCTTCCTTGTTTTAGCCAGCATACATGGACCAGTAACAATATCTCCATAGTTGAGCCTAGATAGAATCAATGCCTCACATAATTTAACTCTAACATCTTCGCTAATAAGATGCCGAATTTTGTACATGACCCGGAGTCGATAAAAGCAGCTTTTAGTTACATTAAGAATATGGTTTTGAAATTGTAAACGACTATCCATGACAATACCTAGGTTTCGTACTTCAGTGGCATATTCCACTGGGTTTCCCTGTATAGATATGGTAGGGTTAAATGATAGAGTTTTCTCTATTTGTTTTTGAGAGCCTAATACCATAAATTTTGATTTTGTTGGGTTTAGTGCAAGACAATTTTGATGTGACCACAGTGCTATTTCATCCAAATCCTTGTTCAAACCATCCAAGGCTGGGAGGACGTCATTAGGATTGGTATGAACATATATTTGTACATCGTCCGCATATATATGATAATTGGAATGATGAATATGCTTAATGATATCGGCCGAGTACAGAATAAACAAGAGTGGACCGAGTATAGATCCTTGTGGTACTCCTCTCTCAACAGAAGATGATGTAGACCGAGTTGTTCCGCCATAACTATCTCTCACTTGCACTATTTGCTGTCTATATCTCAGATAACTGTCAAACCATTGAATAGTCGATGAACTAAATCCATAATAGGACATCTTAGAGAGAAGCAAGGGTATACTGATGCAGTCAAACGCGCGTGAAAAGTCTAGGAGTACAAGGATGGTACTCTTTCCAGAATCCTGAGCACAGAGTACATTATCAACTACATCAAGTAGAGCAGTTGCCGTACTAACTCCCTTCCTAAAGCCTGATTGCTGGGGTGGAAGAATTTGATTTTCTTCTATATATTTTGACGTTTGGTTGAACACTATTCGCTCGAGTACTTTAGACAAACACGGTAAGATACTGATTGGTCTAAGATCTTTATATTGAGCAGGTATGGAAATTTTCGGGATTGGTGTAATGAGACTAGTCTTCCAAAGTGATGGGAATGTAGAAGTAGCTATGGACTTATTAATTATAGCAGTAATGAAGGGAAGTGTATATGGAAGAGTCAGTAGGATCATGTCCATATTGATGCCATCGATGCCCTGTGCATTAGAGGATATTGACATCAAAGCCTTGGATACATCAAGTTCGCTTACAGTAGTCAGATTAAACAACGCGTTACCGGATCTATGATGTTCAAAATAACTCAACGTAGATATAGAGACAGTATCCGAGCCAGGAACATTTAAAAAGGATTGATTAATGATGTCAGGATAATTTAGAGAAACGGGTAATGTGTCGTTATGTTTATCATCAGGCAGTATATTTTTTTTTAAGTTTTTCCATAAAAGCTTTGAATTATTTGCGTGACTATTTATTTCAGAGTCAAAAAATGCTCGTTTATCAGCAAAAAGTGCATGCTCTGAAAGTTTTTTCAAAGATTTGAAGTAGTCTTTGTCGATTTCTAATCCCGTAGAACGATAGCGCTTTAGGGCGTTATCTTTAAGTTTAATCATCAGTTTGACAGTTTCTGTAAGCCAAGGCGTAGGCTTATTATTAACTCTACAAGTCTTAATGGGTGCAAAAATATCGAGTATTTGGTGAAGTAGATTATTATAGGTAGCCACCATCTCATTCACATCAGTCATATATTTAATACTTTCCCAGTCAAGGGTGTAGAGTATGTTATTAAAAGATTCTATATTAATATTCTTAATGGGCCTGTAAATTAAAAACTGTGGCTTTGACTTATCTTTACGAATACTAAGTGTTACATTGACCATCGCATGACCATGAACACCAGTAATGTTTACAATATCTATTTCTTTAACCTTTATATCAGTACAGACAACATCAAGAATGCTAGCACTAACTTCAGTGAAATTTGTTGGCTCAGTAACAAACTGTTTTAGACCGAGGCAGACCAAAAAGCAGTCAAATTTATCTTGATCCGACTTTTTTGTTATGTTAAAATCACCGAGAAGAACAATCATATCCATTTTAGAAAAGGATGTAATAGAGTCTGTAAGGGCGTCGAAAAACACTTCCACTGACTGCCATTGAGGGCGATATGCAGTGCCTACTACGATATGAAGACCATTGGTCTTAGTAGATAACCAGCTTTGCTCAACTGTAGAGGAAGGGTTTTCGAGATAGCGAACACGAACACCGTTCCGAATATAGAACGCTACTCCTCCTCCCCGGCCAAGTAGTACGTCGCGAGGACGAGGTTTCATTTTGAAACGGTATCCCGGTATTTTTGGAGCAAGAGCTTCACATCCATCTTTTAACCAAGATTCATTTATAGCGAGTATTTCAGGCAAAAACTGCTCGACCTTATTAACAAAATTGTCTCCTGAAGTATTCAAGGACCCTGCATTGTACAGGGCTACTTTAAATAAATTATTTGAGGGAGCCATCATAAAGCATATCTATTATCTAAGTACAGGGTTCTCATGAGGGGAAATAAAGAGTTACAATATAATATAGTGACTGTATAGCCAACCACATTGAGACTTTCAGATACCATAACGTAGGCGTTGCAACAAAAAATAATATGAGGAAAAGCAAGGAAATGGTTAATAATGAGGTTGATAGGATGAACAAGCATTAAAAAATTAGGAGTAGTACACAGGCAAAATAGGCACACTAGTAAATTTTTAAAAGATAAAATACACGAAGACACGATCAACATAACTGCTAGTACACATACACAAAGAAAAAAGTACGAGAGTCTATATTCATGATTTTCTGTTGGATGGACCAACCGCGTCGGCACCAAAAACCCGCACAAGGTCATCTTCAGAGCGCAGACGGTGGCGGGGAGAATCCTCACCCGGATGCTGGCGGGCATATACACGGCCATCCTTTGTCCACACGAATCTCCAATTTAAGCGAGCCCCAATCTCACGTGCTCTCATAAAAAGTTGCCTGTTTTCTCTTGTTAGACGTTCATTGACATAGAACCGGTGAGCTTCGCCAGACAGTCCGGCATCGGCCGTCGTGACACCCCGACGTACCCTGGCTGCCCGGAGCAAGTCGTCGCGCACGGCACGGCGCACCAAACGCACAGCAATTGGCCGTGGACGCGATCTACCCGTCGTTTCGTCGCGGATCGGACCGACTCGGTCTGCACTGACGACGTCGACTTCATTTAACGTAACTCCTAGCTTACGCGCGAGAGTCAAAACGACGTGGACTGTAGCTTCGCCTTTGGCTTCTGGGACCCCAACGAAATCGACGTCATTGGACAGCGCCTGCTGCTCCGAATGTCTGATATGTTCTTCAAAACGCTGCACAGTCTCCTTGAGATGCTCATTTTCCTTTTTTAAGGCAATGATCACATTCGTCTTCTCAGCGAGTGACGCTTTGAGACTCTCTAGTTGAGAGTCAATCGAGTTTAACGAGCTGCGAAAGCCGACAAAAATCTCATTAGTGGATTTAAGTTGCTCCTTAAGTATTTGGCCTACAGATTCAGCTATTGCCTTCTTAATTTCCATCCCGATTAGAGATCGCAGGCCATCAGAGCCAAGATTGGAAACCTCTGATGAGAAATCCTCTTCCACTGGGGCAGATGCTTGAGCAGGTTTACGTCTGGTGATGTTGCCCGAATCCTCAGGCGCCTCACATTCATGAAGAGATTGCTGTCCCGCTGAGCGCACCGGCGTATTCTTATTATCGCCTTTACGTTCCTTGTTTCGGCAAGCCGCACATTTCCACGAATCCTTAATGGGCTGCCTCATAGAGTTATAAGAGCGCTGCGTAACATTGGCACATTCCAAGTCATAGTGACTATCACAAAAAGAACATTTCAGATATTCCTTGCTGGTTAAGTTCTTCAGGCAGCCGCCACAAACTATTTTCCTGTAGTCACTCATTTTTAGAGCAAGCTATTTCTGCTCAAACGTACTTATAAGAAAATATACAAAAAAAATAAAAGTGCAAAAAATTTTTCCCCGCTGAGGATCCGAACTCGGTGCGCTCAATCGCTAAGCACACGCTGTTACCACTGAGCCAAACGTCCGCTGCGATTAGAAGTGAAATTATGGATTGGTATGAAAGCAAGAGTGTTCTTCGCAAAAAGCAGGTAGTGTTCAATTAAAAACAATCGTCAAACTCACGCACAGTGTCCACTTTGTTATCGATTGTTTTAAGAGTTATTTGCTTTTATTCACACGATTTCACAATTCCGTTCGCTGTGAGCATTCGCCACTCGTTAAATACTGGCAGGGCGCTTATAACGGCATAACTTGCACTGCAGAATAATTAACTTTGCTAATAGTTATCATTAAAAAGTGTCAAGAACTTGTAATATGTGACTCTAAGTTATCGCGGTAGGACGCACGCTTAAAAGAGAAGATCCAACAACTAAATATTGTAAAACTTGTAATTTTGAATAAATACTTTACTTTTACTGTCTTTCTCTTCGAATTCGCTATACCTACTGTCTACTTTACTCTAGTGAAGCCACATCTTGATTATCTTATTGAAATATGGGGCAGCGCCGCAAAACCGACTATAAAAGAGTTATCAGATAAAACAAAATAAAATATTAAAACTACTCTTCAACTACGATTACCTAACACCGTCTAGACAACTACACAGAAACAAAAATATTAAATGTACGCCAAACATACTGTTTGGCTACCTGTATTTTAATAAAAAAAAATCCTTCAAATCAAAACACATACAGAGACAACATAATTTAAAACAAACAGACAAAAAGGGAAAAAAGTACTTCGTAACTCAAACCTATTAAGGTTTTCAGGCACAATATTATGATAAATATGTAGTTACTCAAGTAAATAAATAAAAAAAAAAAAAAAAAAAAAAAACGCGGACAACATTCACATTTCTAAAATCCGAACCAATTATGGAAAAAGTAGTAATATGCTATGAAGGTGCGATTTTATTTAATAAACTCCCAAAAGATATTAAAACTTGCGAAAGTTTTAACATTTTTAAAACAAAACTAAAAATCACTTAATACACAAAATCACATATTACCTAATGTAGCACAAAAGTTTAAATCCGGCCCTGGACTAATAACTGCATGCAAACTACGATAGCGTCACGTAAGCATTACTACCCTACTCTTTTGATTTTTTTCTACAAAACGGCCACTAAATGCTCAATAGGTTTAGCCCGTGGATTAAGCAAAAATCTTTTGTCACTACAATAATAATGCTGGACAATTTCACACAGCATCATCTAGCCCCAAACTAAGCATAGCTTGTATATATTATGGGAACCAGGTAACTGATAATACTACTATATACATTTTGTTTGTAAATACATACATATTATACATAGAAACACCCAGACCCGAGATAAATATTTGCAGATCATACAAACATTTATCCCGCATTTTTTATTTATTTATACTACCTACCTACATTAATAAAAATTGAAATATACCTACTCGTACATATGCCTGATTGAAATGTAAACTGACCCATCTAGTTAAAAGTAACAATAATAGCATAAAGTACGCTCACTGTTACAATATAAAATAGTAATTTCTCATAGTGAAATGTAAATTTCTTTTGAGAAAATAAAGTTCTCTATCCAGAAATAAAGTTTATTGTCCGAGTCTAATGGCGTCGGTATTGATCGCGCGGAGACCGGTGACCTAGCCTGGCTGGAAATACAGGACTTAAAGCTATCGCTAAAAAGCTCACTCTAGAAAAATAATAAAGCACAATTTCTAAACTTACCTAGGTACCGTATCAAAAATCACTCTTTAAAACTAGGCTGGAAAATCACACGCTCTCTGGCTGCACCTCGAATTGTAAATCTGACTACAGACTGCACATCGTAGAATATATCAATGTGGGTATTTAGCGAGAATGAAGTGCTGAGTGAGCGAGTAACCCATAGACGAAATTAATATTCAACAGGCCTGCCTAGGCCTTTATAGACTTTCTATGGGTAAACACCTACTCAATCCTATTTTGTGTAGGCCTAGGCCTACTGAACATAAGCTTTATACAGTCGAGTAGAGAAATACTTACCTAGTACCTACCTACTAGGTATTTCTCTACTCTACTGACTGTGGTTAGGTAGGTAGGTTCCTAGGTACCTACCTACCTAACCGCAATACATTCAAGAACTCCTGCGATATGTGGGCTATCATTTAAACTAATAGTCATTTTTGTATTATAAAGAAGAGACCTGTTATACCTAAACGGGCTACAGAAATCTATCTGACTATTTTTTTATTAACCAAATAGCTCACTAACCCCCGGTTTCTTTAATCAACGGACAGTCGTAGGTAAGAGCTACGACTCGTTTCCACATACAAAAGTTTGACAGCTAGAAACCGGCGGTAAGTTAGCTGTCAAACTTTGTATGTGAAAACGAGTCATAGCTCTTACCTACGAATGTCCGTTTAATATAGAAACCGGGCATAAGCGCACTGCAAAAAATTTTAATTAGCTACCAGCGTCTGTATTTCCGCTGAGCTACGTAGGACGATCCCATTGTTTATAGAAGAGAGTTAATAGGCACCTTCTGGGTAGGCTCGAGCCATCGTAGACCTCACTCTTGCCTGCTATCGAGGTCAAGAGCCGGCCCATTCATCATAATATATATACCTATATCTCCGTGCTACACGTGCTACACAGCAATATTGCAGCAATTATTGCACTGTGTTGAGATATAATCGGCAACTTGGCGGCTATACCAACCTTAATACTTACTACTTAGATCAAATTCGAATTCTAAATATTTACTTGGAACAAAAATACATGAGAGTAAATAAGGAAATGTCGCAAAAGTTAAAGATCATCTAACTACCTTAACTTATGGTAGAATGTATCTAACTATGATACTTAACCGTATTCTGTGACTTATTATAACTAGGTAGTACCTTACCTACCTGTCCAATTAAAAGCTCTTTCGGAGTGCCACTGTTTTTTTTAATGTAGATAGTCTGGCTTAACATAATAAAAAGGGCTATTTTTGTTATTTTTCTAAAGCCGGGTCCGCAGCGCCAATTTTTTTACAAAAACCCAAATTGCCCACCCGTCCGTCCGCTGCGCCCCGCCCGCTGCGCAGTTGTTGTTATTGTTTTTGTCTAATGTAATGTAACTACATAGTTACTCTGTGGTAACTACACATGCGCCACTGCTTTTCTCTTATATAATTTTGACATTGACATCTTTAACACAAAACACTTGAGCTTAGTTTGTTCCTTGTTCTAATATTGGATAAAAAGTTTTTAGAAGACTAAGTAGGTACTCTTTAGCTTCGTTTATATTAATAATATTTAATTTAATAGTTCATATACCCATAACTGTCCTTAATTTTATATTACTTAAATATATTAATAGGTAAGTACTTAATTATAATCCTTGCCAGTATCCACTACCTCTCCTGATCCCGTCTCCTAGTCCGTGATATTTTTTTTTAGTATTCTGTTTCCTTAAATTTTGTTCAAAAAAATAATTGAAAATTATGTGTCCGTGAGTGTGCTATCTGTCTGAGTCAGGTCTGAGTATGGTAGCCACGGTAGCCATAAACAAAAATATTGAATGAACGTCTATTTTTCCGACCAACTTGCACCGCAATGCAACTACAGTGCCACAAACTTATCTGCTCGGTGAAAAGGGCACTGATATCGACTGTAAAATTCGTACATACCGTATGTTCCTCTTTTGGCCACGGGTCCAGCGATCCAGCAATCCAAACGATGTTACGAGTCGAATTAATTCCAACTCGGATAACTCGAGTTGATTCGACTCGCATAACCGGATGGGATCCGCTTCGCGACTGCAGCCAAATGGATCGGCGCGCTGACGAGTCGAGTCGAGTTCACTGTATTCGTATTCTTTATTCGTTTACGGATACGAATCTTTGGCTTCGAGTTGGCAAATCGCTGACTCGCGTGCACTCGCACTCGCACGCATTTGTTATCCACCCACGTCCGACCTAGGACCAATGATCATACTGGACCTCGGACCAAGAATTATATGGACAGAGCCTGCAACGTTGCCGCTTTTTTAACTGTGTAACAACCTAGTAGTCATGTATCTTTGTCTATCTCACGGAGCTTAGCTCCGAGTAAAAGAGATAGCTAGTGTACGTTTGGCAACGCCGCACTGTAGGTGTAAGTCGTGTCAGTTTATGACTTCTAACGTTCTCGCATTGTTTTGACTACCAAGGTAGTCATAAACTGACACGACTTACACCTACAGTGCGGCGTTGCCAAACGTACACTAGCTATCTCTTTTACTCGGAGCTAAGCTCCGTGAGATAGACAAAGATACATGACTACTAGGTTGTTACACAGTTAAAAAAGCGGCAACGTCGCAGGCTCTGTTCATATAATTCTTGGTCCGAGCGTCCGACCGTTTCAAGTCTAGCTAGAAAGTTATGCGAGTTGATTCGAGTTGCGAATGAATTTGATTCGAATCAATCAACTCGTTTAGACTCTGATAGACAACTCGACTCGCCCATCGCTAAGCAAAGTAATTCAGCCAGCCACTCCAGGCTGTAACCCGCCCGATTGATTGATTTCATTTCATAAATATTAATAAAATTTCATTTCATTTGGTATTGGTAGCGGATTTAGCATAAATGTCGTACTTGTGTTTTTTTAAACTACAATACGAAATGTTTGGCTATTTGAGTTACTTCGGTCGTGACATTGATAGCATTTATCGATTATTCTTGTGCGCCATTCAGTATCAGTGAAATATCGCTTCAGATTGATTCATTCACAAAAACCAATGTAAGTTCAACACTTGTCGCAACTTTATATATCTATGCCCAGATCTAAACTGTAGAAAGGTGCTTTGCTTTGCTCCTCTTGCTTTATTCTGTTGAGGTATTGCATTGCAACTATTGTTTGTAAAAGTTCCCGGTATTTTGATATACTAGGTACTCTGTCCATGGATTACAATCACAGTATTTACCTATAGATGCGCTTTGTTACAGTATGGCGGAGAGCCAGGCTGGCTGCTCTAGCCAGGCCGGCACTTCAAGCCAAGCTGGACCAAGCCAGGCTGGGACGAGCAGTCAGCCCAGCACATCTAACCAGGCCATCCCCACCAGTCAGATCAGGCCCACTCTTCAACCACACGAAGTCGCCAGAGCTATGTACATTCGAGAGGTAGAAAATGCTTGTGATGTGAGACCCATGCTCAAAGAAATGGAGCGATACTTAAAATCAAGCGAGAGTGAGATTGATTCAGATGAGTCTGAGTCTGACCCAGCACCAGTGCCGTCAACGTCTTCAGCCACACCGGCTGCTGCCTCTAAAGACAAGAAGAAAAATAAAAAAAAGAAACGCAAGAAACGGGGTGAAGATCGCATTATAAATGGAGTTTTGTCCACAAAAGAAGGTAAAAGCTAAGAAATAATGTTGAATTATTATAAAATATGTAAGCAGAGCAGAACATATTGCTTGTTCACTCGCACTAGTTCATGTAAGTCTTCGATCAAGAATCCTACAGATTATTGTGACATACTAAATCAAAGTTAAATTCTGTCTGGGTCAAATTACACCCTTTGCACCTAGTAATAAAGTCACAAATCCTTAACATTATCTTATACTCATGATCATCACGAAAAACTTCAAATGCTAAACAAAATAACAGCCCTGATCTGTTATGCTGCGCTGACACTATATCTTTAATAATTCTTGATCGAAGAAGTTATAATAGCACTGAGTGTTTAATTAGGACATTAAAAAAAACTCAATAGACTGACTCTTAACAAAGCGAGTGGAGCTTGACTCATAAAACATGTTGTATGACCTTGTGTGCGTGTAATGAAATGTTAGTGCAGTGTTTAATTAATAAAATACTTTAATTAATAATAATACACATTTCAGATCGCAGAAAGGCAAAGCTTAGACACTTCAACTTTTCCTCCATGGACCCAGAACGTCAGTGGCTGCGGGATGTGTTGCTGACATCCACAGAGTCCAGCAGCGATGATGACACACCAGAGGCCAAGGATAGGAGGATCAAGGAAATGCTCAGAGAACGCCGCCTATTTCTAAAGTACCAGAAGAAATTTAATAAGGACAACCCGGTAAGCATGTTAATCTTATTTAATTTTGCATTTATACCAGATCCCTGTCAAGTGTTCAAAATAAACAACTGTTCCACGCACACCAAAATATCAACTTAAAACATCATGAATTCAGACATGGTACACATTTCTTGAGTAACAATTTGAAGTACAGTGGTAAGGGGTGAGCACCTAGACAGTAATCATCGTCTTACCATTGTCCGATCAGTTTACACAGTACTTGTACATAGAGCACAGCTAGTGTTTTATATTGTTACTGCGATGCAGTTTACTTGACACTGTCCTTGACTAAAGTAAACAGTAATAAGTAACAATATGAAACACTAGTTGTGCTCCATGGCCTCAGTACTTCACTTTTCCAAGTCATAATAATCTATAATAATAGCCTTTATTCAGACGTGGCCATAAGCTAAACTCATTTGTGACCCCACCCGCTTACTTATCGCCTATCACTTCAGAGTGGAATGCACTAGGAAATGACGTTGTTACTGCTACTTCGGTCAATTTAAGAACAAGCTCGACAACTGACTACGAACTAATGAATCTGTGCTCAAAAAGATTGACCAATCTGGAACAATCTGACTATTTCAACATTGTTGATATCCACATCAGCAATAGCTGCTCGTCTATCATCGATAAACAAATAAATGTTCATGTTAATATTCCACTGTTTATCATTTTTCTAAATGATTTGTCTGTATGCCGAAAAAGGCTCCCCCAACTCTCTCCATTTCTATCTGTCCCTAGCTACAGCTGTCCATACTCCCATTGCAGCTTTAATATCAACCATAATAATTTAACTGTAGTTTTTGCATGGAAGAGTTACAAACATTCTTACTTTCGCATTTTATTATGATTCTCCTTCCCATTGTTTTCAGATCTTCAGATAGAATAACTAACATATTCGTTCTAGAACCACCAGCGTATGTACTATTCGTCTGGATTGCTGTCTGCCGTGGACCATTATCCAGAGTACCGTGCCCGAAGGCCTGCGCCTCTGCCAAAGCCTCCCAAGGGGCGTGGAAGTAGTTCAACTGATAAAGAAAAAGAAAAACCCGCAAAAACTCCGTTAGCAAAGGGAAAAAGAGCGTTGGAGAAAGCCACGCCTGTAACTGAGAGAGCCAACCCTGTGGCTGAGATAGCAAAGTTTGTAAGTGAGAAGCCAACGGTTAGAACCAAGCGAGCTGTGAATACTCCGCCGCCGAAGCCAGTCACAGAGCCGCTTTCTATCAGCATTGACACGGTGAGTTTCGTAGAGTAGCTTCCGTCAGAGACTATAATAATACTAAGTATAGATTTTACATACATCGATTGGATTTGAATATCAATGATTACGACTTGGTCCTATCTTTGAATTGTAGACCAATTGACTCTGAATATTGTTCAGACAACATTATAAAACTGAGCAGTCTGTGTAATTTTATATTTCTTATTTGCACGCTAAAGGAGGATGACTCGCTATACAAATATGTAAGTTAATAATAATATAAACTTTAATAAAGAATGTAGAGAAATAGAAAAAGGAAAGGATAAACCATCATTCCAAACAAAATACATTGTATGCGTAAATACAAATAAAAATTTAACATGTCAGAAAAAAAAAACAAAGATAAGGCTAATAATCACAACATATAGACTAAACATAGGTAATTAAAAGAGATTTTCAAGTGATCAAGTCCAAGCTATGTCAGAGGTCATCAAGAGACACTTCTCTAGAAGGAAAGTTTTTAATTTACGCTTTAGTGTCGTTCTCTTGTGGATTACGGACTTTATTTGTTGTGGCAGTTTAATAAATATTTATACAGCTTGATATCTAGTGGCGTGTATCTTTATATTAAGGGTAGGGTGTATCCTATTGTTAAGGTTCTGTCTTCTACTATTTACACGCAAGATGTTTTCTTCCAACTTACACATGAAATGACGATAATCACCATGTCATATATTACTGGTTACCAGTTTTTTTTCATTTTGAATATAAATATGTGAATACGATTTTCTTAAGATTACCGCCTGCAAAAAAAAACAAACAAACTTGCAGTAACATGTAAATAAATATACATTTAATTATGTAATGCAATGACACGCTTAATACGCTTCCGACTGGCAGTGACCTGGATCAGTTGAGCTATCTATAGATCGTTTTTACGACGATCCTTAGATAACTTGACTGATTCTATTGTATTTTGTAATTTTATGTACATATTGTAGTAGCTTAGTTTCTGTAAATAAATCACCATTAACATTTAAGTTTAATCTATGTTACAGTCTGACGCACTTACTCTTGACTGGGAGGATCATGTGCAGAGTATGACACTTCCGGCATTGATGGACACGGAGGATGAATATATGACGCCGCTCGGTACAGGCCCTGATAGCAGGCCTGGTACTAGCCAAAGCATGAACAGGTAATAAAATAAAGAAAGATTTGTTACAAAAAATATTGATACGGTCAAACGTCTATTTACAATCCAAAAAAGAGGCTTTGTCAGTTTGTGTAGTTTAAAATGACAGATCCTGTATAATAAAACTTTGAACATAACCTATCTATATTGAATTTAAAATATATATTCAATAATGATATATTCAATTTTCAATTTAATATATCATTGCATTACATAATTAAAATCACGCCTCAGGATGTCCGATAGTTTCAAAACTGTCTTGTGTTCAAAACCAGATAAAATAAAATAACTTTTTATTTTATTTAATATTTAAGTATACACAAGGGTTGTGTATACTAAAATATATAATATTAGTACATATAATATCATTGTTAGTACCAAGCAATATTTGTGTTTCAGGAATCGTTCGTTGAAAAAAGTTGAACCATCTAACGTTGAAGCGATGACCGCGAAACGCAAGTGTCATTGGATGATGATCGCTAAGAAAGAGGTCGTTAAACTACATCGATCTCGCCAAGCAGCGCGCAAAGAGGCTTTAATACAATCCAAACGGTTGGCCAATATGTGCAGTAAGCATGTACGGAATGCTGCTATGCAAGTTAGTAGTATTTTTAATACTTTCGTTAACACAAATTCATAACTCATCTTTACCGTTCACAAAAACCAGTAAAAGATGTATTCTACATGAACTTCTTTCTTTGTTTACACCTAAGACCGGCCTTACACTTGTAAATTTTACTTACGTAAGTAACTTACGTGAGTAAAATTACGTTTGCAAATGTGTCGCAAGTTAATTACGTGAGTAAAACCTACAAGTGTAGGACCGGCCTAAAGCAAGCTAAACGTTTGGAAAATATCGCGCGGATTAGAGCGAGAGAGACTTGTCGGCAGCTATCTCGCTCTAACCAGCGCGATATTTTACGGAGGGCTTTTACGCGCGAGAGCAATTTATTTTTATTCTTGTTTTATTCTCATTGTCTTGTATATTTTGTAAAAGTGTAGTATATCAGTTATCTAGTTCGAATAGTACAAGCTTTGCTTATTTATTTTACCGTGTTTCTGTGTTTTTATTTTTACATTAATACAGTTTTATGGTCTCTGCCTACCCCTTTGGGAAAGAGGCGTGATTTTATGTATGTATGTATGTTATTTATATTTCGTGTTTCGACCTTTTACAGAAGAATAACTATTCCATTTCACAAATTAATAAAGTAATATAATTAAATAATGTAATTAAAAATGTTCCAACAGTCTCAAAAGAATACAAAAGAAACGCCATGGCGCTGCAAGCGCTTGAATCGTGAGATGCAGAGCTACTGGCGACGTTACGACCGCGTCGAGAAGGAGACACGGAAACGTATGGAGAAAGTAGCAGAGGTGCAGAGAAAGGTAACATACAGGGTGTAAAAAGACAACTACCGAAAACTGAGGGGTTGCAATCAGACCATGATTCTAAACATATTTAGAGAAAAAAAAAAAAACCGCAATTTTTTTTTACTTAGCTTAGTCATTTATGTTATTTACGGTTATTTACTACTATTACAACATAATAAGACCATATCTACCAAATAAATTCATTTATAAAAGAAAAAAAAACAATTTAAACTCAAAATCCAGCCACCTACGTAAAACAACGCGCCCAAAACATACGCAAATAGTAATTTTCAAACGCTGTTTTCTCCCGATATAATGTTTTTTTCGGAAAATCCTTTTGGATTTGGTTTGGTGTTGGGATGCTGTATCTACCCCTTTCGGCTTCGGTAGACGTCTTTTTACACCCTGTATACGAATACAATGCAAATTCTCACAGAACGGCCAGTTTGTATACATAATTATGCTCTATTTCATAAAAAATCTATTGAACGTCATAGGTTCTTTAACTATTGTCTTTTCTCGTTATTGTACGATTATGAACGGTCCTGCCGATGATCCTGCGTCGCCTATTGGTGCGATAACTGTCAAATTAGAATACAGTTTACAACCAATCAGAGTCTGTCAAGATTAGCAGTTCGTGCATAAAACCTGTTTGAAGTAATGTATGTTACTAACATTCAGTAACAATATCGATGAGTGATGCAATAAATAGTGGCTTAGCTATCTAGATTTGACGTTGCCTCAACGTGTATAGCGCTACAAAGATGCCAAAAGAACCGGTGGCCAAAAGAGGAACTAACGACGCCATTTTGAAATATCAATCTGTCTGCCATTCGTTTCCAGTTGCCATATCCGCCATTCCTTGTTTGCTCGGTGTGTTTTGTTTTTCCTTGCTTAACTACTTTACTGTGAAATGTTTTTTTTGGCAACACCAAAGGCCATAGACTTTCTCTATGCCAAATGCGATAGCAGCGCCTCCCTCACCGGAACAGATATCCTTGTGGGAATAAAAGCTTTTGCTTAGGCTTCACCAATATTCTACAAGCCTAGGAGAAGATTTACATTCACACACTGAAATTTGATTTAAACAGATTATTATTTTTTCAGAAGGGCGTTGGACTGATAGAAGCAAAGCGGCAACGTCGCAAATTAAACTTCCTCATCACCCAAACCGAGCTCTACGCACATTTCATGCAACGCAAAGCACTTACAGACTGCGATAATAGAGCTGAGCTCATCCTGCATCAATTAGACGAGGAATTTGATCCGCGACTGGCGGGAAAGGACTCCTATGACAGGTAAATAAGGTTCAAATTTCTGTACAGTAACAGATGTTCGAGTTTTCAGTAAAGCAAGATTTTGAAGTAATATAACTACTTAAGGTCCAAAGGGCGATGCCCATTTTTGTATGGTGAGCCGTACCAGCTTGCGTCAAACCCAATTAAGTCTTGCTTTTATTTGTCTTTTCGTTACCATTAAGAATTTTGAAAATATTCACCCTCATTTTTTAACCGACTTCAAAAAAGGAGGAGGTTCTATGTTCGGGTGTATGTATGTTTTTTTTTTTAAATAGAGTTTTAGTACAAAAATGGGGATTTTTTTTTACGTTTACGATACAATACTTAATATTGCCCTTTGCGAATATATTGTGAGGTTTAGGGCTAGTTTCACCAAACTTTATTTAACAGAGCGTTAAATCAAATTTAGACTAAGGATTAAGATATTAACGGGCCGTTGCGATTGTTTTGTGCTCCATCATGCTCAAACAAATGAATATCTTCATTGACAAGCCGCTAAATCTAATCGCTGGTCTGGCGGCTCGTTACCTAACAGTTGACATCGTAAACAATAAAAATATGTCATAACAACGTCCAGAATGAAAAGTTCGCGGCATAATCATAGCAACAGACATAATCAAGGAAGTTTGAAGGAAATATTTCCTAACGGACGATTTATTGACAAGCTGGTAGATTGACTTTGGTGAAACTGGACCTTCATGTATTGCTTGCGATTGTCTCTATCTACTGTTAATGTTTTAAATACAACAGCTTAACGCTGTTTTGGGATAGGTAGGTATCACTATAACACTGGTCTTGAATAGTATAGTTATAGGCTATTTAAAAAGCACTATACCAGCAAATACGAGTGAAGGCTAGGTTAAGCACCTGTTTTATATTTGCCCTATTCCACTCTGATCAACTCTTTGATCAAGAATACTATAGATGCAGCGTGACATAAAAATGTTAAGCTAAATGCTGTTAAAACAAAAAAGTTTGAAGTTCAACCGAATTATCACCGTTTGCACCTAGTAATAAAGTCACAAAAACATTATCTTATACTTACGATAATATAATTTTGTAATTTTATAGTGCTGATCCACACTTGGTATTTCATTAAGAAAATGAAAAGTCTTATCATAATTTTGGATTCCGACGGGATTCGAACCCGCAACGATCAGACGATCCTCTTAAAGCCGGAGTGCCTTACCGCTCGGCCACAGAATCCTAGTCATCGCAGTCAAAATTTTTGATGAGCTCATATTTATCGGTTAAGCACCGATTAGCGCCATCTACACGCAAAAAATATCCAAAATTTTGATAAGACTTTTCATTTTACGATAATATTTTAGCGATATAAGTTGCCAAGCTATGATACCTGTTTTGATAGCATATGCAAATAATATAGTACGATGCATAAAGCGAGAGACTTTAAATGCTAGTCCCAGCGAAGCCACGGCGGAAGCTTGTATTTAACTTATAATAATGCTGGACAATTTCACACAGCATCATCTAGCCCCAAACTAAGCAAAGCTTGTACTATGGAAACCAGATAACTGATATACTACTTATATACTTTTTGTTTGCAAATACATACATATTATACATAGAAACACCCAGACCCGAGATAAATATTTGATCGTACAAACATTTATCCCGCGGCGGGGATCGAACCCGCAACCTTCTGCGTTTCAGGCGGGCTTTCACCCTCTGCGCCACAGAGGTCGTCAATGCTTTAAACGAGCCTAGCAATCATTTTAACTGTTAAACCTCACGTGTTCAAATCTTACAATATATTTCTTTATGTGCTAATGTGATTCATAAATAAAAATCCCGTTATCCCCGTAATAATCATGTGAAACATGTATTTCGACATGCTTTTAGATATTATGTACATAAGATCTAAAAGATATATGGAATACCTAGATCTTAGAGAATTTTGACCGCATCTTAGGGTTACAGTCCTGTACTATGAACTTAACTAAACTATATGGCGAGCTAAACGTAACAACGAATACTTTAACTTGCAAACTTAGCGATTATTTACCAGCAGATGAGAATCGTTAATTTACCGAGTACATGAGCAAAGCCTACCGTTTGCTGTAACTATTTGTCTTGATATTTTAGCTATAACCACAGAGAATATATTTCACTGTGTAACCCGTCCTATCGACCGGTTGCCATTTTATTTCTATACCAGCTAATCACGCCTAAACCAGTGAACCGATTTGGATGAAACTTGGAATAAGCGTAGACAGTGACCTGGAATAGCATATAGGCTATTAAAAATGTTGGTACTACGCGGGCGAAGCCGCGCGCAGCGATGCGAAGCCAGTATACTCATAAATGCGAATTTTTCAGCTGGTTTTGCGAGATTGGTATCTTAGATAGGTATAAGAAACCCTGTATTTTAAGGTCATCAAGTAAGCAGCACGACTATAATGTCGCCAGAATTCGCTTACTCGTGAAAAAATCCCTATAAAAGGCCATTTTCCCAATAAATGCCAGGTTTTCGAGATAAAATCATACAATAATATTGCTTACAGTGCGGCTATGAAAGCGAAAGCGGCACAGAACGCTCGCGAAGCCTATCGCGCCGAACGTGCTAAAGCTATTCAGTTCGACGCACAAACCGGCATCACGCCTGAAGAAGAGATCGACGTAGAAGGTGATGGAGACAGGCAAGGGGACTTCGACCAGCCGACGATGTTCACTGGAGTGCTAAAGGGGTATCAGTTGAAAGGGATGAACTGGCTGGCTAATCTGTATGATCAGGTAAGAGTATGGTTATTATATGCTTGTTTATTTCATACTCAGAATCCTGTTCACGCAGGCATGTGGCCTCCTGATGTATAAATCATCTTAAAAAGTGTAAAAGTCATAATTTCCAATATACATTCTTTCAGGGCATAAGCGGCATATTAGCTGATGAGATGGGCCTAGGTAAGACGGTGCAGTGCATAGCGTTTCTTTGCCACGTGGCAGAGAAACTGGGCGTTTGGGGACCATTCCTAGTTGTGTCCCCTGCTTCGACTCTCCACAATTGGCAACAGGAGATGGAGCGGTTCGCGCCAGATTTCAAAGTGGTAACTATTTTTTCTTGTGTCCCACTACTGGGCAAAGGTCTTCCCCAAATATTTCCACTGGTCCCTTGAGGTCATCTTTGGCGATCTCCCAACACTCCTGAATCCCGTTAAATCGATAACGCCTTTTCCTACTAAGTTGACTGGGAATGAAAGGACGCACACTTTTGCCCGGCAGTGGTGATCGAGCTGTTATAATTAACCGACTTCATAAAAGGAAGACATTGTATGCTCGTCGATATCTCGGTCAATTTTGAAAATTATTTTATGTTGTCTCGAAGTGATCCCATCATTTTTTTATTCTCGAGGGACTTTTCCCGTAAAACTTAAAAAACGCAACACTTGCTCTACGTCAAATAGTATTTTTTAAACGTATTTATTTCAAACAGATTCCATACTGGGGCAGTCTATCCGAACGCAGGATCCTCCGTCAATTCTGGTCACGCAAGCATCTTCACACCCGCACAGCAGCCTTCCACGTCGTCATAACATCTTACCAGATTGTGATATCAGATCTGAAGTATTTGAACCGTGTGACCTGGCAATACATGATATTAGACGAGGCGCAGGCTATCAAGAGCACGCATAGTTTACGCTGGAAATTGCTGCTTGGTTTTAGCTGCAGAAACAGACTTCTGCTGTCTGGTGAGTAGAGAATTTTTTTACTTCAAAATCAGTGATCGCTTTGGTAACCTCACAAGGTTCTCTCGTATGAACGTTTCACTCCAGTGAATGCTTCATTTTTGTTTCATTTCATGTTCACACGCACAATGCCATAAAAAGAACATTATGTTTTCGCTGTTTCTTCTTCTTTTATTAAATGGCAACTAACTGTAATATCAGTATAATTCTGCCAATCTCAAGTTTTAATCTTTAAAAATTCATATCATGTCAGTCAGTCAGTCCTGTCAATTTGGTTTATAAGAAAACATGGCGGCTTGTCACCTCCAACGGAAATTTTTCGTCAAGTAGGAGAAATCTTTTTGAATACTCCCCCATTCCATTTGCCAGATCTCCTGTTGCGTATCCAAGGTCATTAGTAAAATGCCACTGAAATTACATAATAAAACCTAGTAAAACACGAGAAAACGAAAATAAAATAGCAGGGCCACTAGCTTCTCCAAAAGTGGCGAAAGAAATCTTTGGCTGTTTTGCCGCGTCACGAACGGTTGACATGTGTCAACCGTGACGTTTGTGCCATCCAAGTCGATACTAAATTTCTGAAGCGCTCGTGGTCGTACTTGCTTCATCGTTCTTGATAGATCGTCGAAGTTAAGCAACGTTCGAAACGGTCTGTTAGTGGATGGGTAAATATTTTATTTTGTCTCGAAGTGATCCCATATTTTTTTTATTCTCGAGGGACTTTTCCCGTAAAACTTAAAAAACGTAACTCTTGCTCTACGTCAAATAGTATTTTTTAAACGTATTTATTTAAAACAGATTCCATACTGGGGCAGTCTATCCGAACGCAGGATCCGTCAATTCTCTGAGCGCTTCCGTGCTTCGAAGGGCACGTTAAATTATCGGTCCCGGCTATTTAAGTCGTTAAGCCATGACGGAGGCCTTAAGGCGGCCTAAAAAAAAACTCCGTCACCAGAGTTGGCCACTGACTCATACGAACTTACTTTTTTTCTGAATCCGAACGCAATACGTTCTCTTTTTGTGTTCAGACTTAATTTTTCGACCATTTCGAGAGAAAAGATACCGAATGAAAATATCCAACACTGTTGGATAGGTTCATATGAATTCATTCGGAAGTCTTGTTTCATTTTGCGTTCAGACATTTCATTTTCCGAATTCGCCGAATTAAAAGCGAAAGTGAACGAAAAATTAACAGTCTGATATCATATTTACTTTCTATCAGGTACTCCAATTCAGAACAGTATGGCCGAACTGTGGGCTTTACTGCACTTCATAATGCCGACACTCTTCGACTCTCACGAGGAGTTCAACGAATGGTTCTCTAAGGATATCGAGAGCCATGCTGAGAACAAGTCTACTATTGATGAAAGTGAGTCATTTTTTTTAGAAATATTTTATACACGACTTGTTGTTTCCCTAGTTGTCTGTATTGAATGTTTTTATATGTTTTCTGTCATGCAATCTATGCTAAATGCTAATATATTTTTTGTTGTCATAAATCATCACAATTACTAATCAACTATAGCGCAATCTAATCTTAAATTACTTGGAAAAACTAGTTATCACTGTCTAGCTCTCAGTGGGCGGACCCTCTGCCTAAGCGGGGAACTTAGGGGACGATCTGCCCACAGAGAGCGAGATTGTGATGGAAGGGCATGCTTCAATTGGGTGTTCGAATTTCGAAGTGCGGTCTCTATTTTTATCTGTAACTTCATAAAAAAGTAGAAAAATGTATCGCACAGCAAAACAGAATTTTCACATATTACATTAGCCGTCTTACCATAGAACGTGACATAAACACTCCGGAATAACCGGAGTGTAAACTGTCAAAATGTATGGTTATTCTTGATTTATTCGAATAACTTTATGTCACGTTCTATGGTAAGACGGTAGGTGTATTATAAAAATAATTCTTGAGTTATGCTGAGAGTTCGAAAAATCATGGATCTAATGTGCTAAGTGTCGCTATCTAGTGTGTACTTAAGTAGTTATCTCCATTGCAGAGCATCTATCCCGCTTACACATGATACTCAAGCCGTTTATGCTGCGTCGTATGAAGAAGGACGTAGAGAACGAACTGTCAGACAAGATTGAGATAATGGTCCACTGTCCATTGACAATCAGACAGAAACTACTTTATATCGGTGAGTTTTCTAGAAAATTCGAAGAACTTTTGACTGAAAATCTAGTTGTACACAATATTTTTATTCAACTAGTTCAATTCTTTCGCGGCTGTGATATTTTATCTTTGAATTGTTTAATAGACCAATCAGAAAGCCCAAAAAAGTCTTCGAGATTTCGTTTTCTCCACTCAAGCTTTTTGATTGGTCCATTCAAGTGCGCGTGATCACGTGATGTCAATGTCTCGCGTAAGACTATAGTGCGTTTCATAAGAAGTAACAAGTTTAGAGTCGACATAATAGCCCTTACTAATAAACTTGACATTAAGTTATGTCATGTGTAACATACAAATAACCATATTTTGTTTTTGTTTATGCATGACATAACTTTATATCAAGTTTATTAGTAAGGGCCATTGTCGTTATTTTTGTACTGTAATTAAGTAAGTAATTATTTATTCTCTAACTTTTTATGAAACAAATACCGTATAAGTATGTAACCCACTGGAAATTGCCTCGTTCGGAGATGGATCACCTAGAAGAAAGCCAGGCCCTTATTGCATTTTTCAGCGGAATGTATTCGGGTCGGAATACGTCAGCTGTTCAACCGAACGCAACCAATCACAGTGCAAGAAACGTCAGTTTTGGATCAAGTCCTGCACTGTGATTGGTTGCGGTCGGGCAAACCGTGTTTGTTGTCGTTCTTCTAAGCAACAGGAGTAGAGTCAGCAAGTTTTAAGACTTAGGTGATCCCAGCGTTCCTACTGAATAAATGCCATCCAATATTTCATCATCATTTTAGCCTGGTATCACTGCTGGGTATAGGCCTCCCTTCTTTTATTCCAGTCTCCTCTATCTTGCGCCTCTCGGGTCCAAACATTTCCTACGACCTTTACTATCTCGTCGACCCAACGTGCTTTCGGACAATCCAATATTTATTTTATTTATTCCTTGCAGCACTGAAGAAGAAGATAAAAATAGAAGAGTTGTTACACTACTCAGTAGGCGCTGAGCCTGGTCACAACGTTGATAAAAACTTCACGTCCGATCTCATGAATTTAGTCATGCAGTTCAGGAAGGTAAATACAAAATTTGGGTACCTTCCTACCTCAATTGCAGCAAACCAGGGTATGCTCCATATCTATCTATTCAGCCCGGTTGCACCCACTCTTTTTGGTCCTGTGCAGTCCTTTCCCACGCTTTCCCAGCTACATTAACGATGTCATCCGACCATCGGGCGGGTGGTCGTGGTCTTTGTGTATCCATGCTCCATAACTTTTATCCAAATCCTATCAACATCCATCCACCCAAACTTTTGCATATAAAATAATAATAACACAAGCGTCTGCCTGCAGCTTCGCTTACGTGGTCCGCCATTTTTTTTGACGACATGCTATTCAAGGCTACGCTTATTAATCTACCATTAATATATTTTATATCAATCAATCTTCATCTCCAAGTTTCAGCAAGATACCTTCAGCTGTATAAGAGTGATTATACAAGCATCCATCCAATTTTTAGCATTTAGTTTGATTTCAACTCCTACTAAAAAAGAACGAGCTCGTGTGTCCATTATGCCCCAACACCTGCACTTGGGGAGATCTCATGGCTTGCTCGAGCAACGCTGTGGATGTAGCCTCCTACTGGTCCAAATGGCTCTGAATAGCGTGATACATCGACGACGAAGAAGACTAAAATTGAGCTTTATTTTCAGGTGTGTAACCACCCAGAGCTGTTCGAACGTCGCGATGTTCGTTCCCCATTCTCAATGCTAGTCGACGATTACTACGTTCCGAAATTAATAGCAGACGAAGGCATTTTAATCCGGTCTATCCCCTCAAAACGTCATCTTCTCTACAACAAACTCTCTATACTAACCCCTGACTATATTAATGAGAGTTTGAAAGGGGAGCCGGGGGCTTTAATGGAAAAAGGGGGGCATTCAAGTTTGAAAGGGAAGACTGGGGCTAAGAAGGGGATGAAATTACAGCAGGTGAATTCTTACGGCCTCTTCGCGTTCACAAGACTTACTAATCTGTCGCCGATGGAGGTTTATAGAGTGACGCTTGGTGGATGGCTGTATGCGTGAGTATAATTTTATAACGCGGCTCGCTTCGCTCACGTAGTATAGTCATGTCGAAATAAGTCCATAACACTCAGCATCTAGCCCCAAACTAAGCAAAGCTTGGGAACTATGGGATAACTGATATACTACTTATATACTAAATACGAAAATGACGTGTTTTGTCATTTTCGTGTTATGTGATTGGTTGAGCCCTATTGGGATGACAACTGCGAATGGATTTCAATTTATAGTCCCACAAGGATATCTGTTTCGGTGAGGAAGGCGTTGCTATCGCATTTGGCATAGAGAAAGTAAATGTATATGGCGTTTGGTGTGGCCAAAAAAAATCACGGTAAAGTGGGTAATCAAGGGACAAATCACCAAACGAAAAATAGTACATTGTTCCACAAGAGAGCAAAATTCGTTTTTGTTGCGAGTGCTGAGTTTGAATCTCGAACAAACGAAGGATTCTATATTTGAATCACGAGCGTAGCGAGTGATTCTATGTTAGAATCCTGAGTGTAGTGAGAGATTCAAAAGCATAAGCAACAAAATATTTTGCTCTCGTGTGATACATACAACTTTTCACCTTACTAGCGAAAAAATACAAGATGGAAAGTAAAACCAATTCCCGCTATTTTGTCAGATTTCAGATTTTCAGATTTCATTTATTGACCATGAAGTTACATAACATAACATTGGCACGTCAATTTACATTTGTTTTTTTTGCTCCTCAAGTGGCAGGCTAAAGTCCAACAACGAGAGCCCATCGGCCGCCGCCGCCTGGCCGGGCGCACGCTGCGGCCTGCAATATTCGCTTATCATTGGTTGCTTGCAGCATTCTAAATTCAAATCACTTTTCCTCATAGTGTGAGCAAAGTAGAGTTTTGCTCACTGTTTTTACGCGGCAAAAGCGGCCTTTTTGAGCTAGTGAGGTGAAAAAATACAAGCAATGGCGGATATGGTAACTAGAAACGAATGTCAGACAGATTGACATTTCAAAATGGCGTCGTTAGTTCCTCTTTTGGCCACCGGTCCTTCCTCTTTGTAGCGCTATAGCTAATAAGGCTGCTGATTTTAAACATCTGTATCTAAGAATTGAACAAATCTATACTAAAAAATATATTTGTTTTTTTTTTATAGAATGCAGCACATCGAAGCCACAATGGACAAATACGAGCGCGTCCGTCACCGAATCAATTGGTGGTTCAAAATGTACGAGATTAAAGGGAAGAGCAAACGTTCTATACCAACAAAACATTACGATCGAGTTCGTATAAAGGACATGTTGTATATCTGTCCCGATGGAGAGACGCTTAACCAGATGAAAGGGGATGGGTTTTGGAAGGACCTTTTGTTTACGGACCCGGTTTGGGTTCAAGGTGAGTCGTATTATTGAATTTTATTACTAACTAGCGACCGTGTAATGCTGATGCTAAATATTAGCGTTTGCAATGTAAGCGCAAAAAATGTATTAGTAATTCACGACATCACATAAGATACCTCTAAAATTATCAGTGTTCCGCTACTATATTATGCATGTATTATACATATAAACCTTGCCCTTGAATCACTCTATCTATGAAAAAAAACCGCATCAAAATCCGTTGCGTAGTTTTAAAGATTTAAGCATACATAGGGATATAGGGACAGAGAAAGCGACTTTGTTTTATACTATTTTATTTATTGAACAAAATCCACAGCCATCGATATTAACAGTAGATTCATCTAATCTAAACTTACAGCCAATAAAGGATTTACATTATAAAAGTACATCTTATAAAATAGACAGTACTATGTAGTGATAATATTACCTACTATTAATAAAGCTGCAAAACTAAAATAAGACTGGGCGGGACAGGTAGCTCGGATGCCGGACAATCTTTGGGCTAAAATAACAATAGATAAAGCCCCCAATACCAGGCGGCGTCGCGGCAGACCCCGGAGAAGATGTCGGGACGATCTCGACAGTCATGCAGATGACTGGCTCAGTTTGGCTCAAGATCAAGAGGTGTGGAGAGAGGGCAGGGAGGCCTTTGCCCTGCAGTGGGACGAAGCAGGCTTAAAATAAATAAACTATTAATATATTTTTGATGGAAACGGCTAAAATGATTTAGCCATCTACAAGTTTCATTCAGATAACTTTTTGTTTGGGTTTTCTCTCATTTTCTTAGATTTTTGGTCTTATGAAACATTTTACTAATTAAATAATTTCTATTCTTCACAGGAGGGCCGTTCTTCACACATGCAGACCACATACTGCATTATATGCCGGAGACTATCGAACACCGCGCGATGCGTCATAGACATTACCAGGAGAATAATGGAGAGGTAATATTTTATTTTCACACCATGCGCTCAAAAATTTTACATTTTTCGTCTCACAGTCATAAGACAAAGTAAGTCATTCCGTTATTTGGATGAGGCATCGTGGTGGAAAGATTAGCCAGACTAGACACTGCGTTACCGTGCCTAGCTGTTACCGGAGTGCGCCACGAGGAGGCTTTTTCCTTGCACCCCTTGTGCACACAGGAAGACCTCGACGCAGCCACAGATAACGCAGTTGAGGTGGCCACCTTTTACTCAAAATCAATTTAACGCAGTGGGCATCGACACGATAAGAATAAGAAAAAGTAAGTCATTTCTCCCTCCTAAAAACAAAATGGCGGGCGGGAATAATGTAGTATGAAATTTCATTACCCCCTGTGAATAAGTAATGAGGTTTGGATTTTGAACTTCAAGATTTCTATGAAATTTTGAACCATTCTGTTTGTCTAGTGGCTGGAGGTGATAAAAGATGAGTCTGGCGAGCTTCTGACCATCCAACCCGAGCCTATGAAAGAGTTCCTCCACGTTGAACGTCCGCCTGTTGTTCTACCAATGATGTCCACGCCCTTACTCAAGTTTTTATGCACAGCTCAGCCTAAGGTAAGTTCATAATGTACCGAGTTTCAAGCAAATCGCTCAACGCATTAAAAAGTTTCCTACTAAGTCTTTTACACCCTGTATACCTACTTACAATAAATATTAATAAACTTAAAATATTAATTATTAATAATTACATACAAAATATTAAAAACGCAACGCTTATGAACGCAGGTGATCGCTGAACCGCGCGCTCCATTCGCAGTATCCCGCGCATTCGCGTACCACATGACGCGTCACCAACACGCGGAGCAGGCGGAGGGTGCCGCCTTGTTGCTGCGACTTCTGGCCGCCTGCCGCCCGCCGCACGGCTGGCTCTCTCTGCAAGTGCCCGGTTAGTGTAAAAAAAAAATCGGTTCGCCATCTATAAAAAAGTAAGTTCGTATGAGTCAGTGGCCAACTCTGGTGACGGAGTTTTTAGGCCGCCTTAAGGCCTCCGTCATGGCTTAACGACTTAAATAGCCGGGACCGACACTTTAACGTGCCCTCCGAAGCACATCTGAGCGCTTACTCAGATGAAAATTCCACTGGCGGTCACCCATCCACTTACAGACCGTTTCGAACGTTGCTTAACTTCGACGATCTATCAAGAACGACTAAGCAAGCACGACCACGAGCGCTTCGCCATCTATACAACACTGGTATAAAGCCATTTGCATTCTTATGCCGGCCACCCACGATCCAGTCTACCGTCCAGTTTGCAGCGCTGCAAACTTGATCAAGTCGGCAGAACGAAGTTCTTTTTCGCTCGTCATGCACACCCATACTAATACACCGTCAAGTTTACTGGACGCCGCATCCAGTCCGCTGCAGACTGGACGGTAAACTTGATCGTGGGTGGCCGGCATTAGGTATTACCACATATAAAATAGTACAGCTTAATGGTTATCGCACAATTAGCTGCACCGAACGCATTTGTCTATACAGGGTGTAAAAAGACTGCTACCGAAAACTGAGGGGTTGCAATCAGACTATGATTCTAAACATATTTAGCGAAAAAAAAACGCAAAAAAAAACTTGACTTAGCTTCGTCATGTTATGTTTTTTTCGTTTATTTACCACTAGTACGACATAATAAGACCATACCTACCTAATAATTTCATTTATAAAAGAAAAAAACAGCTAAAACTCAAAATACAGCAATCTACGTAAAACAACACGCCCAAAACATACGCAAACTGTGCTCTTCAAACGCCGTTTTCTCCGGGTATAATGATTTTTTCGGAAAATCCTTTTGGATTTGGTTGTGTATTGGGATTAGAGGATTCGATCCCGGCCCTTATTTCTAATCCCGGGATTTCGGGATTCACTACAGCCAATCTCGGGATCCCGGGATAGTCCCGGGATTGTATTGTAATGAAAAGTGGCAACAAAAAGTCAGTAAACCGTGTCAAAATTCTAATTCACATTCTCAAAAGTCAGTTTTTAATATAAAAATTCTTCAATGAGCCAGTCAAACAAAATTAGAAGTACTTCAAACTTATTATTCTTGTCGTATCTCTTTCAGGTAGATCACTGATGGTCTAGTAGTAGCTTTGATCCTAAGGTCGGTTCTCAAACGGTGAAGCAAAACATCGTTAAGAAACCAGCATGTCGTAGAACCTAGAAAGGTCTTCTTCTTATCGGGTCACTACACTAGATCTTTAGAACCACTGGTTCTAAAGAACTAGTGACTCTAAAGAACTAGTTCTTTAGAACCGTGGTTCTAAAAAACTAGTGACAGGTGGTGTGTAGTGACAACTGGTGACAGGATTATAAGTGTGCTTTGAAGAGGCTCCTTTCGTGCACTTGACCCCATGTTTTCAAAACTTTTTTGGTTTTACGATATGACGGTTTTATCACTATGTTGTCTTTTACTGTTTGAGTGTACTGGCAGTTGGCATAGTCAACATACAATTAATTTTTGATATAATAACTAATTAGTGCACGACTTGATTCAAACCCGCAGCTTTTCGGAAGACAGGGACATGCACGGTTACTTGTACCGTACAGGGACGCTTCCACTAGACCACCAGTGCTCCAAACTTCTTCTAAAATAAACAAACTAGGCTTTTCAGTAAATTATTTACAAATCCAACTACCTACATCAACTTTCAGAAAATCAACTTAAAGGTGCTCGTAAATCGGCTACTTTTTGGCAATTTCTTGCTGCAATGGTATAGCCACCAAGTTGCCAATTAGGTATATCTCGAAACACAGTGCAATAAATACTGTAATATTGTATATAGCCCGGCGATATTGTCAATATATGTATTTCTTAAACAAATATTCAAATTGCAAATGCCTAGCTGGCTAGATTGCAAATGATTTATCCCGAGTTGCAAATATGCTGAGCTATATTGGTCAATAAAAATTGCCAGCAAGATGCAATTTTTGAAGCCTGTTTACAGGCTTCTTATGAGGTTAACCCATAACGAAAACTATGTTTTATGCTTCAGAGTTAAAGGAATAAGCTCGTACTTACTTTGAATTAAATTGAAATCAAAGAAACAACAATGCATCTAACGTTTCACGTAAGTTTTACTGACTTATTTAAAGAAAATTGTAATCCCGAAAATACCGGGATTTGTTAAATGTAATCCCGGGATTTTCGGGACTCAAATACGATCGGGATCCCGGGATCCCGAGATTCGGGATCCCGGGATCGAATCCTCTAATTGGGATGCTGTACCTGCCCCTTTCGGCTTCGGTAGACGTCTTTTTACACCCTGTATAAATGACGCTACGGGTACGGTGCGGCTTGTACGAACACCGATACTAATTCATCTAACATAATATTCCAGATAAGAACCAATTAGTGAGCGATGCTGGCAAGCTGACCGTGTTAGATTCTCTACTGAGCAGGCTGAAGCAATGTGGGCACCGTGTACTTATCTACAGCCAGATGACTAAGATGATCGATTTACTCGAGGTATGATCGAATCGAACGTTCTCGATCAAAACATAGAACTTAAACATGAACTGTGAAGGAGAACATCGTGAGGATACCAGTTAGTATTCTTATAGGCGGCGATGGGCTTGCAATTTCGTCACGTATGGAATACTAACTTCTGCAAGATGTGGGCGTGTATCAAATATGTATTTGTACATGCCTCTGACTATTCCTTTGGACATCTTAAAAGGATCTGGAATATAAAAAAATCTGGGAGAATGTCTACCGCGCCTTGGGGATACAGTCGTGACTCTTGTGTCTGTTTCTGTCTCTGACTCCTTAGACATCTTAAAAGGATCTGGAATATAAAAAAATCTGGGAGAATGTCTACCGCGCCTTGGGGATACAGTCGTGGCCCTGTGTCTGTTTCTGTCTCTGACTCCTTAGACATCTTAAAAGGATCTGGAATATAAAAAAATCTGGGAGAATGTCTACCGCGCCTTGGGGATACAGTCGTGACCCTGTGTCTGTTTCTGTCTCTGACTCCTTAGACATCTTAAAAGGATCTGGAATATAAAAAAATCTGAGAGAATGTCTACCTAAGGAGCTTCTTCGAGGCGCACTTAAAGTCACACTGGTTCAAAATAAAAGGATCAAACGTTAAGAATAAAGATAAAATTGATTGAATTTAATAGTTTAAAGATAATGGACCTGTACTTTTTACCTTATTTAAAACTAGCTTCTGCGCGTGGCCTCACCCGCGTGGTACCAACATTTTGAATAGCTTATATGCTATTCCAGGTCACTATCTACACCTATTCCAAGTTTCATCCAAATCGGTTCACTGGTTTAGGCGAAGGAAACACATACGTACAAATATCTAAACAAACTCACAAACTTTCAGCTTTATTATAGTAGTGGGGTTCAGATTTGATTTTCTAACTAAAATAACATTGCAATAAAACATTATTATAATTCAATAATAATAGTCTAAAACTGAGCCGCTGAGAGTAACGCTATCCTCATTAAAATGGATCATCCAAACTTTATTATTATTATATTACCCCCCAAGTCCCACTGCTGGGCAAACGCCTCCCCCCACACCCTCCATTCGTCCCTCTCCTGTGCTAATAAGGTCCAGTCGACAAGGAATTTAAACTTAGAACAAATAATATCTTCAAACAAACTCACTACTTTTTACACTTGCAGGAATACATGTGCTACCGCAAACATAAGTACATGCGACTGGACGGCTCTAGCAAGATCTCCGCGCGTCGAGATATGGTCGCTGATTTTCAGGTTATTTTTAATTTTACGCTTATTATAATCTACATACTCTTGGATCAGAGTGCAATGACGAAGACGGATGAAATAAAAGTGCATGATATGCGAATGTTAGGCAGTTGAGTGTTGAAGTATACTTCTATCGCTGGACTATGACTTTTTCATCGCTCATCGCAAAAGATATATACCCTTACTAATAAACTTGACTTATAGTTGTTCTACTTATCTCACGTCATTTATTTACAGAAACTAAGCTACTACAATATGTACATAAAATTACAAATACAATAGAATCAGTCAAGCTATCTAAGGATCGTCGTAAAAACGATCTATAGATAGCTCAACTGATCCAGGTCACTGCTAACTTCTATAAGTTAGCAGTGACCTGGATCAGTTTTTATTCATAAGTTATGTATGACATATAACTATTTATATGTCATGCATAACCTGTGAATAAAAATTTGTGCATGACATAACTTTATGCCAAGTTTATTAGTAAAGGCCATAGTCTATTGCACATTTGCCATTTTAAGTTTCTAGTGATGAAGTATAGCAAAAATCGATACACAAAATATCGATCACAATTACATATCCAAATAAGTTTAACTTGTAATATAATCGATTTTCTCTGTCGAATAAAAGGTGAAACGTAAAGTGAAAGTGCCAGACAGCACCCATGCTAATATGGAATAGACTATACTTAGGTCCTGTTCCTTCGCGACCAATACCGTAGAACCGGCAACGAACAGAGGCCTAGCTTTCTTTTAGTCCATCTTAAATCTAAATAGCCAGTTCCAGCTACTCAAAAGTATTGTGGGACGCCAATGGGAGGCTAGTCGAACAAAGTGCCAATCAAAATACTGCCCTTATAAAAATATGTTGGTGTTTTACAGGCCCGGGCGGATATATTCGTGTTTCTTCTATCCACTCGTGCTGGAGGACTTGGTATCAACTTGACAGCTGCAGATACGGTAAGTTATATCAACAACCCGCGATCCCAGGGGACTAATTTTTACAGTTTCAATAATAATATAATATTTTATTTTCAAAAAGGTTTACAAAAGGTGTACAAGAATATTAACAAACTAAAAATACATCATTTTTGATTTTAATTTATAAACCTTGTAGTCTGAAGCATTGTCGCCTCACTCTAAGTTTTCACTTGTATGTAGACATGAGGAGATTCTGTTTCGGCTATCTCGGTCATCTTTATGCACTGTGTCTTGATGAGAATAACTACTGCAGATATCGTTATTTCCCAGTTATTATTAACTAGCTGCACTCCCGCGGTGTAACCCGCGGTCCCTCGGGATTTTTTCGGGATAGAAAGTAGCCTATGTCCGTCCCTGGGATACAACCTTCATCCATGCCAATTTCAGCCTAATCTGTTCAGTGGTTTGGGCGTGAAAAGGTAACAAACAGACAGACAGACAGATAGACAGACAGACAGAGTTACTTTCACATTTATAATATTAGTATGGATTTTGTCCTTTGTTCCGAATAAATAAAAAAATTTAAACCTTTAATTAAGTTTTTCTCGTGTCTGCTGTGTTATGTACCTACTTATTGTTGCAAATTAAACATTCTATTCTAAATAATAATAATAAAAAAATAGAAGTATTTTTTTACTTTGCCGGGATAAAAAGTAGCCTATGTGCTCCCAGACTATTATCTCTATTATGAATTTCATCCAAATGCATTATTTTTGAAAGAGTTGATACTAAAAACCATAGTGTCAAACAGTGTAAAGGAAAAACTTAAGAATAGTGATATTAGTATATTTAAGCACTGTCGTATTCTACCAGTGCACGTCCAATTTAAATATATGATACTTAAAGAAAACTTTTTTAATGAGTCCCTAAAGCATGCCGTTGAACACCCTGTACATACTCGTGCAATTACTCAAAACCGGTTGGTGACGTCGCGCGCTAATAATGTTTACGGCGAGGGGACAGCGAGCTACCTGGTTCCTCGCCTTTTTAACAGTCTGCCTAAGGATTTAATAGATAGTATTTCGGGAAAAAATATCAAAATTAAACTTAAAAAATTTTTTCTTCTAAACTTGGAACACTTTATGTAAAATTAAAAATAATTGTTATTTTTTTTAGCACATAAGTTATTAGTGTAGACTTATTAGTTTTAGTACAAACCTCCGTGGTTTTCTTAGAACTAATTTAATTGTATTGTTTGTAAGATTTTTTATAAGATAAATAAATTTAAAAAAAAAAAAAAAAAATTAAGAATAAGAATACATTTATTCGCAGTTTTACAAAAATTTAACAAAAAATAAAAAATAAAACAAAGAATAGGTATAAGTAAAAAATAAACTTAGTTTAAACATTAGCAGTAACTATTAACTACATAATACAATAAAACATCAACAGTAACTAAATAAAACTACGAAATGGCGTCCAACTCAGCACTTGTTATAGTAGCGGTTGACTACTACAACGCTGGTCTTCCGTCGTCAATTTATCCCATACATCCATTTTCACAAGCTTTCATATTGTTCTTGTGCGACCAATACCTTGAAGAATCAGGGCAACAAACACGGTTTGGGGTCTATCATTATTTTATATCTAAGAAGGCTCAAGGTCGCTCAGCAAGCTATAGAAAGAGCTATGCTTGGTGTCTCTCTACGAGATCGATTCAGGAATGAAGAGATCTGTAGACGTACTAAAGTTATCGACATAGCCCACAGGATTAGCAAGTTGACGGGCAGTGGTTGGGGCACATAGCTCGTAGAACTAACGGCCGTTGGGGCAGAAAAGTTCTCGAGTGGAGGCCACGCACCGGAAATCGCAGTAGACGGCCCCCAACTAGACGGAAAGACGATCTTGTAAAGGTTGCTGGGAGCCGTTGGGTGCAGGCTGCACAAGATCGATCGCTGTGGAAAGCGATGGGGGAGGCCTATCTTCAGCAGTGGACGCTAAAAAAGTCAAGCTCTAGGGGGGAGCCAGTCAAACTAAATTGAGACGAACTTTTCGTTTTGGTCGATAAAACTACCGTCAAGAACTCATACTGATTTGTTGAATACAGGTAATATTCTACGACTCCGATTGGAACCCAACCGTGGACCAACAAGCAATGGACCGCGCGCATCGCCTCGGTCAAACCAAACAAGTCACTGTCTACCGTCTCATCTGCAAAGGGACGATCGAAGAGAGGATCATGCAAAGGGCTAGAGAGAAGAGTGAGGTATGTTCGATTCTTAGGTCGACTCAGCCCACACCTCAGTCAGTCCGTCGGCCGAAATGTCCACTAAGTTTATGTGGGTCCCGACCATTTAAGAGTGCGCAGGAAACGCCGAACGAGACGGATTCGTGCCCCACTTCACCTCACCCTTCTGCCTAAATACGCAACACCGCCAACGCGGCAGAGTGCGAGAGTTCGAGTCGCGCATTGCCAATGTATTTTGGCCGGCTTATTTACGCACGGTACGGTAGGTAGGTAGTAGGACAGCAAATCAGCGAAAACATGAATATTATTTACTAGCTTCTGCGCGCGGCTTCGCCCGCGTGGTACCAAAATTTTGAATATCCTATATGCTATTGGTAGGTAAGTACCTACTCGATTGTTTTAGATTTTTTAGCTGGTAGGATAGGCCTACTAGAATGTCAGCATGAAATAAAATAAAATAATAGGTAATTATTAGGAAGAAGGACATAGCTTCCTACACTAAAGGTACAACTTTACCTATTTTACGAAAAACGATGGGCGATTCCGAGAAAAAGTGACCGTAACGTAATGGATTTCCACCCGGAAAAAAAAATATAAAATGTGAATAAGTAAGAAATTTATGTTTGAATGAAATATGGGCCATCAAAAATTCCGTTACGTCACAAAGTTTAGATATGATTTACATAAAATGCAGTGGGAATTCAAGTTAACCATTTATTTAAGTACCTTCGAAACCCATCAGCCTTCAATTAATACGTCATTCACGTAGGAAATAACATAAAACAAACATAATATGTAACAAAACAATTCCTAAACGCTACTTTATGATAATTATGTCATTTTAAATTTAAACGAAACTTTAGTTATTACTCTACTTATTTGTCTTAAATTTGAGCGTCCTAATTTGCAAATGAATAAAATTAAGTAATTAAATTTAGTGAATAATAATATGTGACAAGTGACGTTAGTGGAAAAGACGTCACGTTTAGGAATTATAGGGCAGGGCTTACATGAACAAAGAGTCAGTACCACCACTAACATAATAATGTGTCAGATAGCCTTAAAGACCAATTATAATAATTATGCTCATGATTTTGAATCAATCAAGAGAGATTTGCACATGAAAAAATGTTATAAAATATTTTACCAGCAAGATATATCAGCCACTCAAACAAATTTAATAAAAATTAACAATTGTAATTTTAATTATTAGGTATTTAGGTACCGAAATCACAAATATTAGTAGCCGAAAAATATTATTTAGCTATACATGATGAGTTTTTGTATTTTTTGTATTTATTGATGACTAGATATCCGTCGCGGTGTTACCCGCGGTCCCTTGGGAAAACTTCACTTTCCCGTGATAAAATATAATCATCAGAGATAATTGTAGGATTCTAATGATGAAAGAATTTTTCAAATCAGTCCAGTAGTTTCAGAGCCTATTTAATTCAAACAAACAAACAAATCTTTCCTCTTTATAATATTAGTATATACTATATATTGTTTGTTATCATTATAGAGCATCCAAAAATTCGAAAAAAGAAAAAAATATACTGGGTGTAAAAGACGTCTACCGAAGCCAAAAGGGTAGGTACAGCATCCCAACCCAACACTCAACGAAATCCAAAATTTTACATAGATTGCTGTAATTTGTATATTATGTTGTTCTCGTAGTAAATAAGTGGAAAATAACATAAAATGACGTAGCTAAGTAAATTTACGTTTAAATTACCTTTCACTGAAAGTCCCATTCAAATCAGTTCAGCCACTCCAGTGATTAGCCCGGGACACCAGACAGATAGACAAAAAAATTAACAATGTTTGTGTGTGTTTAAGTATCGTGTCGATAACTACACAGACTGAGAAAACAGTTATTTTGAAATCACAGGGAGTTCTTTTGGTGATTACTATCTTCATACAAACAAACTTTTACCAGCATTATTTTATTCTATTCGAAATGCATTATAAGCATCAATAAGTCGGATAATAATATAATAGTAAGCGATATTATTGCAGGCACAATGTAAACCATGCTTAATAGTTCCATTACGTCACATTTTGCTTTCCGCTTATACATCACGTCGCGTTGCGGACGTAACGTAATGATGCCGGTCAATAAACAAACTCAAATAACGTAGTTGTTTATTACATTTTTACTGAATATTGCATTAAATCAAAATCTAGATAGATCAAGTAATTAGTCTTTAAAAGTTGTATGTCTAACGAATACTACTTATTATTATTATTATATAAAAACAGAACATCGTGACGCACGATCTTTCTAATCCATGTCACAGGCGCTACTGCGCCTAAAAATCTAATAAGATGTTTATCTATGGGGCGATTCCATTATCGCGGGTGCAACATATTGACGCATTTAAAGTTACATAGTAATAAAATAAAAAACATTTCAAAGTAAACTATGCTAGGAAGAGCTACATTTTAACAAGTTTAATTTTATTTCAGTATAAAAAATATTATTGATCGATTTAGTTAGTCAGTATGGAGGTTCAAAGTCGTATTGCGGGTGCAACCAAGTTTACCCCACCTTTGCCGATCATCAAACAAAAACACATGAATCTGTTAATTGTGAAACATTTAATACGTTTTCCATTCATATTTTGTAAGATGTTGAACTATTCAACTCAACTTATAACAAAATATAGAGCAAACTAAAATAAATAAATTATTATTGACTTTTAAAGCAATCGCGGGTGCAACGTCGAAATATCGCGGGTGCAACCTGTCTTATTACGGTGACTACAAACATCAATAAAACGTATAAATGAACGAAATACGGTATTAAACCATGTTTTTTACTAATTAGAATTCTTCTTTGTCACTTTTGCTTATTAAATCTTTACAAATTCGTTAAAATTCATCGGAAATTCTATCGATTTATTTTCCTCATCAATATTTTTCTCTTGCGCTTCCGACTTCGCGATTATACTCTCAAATAGCAAGTTTTCTATGCCATTACTAATTTCTGACGTTAACATTGATTCTGACGATGAATCTCCAACAAATTCTGTTCAATTTTTAAAATTACCAGCAGAATCATGCCATGAAACTGCTACTATCTGTAGGTACTGATGTGTTACCAAAATATATTTGTGCTGGTTTGTACGTGCTCGTGCATCTAGAACTGGCACATGTTGACCGCGAGTTCGGTTTGCCATCAGCCGTCATCAGAAATTTTACTAGTTACTGCTCCATCTTCATCCATATCGTTCTGACATACCTATACACCTACCTACATAGCGGTATGGCGTAATTTTCTTGCCAGACTTACAGAGCAGTTGCACGATCACGTACAAACCATCGCAAATATCTATTGGTAAGACATCAGTACAGATAGTACCAGTTTCATGGCCTGATTCTGCTGGTAATTTTAAGGGTTAAAGAGAAGTTGAAAGAGATTTTGCCGGCTGAACCACTGTAAACATCAAAAACATGCAATTTCGTTTTATGCGGAACTCTGGTGAATATAATTCAGCTTCAATACTGATGGCGCAGATTCATCCGAACCAATTTAGGATTTTCTATTAACGTAGCAGTCTCTTTTCTTTGTTCTTCAGGCATTTTAGGCGATATTTGTATAAAAAAACGGAATTTGAAGCAAAAAACATTAAATATAAATAAATAATCATGCTCAGCATAATGTAATGACTATTCAAAGCTTAAATTACATGAATTGCAAGATAAATCAGACAATAAAAATATTAGACAAAGAGTTGCACCCGCGATCGATCGCGGGTGCAACCGATTTCAGTTGAAGTTTATATCAATTTGGCTAACATTATTTTCTTAAAAACAACTGAAATATGTTTGCTTTCGATTTCTTCTTACTTTTACAAAGTTTGAAAACTTTAGCTTTGTATGTCTGTGAAATACACAAACTTTTATATGTTTTTGTATCGCGGGTGCAACAAGCTAACAGTGACATTTTGTAATCAATAATGCTTAAAAAATGACAACGATTTCATACATGTTTGAGCACTTATGAATAATACAGTATCTTCACCATACATTTAGCCGGTAAAATATAAAATTATACTATCGGTTACAGCTGTTTTATGCCAATGTTGTCCGGTATGATTTTGCGCCTTACACCAGTTTTTCGAACGGTTAGTTTTCCAAGCGCGCCAAAACTTGGAATATGAAGTAAAATCCACAAAAAAAATATTTTTTTAGAAGCTTTTGACTTTCTTCTTTACACTGATATAAAAATAAGCTACAAATAATGTGATTTAAAAATTGATGTCAAAAATCGTCTATAGCGGAATCGCCCTATGGTCTAAAATATTGCCATAATCCTAAAACAACTATTAAAAATCGATATTATTCTCTAAATATCGATTTATGATCGTAGCGTAAGCGGAATTTTCCACCGGTACCGATTTTAGTCTCAAGACAAAATAGTATTTTTTTAGTATTTTGAACTCATAAACGTTGTATTCAGGGTAAAAATTGCATTTCGTGCATAAGATTTTTCTAAAAAGCATAAAATTGACATGCCATATAAAATTTTGCCTTCGGAAATTTCAAAAGTTGGGTGTGACACTCGAAAAAACCGCCTCCCGAGATCTTATTTTGCCAATATTTTTTTGTTATTTAATTATTATCAGTTTTTGAATTATATTGTACGATGTTGTTAAAAAAACCCTTGTTTAATTATCAATAGCCTGCAGAATATGAGTCGAAAGTTGTGTGACAGGCCATTTTTTCTCGGAATCGCCCCGATACCTAGGTAGGTAAATAGAAAAAAAATTGTTTATATTCAAAGTGTGACGCAGACAAGCACAGGTCCGTCCCGCTCGCAATGCCGTAGCCAACTGACTACAGAGCGTCGAGCGGAATGGCAAGATATGCTTTTCTCGTGAGTGAGTAGTACAGAGCGATAGCCGCGCACCGTATTTTATAACGACGTAAGCGCCAAAATAGTTTTTATTTAATTAAAAGTTAATTAAACAACCTATCGAAAAATGAAAACACAAAATTAAAGAATTACTTCAAGGTTTTTTGACAAATCGAAAACCCCAAAGAAAAATTGTCTTGTTCCTGAGATAAATAGCAAATTCTGTGCAAAACATGTATTTTTCAAAAAAATATATTATCGAGAAAATTTTAACCAATCGTGTTTCTAAAAAGAAGCAATCCGAGATAAAAGTTCGAAGTATCATTTCCCTAAATATGAAGGTGGTAGCTTTTACAGATTCTGAGATAAATAACGATTTAGAAGTACAAAATCGTTTCTAGCACACTCTTAAGTCGTCAAGCCATGACGGAGGCCTTAAGGCGCCCTAAAGGCTCAAGCCACATTGAATTGGGAAAGCGACGAGTCAATAAGTTTTATAGCAAGCCACTAAAAACCTTATGAACAATGGTACAAGATGTAGAAACGCAAGCGGATCTTAGCCCACTGCGCTACAGAGGTCGTCAAATGTCAACCGTGCTTCGATACAATCGTGATCATGTGTTTAATGTCCACAGATTCAAAGAATGGTGATCAGTGGCGGTCACTTTAAGCCGGACACATTGAAACCTAAGGAAGTCGTCTCCTTACTATTGGATGATGAAGAGATTGAGCAAAAGTGTGAGTATATGTATAAATTATCTCAAAAATGCCCAACGCGCCTTCAAGAAGTTATCACTAAGGTGTTATCGTGTGAAGTTATCACTAACAAAACATGTAAGGTGGTTGATAGGAGAATAGCCCCCTCTGACCTCTGTAGCGTTGTGGGCTAACGCCCGCCTGCGACGCAAGAGGTTGCGGGTTCGATCCCCGTGGCGGGACAAATGTTTGTCTCGGGTCTGGGTGTTTCTATGTATAATATGTATGTATTTATTAAAAAAAAAAGTATATAAGTAGTATATCAGTCATCTTAGTACCCATAACACAAGCTCTGCTTACTTTGGGGCTAGATGATGCTGTGTGAAAAGTTCAGCATTATTTATTTATTATAGCCTACATAGGAGTGCTAGAGAAAAGAGAGAATTAGGGTTAGGTAAAAGTTAACGTAAGTTTTCTATGGTTCTATGGAGGCCTAAAGGCGGCCTAAAAACTCTGTGACCAGAGTTGGCCACTAGCTAATCTACAATAATATTCGGAAAGATTTGTTTGTTTGTTTAAATTGAATAGGCTCCGAAACTACTGGACCGATTTGCAAAATTGTTTCACCATTAGAATCCTACATTATCCCTGTTGAACATAAGCTATGTTTTATCCCGGGAAAGTGATGTTTTCCCGAGGGACCGCGGGTAACACCGCGACGGATCTAGTACGATATAATTATCATAGGTTTGAGTCCCTTATTTTTTTAATAAAATTTTCAGATCGCCAAAAATCTGAGGAAAAAAAACGTGAAGAGAGAGAACGCAAGAAAAATATCAATTTACTCCCTTCAGTGTCGGTGAGTTTTACCTTCGTCATCATCATCATCATCAGCCTATAGCAGTCCACTGCTGGACATAGGCCTCCCCTAATGAGCGCCATTGCACCCTGTCCTCGGCTCATCAAACCTTCGTCACATCACCAACAATTATCAAAATAATGAAGTTCAAGAATGTTTCATACAAGTTGATCTTAATTGTGTATGTACTGTGTAAGTCTACACAGTTGATCTTAATTGTGTATGTACTGTGTAGACTTGTTTATGTGTGCGAAAGCGATACCGAGTGCTCATTCGTCCATTGAGCGTTCCCTTACGCACACAAAAGCAACGTGCAAGTGTATATAAACTCACACAAAGACCGACTCGCTATCGTTAGCTCTCTGAAGTTACGTGGCTTTTGGTAGAGTAGGCGAGATAGCACGATGCAACAAACTAAGCGTGTGAGCGAGGCGGCTATACATCGCTGTCTTCGTCTTGTAGGCTTTATCAAAAATGGGTTCTGTGCTTCAGAGAGCTTTACAGTAGTACACACACACACACCAACTTTAAAAACAAAATATATAAATAAACAACATTAAAACTGAAAACAACTTGTAAACGTTTCTGACTGACAGCACTTGTAATAACGGTTTTTTTTAAGTTTTTTTAAATTGACTTTTTATTTACAGCAACCGTCATGTTCCATTGTAAGCCGCAGCTCTCGCTATCAGGTACAATTACGATTAATGTAACTTGCATTTTTAAATCATGTTTTTTTTCAAAGTCAAAGTCAAAAATCATTTATTCAGTATTTAAGTGAAGTGTCATCTGCAAACAGGACAATCTCGTGGTTGTCTTTTACATGTTTTGGTAGGTCATTAATGTAAATTAAAAAAAGGAATGGACCTAATATTGATCCTTGTGGTACACCCATTGTCACCACTGACCCCGGAGAACGCTTCTTCTTTTACCTTTTGTAATTCGTTTTTAAGATACTTTTAGGCTCAATGCAATGCACATTGGATTGGCAGCGAACGCGACCTAACAAGACCTAAACCTTAAGAACACTACCAAAAACTGAGGGGTTGCAATCAGACTAAGATTCTAAACATATTTAGCGAAGAAAATTTAAATTATTAGAAAAATTATCAAAACGCAAAAAAAAATTTACTTAGCTTCATGCTATGTTATTTTCGGTTATTTACTGCTAGTGCAACGTAATAAGCCCATACCTACCTAATAATTTCATTTATAAAAGAAAAAAAAACAGTTAAACCTCAAAATCCAGCAATCTACGTAAAACAACGTGCCCAAAACATACGGAAACAGTACTCTTCAAACGCTGTTTTCTCCGGATATAATGATTTTTCCGGAAAATCCTTTTGGATTTGATTGTGTGTTAAGACGCCCCTTTCGGCTTCGGTAGACGTCTTTTTACACCCAGAAGAATGAAAGATTGTATTGTACATATTTATTTATCCGTAGACATATTTACATGTTCTTAGACAAGACTTACATGTTCTTAGGTGTGGCGAAGCCTCAATTTTCCAATAAATTGATTTATTATTCTATATCTTCTGACAATGTTCGTAAGGTTTATAATGTCTTGTTACGTTTCGTCGCGGCGCGTTGCTGCCAATACAATGTGCATTGAGACTTACGTTCTTAGCTTTTTATTCAAATACTAGCTGACCCGCGCGACTTCGTCTGCGCATTTTTTTCCCGCTTTTCTGTTGAAATTTTTCCTGAATTTTCTTTGCTATAAACCTCACGGAGCCCGAGACATTTCCAACGAATGCAAAACCGTGGAAATCGGTTCGTGCGTTCTGGAGTTATAGCGTCAGGAAGGAAAACCCGACTTATTTTTATATAGTAGATTTTATTCTTGGCGATAGCATTTAGCAACGCCATCTATAGATCCTGTGTGTGTGTTTATTTTGTTTTTTCTTTTACATCGCATTATCGCGATAAGACCGCCGATCGTATATCATAGTTAAGTTATTTGTTTAGTTTTTATGTTTTTGATTTACTTTGCATGTATGAATGAATGAATGAAAATTCTTACTGCACACCATTAATACAATTAAAACAAAGAAAAACCAGATAAAAATGTACAATGGGCGGCATTATCGCTAAGAAGCGATCTCTTCCTTTCTATCTATCTATCAAGCTATCTACCCGGCTATCAATGGAAGGGTTATGTTTACTTATACATCATCATTACCGGGCTTTGTATTTCCCGAAAAGTACGATATAGGGGTCTTCAAATTAAGAGTAAATAGGTTCCTTCTAGGTAAGCATGCTCCATCTTAGACCTCACTACTGCTTAACATCAGGCAGAGTGAGATCAAATGCTGACCTATTTAATAAAAAAAAAAACTTTTACAGCCCTCAACATCGGTGATCCCGACTCCGAAGCCATGGGGTCCAAACAGTCCGCTCTTAGAAGATGATGACTCGAACAGCTCTACACTAATCATCGACATACCACCACCGCCTTCGCCTATACGTGAGTACCCTATTTATTTATATAAATAAACTAGTAAACCCAGCGACTTCCGTTTCGCCACCAGATGCCACCAGATTTTTCCTGAATTTTCTTTGCTATAAACCTCACGGAGCCCGAGACCTTTCCAACGAATGCAAAACCGTGCAAATCGGTTCGTGCGTTCTGGAGTTATAGCGTCAGGAAGGAAAACCCGACTTATTTTTATATAGTAGAGATTAGGTAATCCCGACGAAACGAAAAGATAAATATACAACAATCAGAATATAAACCTAAATATAAATATTTAGGGCTAATTAAAGTCAAACCGGAAGGAATGGCGTAAACAGAGGGAGGCCTATACCCAGCAGTGGGATATTCTTGGCTGCGGATGATGGTGATGAATTAAAGTCAAAGTCGAAAAGCATTTATTCAGTAGGACCGCTGGGATCACTTAGAATATTTTTTTTGTAATTTTTTATAGTGCTAATCTACACTTGGTATCTCATTAAGAAATGAAAAGTCTTATCAGAATTCTTATCATCTTCTGATCGATGCGGGTTCGAATCCCGTCGGAATCCAAAATTTTGATAAGACTTTTCATCACTTAGTCTTACAGCATGGACGATTTCTTTGTCTATGGTCTACAGTAATGTGGCTTGTGATTTTTGAATTGAAAACTTCTTTAGGCGCGTTAAGCATTTTCGAGATGGGAAAAAACGAACCAACTCGCGACCTTTTAACGACATCATCAGTAGTTCTCTTCGGCAAAGATCTACAAACTTGTTCTTAATTTCGTTGGACATTATATCAGTATGGATGGTGGTGAGCGTATGTAGCGCTACTTCTGAATGAGGCAATATTAACTGCGAGTTCAAGTCCCAGTAGTAGTAACTTTTTGCACGTTGTTTTACATTTTGTTTGTTTCTGTTTTGTACTTTTAAGTGTTTAGAACTATTACCTTACCGTTCAAGTTTTCGGGGAGCCACTGTTTTTACCTGGCTTCGCACTTATTCGCCATTTTAGTTTTAATATTTCTAAAATGTTCTAGCTGTGATTCGCGGGACGCGTGGGTGCCGCCGCGGGCGAGCTCGCGGCTCGCGAGGTGGCCCGCGTCGCTCTGACGTACACGTTTACAATGCTACTGCAGTAGCCGCAGGTAACTCTAACCCAAATACGTTGTATAACACGACGACCTCTGTGGCGCAGTGGGTGAAAGCCCGCTTGCGATGCAAAAGGTTGCGGGTGCCCGCCACGGGATTAATGTTTGTATGATCTGCAAATATTTATCTAATCCTAATAATATAATAAATCTGAAAGTTTGTGAGTATGTTTGGATGTTTGGATATTTGGATGTTTGTATGTTTGTGTAACAATCACGCCTAAACCAGTGAACCGATTTGGATGAAACTTTGAATAGGCGTAGAGAATGACCTGGAATAGCACATAGACTATTCAAAATGTTGGTACCATGCGGGCGAAGCCGCGCGCTTTAGCTAGTTAGTTTTATAGCAAGAATATAAACCTTATGAACAATGGCAGAAGGTATAGAAACGCTTGTAGAATGAACCGAATGAAAGTGCTCGAGCCAGCGCGAAGAAATGGCTTCGCCAGACCTCGTTCATTCTACAAGTGTTTCTGTATCTTGTACCATTGTTCATAAGGTTTATAATGGCTTGCTATAAAACTATGTGCATTGAGCCCTAATCAGCCATTCAACTAAACGCCCTAGCCATTTTCTTAAACGTTGCCGTTGAAGAGGCAGAGAGAGAAAAAGACACTTTAATTAATATGTTCTTCAGGTGCAGCGCTATTAGAATCGGACGCACCACTCGAAAACATAGACACTATACCAGCTGCAACGGGGCGTGGACGCCGCGGGCCGGGCCGTCCCCGCACCCGCGCCCCCCGCGCCCCCCGCTCTGCTTCACGGCGTCGCCCACGAAAACCTCGTGAACCTTTACTGGTACCACTTGCTCCACCACCTGAGAATTTGTAAGGAGGTAACAAAAGGAGGCTTCATAATATTAAATGACAGCTAATAGGTCCCGGATAACGCGTACTCCTTTAAACAATAGGCATGATGACAATTTTTCAAAATGTGTTCTATGTTGTTCAGAATGATTTGTTATGTTATGACGTCACAGCTCACCACGGCAAAAGCAAAAACTCGTGCCTTGATGACTAAAGCTCAAAGGAAACAAAAGGCACAGTTTTGGTCTATTATATTGAGTGATGACGTCACGCGCTCTGATTGGTGTACAGCTATCATGGCGGATTGTTGTATACTGTAGATTATTTAGAAATATTTTGGCGAAACTTGATTACTGTCATCATGCCTATTGTGTTAATGTCAGCCGACTTGCACTGACTTTTGGTTTTCGATGTGCTTACTAATCGCCAATAAATCTACGGATTCGTGAAGTTAGCTGGTGAGCGGCTTAGGCTGTGTCCCCAGTAGGCAAACTGTTAGCGGCCGACTGAATTTGCGGCGTATCGATTTAGTACGCCCCATCCATATATTTGAAATGGAGTGTCCACAGTTTGCTAGTTTTGCGCTCACTGTACGCAGTTTGCAGCGTTACGCGCGCCGACTATCTCAGTACTCGGCCGCTAACAGTTTGCCTACTGGAGACACAGCCTTACTTCACCAATGCTTTGATTCGTTGAGCGTACTGTATTGTCACATAGAGGCCTCACAATTCACTGTTTTAGCATTTACCATTATTATGTAGAATTATTCATACTTATAATAATCTACTCGTAATATCAATTCATGAAATCGTATTAGAGTAAGAGTATTCATAGTTCAATGTGTAGTTTTTCGTGTCACTGTTAGTTAGTTTTCACTTCAAGAGGGCATAATTGGTTTTATAAGACGGTCTTCTTATAAAAAATCTATTTAACGCAATGATACTGTGTTGTTTAACTAAATACTTCAATAACCCATTTGAGTTTCTAAAACTGGATGTGTTTATCCAATAATATCTATGTAACTATTGTCTCGTTGTACGATTAGGAATGGTTCTGCGTACAGGGTGCCTAGTATTCGTTTTTAACGCGTTCGGTATCGACGCCGCCGTAAACGCAGATTTGTATGGGAAAATAGCAGCGCCATCTTTTGGTACTTGCTCATTACTAATGAAGGTACAAATCCGCGTTTACGGCTTCGGTACGTAACGGTGAAGTCGAACGTGGTGACACTCATACTAAGGACTCTGTATTCTAGCTATCGGCGCGATAACGTTTACTGAATTTCGTTTATTTAATCAAAAAGTGCGTCTCGAGGTTCACAAGTCCTGAGGTATGCTCAACTTTTTTATAAGAATGACCATCTGGATTTATTTCTGTTCTTAAGTAATTATCTCCTTTAAAAAGATCATGAAAGTTAATATTTTGTGCAATGCAATTTCTGCAAAATTGCCAGGAAATAAGAGCATGCTAACCAAGCTGCTCTAATTTTGACTCTGTTTTCTTGATAGGATCTTTTTATAATGCCTCTGATTGCATTTCCTAATGTATCTATGAAGTCGTGTCTCCTGCGACCAAAAATAACAAAATATACTAACAAAACACATTTCCGTCCGCCTTGGAAACTATTTTACATACAAAAAAGTTAGGCCACGCCCATATTTTGTTCGATGTTAGGTGTTAGAAAACACAAAAACAGTGTCGCTGGAGAACCGACTTAACAATGATATAGTTTATTTATTATTTGAATATCATTGGTCTTTAGTAATTTCGAATATGAGACACGTCTGGTTTTATTTATAGAATGAAGATTAATTTTTGATACAACACTTAAAAAGTGTATATTATGTTTTGCTAACAAAGTTTATTTTTTGCTTTTTACTACTTTAAGAGCCTTTGCTCTACATTTTTCGATGGAATTTATAATGTAAATGGTTTTTGGGACGAGCTCATAATGGTAAGGGAATTTTAGAATGGGAATTTAAATAGGATGGTGTTGGAACGAGTATTGTGATTATATACCTGGGGTAAATCTGTTAAATACAATGTTTTATGTAAGTAGGTAAAAACTTGTATTTTTATTTAAAAAAAACCCCAGGATATAGGTTTCTGGAAGAAATCTTGTTGAGCGAAGCTCTACCTTAAATTCAAAAAATTAAGAATTAACGCTTTAATTTTGAAGTATTTATAAAAAGTGAGTTATTTATTATTTAATACATAAAACTTTTATTTATTTAGTTTTAGTTATTTAAGTTATTCTTGTAAACAAGCCCATTCTTATTAAACTAAAACACAATTTTTGAATATATTAATGATAATAAAAATACATATTTATATAATATTCATTATTAAACAAATAATCCTGAGTAGAATTTATGATTAATTAATTAAATATAATAAGTGAATGTAATCTTTCTTGTGATCTCTTTATAAACATAGTTGGTAAATAGTTGATTGTTGAATACGACAGAGCGCATTTTAGATAAATACATTGCAAATCTCGTCCTTTGATTGTCGGTCCCGTTTCTCTCTCTTTTCCATGCTTAGACTATCCATTTTGTCAGCTTATGTAAGCGTTGATAAAAATAATATAGTTACTTAACTAAAATACGCTTTGTCTAAACCATAACATGTACTTTTAATATTAATTTTCGAATAAGTGTTTATATAGCAGCTTGCAACATATCTGGGGTGAAGAGTGATTGAAAATAATCATATGTTCTCTACTTGTAAGAAACTTTTCGGATTCAACAGCAGGGTCCTCATTTTAAGATGTTGATTGGCGCGCGAGGTTTATATCCACCAATGAAACGGCTGCGTTGAGCGATTGGAAAATAAAGTGATACTATTGGTGGATTATTCCTCGCGCCCAATAGCCATATCGCCTAGGTTCCATGCAGATCTCATATCATCAATTTCAATTAAGTTTTGTACAATCTAGCTTTACTTATGTACCTTTTCTTTCAGTTTGGATAAAAAGTATTCTTTTTTATCTTCACTATTCATTGTAAAGTAATATTGCTAGTCTCTTAAAGAGCCTGTCAAATTTAAGTATGGCAACCTCAAAATTGCTATGAGAAAATTGGAATATCTTTTGATACTTGATCCTAAATTAATTATTTATAATTAACTCTATTATTATTTATATAATTAGTTCTATAATTTAAATTATTGAAATATAAATTCGGAGTCTCTGCTGTAATTTATTCTAGTCCAAAGAATGTTCCAAATAGTTGTTTAGCTTATTCAATTATTAATTTAAGTAAGTATTAATAATATTTTTACTTAAACTGTTATCTTTCTGATTCTACAGATCGTTCATCGTTCAATCAATGTTTAGAAAAAATCCAGATAATCTTTTTTTTTCACTTTTTAAACTCACACGATTTAAACTCATTTGTGACCACGATCGGTGCAACCCGGTCGAAACGTCGAGGTAAGATAATAGTTCGAATATTATCGAAAACCTATACGCGATCTCGTCCCGTTATTAAAACAAAAATGAATCTTTTTTTTTGTGTTGTTACAAGCATAACGGCATTATGTTATATTCAAGTTATTTGAAAAATCTGTAGCAATTAGTTAAGAAATGCACGCAAAGATGTGTTGGTAAAAAAGCGTTCTCGAATTTTCCTTCTATAATTTCGCTGAAGTCCATTAACATTGATCTATTAGTTACTAAGTCTAATATTATTTATCGTAGACTTTATTTTTGAAATATTGTCTTGTGTAATGATCTCATTTTTTATAGAAAATATATTGTTATCATTTATTGCAAAGATTTGGTAGCGAATTGTTATTTAAAATTGTCTAAATATTTATCTATATCAGTTCAGGCTTATAGAGCCTAACCTATATGAAACAGAATATCTATCAATGGTTGTTGGCCACTAACTCATACTTACTTACTTAGTAGTTAAAGTACCCTTGACTTTTTGTTCATATTTCTTAGATGAATATATTTTCATAACTTTTTGTAAATCGCTGTCTAATGAAATAACAAAGATGTGTTGAGTCGGGGTCTGCCCCCAATTTGTGTAAGTAGCACGCACAAGTGTTTAAATTAATTCCATACAGTACTATATTAACGTGGAACCTTTTTGTCGATAAATATTTAATTAGTCTTAATGTGTGCCAAAAAAAATTAAAAATGTAGTGAAATTTTATTGTTTTATTTCAATAAGTAGTTAGCATACCTATTCAAACACAGGATTAGGGTTTTGGAAACCTTCAGTTAATCTGGCCATATGTGCATCTTCCAGATTGGCCCTCTGCAGCCAAGGATAGGAAAAAAAGGAAGGGATGCCTTTGCCCTGCAGTGGGACAACACTGGCTAAAATAATAATATAGGTATGTAGGTACCTTTAATAAGACTATCAAATTCTGTAAGTAGCATTATTGAGCGAAAATAAAAGTTAGTCAGAATTTATCTAATTTAGTACAAACTTTTTTACCTCACAGTAGCTGTTATTTATTCTTTGGACGAAAGTAGGAATATTTTTAAAGGGTAAAAAAAGGCCAAAGAGAATTTAGAATTCGCTTCAATGAGGTTAGACTACAGTTAATTTTTTTTCTAAAACAACATTTAAAATTCGATCTGAATATATTTACAATGTCAGAAAACAAATTGTCAAAAATATCAAAGCTAAAGTAGTTGCAAGATAAATAAATTTTGGGATTTAAGTATCCTAGCATTATGAATAGCTTGAGGTCTCTTATTGCCGGCACAGTACGCGGCAGGCCGGTTCTGACCAGAATTCAGACACCAAATAAAATGCAGAAATTCAGGCATCATGATGACGGACCACCACAGCCGTTTGACAACATGCCCTTTTCAATACCTAATCGGTACATCTCATCAAGATTCTAGTTAGAGTAACTACTAGTACCTACCTATTCTTGATTGCTACTACTATCCCACGCTAGGTAGGATTGGCCCATGTTATCTTCCACTTTCTAGAGAAAATAGTATTTAGTAACATCTTAAGTAGTGAGGGAAGCCGGGCCACTGGAACTATGTAATTGCAAGCATAGGCGGATCCAGGGGGGGGGCACGGGGGCACGTGCCCCCCCAGACAATATTTTTGTGTACCTACTAACTACGAAAAATTTATAAATTGTGAAATTTTTGAAAAAAATCCTGGATCCGCCCATGATTGCAAGCCAAGTGATTATGTACTTATTTTAATTTTTGAACCTTAATAAGCTTATTATTTGGGCTGAGATCACTTTAAAATATACCTCTAATCTTATATAAATTTATTTCTGTTATTTTCAGGTATGTTGCAACACTGGTTTTCAGTGTTTTCTTTGGCACAGGAATGTGGGCACCATACTTGATCCTGTGGTACTCCATGGCTAAACGCACCCTGTGATTATGTTAAAACCTTTGATCGAAGGTTGAAACCCTATTTATGTAGAATAAATTTGTTACAACCTATCTTGTTTAATTAGTGACTGTACAGTTATCTAGGGATCAAAAGGAAATGTTCAAGCATTGCTTTCAAACCATAAATCTAAATCTGCATACACTTTGTGAATAGTGCCTGGCATTTTGATTATGTTTTTTAGGTTTTCAGACAGCTTTGCCAGACACAAGCAAAATTATATAGGAAGCGTATTTACCTTGAACAAAAAGAAGTTTAAGTAGGTATAACATTGAGCCTGGTGCTCAAAATGGGCAAACTGTTGATACCTATTTATAAATATCTTTACATCTTTGTAAAACACAGTTGAACAATATTTTTTTCTTCTTTCTTATAAAAGATTAAAACTGCTTCCAGAAAACTGATTATTAAATATATTATCTTAGAAATTACAAGTAAAACCAACCATTTCGAAAGAAACTATTTATTTAAAACAAAAAGAATAATTTACTACAGTGATTACATAGCAATTCTTTCAAGGCCATGATGGTGGTTGACCTTCCTTCACCCTGCCTCCGTACAGACAAGACTTGTCTCTGAAGTTTACCATCCTGAGGGTTTCCTGGTCATCTAAAAACTTGCCGATGAAGAAACCGGTCATTGGCAGAGCAAACCAGGCAAAGCGAGGTGTGATACCAAAGAGGGCCATTATTGCTTCTTCTGCTGCTTCCACTTCCTGGTGTGGTTCCAGTCAAGGAATATAAGGCTTATTGCGATGGTCGGGAACGCAATGCTCACCAGGTTACGTCGGAGAAAGGATCCCAACGCCATAAAACTGAAAAAAAACAAAACAAACTGAAATATTTCAGTTATATTGGTGTTGTCTAATACTGGCCAATGAATGATTTATGTCTATGCCGAGGAGATGACAACAGTTGTAATAATAGCCGCAAAGTTGGGAGTTGAGAAAATGGCACTGCAGCTAGGTACTTCCGAATCAAGGAACTGGTGTTTGTGTTACATAACCCACAACAAGTAACCCAAATCGAACTTTCTATTTTTAAAGAAGACTGCGTAAGGGCGAATTTAAATGCGCTACAGGTAAAATTATGAAGAAAACATGAGGAGAAGTCAACAATATTCCACAAAACTACGTTAAATATGGATAAATTACAGTTATGAATTATTACGCAAAATACCAATGATACATCAATGGCCTCACCAATTGATGCAGGAAAAAGGAAAAAAATATTGTGTAAGAACAATAATAAATCCACGAATTCGTAATAAAATCAACAATTTTTCTAATAAATAATTTGTAGTAAACTAACCTAATTCTCGTGACGTTATTTTTAATTTGCTTGCTTGCTTTGCTTGCTTGCTTGCTTCTTCTTCTTCTTTTATTAAATGATGCACAATGGCAACTAGCTGTATTACCAATAGAATTCTGCCAATGTCAAGTTTTCAGCTGTCAGCGGATCACGCGCTCAAGTAGCCTCTAACCCTCTCTCTGGCAACCTCGGACCAACTTGGTCCTAGCTGGCAACCCTCGGTTCGGAATTTAGCACAGAGTAACTATAACTATACAACCGAGTCCATTGCCTTTTTCTTGAGTTTTACATGTAATTGCGATTTGAAGATATGTTTGAGAGACCAGTAGGAATTCCATGCTTTTTTAATTCGACGTTCAACTTCCTCTATGTAATGTTGTGTAAATGAAATGTTCTGTCCCAGGTATACATATTGATCGACGTAGCCAATACTTTTGTTATTGATAAGTATCGGCTCTCTGTTTCCGTTTGTCATGATACATGTTTTTTCGGGGTTCATCTCCAGCCCACACTCCTTGCTTTTCGAATCTAGAGATTCTAGCATGTATTTGAGGTCTCTAAGATTATCTGATATTATAACGATGTCGTCAGCAAACCGTAAATGACTCAAAAAGTCTCCATTGATGTTTATACCAAGACCAGTCCACTGTAGTTTTCGGAAAATAGATTCTAAGATTGAGTTAAAAAGGTTTGGTGAGATCGGGTCTCCTTGTCTTACGCCTCTTCTTATATTAAATGCGTCCCCTTTCTTCTCTAGTTTGACCATGGCCATACTTCTACGGTAGATCTCTTGAAGTACTCTTATATATTTGTGTTGTATCCCTTGCTCTACCAAGGCTCTCCATAGTCCGTCGTGTAGAATAGTATCGAAGGCTTTTGAATAATCTACGAATGCTATATACAAGGTTTTTCCATACTCATTAAATTTTTCTATAACTTGTCTCAAAGAGAAAATGTGGTCTAGGGTTGAGTACTTGCTTCTAAATCCCGCTTGTTCTCTTGGTTGTTGTGACTCTAGATCTTTTTTAATTCTGTTCAGAATGACATTGGTGAAAAGCTTGTATGTAGATTGCAGCAGGCTAATAGGTCGATAGTTATTTATGTTCAGTGGGTCTCCTTTTTTGTAGAGCAATGTAATTATTGATGTTTCCCATTGTTCTGGTATTTGTTCTCGAACAATTATTTCATTAAACAAGCTGGAAAGAATAGGTGTCAACGGTTCCACTAATGCTTTTAGGATGTCGTTTGTTACATGATCGTCCCCTGGGCTTTTCATAGTTTTGAGTTTCATAATAGCGTGTCTTATTTCTATTTCTAGTAGGGGGGGTATTTCTTCCATTGTAATGCTGTATAAGCTTGGTAGGTCACAATTGTAGCTTTCGGGTTGATCTATCGCAGTGTAGAGTTTTTTATAGAAGTTTGTAGCTATTTTAAGGACATTGTTTCTGTTAGTTATTGTTGTTCCGTTACTATTTTTCAGTGTTTGTATCCACGGTTTTGTATTACTTATACGTTTGTTTCCTCTCTTGACAGAACTTCTTTTTTCTAGCTCTTCTTCAAGAATTTTCATGTTGTAGGTTTCCCTGTTTCTTTTTATATTTCTTCGTATTTTTCCATATAACTGTGTCAGTTTTTTCTTTTCAGCTTTTGTTTTCGTTGGTTTTTCTTTAAGTTGTGTTCTTTCCTTTATCATGTCTCTAGTTTTTTCAGTGATAATGTGTTCTATTCTATTTTTCTGTCTCAATCCAGGTAGTTTATTGATAGTAGTTTTTATTTTAGTCAGTAGGTCGTCATAAGTTCCTTGAATTGTTTGTATGTTTTCTTTCTCTTTAAGCTCTGTGAAATTTTTATTCAGTAGTTCTCGCTCTATTGGTGTTAATGCTAGTTGTCTTCTTTGGAATAGCTTTCTGTCGTTTCGTTTTATATCTATCGACATCGTAGCGCGAATCATCCGATGGTCGGTTGGGTGAGTTGTATTAATAATTTCAATATTATCAATTGTGTGTTCTTGTGATTTACGTGTTAATACAAAGTCTATTTCATTTAAAGTAATGCCACCAGGCGATCGCCATGTCCATTTGTTTTTATCTTTTTTCTTGAAGTGGGTGTTCATGATGTAGAGCTGATTTTCAAGGCAAAATTCTATCAGAGTTTTTCCTCGATTGTTTCTTGTACCATATCCCCATGGACCCAGAGCTGCAAAGTCATCTGGAGTGGGTTGACCAATTTTGGCATTAAAGTCTCCCATTATTATTGTATTTGGTAGAGTATTCTCCAGTGCGCTTCTTAGGTTTTTATAAAACCTAAGAAGCGCACTGGAATTTTAAGTTATAATGTTAAATTTTATTTTGGGAAATAAAAGGCTTTATTATTATTATTATTATTATTATTATTAACTATAACTATAGAGGAAATCTATTTGCTTGTCAAGTGTGGCACTCCTTGCATGTGTGAGCCTTATTGCACGGCTAAATTTGAAAGATATATAGATGTCTCGTTTTAGCGCGTTGACTCTGTATTGCTATCTCTATCGCGCAGTGTCATCCCTACTTGATAGGATACTCTATGTTTTGGATAGATTTCGCGTTTTCGGTCCCAAACAAAGTCGTGCCAGAGTGCGTTATTTACAAATTCATGTATTATTAACTATTTTCAATTAATACAGGCAAATAAGCTACACTAGATTAAGCCAGAGCATGTTTGTCATGGTTTGTGCAGTGATTTCAAACAAAGGAACAGCAAAAACGGATAATATTCGTGAAATCATTTGCGTTCATTGGTGAGTTCAGTGTTTTGCTACTTTTTTCATTAAAATGTGAACTAAATACATCGTCATCATAATATTTTCAATCGCTGATCATGCTGCTACTCCTACAGTATGATAATTTTGCGTTTTAGATAGTTTTTATTTGATTTTGTATTGAATAGGTTATTTTCAACTAGTGTTGTACCTAAGGTATCGATATGTTTTGTACAATAGGTTTTTGTACAACAAAATTTGTGTTAAAAAGTTCGTTGTTCGTGAGGCGGGCATCTTTTATTACGATGACTGTTGATAGGTTGATGTATTTAGTCAGTAATTTATCAGTTAAAAGTAGCAAAACACATAAAATCTGTTAAAATAGCACACTTAAAGATTTGTGAAATGACCACACTTAACTTTTCAGCTCGCCTGTGGCGCCAGCATTGTCAGGATAATCTCCGGAACGGCTGAATATTTTAATGGGACTTTCACTGGAAGATAGAGGAGGTTGTCGTTCAACACAGGTATAGACTGTATCCCGGAAAAAAATACTCATAATAAAATGTAAATGCAAGTAGATCGTTTTATTTTAAAAATAGCACCCTCTTTAATAAAATCCTACTACCAAATAATGTACATATAATTTTTATGTAGATAGATAGAAAATACTTTATTGTACACCACATGGTAAAAAACGTAAAACGTAAACAGGGTCACGACTGTATCCCCAAGGCGCGGTAGACATTCTCTCAGATCTTTATATTCCAGATCCTTTGAAGATGTCTAAGGGGGTAGTCAGAGGCATGTAGGTACTAATACATATTTGATACATGCCCACATCTTGCAGAAGTTAGTATTCCATACGTGACAGGTTGCAAGCCCATCGCCGCCTGTAAGAACCACATGGACCTTACAATATACAAACAAAGATACAAGAAAATATTTAAAGCGAAGATACTCACTTATAAACTTGCATTCCATTTAATAATAACTTACGTGGCCAAGGTAACTACTGAATATTGCCTAAACAATACATAGGACTTCTATCTACCTACCTATTCTATGTTCTATTTGACTCAAATATTTGAATTTAACAAAACATTCGTACTCTATTCAAGTTTATAATAAATTTTATAAAATAAGATATGCAGCAGTTATTACCGACATATTATCGACATCATACTATCGATAAGACCCCACAATAGCTTTGCACTCCAAACTCATGTACAGTGTACGTGCATGTGTGTGTAAAATTGAACGTTCCCACAAATCTGTGATTGTTCTTCTCCTTCTAGCGCCCTAAACACTACATTTGCCAAATAAAGACAGATAAGTGGCGAGTTCTATACCGGCACCCTTGGAATTTAGGCATTCACATTGTTACGTCTCTGGAGAAGTTCGTGATCAAACGGACGTTGCCTAGGAATGTGTCGGAACTAGTAACGCCATCTATCGATGGTGTTTTGGAATTCAAGCTCCAGCCTACGTTGCGTTTTGAGTTACAACACCACCGATAGATGGCGGTAATAGTTCTGAAAAAAAGTTTCAAATAAATGAAAAATATTTATGTACTTTTTGAAGAATAAAAATTACGTTACAACTGGTCTAGTGCAGTAGGTAAGAGTGGAATTGAATTGAATCATCTTTTTGCAATCTGATAGGCGACAATGCGCTTGCTATCTTCACAGATCTGTCCTGTTTGCATTGCACTAAGCCTACTTAGGTAGTTACTTAGTGCAAACAGGACATACAAAAATTCCTTCCTCAACTATCTAGTTCATTGGCTTCCTCTGACGACCTCTGTGGCGCAGTGGGTGAAAGCCCGCTTGGAACGCAGAATCAGAATCAGAATCAGAATCAGAATAATTTTATCCGAAGGTTGCGGGTTCGGTCCCCGCCGGGGGCTAAATGTTTGTATGATCTGCAAATATTTATCTCGGGTCTGGGTGTTTCTATGTACAATATGTATGTATTTACAAACAAAAATTATTATAAGTAGTACCTATATCAGTTATCAGGTTCCCAAGCTATGCTTAGTTTTGGGCTAGATGATGCTGTGTGAAATGTCCAGCATTATTTATTAATTATTCTTAGACCTACCTAAGCAAAATAAAAAGGTAGGTACAAAAAATAAACGGGAGCGAAATAAAACCACATTTGCTCTATTTTCATATATTCATTGACAACATAGTCACAGTTATAACAAACTTAATTATTAATGAATTGTAGGTAAGTAATTGAGACACAGATAGTACTTACTACAAAATGTATCTAGACCGTCCATAAAGATTTATAATTTTCCACAGATTGCAAACTACAGGCATTACAACATTCATTATTGATACTGATTTATGAATTGTACTTGATAAAAAACAGGTACCCCAAGAACAATCTGATCTACCGAACTTTTGCTTAAAAAAATATAAGTAAGTAGGTAGGTAAAAGCAAAATACAATTTAATAAATTAACGATGCACAAAATCAAATAAAAAAGAACTTACCTACCAATGAAAGTAGGTAAGTAAAAAATAGGTAGTTTACAGTTTACCTACATAATGAAAAAGAGCACAGATTAGGGAAAGAAACTAACATTCTTCAAAAAAAGAAATTTCAGGCAAAAAAAGACATGATAGAGACTATTTAGGTATCGTTATTTAGGAAAATATTTAATTAGGTACTTAAAGGTAAAACTTAGGTAGGTAGGTCGTAGATTATTTGTGTAGGTAGGTAGGTACGCGAAAGTTTTGATTCAGTAATTTGAAAAGATATACTTAGAATGACATGGTACCTAAACATGAGCACAAAATGAATTTTCTAGTAGGCGTAGGAAAAATCAACATTAATAATGTTTCGATAGAAAAGATTGTACTTTCCAAGAGGTCCATTGAAAAACAAGTTTAAATTTCAACAAATCTGATTACAAAAATCAAAATAAATCTTATTAGGAACACAATTGTGAATGAGAAATAAATAACAATTATAATAATCGAAGGAGGTTCCAAATATATGCGCCTATGATGTTGGATTACATTTCACATTAGAAAATACCTAAGCATCACAGATACATTTACATAGAACGACAATTAAAGAATAAAATAACAGAATATAAATACAAAATTAGAAATTATAATTTATCAGTATGTTTTTGTGACCCCTATAACATTAAAATTACAGCTACAAATATTTTGTATAACATTTATTGAAATAATCACAATCATGATTAAACTGGTAGCTATTGATTAATTAAAACGAAATTCCATTATTTTATCATTAAATTTATCCATACACAATCAGATTCTTATAACTTATGCGCACGGGTGCAAATGAAAGTACCTACTTAATAATTTAAGAGATAATACTTAATTGAATAAGTGAAAAAGTCAATGGTACACCCGCCCGCTGCATTCATGCTTTACAACATAATGTTTAACATACCTAAACACAATTATGAATAGGTACTTAGATGAGTAAATTATTATTACAGGACAAGTTTAAGGATGGTTGTGTGCAAATGCGGAAAGTTGTTTCAAGGAGTTTGAACAAAATCAAACTTACTTTTATCAGCTTCATAACGAATTTTAAAGTGTATTGAATTAAGGTCTTATATATATAGAGTTCGTGAATTGTTCATCTTACAACCGCTTAGACACCTACCTCAAAAACTCACCCTGCAATCAAACAATTCAGATCCAAAAAAATATTTTAATGAAAACCGTTAATCGACCAGAATCTAAAACGAACGTCCCAAACAAAACTACTTTGTTATTCCCATTTTCTCGTATACATGTTATTATCGTATTTACGTTACACATAATAAGTAATGTTATGTTCTTACATCAAATTTATATACTGAAGCTGACATTTAGTTGCACATTATACCGGCGCACATAGAAAAGCCGATGAAATTCACGACTTTTCGGCTACAGTATCGAACAAACTAGATCTGTGCCCTTAATGTACGAAGCGATTACATGATTCACACCGATCTAATAATACTTTAAATAGGATGGTTCTTCGGGAAAATGCGCACTAAGAATACAATTATAAGATGATATCATTTGGAATCTAAAAAGCTGTCGATACCCTAGATTAAACTAGAACGTTTTAAATTATATAGTAAAATAAACAAATAATTGTCACAGGGGTGACAGAAACAGAGCGATGAAGCGTAATAAATGCTCGAAGGTCGAACTTGATCGGTTCACAGAAGTTTATCGTAAGCTACGGCGTCGCATCGACAACACCCCTAGTTATAGTTGATAGAGTTTTAGTACTTAAATCGATACCCACCGGATAACTACAATATATCTATTAAAATGTAGAATTGTCACGATAGCAAAATATGTGTAGGACATACAAAGGTGGGCAGTGGGCACCGCTTGCGGCGAGAGCTACTCAACACACCGGATGCTCTATCAAACTACGAAGTATAGAAGTCGACCATTACAAAATTTATCACAAATAATCGGGAGAGAATGTAAATAACTTGTCATGCAGTTAAATTGCGTAAATTGCCAGTAGGTAGGTAATATTAACTTTATATCAATAAGAATCGCTATGATTACTAACCAAAACCGCCTCTGTAGATGGATAATGACGTATAATACTACAGTATTTTACTTAACTATCACGAAAATAATAGGTACTTATTAATTAATCAGAAATTTATAATTTTCCAGTATAATAAATTAATGTTTAATATAATTACAACTACAAAATCCACGTTGTGATACAAAAAATAAATGAACTAATTATTCAGTTCCGAACAAAATGGCACTTTGCAATAATTGCATTGTTTACGATGAACCGACACAACAAAAATATAAGGTTTAATTTTGACGCCGAATAGCCAACACTTGCCTGTCAGGGTAATACCACATCGGCCACAATATATAATATAGTATATTTTCACTATATAATATTCATATGTATTTATTTTTTATATAATAATTTTGAATTTTATTATTCTAACTTTAAATAGTTAAGCACGTTCAGAGCGCGCCCCGAGCGGCGCGGCGAGCGGAGCGGCGAGCGTCGAGCCGAGCGTCGCGTCCGCTAGGGGCGCGCTTCCCTTCTCATCGCCGCATCCACCCAACACTTACTGTGGTCTAAAATTTGGAAGGCACTTTCTACTTTCAAAAATTTTAAATTTTAATTTCTTTTTGAACACATTAGCCTAAACTTACACAATAGAAAATATGCGTAGTAACATTTACCAAAATTACGCAATTCGTCCGAAACGTATAGGCCATATATTTTTTTAAATTTTTCACCTAGATTAAAACTTTCTTTCCAAAAGGACAGCCAACTGCCAAATAGTCAACACTACTTAGTTCAGGAATCGCAGTTAATTTTACTTTTTATAATTTGGTCTTTTAATTTACATTCTAATTTCCAAACCGATCTGATAATTCCAAACACCAAAGAATATTTGAAGTATCAAGGCCACTTTGAGACTTATTATAAAACATGCGGTAACATATTCTTGCGACGAGACTTTGCCCGGGTGCTACGGCACCCTCCTACATACATACATTATAATAGGACGCCAACGAGATCGCCAACAATTTTTAAATCTTGGTATACCCTTGCGGCAAGAAGAATACAAATTTCTCACCGAAACTATCAAAATAAAGTAATCACTAAGGTTCGAGGAAGTCATTGATAAATCAAATTTGTACATCCACAGCCGGACGCAAGTGGCCACGAGGCGCGGCGTGGCGTGGCGTGGCGTGGCGTGCTCGCTACAGACAGCGCACACGAACAGCTAATACAAGTAATTGAAACGTTATCCTATGCGTAGACAGTTTAGCAGACAGACGCATGAATGACGAACATTCATTGGCGATTTTAGTGCTCCTAAAGATAGGCGGCGCCCCCGCACTCGGCGACCTCACTCAACGATGCATCGCGATTTTCAAATTAGGAACAATAATATAAACTGTTTAAATAAATCAAACGTCACGATAAGGAAAGCAATCAAGTGGGCAGGATTGTGGTTGATTGTAATCGACTATCGATTCATCAAAGAGTTGTACGAGTGCAGAAGGGATGAGCACGGCGGGGGCAGGGGCGCCGCGGACACCTAAGTTTAGCCTAACATTTGGAACAATCACTACTGGCTAATGATACATCTATACATTTGGCGACCACTAAGTCTACTTACGTGTCGCAGCGCGGGGCGCGCGCCCCCCGCTATCTACTAATACACAAATTAACATCCATCGACCAAAAGAACATGATTCACTATGGGATTAGGTACATCTAAAGCTAATACATAATTTCATCTTAAACACGAATGTTTCCTGAATTACAATGATTAATTAGGTATACGGAACAGTCTTTTGAATCGGGCCAAATATTTTTTAAATTTTGTTATCCCTACACAGTCGCAGATGGGTCTAAGATGTAATGTTTAAAAGCTTACACATACAATGTTGATATTCTACTTATGAGTAGATAATAAATGATATCAAGAAGTCGGCTGTCGCCGATCGCAATACGCATCTACCAAAGATGCTTTCACTGGAACACAGGCATTCAATGATTTAGATTTCTAATAGGTACTTCAAACTAATTAAAATCATAACTAAATAACAAGCATTGTATTGCACAGCAAATTCACAATAATTTATTAAATATGAAATATAATGTCGATAGCTACAATTAATTAATGTAAATAATTATAGTCATGCAAGATTATAATAGTGAACGTCAAATAAGGAGCCTCTATAATGTCCCTCTGACTGAGCGCAGCCACGCACGGCTCGCGCAATGCGCAGACTATCCAGATAGTAGACCAAAATGATTCAACACACTTCCTTATTTCCTTACTTTGTAAAATGGCTACAAGTCACCCATATACAGAAAACATAAACGGTCATTCAACTACCATAATATTTATTTTCGTTCTAAGAAAGGTACAACTAAAAACTTCTCGTAGTCATAGAGTAATAAGTAACTTGTAGAGACTAGGTACACTGTTTAAACGATTCAAACGCCGAGAAATAACTGGCCTGTGGTCTGTAGATTCACCAGTGTGGTTAAATAGGGCTGTAACTACGCATAAATTGCGTGGATGGCCTCAGTGAATGCGCGGCGCGGTAGGTATTTAGCTCTCGTATGGACGACTGCGACCAAGTCTCGTCTTTACATAGAATTATTTATTACTCTAATGCCGTAGCCATAAAGGGTGTGCAGGGCATGATTTCAAGCGCGCTGCCAAGATGAATTTTCCCTCACTCAGGGAATTATTTTAATTAGTCATGAACCATCCCCTCACAAGAAGTGATGTTCAGAAATGTTGAAAGGCGTTGTTTTACTGATTCTCCTCCAGGCTCCATCCCATCGTGCATATTTCTTCAAATGGGACCTTTACAATATATTAGTTGCACCACTATTCTTAATAATATACTTAGCTATGACCTTGCAATGTAACTACATCGAGTAAAATAATAACAGATTCTACAGGTCATTAGGTAAATTGTGACTACATGTTTGTTTTAAATTACATCGAAATTGTTGAAAAAAAACATCGAATCAATTTCATATCGTTACGTAACGTATAGCACCAGAGGTGATAGGGTTTTATTTCAGTCGGTAGTACCGAGATGTCAGGAAACCTCAGGAGCAGGTCCACGTCAGTCTTCAGCCTCAATGCTATCTGTTACCGATAGTGGTGTACGCGGGGGTTCAGTAGTAGCCCACGGAGCCATTGCGGTTCTGCAGGTAGTAGTAGGCGGCGGGGTGCGGCGGCGGCGGCATGCCCGGCTGCAGGCCTTGCTGGATCCCCGGTTGTATGCCCGGGGGCATCATGCCCGGCGGCAGCATTCCCGGCGGGGTGCCCGGCGGCGGCAGCATGCCTTGAGGGGTGTGCGCCAGCATGCCGGGCGGGGTGTGCGCCGGCTGCAGCAGCCCTGGTGAGTGCGCCAGCAGCCCCGGCGAGGTGTGAGCCGGTTGCAGCAGCCCCGGCGACATGTGCGCTAGCATGCTCGGAGACGTGCGGGCCAGCATGCTGGGAGAGGTCCGCGCGTGGGCCATTATCACCGGCGAGATGTTGTGAGCCTGCGGCATGTTGGGCGACATGCGCGCGTTCTGCATCATGTTCGGAGAGGAGCGGAGGTGCGCCATGGTGTTCGGCGAGGTGCGGGCGTGCGCCAGGTAGGCAGGTGCGGAGTACGCGCCGGGCGTGCTTGGCGAGGTGCGCGCGTGCTGCGCGCCGGGCGAGGCGCGCGCGCGAGAGTACGGCGCGGCGCCAGGCGAGCGGCCCAGCGAGGCGCGCGGCGAGCGCTGCGGAGCGGCCGCGGCGCTCGCGGCCACGCTTCATATGTCCATACGCGCCGCGTCCGTTACCGACGGCTCCGCGTCCATCGAGGCGGGCGAGGTGCCCTGCCCGTTGCGAGATACGGGGGTCTTCGGGGGGCCCATCTCGGTCGAGTCGCGCTCGCTGTAGCGGCTGTCGGGGCGCGGGGAGGCAAACGGGCGGAAGGGCTCCGCGGGGCGCGCCGGTTCAAGTGCGTGTCCCGGCGGAGGCGGCGAGCACAGCGGCGACTCCAGGCCCGCGGTCATAGGCGACGGCAGCCGCGGGGAGTGCAGCGGCAGCGGTGGCAGGCCAAGGTGCGGCGGGTGGTCGGATGGCCGCTGCGCCGCCACCACCATGTTGCACATCTGGCGGCGCAGGCCGTGCGCGACGGCGGCGACAGCGGCGGCGGCGGCCGCGTTCGGCGACACGCGCCCCTCACGTCCGTTTCCGCACCTGTTGCTGCCCGCGCCGGGGCTAGGCCCGACCGCGACGGCGCCGTCCTGAAACACGCACATTGCTTCCTACAATGCATGTCACGGTTGCATGCCGCGCTTTAACAGAATAACTATGAAATCGCAAATGCAAATCGCTTCGCTATGAACTGTTACATCGATTGAAAAGCCTACGTTTCGCATGAACAATATATCGAGAGTGATCGTCTCCTGGCTGTAAGGCGCGAGGCGTGGGGAGCGCGGATGCGATACTGACCGTGATGGCAGGGTAGGCGGGCATCTCGACTTCGCGCAGGTGCGTGTGCGCGGTGTGCGTGTGGGTCTCGCGGAACACGACGGCGCGGATCACGCCGCGGATGTGCTCGTCGGGCCACACGCCCAGCAGTATTCTCTGCGGACGGCCGCGCCCTTTGGGTCTCAGATCTGCAACGTCGCATAATAGTAAAACGTGAACGGACCGCTTCTTATGCATTATACTCGCGCGTTGACTCAATGCATGACTTTATTTGGTTTAGGCGTTTACTGATAGACGTTGGTGAACTATTTCTTCTATTATGAGTTTAACGAATAAAAATTTACCGAAACTAAAAAATACCGCTATTGATTGTTTTTTTATTCTAAAACCACTAAGATTTTACTAAATTCCAGCATCAAAACAAATTTCGAGACACGCGATTTAATAGTTCGGGTTGATTTTTATCCGCATAATGTTAGGCCTACATTTTCAACCGTAGGTATTCCACATTCAACATAAAGTCCTAGAAACAAAACCACACATCGAGCCAGGAAAACATAAGCACTAAACAATTATCACACAAATACCTACTACATAATTAGTTTGATACGAATGTAACATTTTATAATGAATAGTATTCTTATAAATAGTTCTACAGCGCATGCAGCTTGTTCGAACGATGCAAAAATAAAAAATAGGTACTCCTCTAATTGAAAAGTTTAAAAAACGCACCATAGTGAAATATAGAATATTTTTGCGATCGATTATTACTACTAGTCAAATGCCATAAAATTCTGATCAGTTAAAGAAAAAATCTTTTCATTTGTAAAAATATCAGTAGAAACCAAAACACTGAACAGAATTTGATAACACTGACTGTCCTAGAAAACATAAAATCGCCTTGCAGAACATCGCTTAGTTATAAAAATTTCGCATTGGTTTTAACAAGTTAATAAATATATTAATTCATAAATTATATATATGTATTAATGTACATTTATCTACTTAGGTATATAGGTTAATGTAATTCGAATTGGTACAGGATATAAAAAACCACCCAAAAAGCCCAAAAAGTTAAAAAAAAAAGTGCGTTACCATTATATCTTGTACCAATGAATTATTGACATTATTTGAAAACGAAACGGCACTATCAATCATTTCATGTTCTCAAATAATGTTATTCATTTAAAATTATGTCACAACATTTAATTACGATTAGTAACTTAAATGTAACATCTAAAAATGTCAGCTGAATGCCGTTCCAAAGGTTAGTCATGTGTCATTAAAAATACTTACGAGTTGTTGTGGTAGTCAACTGTCTTTAAGTATTTTTGAATGATTTTTGTTAGTTTATTTACAAAACCCTTGCCGTAAATAGTTATCAGTTTACATAACATTGCGAGATTTCATTTAGTAATTTATTAACATGAATTGTCTTGTTTGTATTTCTAGAATTTAATTTACTGAAAGTAAACTAATATTAAATACGGCAATGAAACAAATCTCTGAAAAACTCACTCTTACTTCACAAACATGTAAGGCACGGGTCAAATACGAAAGGCGTAGTGCGGGCGCGTCGCCACTTCTTTCAAAATGTACAAAAAGGCGCCGCGCCCGCACGACGCCTTTTGTATTTGACCCGCGCATTATAAGTCAATAATGCCAGGTATCTGTAACCTACCGTTAAAAAACTAGGTTTTCATATTCTGAGGATCATAGAAATCTACCAATATTACATTTATCATGATTGATTGATTCCCAAAAAATATGAAAACTGGGTAATAAATAGGCAAGCTTCAGCGACCCGGCCAGTGCACATCTACGGTGAATTTAGAGTGAGGTTTGTCCATCAGATCGGCAAAACAAATGACATTCGAAATATTTTCAAATGCCACTTACATGTTATGCACGTACCTGCTCCCCCGTCGGCGCTTGGACCAAGCATATTGTGCACTCTATTTGCGTAGAGTACAAACGTTGGGTATGGAATGTCGTACTTCCTAGCGGCTTGCGACAGCGATAGCCCTTCTTTTAGCACGGAGAAGATGGCCTCGGCCATTGTTTCTGGCCTCCAGGACTTAAGTGGTCCACGCTCTCGCAGGCGCAAGTTGTGTACCATGTTCTGATTGGTGCTCCAGCATTGTTGCCACAGGGACTGCATCCGGTATTGGTACGTCTCTGCTGGAAAGAGACGGGGAGAGAGTTAGTATCTTTGTTTGCTAATTTAAGCTAAGTTAACACCAAAAATCATTAATTAGTAGACACGGAAGTCTTGAGAGCTATATAATTCTCTTCTTGTTACTTCGCGCACGACCAATATCGTGAAAAGCCTGAACAATAACACTGTTTCAGGCATAAATTGCTTTCTATAAGAAGTAATTAGGTAAGCTTTCTTTTAGTCAAAATCTTTAAAGTCTACTTTTTGTGACGAGCCAATTGAACAAAGAGAGGTCAAAGTAACATTTAAACTTTAAATTTTACTTAAATATGAGCTCATCAAAAAAATCGATTGAGACGTCAGATTCCGTGGCCGAGCGGTGAGGCACTCCGGCTTGAGGAGAATCGTCTTAACGTCGTGGGTTCGAATTCCATCGAAATCGAAAATTTTGATAAAAATTCATTTCTCAATGAAATACCTAAATATGATTTAAAACTTTAAATTAAATAAATTATAGTCAAAGTAAGTTTAGATACTTGTGATCTTTAGAATTTTATTAAAATCTACCTATTATAAGCCATTTATTCAAAGCTTTGTGAAAGAAATTTAAAAAACAGGATGAATTCGTTCTACTATTTCTAGTCTAAAAACTTAGCAAAGTCGTGCAACATCTGGCAAAACAATTAGTGAACATTAAACAATATAATTACCTCCCATGGAATCTGCGAAAGAAAACCAATTAAATATGGGGTTTATTAATAATAAAACAATATTATGCATCAGTCAATGTTCAATTATTTAATAGCAGTCTTTAAGAATTTTTAATCACAATCATGAAATTAATAAATGGAAAGCCATAATTCTGTTAAAAATACAAATTGTTTGTTTTTTTACAAAATTAATTCTAAATACTTGATCACATTTAAGTCAATCTTTAGTTAATTTAAACTATCATTGCATTTAGGTACCTATTGTAATTTATTACTAAAAAAAAATTACGAGGCAGAATGTGTTCTAATTACCAATTTATAAAATGTTAATGTGTATCATCTTTGCCAATAAATTATTCTGATTCTGTAAAATTACTAGTTTTTGTTCTAAATAATAATAAATTGAAAACTCATTACTTTAACATACTATACAAAGCGGTTATGTTTTAGAAGACTATACCTGGAAATTAATTCGAGATATTGTTACAAATGTTCTACTAGATAGGGATATTTGTAGGTAAAGTATGTTTTTTATAGTTTTTTCGAAAAACATAAAAAATTGCTTGAGCATCATCATAATACAATTTAATTTACCTATTTATAAAGTAAGTTTCATAATACCTGCTACAAAATTGGCTACTAATAATTTTTTTTATTTCAACCAACTTTTTCCCAAAATTATGACAACTGTATGCATACGAGTATTATGAAACAAAATCAAAAGCACTACGTAACGTAAGTTTCCACGGAGTAGTCAATAACTAAAATAATGTTGAATTTAGTAATTTGACAAACAAAAATTTAAATTTCGTTCATACAAGCCACAGCGCGATATTTTTAAAACTATACTAAAATATGGCGTATTTTTTAATACTAACAATGATTGTTTAGACAACAAGAAAGATGAATAACTTATTTTAACTAAAATAAGTAAATTTAAACACTGATAAAAGTCCTCGTTTTGTCTTTTATCGTGAAAGAAATATGAAAATTATATTTTACGTGTTTTATAAGGATCGACAAAATACTTAGTCCAACGCAGATGGCATTTCTGTTAAACAACCAACAAAATGCCACAATAGGAATGCATTTAATTATTTATATGAAACAATAACATACAATTATGCCTCATTTAAACTATCGCGACGCAAAAACGTAACTTCCTATCATTTCGTAATTATAGTTACTTATCTACAACTGTAATTATAATTACAGTTGGATTGGGGTGGAGTTTTTTGCCATAGAATAATATTATCTAACGGATGATCCTTGCCATACTAAAATTCTAAGAAGCAATAAACATTTTAAAAATAATTTTGATATACAAATATACAGGGTGTAAAAAGACGTCTACCGAAGCCGAAAGGGGTAGATACAGCATCCCAACACACAACTAAATCCAAAAGGATTTTCCGAAATAATCATTATATCCAGAGAAAACAGCGTTTGAAGATTACTATTTGCGTATGTTCTGGGCGCGTTTTTTTACGTAGGTTGATGGATTTTGAGCTTAAACTGTTTTTTTCTTTTATACATCAAATTATTAGGTAGGTATGGTCTTATTATGTTGTACAGTAGTAAATAACCGAAAATAACATAAAATGAAGTCAAATTTTTTTTTTGCGTTTTTTTTTCACTAAATATGTATAGAATCATGGTCTGATTGCAACCCCTCAGTTTTCGGTAGTTGTCTTTTTACACCCTGTATATAAGTAAATATAGATAAGAATGAGTCGGTATTGTTGCCTGGATCAGTCAATAGATAATTATTTACAAAACTACTGTCTATGTATTGTCTTATTGTCAAAAATTAAAATAACATCATTATCATATGAATAATCACAAAAATTAAATCTTATTCAAACAATCTTATAAGGCACTATATTGAGCATATCCAATAACCTACTCTTAATAATATAAATGTGAAAGTAGCTATGTCTGTCTATTTGTTACCTTTTCACGCCCAAGCCACGAACATTGGCATGGATAAAGATCGCATCTCAGGGAAGGACTTTTGATCCCCAAAAATCGCGCGGGAGCGAGCTAGTATAATTATTTAACAAATTTTTACTTAGTTTAGCCTGTACATTTTTTCTCCATTTTTAGTTTATAACTACTTTATTAGGTACAGTTGTAGTTCTATAATTAAGTTGATATATGGTTTTCAGCAACTTGTATATCGATAAGTCAGTTAGACATCAGTTCTTAATTATATGACCACAACGTATATTCAAAACGATGGCACAGTTTGATTATATTTATTTGCTTTGTGCAAGGTCGGCTTTGACCAAGTGGCCGATATTTTGATTCAGGTCACCCAGAACACGATGGATTGATGACACCATAAGACCCCTCGCAGACTACAGACTTTCTATCGGCCGATAGCTGAGACGGAATATACTTCGGCTCGTAATGAGTATGGAGAAGTATGTATAGCCCGTCTCAACTATCGGCCGATAGAAAGTCTGTAGTCTGCGAGGGGTCTAAGGTTGATATGATAATCATCTTATTTATTAAAAGTTCTTGGCTCTTTATTTAAATTCTCAACATTTTATTTAATTTTTTTTCCTGTATTATGAATTTGACTCAGAATATAATAAGTTTTCAGTTAATATGATTGTCATTGTTGGACCGTTTGATAATCAAAATTTCATTCAAAAGTTCTACTTATTGTTTCCACGATACGTTCAAGTTATTATAGACAAACTTTCTATATTGAATGCAAGTTTATTGACCTATGCTAGGTTCTACACTCACGTCAATTTGCATAACCTAAATAGGTTTGCACCAGGTGCCTTGTTAGTACTTAGTACTCAAAGTATTATGCTAATACCACCATACACTGCCAGAATATTATCGACAACACGTTTACTATTTAAATTTTTATAAAAATAAGTATTTTTGTACAAAAATACGTTATAGAAAAGGACTTTTTGAAGGGAATTGCTTCACTCATTCCGATTTCTGTATTCACTCAATTGCATCTTAAGCCAAATGATATTCAATGTATTTGAATAAATTTGAGTATAAATAAATAATCATTGATTATTTAAGTTCATAAGTAACTTAAAACTTATAATTAAGTCGACAATGAATAGGAATAGTCTAAGTTTGCAATGAATGTGTTTATAAATCTAAAATTAAATTACTTTTGACTTTATCGTTGTTTCGATAGATATTCGTGTACCATAGACAATACAAAATAATTATCTCCTATTTCTAATAATACTATGAGTATACATTATTTGATGTTCATAGTATTTATACTTATAATAACACAGTCTGAATGTAATTTCCCTTCAGTTCAATGACTATTAGTTTTGATCTGATACGCGTACTTCCGATTCATCATCAGTATGTTCAGATTTAACCTTACCTAACCTAGAATTTTTCGTTTTATCAGACTCTTCATAGTAAAGCGACACAATTGAGTTCTTTTTACAGAAAGCCCACCACCATCTGAATCCCGTGAGGCCTACAAACGTAAATCCAGGGTCTCTAGCTCGTCTGAGCTTCTCTACAAACGCTAGAACTTCTTTTAAAGACTTTTTTGTCCTACGATTGTATGGCGAAACACTAGTATAGCAACAAAAGTCCAAAGTAGTACGCTCTTCGTCCGCTGTTAGGCCAGCATCATCTAGCACGGCCATACGTTTCGATTTCCCTAATATATTATCATATAGAGTTCCTTTTGGTATTGCGTAGTGCGTCGCGGCCTGTGTGAATCTCATTTTCTGTGTGACAACTGCTTGGATGGCCTCTTGCAGCTGCCCGTCGGTCCATCGCGGAGCTTTCAGCTTGAGTGCGAGACCGTGGTAGTCTGGTACACAATCAACTAATAAACACACTCGCCAAACTCAAATAATGTTGCAGCCAATTAACGCTTTAAGTTTGGTGCAATGCATGCAAGTTGGCGAACATTAAAAGCAAATTCTGTTAATATGAAATCCGAACTAAATAGTAGTGTGAATGGGAGGAAAACAAAAACACGTCATACATACATTGTCATAATAGGAACTCGGTAAAATAAATACTTGTGGTATAAAAATGTGTCTTCTCTAAATGCACCGGGACAAACATTTTTTTAACAAATTTTACATGAATAGAAGATTGAGAATAAAACTAACAACATTATACAAAGCACCAGTTTCTTGAGTCAGAATAAACCAATTGTGTTATATCTACAAAAACATTTTTTATTTAGACGTATTTTCAAAATGCCTACATTGAATTATATAAAATTAAATTTAAAACTACTACCTTTGATTTGTCTAGATCGATGACTGCATCAAAGATGGTTTCAACTATTTATTAAAATCCTTTCACTGAACCAGTTTGAAATAACTGACACGACAAAAAGAATAATAAATTTTAAACTTTGCTTGACTGATGTGATTTTTTTTAATTTAATTTAACCTTTATTCATCATGTTTTTTAAAAGTCAGTTGTTTTTGTTTTTCAATATGTAGTCAAAATAGGTTTCAAATCATTGAATTTTACAAAACAAAGCATGAATTACAGAAGACTGGTTTCCACCGCGAGCGGAGCGGACTCCGTACGGACTATCAAAATGTACACGATTCCAAATCATGTGCGTCTTATATTATTACGTTCACTCCTATACGAAATTTCCAAAATGTACGTAAAAATGAGGGTGTATAAAATGCGTTCGTGTGCAAAATAAAAATGTGTGATGCGTGTAACGAGGTAGTTCCGTTAACCCGCAAAAACCGGCAGAAAATTTTGAAATAGGAATTCTGTCAATAACTCGTCCAGTGCATTGTTGTTGGCAGCTAAAAATTGACAAGTTTCCAATTTCAGCAAGCAGAAAGAGTTGAAATGAACTCTTCCAATGAAATGAGTTCTAAATTCAAAAATGTCAAAACAGAAAACTCTTTGTTGGTGGAAATCAAAACCTATTTCGTTCGAGTCCGTTCCGCTTAGCCATCTCTCGCTCTTACCCTCTCTATTACCCTTTCGTGGTGGAAACCCGGCTAGAATAATTCAAATTTTATGCTATAAAATTATAGGTACTCGAAAATCCAGACAGGTTAGTTTTTGACCGGCTTAGCAACACACGTTTGTTCGACTCACAACGTGCTAGGAGCTTCGTTTATTTTTCCCACGACTGTGACAATAATGCTAAATTATCCGTGGTTTAGGTAACGGGGAATAAACTGTTACGTGTTCTATACTATTAGATCGGATTACATAATAGTGCAGTAAGCAAGCATGCAATTTATATACATTAGAGACAGGAAGGTTTTGTGAAAGGAAATTCATACTCCATACTATAAGCAGGTAGTTACCATACTATATAAGGTAATGTTGTTTACGTAAGGGAAGGGATTGAATGTTTAGATGATGGCTGATAGAGTGGTAGAGGAAAACCTGTTCCAAAATCCACGTAATAGTTGGATGCAGGGTGATGGTGCCTATTCAAAATATATTTTATTGATAGAAAACTTATTGAAAACTATTCCTGATTTAGATTTTTGTGGCTTTGAACTCACGACTTCAACCAATCCGTTGAGACTCTCTGACAAACTTGAGCTTATGGGCAATCAACGCAGGTTGACATTGTTCTTTGTTGGATGCCCTAAAATAAATAAATAAATAAGTAAGAGTGCTTTATCGCCTTTCACCGTGTGTATTTTCGGAAAATATTTCAATCTAGGGATTATTGAGGGATTTTTGAAATATGTTTTTTATTATTATTAATTATTATTAATAATCCCTAAGTGAATGTTAGAACTATAAAAAATATAATAACCGATTTATCTAAAAAATGGCGGTTTCTGTGGGAATATCCACCCGTGTGAAACCGCAGGCCACTTCTAGTGCATAATAATAAGACATGGTATAGAAATGTGGGTGTTTTAAAACATACATAAGTATTGAAACTAGATACTTATTACCGTAGAAAATCTTTAGTATCATATTAACATTCTAATATAGCTAATTAGTGGGAGGAATGCTAACAGCTGGATTCATACTCGTTACGCAAAGGCACTGTAACTAACTCTTCTTTGTAGTTTACGTTCGATCTCAACAGATGGCAGTGTGAGTAGAGTTTCAGAACTTGAGGGCTCTACATTTCGTTTTTATGTTTGTTATGCAAGTACTGAAATTATATTGTAATGGTTCATTCGGTTCAATGGATGGATGAAATCGTGACTATGTAAGGGAAAAACTGGATGAAAAAAGCACAGGACCGAGTGAAGTGGCGTTTCAGCGGAGAGGCTTGTGCCCAGCAGTAGATTCATACCTTTTAAAGGGGACTTGACAAACACTAAGATTTCGTATCACAAGCATAACGAATAAGGTATTCACATAAAAAAAGATGAAAAATAAAAGTAAAAATTGTACTACCTAACCTAGTTTTCAATGAGCTTTCATTTCTCCAATCACTTGTGGGATTAAAACAATTTTTCTTCAAAAATAAGTAAATGTTTACATTTCGTGCAAATCTTTAAAAGAGAAAATTGATATTCTTTTTTTTCTATCGTGTCAATGGCTTGGCCCTAATTTTTTTAGCCGGTTTTTAGGTTAATATTCGGCGACTCTTTCGCCCCTATCCCTGGCCTTGTTTAAGTCCTCTCGAGTGCAGGTGGTCGGACAAAGAGGGCATGAGAGGTGCGCTCCGGGATGGGTCGATGTAACCCCACTTGGCTAGATTTTGGCGCGACCAACTTGAGCTCGAAGACGATTTAACGACTTCCAAATTGACCACAGATCTTGGCCGGGAGGCAGGTGTTCCACAGGGAGGCCATTGTATGAGGTTGGGTGTTTAGAGGACCAATTTCACAGAGCAAATTGATGATATATTTTATAGTATGAGAATTAACGTTTTGCTCTTGTTTGAGTTTACTCGTGTGCGTGTAATTGTTCTCTTTCTCGGCTTGACCAATTGTGATGTTTTGCATTTAGCTATCAATGTCCTTGTAGGGTTTTTACCATAGAGTAACCACCGTTCGCTCACGTGGTTACCAACATTTTACCCCCTTTAATGGTAGAATTTACAGAATTATATTTCTTATTTTTCTCCTTTAAAGATCTAGTTTTTTTGAACTGCCTAAACGCTGATGGCTATGGGCCTCAGTCAGGTTTACAGGAATTTGGTGTGCTTTGTTGCAACATGCGCAAGGGCACCCCTAGAAGGTTCGAAAGTCGGCTTGGGATGTCAGCGTGAGATCAGAGAACGAAATATACAATGTAAAGAATGAACCATCTCCCTGTACCAATCGAATGTCTCTCCCCGATTGCGTTCTTACGTTAACGTTATAAGCCAAATGAACTTAATTTTTGACTTACAATTCCAACTCAAAAAACTACGCTCGTTTGACTTTTTCCTTTAGTAACGTGTATAGTATACTGTATAAAATGACAGTAGAGTGCATGATTTGTATGAAGTTTTGTCGAGTAACAGCGTGGTGAGGTTACACACATGCAAGAAATACACAGTTACATGCAAACGTCACAAATCGCAACACACCCAACTGACCTGCCAGCGCGGTAGACGTCGACGCGGCTCCCATCCAAGCTTGGGTGTTCTCCAGCATTCTAGCCTGGAACAATAGAAAAAAGAAACATTATAAATACAATTTCCTATAACATGATTAGGTAATAAACGTCAAGTAATTTATGCTCTGTATGGTGTTTTTGTTTTCCTCACGATGTTTTCTTCTCCATTTAGAGCACGTATAGTCCGAATAAATATTGTGAAAGAAAAAATCTCGGTCTGGATTCTAACCATCAATTTTCAAATAGAAAACCGCATAAAATTATACCAACTCTTAAAAATCTTCTTTAATCTTTCGGACTACGCGTACTCGCGTTTCAGGCTCGCGCACAATCGTAAACTTTGACATTTTACATCGCGCGTGCCTTGGAACGCGTCGTGGTCCGCACGCATCTTAAAACTTTCGCAATCACGATTCACCTGATTACGTTTTATTGAAATGGGATTCATCGCATCTTCATTAAGTATACTTCAGCCAATGGATAGGCATTCTTGAATTTTCCGTATCGATGCGCAGAGGACAATTTATTATGACTCATCACTGCGCTTGTCAAACGACTTTTATGAATGCTTAGATGCATTGATTGTGTAGTGGTACACTCCTTCGTTTAAAATGTATTTTCTCAAGCTAGTGCAACAACTGGCTACCAAAATGCCAAACAATACACAATAATGAGCGCGCAACTCCCGCGCAGGTCAGCCAGGATGCGCGTCATTAAAATTAGCCATAATCGCCGTCCAATAATAATAACGGTCAGATGAAAAAGAACAATTCCTCAGTTAATTTACAATTTCCCCATCCCGAGCAGGAAGTTTACTGCTGCACATTTTATCGATCGCTACTGTATTTCATTCGAACGGTAGGTATGCGCGCGCGCAGTTTATTTACGTCCAGCCGGCAACTGTCGAAGCAAAGAGCGGCATTTCTTTGTTCCAACTAAACATTATCCAACTTTTAATTGTGGACGCAGACAAAAGCGTTCTCGGCACAGAACAAGGGTACACTAAACTACAAATAAAATGTTATGTTGAGTTAGGCGACGCCGCGCGCCGGGTGAGGCTATTAGTATGCGCGCACGTGCCCTAAGTACCGGTTGAAACGTTGCGATGTATTGTTTGTTTACCCGAATAAAACACTAAAATCCAATTCAATAACAAAGAATTAAAGATCCCGAAATAAAATTTATTGCTTGAGTACGATAAAATAGATTTATGTCCGGGACGGGGTGCGGGGAAGCTTAGGGTTGCCACTCGTCAGCCAGGGCTGTTCCAATTACTAATTTTATAAAAGGTATTAAACTTAAAATATATGTATTTCAAAGGTACTATTCGTAAGTCTTGTCCGTGTTATTCCAGCAAGATATGTGGCAAAAATATTTCGTAATCTGATTTATTTTGGGCCTACAACCTCCTGTTTACCATGATCTTCTTGCCCTTTGCTTATGTGTCGACTAAACTTACATTGATTTTTCTGCCATTCCCTCCATCACTCGTCATCTCAGAACTTATTCCTCACACACGTGTTTCCATTCAAAAGGTTCATCAATCTTTTTAAGAACACATTTTTTTATTAATATTTTATCATGCGGCGAACCTTCTTAGATCGAATTGCCGACGTTTTGGAGAAGGGCCAGGTCAAAAGTACCCTAAACCGACGAGCATGTATGAAGAATGTAATGAGAGTGAATGAGGCGAAAGTTGTGTGTCAGGATCGTAGCGACTGGATCCGTGGTCTCTGCCTACCCCTTTGGGAAAGAGGCGTGACTTTATGTATGTATGTATTTTATCATAATCTGGTCCTAGATCTTTATTTTGTATGCATGTGAAAGCCCTTAATAATATTATTAAGAGCACTCGGTCAGCTGAATTACATTCTGTTCAAACTTTATAGGCATTAATTGTATTTAATTGACGAGATAATAAGGTTACAAAAACGGACGCTGCTAACTCAATACATTGTACCGGCATCTTAGCTCTTATTATACGTACTTGATGATTTATTTATTTACACACACATAGATAAAGATATAGAGCCGTGTTGGCCGAATGGGGTTGTACCTCGACTTTCAATCCGAAGGTCGTGGGATCGAATCCCGGCCGTGCATCAATGGATTTTGCGTTTCGTAAAATTTATATGCGCTTTAACACGAGCTCTGAACGGTGAAGGAAAACATCGTGAGGAAACCAGTTAGTATTCTTATAGGCGGCGATGGGCTTGCAACCTGTCACGTATGGAATACTAACTTCTACAAGATGTGGGCATGTATCAAATATGTATTTGTACATGCCTCTGACTACCTCCTTAGACATCTTCAAAGGATCTGGAATATAAAGATCTGAGAGAATGTCTACCGTGTCTTGAGGATACAGTCGTGAACCTGTTTACGTGTTTTACACATAGATAGTACATCACAGAATTAATTATTCTAATTCGCAATATCTAAGAATCTAATAATAATAATAATAACATTTGTCAAAATTATGATGTACTTAAAACAAAAACAGAATGGACTTGTAACCCCTTGGCTGCGTAGTATGTATCTGATGTGACTACCCCTTTATATCCTCAAACGATGCCTAAGATCTGAGGTCTACCACGCCCTGATGAATTGAGGTCATATGAGCTCTCGAACAGACTTGAGCTGCTGCAAAGATGAGTAGCCTTGTTTTCCGCCACCTAAATTGTTATACCCTGATTTCGTGTACCTACTGTATTGTGGAGATTTAAAAACTTTATTCTGTTTTTAATTTTTTTTTCATACAATTTTTATACCGCCCTGACCCCCCCTAAAGTTTGAGAAACATAATTTTGTACTTCTTCCCAGTTTACTTCGCTCGGGCCACATATGATATTTATGAAAGTTAATAGGGCTGTCACTCATGCAATGTGATAAAATTCTTATTTTCCTTTTGAATGGATAATATCGTTTCAGCGTGAGTATACTCTAAAAGTTCATACATAATACAGCGCTCATGTTTTATTTTTGTATTAAACAAGGCCTGTATCAAATATGTATTTGGATTTGCCTCTGAGTACCCCCCTTAGACATCTTCAAAGGATCTGGAATATATAATTTTTGTTGTAAACAAGGCCTGTATCAAATATGTATTTGGACTTGCCTCTGAGTACCCCCCTTAGACATCTTCAAACGATCTGGAATATATAAAAGATCTGAGAGAATGTCTACCGCGCCTTGGGAATACAGTCATGACCCTATTAATGAGTAGGTATATTTTAAATTATTAATTTAATAATAAAATAATCGAAATTTAAATAAAAAGGTTTAAAGGGGGTAGTTTAAAAAGTCAAACCCAAAATAATCAAAATTAATAAGTTACCTACGCATTGCGAAAACATTAAAAGTAATGTCTGTTATTATTTAATTATTCAATCAAATTAATGATTGAATAATTGAATATGTTATTGTATCCAGTAACATTAATGGCGCTGTTTCGCCCGCCCTCGCCTTTCACCACCATTTATAAAAAACCTAAATAATACACCCCGAGCCGCACATGCCTTTTAATCTATTAAAAATAACTTTCACTATTTTTCATGGAACTGAAAAGTAATTTACGTATATTGCACCTACGTATGTCAAAATTACTTTAGCTTTTGCAGGCTAAGCCTCCTCGCAGATTGCAGACTTTCTATCGGCCGATAGTTAAGACGGGCTATACTTCTTCATACTCATTACGAGCCGAAGTAAGTATATTCCGTCTCAACTATCGGCCGATAGAAAGTCTGCAGTCTGCGAGGGGTCTAATAATATATTTTTTTCAACCTTTCAGCATTGTTCACACTTTTTGGATGTACCTACAATTCGACAAGCTTCGTCGAAAAGTGAGTCATCGTATGCCTACCCTTATCCCGCTTATGCAGGGTCGGCACACCATGTTCTCTTCTCCCACTCTCCCCTATCACTCGTCATCTCCGTGTCCACTCCTTTCTTACTCATATCTTCTTTCACACAATCCATCCATCTTTTCTTCGGTCTACCTCTACTCACATATCCATCCACATTTATTTCCATCACCTTTTTAGTTACATGACTTTCATCCCTCCGCATTACATGCCCATACCACGCTAACCTATTGCTCCTCAACTTATCAGTTACTGGCGCTACTTTCAGACTTCCCGACCTCTGTGGCGCAGTGGGTGAAAGCCCGCTTGAGACGCAGAAGGTTGTGGGTTCGATCCCCGCCGCGGGATAAATGTTTGTATGATTTGCAAATATTTATCTCGGGTCTGGGTGTTTCCATGTATAATACGAGAAAAAGTATATAAGTAGTATATCAGTTATCTGGTTCCCAGTACAAGCTATGCTTAGTTTGGGGCTAGATGATGCTGTGTGAAATTGTCCAGCATTATTCCCCTATAATGAAATGCGCAAAATGTGTCACCTAATTGAAAAGATAGATACATATCTTTTGATCGCTGCGAAGTATATCTTTTGGTTCCGTAGTTCAATTGCATATGTCATTCTCATAGCTTCAATCACACTAATAAACAGGGGAGGCTTACACCCAGCAGTGAGATTATTGGCTGTAGATAATGAATTTGATTCATTTTTACTATAAATATTTAATACGCTGTCATGCGCTTCCCGGCTTGTTATGAATTAAAAATAATCTTTCGTTTTCCAATTTATTCCTCAACTTGGCGTGGCCATACATATTGCAAGCAATGCCAATCATTCTTATTTCATAGTTAAAGCAGACAGTCTATTAATTGCTTCAACGATTAGTCATTATTGGTTTGTAGGGTGAATAAACCTAATACGATGCCTAACTAGAATAAGATGCCGTTCACACGATACCATTATTGACTCTTGCCACAGAATACACGATACCATTATAGCTCTTGCTCCGTTGAGTTTGAGAAAGTAAGAGGCAATAAGGTATTCCAGAATAGTATTGTGTAAAATGTAATTTATGAGTTTGGTCCTCAAACCGTGTTCTTATTTTTTCACGGAGAACAAGATTAGAATCAACTCCAGTGTAAGACGATTCTGTGATGAAACACGACTTAAGTACTAAATAAAATGCTTTTTGACTGAATTTTATCTTGTAAGTTCAAAATACTTGAGCTACTATCATTTGCGACAGTGAACGATGCTTAGCATGTTGAAGTTCTAGTGTATTTTGTTTAATAAATAAAATAGTACCTACTTGCTTACCTACTTGTATAAAAGTGGAAGCTCCCTTTCAGATCGATATTAGTTTGTTTAATAAGTACATAGAGGGTTGGATAAGATGAAAGGGGAGGCAAGTAGATTCACTAGTAGTACGCAATTGTGGTTTTAATCAAATGTTAAATTAAAAAAAAACCTTGCTAGCCGAGTAGGGTAGTGCCTCGTCAATCCGAAGGTAATAATCCCGGCTATTTTATAACAATGACTTTTCTTTTCAGAAAATATTTATCTATTTTACAATCTCTTGCTAAAATAAAACATCGTGAGGTAGTCTGTATGTATTCTAGACGGCAATGGCCATTTTGCGTAAGTTTACTATAGTCAATTTGAAGAGTCAATAAATGTAATAATTTCAGATTTTTTAACTACCTATGTAAGATACTATATTGACGACCTGTGTAGCGCAGTGGGCGAACGTCCGCTTGCGACGCAGAAGGTTGCGGGTTCGATCCCCGCCACGGGACAAATGTTTGTATGATCTACAGATATATTGTCTCGGGTCTGGTTGTTTCTATGTATAATATGTATGTATTTACAAAAAAAAGTATATAAGTAGTTTATGAGTTATCTGGTTCCCATACAAGCTTTGCTTAGTTTGGGGCTAGATGATGCTGTGTAAAATTGACCAGCATTATTTATTTATATATATTTTTTATGTGTTTCAAAAATGTTCATACGTCCTATTCATATTTTTATCCGTGTTTCAGTCTCGTTATCCGACAACAGGTACTTTTTGTTCATGCCAGTTTCAATAAAGCCAAAACTGTATTATTTACCGACCGTTGTCATACTGTAAGTGGCTTTGGGTAGTTATTTCCCTTCTGTAACTGATAATTTGCCTCAATTTTACCATTTATCATATCACCCATTGGTATTGTGCTATCGACCGCTTTATCATACATTAATCAATTGAATTGAACAAGTAAATTAAAGAATTAGTTCTGTAGACGTACCTACCCTCATAAAATATAGGTTATTTGTATCGTTTTTATGAAAAATAAATAAGGCTTCTTTATAATGTGAAGTTAAAACAAATAGGTGAATGATTCTTCGCATTCCTTGTCCAAGTAACAATAATTGTATAAATTGACACGTCAGTCAGTCAGTCAGTCCTGTCACTGGTTTAGAACAAAACACGGCGGCTTGTTTTCTTCAAAACTCCAACGGAAATCTTTCGTCAAATGGGAAATCTTCTTCAATACTCCCATTCAATACTTCAACATTCCATTTTCCAAATCTCCTGCTAAGTATCCAAGGCTCCATTAGTAAAATGCCACCGAAATTACATAATAAAACCTATATACATATATAACACTAGCTGTCCGCCGCGGTGTTACCCGCGATCAATCGGGACTTCACTTCCCCGGGATAAAATATAGCCTATGTTCATCGGGGATGATGTAGGATTCTATTGGTGAAAGAACTTTTCAAATCGGTCCAGTAGTTTCGGAGCCTATTCATTTCAAACAAACAAACAAATCTTTCCTTTTTATTATATTATTTAAAGTACAAAAAAAAGAGAAAAAGAAAAGAAAATAAGCTTTTCCAAAAATGGAGAAAGAAGACTAAATGTTTTTATTAGTTATTCAAATTAGGAATGACAGAAACACAGAATTTTTATTTTATTCAATGTCATTATCTAATAATAGGTCTCGCAGTGGCATAAGAAACTAAAGAAATTACCTCGAAGGCACGGCAGGCTAAAAGCTGGCTGTTTTCACATATGAATTTCATAGTCATTATTTTATTAGACGTAGCAATCTCAGAATAGCTTTTGCACGGCAAATGAGTGCAATTTTACGCGTTAGTTTGGTCATTATTTGTATACCGTCGGCGGTGGCGCCCTCTAATCCAAACTGCATATGAGGGTAATAAGCTTCCGTATTCGCAATTACCTCAAGAATTCCATTCAAAAGTTGTAAGATGAATTTATAATTGAATTTTAGATATAACGTACCTATTATCATCTAAGATAGGTAATAACATCATTAAGATAATATTATTTATTTACACGTAGCACTATTTTATTTCAATTGGTATGTAGGTATTGTATTAAAAAAAATACATAAAAAAAATAAAGTCAAGTATATAAATCACATACCTTTAAATAAAGGTAAATGAATATCAACTATCACACGAAACCGGATCACAATCGTGACCCCAAGGCACAGAATACAAAGAGCCCAAGGCACGGTAGACATCCGGTCAAGGCATTCAAGACATTTTGAAGTCTGGGTAGTCAGGCACATACCCAAATAATATGATCACAGACTTCCACTGGATTCTAGGAAGCGCTCGTGCTTGCTTAGTCGTTCTTGATAGATCGTAAAAGTTACGCAACGTTCAAAACGGTCCGTAAGTGGATGGGTGACCGCTAATGGCATTTTCATATAAAAACTCCATCACCAGGCCACTGACTACGCCTCATTCACTCGTACCTACATTCTTGAAAGTTGAATTTTTGATAAGTCTCCTGAGACACAGCATCATCAAACCCCAAAGTAAGCAGAGCTTATGTTACCGAAAACTGAGGGGTTGCAATCAGACCATGACTCCAAACATATTTAGTTTAAAAAAAACACAAAAAAATATTTTGACTTGGCTTAGTCATTTTATGTTATTTTCGGTTATTTACTACTATTACAACATAATATGACCATACCTACCTAATAATTTCATTTATAAAAGAAAAAAACATTTAAAACTCAAAATCCAGCAATCTACGTAAAACAACGCGCCCAGTACATACGCAAACAGTACTCTTCAAACGCTGTTTTCTCCGGATATAATGATTTTCTCGGAAAATCCTTTTGGATTTGGTTGTGTGTTGGGATACTGTACCTACCCCTTTCGGCTTCGGTAGACGTCTTTTTACACCCTGTATGTAAGTGTAATGTAAAACTATGCAATATGAACTTATTTATTGTTATGTAGGCAGAAAACACACGCTCTCATGAATACAGTTTTCAAACTTAACTTCTAACTTCTAATGATTGCAGCTATCTCTACGGTTCATTTGTTATGAATTGCAAAGAATAGGGAGGGAAGGCTAAAACTAATCATTCTCTATCCTTTTCATGCCGGACTTGGTGCAGTCCGAGTTGAAGCTGGCAACAGTGCTTAGAACAAAAATTTTACAAAAGTTCGTATGAGTCAGTGGCCAGCTCTGATGACGGAGTAGGGTACCAAGGCCATCATTGAATAAAGACAAATGTTGTTTTTTTAATCTTCTACTATATGAAAATAAGTCGGGTTTTCCTTCCTGACGCTATAACTCCAGAACGCACGAACCGATTTCCACGGTTTTGCATTCGTTGGAAAGGTCTCGGGCTCCGTGAGGTTTATAGCAAAGAAAATTCAGAAAAAATCTGGTGGCATCTGGTTGCGAAACGGAGTTCGCTGGGTTTGCTAGTTTATCTATACTAATATTTGACCTTAAATGAGTGCTCCAGAAAGACCACCATCCGAGACGAATGGCGCAGAATTGTGAAGCGAGCCACACAACTCCGGACATGACGACCACGACCACTCTGTCAAGAGTGATACGACTAAGGAGAAGAAGATACTAATATTATAAAGAGGAAAGATTTGTTTGTTTGTTTGAAATGAATAGGCTCCGAAACTAATGGAGCGATTTGAAAAAAATCACCATTAGAATCCCGCATTATCACTGATGAACATAGGCTGTATTTTATCCCGGGGAAGTGAAGTTTTCCCGAGGGATCGCAGGTAACACCGCGGCGGACAGCTACTTTGTTTAACACGTTCGTTGCATTACGAGATCTATCAGATCTCTTGCAGGACTTTTGTATTGTGCGTTGACTATAATGGTGTTGTTTCACTCCTTGCGGGAGGCTCTAACGTGTAAAGTTCTACGTGTATGAGTAAGACAAATATACATATTTGCTTAATATTTAAAGGTGAATTCAAGGACATAAAAAAAAATTATAGAGATGGATTAGGTCCCTAACGCACAGTAGTATAATTATTTCAATTCCTTGCGTTAGGAGACCTGTGGATACTCGTGAAATCGTACGCCTCGTAGACGCAAGAGAGGGAGGGTGGGCGGCGCGGGCGCCGCGTGACTCGATTTAGTGTTGTCCTAGCATCGACGTGCGCACGTTCGAAAATATCACTACGTAATTGTATTTTAAAGTGTGTTGCTTATTGTTAATAAACAATGAGTAATTCTAAAGGACAAAAGTGTAAAAAGTCTATTTCGTTTGGTGAGATTTCTAAAAACGAAAACTCAACGCCGGATTATACTGCTGCATCGTCCAGTTACGAAAAATTACGACGTACATTCAACAGCACTGATGCTTCTAAAAAAGCCAAAAGAATTATTACCATTATCGCGCAATGCAAACTATCAATGTGCTTACCATGTTTTAATGAAAAACACTTTTAATAAAACTTTTTCAATCGACGAGATATTATTTTATTCCCATCACTACTTTACTACACATAATGAACTATCTTCGGTTGCGGTAAGAGATACATTCGATACCTAATTTTTTTTTGGTATTTGTAGTTTATTCTAATGTCATAACTGCGTGCGAACCTAGCAAAATGTAGAACAATAGCCTCTCTTGACCCACAAAAACTTCAAAATATTATGTCATTGGTTTTTTGGAAGATATAAATTATTTTCAAAACTGTATTTTTAGGAGACTGATTAGGTCTCAAACGCACCAAACGGTAGGTTAGTTTAGAGATCTTTTAGGTCTCCAAAGCACCAGCTGAAAGTTTTTTGAAAATGATGGCGCAGTGAACGTGTTAACGAATAGAAAAATTGTACAAATGATTCACATTATTATATCAAAAAACACAATGAACATGTTTGCTTATAAATTGCTAGGACACTAGCTTCTTGTTTAAAGTTCAATCGGATTGAAATATAAACAATTTTTTTATTCAAAAACATTTTATATGTCAATTAATATAATAATATCAACGAATTTACATAATCTTCAGAGTCGATTTAATTTTTAAAAATATAAATCGAATACGTAAACAGGGTCACGACTGTATCCCCAAGGCGCGGTAGACATTCTCTCAGATCTTTATATTCCAGATCCTTTGAAGATGTCTAAGGGGGTAGTCAGAGGCATGTACAAATACATATTTGATACATGCCCACATCTTGCAGAAGTTAGTATTCCATCGAATACCACTAAGTATTATTGACGACCTCTGTAGCGCAGTGGGCGACGGTCCGCTTGCGACGCAGTAGGTTGCGGGTTCGATCCCCACCGTGGGACAATAAATGTTTGTATGATCTACAGATATTTGTCTCGGGTCTGGGTGTTTCTATGTATAATATGTATGTATTTACAGACAAAAAGTACATAAGTAGCATCTCAGCTATCTGGTTCCCATAGTACAAGCTTTGCTTAGTTTGGGGCTAGATGATGCTGTGTGAAATTGTTATCATCATCATCATCTCAGCTTTCTAGCGCCCACTGCTGAACATAGGCCTCCCCCATCAATTCCACAGCGATCGATCTTGTGCAGCCTGCACCCAACGGCTCCCAGCAACCTTTACAAGATCGTCTTTCCATCTAGTGGGGGTCCTCTGCTGCGATTTCCGGTGCGTGGCCTCCACTCGAGAACTTTTCTGCCCCAACGACCGTCAGTTTACGAGCTGTGTGAAATTGTCCAGCATTATTTATTTATTATTATTATTCAATTCAATTTAATACCGAATGTGAAGAGACATAATCACCTACGAGCTTTTGCCCAATATATAGGTCGTCAATATAAGTGAGCTAAAATACAACATGATTGAGCACAAAGGGATATTAACAAAGAACGCTAGCAGTCGGACCACGCCCGGTTCTCGTCGCATATTCATTTCGCATTAGTGTCTTTTTGTTCCGCATTTGATTGTTTAAACGTGCGTCGATGCGGTATCCAGTGGTTATTATTTCCAAGCTCTCACTTGAAATGGCCTCAGTCAATTGTGGAAAAATCTCTTATTGTTGAAGAACAATAACGTTATACAGGGTGTAATATTGCTTTACACGACAGCGTCCCGTTCGGTGTCGACATAGGTTGCCTCCTTGTATGAATCATATCATATATTGTGTAAAGGGATTCGGAACACTCTTAATTCCCAAAAAAAAAATTCAATTTTCGAATTGATTTTGTTTCAATTTCAATTATTGTTGTTAATCAATTTGACCACTTTAGTAGGTACTCTTTTTGATATACTACGTCATGCAAAATCGTGTTCTCGTTGACACATTATTGACATAATAACTTTAAACACATTTTAGACACCACAAGGACACCACCCAAGTAAAACAGTATAAAACATAAATAATAATAAATAAGCTGTGTAGAAAGTCCAGCATTATTAAAAAAAAATCAGTTATAATAGATTAACAAAACTCTAACTAATAAAAATCGCTGACAGACTGCTGACAGCTGAGATCAATTCGAAATATAAACTTAATAGAATAAAATGGTCATGGTCTGATTGGTCAGTGTCAGTTTTCGTTATCAACGTTGTTACACCCAGTATGTTTACATTGTCTGAAGGCATGATACCTTCTATTGCGAGACCATTGTTTCTTGCTCTCATTTTATTAAAAGTGTATAATGTATTTACAAATTGCTTTTTTACTGTTTGATCTTCGCCGATCTGTTATTGTGTTGAGATGTTTAAAAAAAGTAAGTTCGTATGAGTCAGTGGCCAACTCTGGTGACGGAGTTTTTAGGCCGCCTTAAGGCCTCCGTCATGGCTTAACGACTTAAATAGCCGGGACCGACAATTTAACGTGCCCTCCGAAGCACGGAAGCGCTCAGATGAAAATGCCACTGGCCACCCATCCACTTTCAGACCGTTTCGAACGTTGCTTAACTTCGACGATCTATCAAGAACTACTAAGCAAGCACGACCACGAGCGCGTCAAGATGTTTTATTTTATAAAACAAAAATGAGGATCTCTAAAATAACTATGTATATGATTTTGTATTTCCTGAATGTCTGTTTACTACTAGGATACTTCGAGGGTCGTGATATTGCATCGTGAGGTCGTTGGTTCAAATTCCGCAATGTTGCAATTTTTGAGATGTGTTTTATTTAAAACCGTTTTGGATCTGTTTATATCATTTTCATTACAATGAAACAGAAATGAAATGAATTTATACTTGATCGCACACTTGTCCACGCCGTACTCGCCGTACACATTTTCTATACAAAAAATACTGATGACGTCAGAAAATGCGGCTCGCTTCTGAAGTCAGCAGCATTTTCTCTTCAGAAAGGTCTTAGCTTAGGTTTAGGATTTTAACGATGGAATACAAATAACAAAGTACGTACTACAATTACTTATTAAACCTCAACTTTGTAGTGCGGTACATAAACAATTTTAAAGTAAGTAAATAACTAAAAGGTATTAACAAAATAAAAGCCTGTGCCTCCCGTACCCCAAGGGGAGGGGGAAGGGGAGGTAAATATTGAAATTAATAAATTATCACTTTCTTTACTTACTTTGTTTAGGGTGACACAATTTCGTGTGCCAGGTGTACAACTTTGAGTACACTTGCAATGTAAAGTGAGCTTTAAAGTTACAATGTTTAGGTCCAATATTTATGTAGAAAAGTTTTATTTTTATAGTACCTACCTACATAAAAATCATAATTGAAAGTAAGTTTTTTAAACTGGTTTTCTTTAAGAAAGAGAATAAGCGTCTTTAACCTTAAAAACATGTCATAATTTGATTTGTTACTGGACGTTTATGTAAAAACAGTAAAAACTGAACTGAAATAAATAAATAATGCTGGACAATTTCACACAGCATCATCTAGCCCCAAACTAAGCAAAGCTTGTACTATGGGAACTAGATAACTGGTAAGTACTACATAAATACTTAATTTTTTGTAAATACATACATATTATACATAGAAACACCCAGAACCGAGACAAATATCTGTAGATCATACAAACATTTGTCCCGCGGCGGGGATCGAACCCGCAACCTTCTGCGTCGCAAGCGGACGTTCGCCCACTGCGCTACAGAGGTCTTCAATAAAACTGTAGTCAATGAAGAAAATGTTTTTAATAAAAAAAAATTAATACGATAGGTACAGTATTATAGTCAAACATACAACGTCTCCTATTTTGAAGTCGGTTAATTACTGTTATTTTTGGACCTCTTTTTCTAGAAATAAATCACTTTTAAAAACACAATCCCTATTACTAATAAAGTTATGTATAACCTATGAATAACCATAAAATTTTAGTTTATGCTACGTATGTAAGGGCCTATTATCATAACCTTATAAACACGATTCCAGTAATAACAAGTCAAAATACAAAGTCGGGAAGCAGTCAAACAAAAGTTTTAATTCTAAGCATTAATAACTAGAAACAAACCATGTCGCGAGCGTGTTTGACTTATACATTAAGGCGGCTGCTTAAGGGGTAGTTAACATCTCGTTTCTATGCTTGAAGTATACACTTACGACGCCGCAGGCCGGTTACACTGTGCAGCCTGTGGCAGAACCTTTAAAACTAAGTTTGGCTTTGCAACTTAACGCGCGACTGGAGATCCGTGGTCTCTGCCTACCCCTTTGGGAAAGAGGCGTGTGTGTATGTATGTATGGCTTTGAAAGCCATCTTAGAGCTCACAATCTGAGATAACAAGATTCGCCGTTGACGGACACGTCTAGGAGGACATCATCATGCTTGAAGCGCACGTGGCCGTGCTTGCTTATGCCGGCCATCCACGATCCAGTCTACCGTCCAGTTTGCAGCGCTGGAAACTTGATCAAGTCGGAAGAACGAAGTTCTTTTTCGCTTGTCATGCACACCCATACCCATACCGTCAAGTTTACTGGACGCCGCATCCAGTCCGCTGCAGACTGGACGGTAAACTGGATCGTGGGTGGCCGGCATTAGTCGTTCTTGATAGATAGTCGAGGTAAAGCAACGATCTAAACGGTCTGTAAGTGGATGGGTGAACACGCCAACGGCATTTTCATCTGAGCGCTCCCGTGCTTTGGCCACGTTAAATTGTCGGTCTCGGCTATTTAAGTCGTTAAGCCATGACGGAGGCCTTATGGCGGCCTAAAAATCCATCGCTAGAGTTCGCCACGAACTTACGTTACCGCTTAAGAAAATAGCTAGACTTATATTTATATAGCCCATATTGTCCCACTGCTGGGCAAAAGCCTTATATTTCTTTGAAAATTATAGACATCTTCACAAGATGATAAAGATTCTCAACGCATACTCCTCATATACGATCATCAGTTTGAGTAGTTCAATTTAGGTGAAATAGAAATTGAACCCACGACATTACAGCGTGAAAGATAGAGCTACTAAACCTGAATAGCTGAAGCCAGTTGCCCTATATTTAACAGTTACTCATAAAATGTTCTATGGCCAATGACTTCTGAATTTCAGAATTATATATATATATACTTATCGGATGCCTATGTCATACAAAGAACGCAACCTTCAAGTTTCAGGTCTCTCAGCGGTTTAGGCTGTGCGTTGATCCGTCAGTCATTCAGGACAAAGCATTTATAAGTATAAAAAAATAAAAAATAATGCTGGACATTTCACACAGCACCATCTAGCCCCAAACTAAGCAAAGCTTGTACTATGGGAACCAGATAACTGATATACTACTTATATACTTTTTTTTTTGTTTGTACATACATATTATACATAGAAATACCCAGACCCGAGATAAATATTTGCAGATCATGCAAACATTTATCCCGCGGCGGGGATCGATCCCGCAACCTTCTGCGTCCCAAGCGGGCTTTCACCCACTGCGCCACAGAGGTCGTCGTATAGATTTAAAAGTTTATGTTAGGAACAAAGAATATGCGTTATAAGTACCAAAACGAGCGCCTTAACTTAAACACAAGTAAGCGGGTACTTATGTAAAATACGCGAGAATTTATTTGACTTCCGCGTAGTTTCGGTGTTAGCGACATGAGCAAGACAAACATGTTAATTTTCACCCTCTCGCACCCTCCCGACTACAAATTACGCTGTAGAGGCGTCGAAATACTGTTGGTAGGTACCGCTCGCTGAATGTTTTACCCGACGGTTAAGCCGAGGGCTATGTTTTATGAGGTAGCGCCTTCAAACAAGGAGGTTCTCAAGTCTTCGTATGTTTTTTTTTATATCTTATTACGCAATAATTCCGCCAATTATGGACCGCTTTTCAAAGTTCTTTTTTTGTTAGAAAGGGTATACCTGAGGTGGTCCCATAAACATTTTATTCCTAAGGGATTGATAGTTTTCCCGTAAAACTCTAAAAACCTTCCCTCCTAGACTATGTTACAAAAAGAACTCGAATCGACAGGTAAGGCTAACACTCCACCTGCGTCTGCACAAACATTTTATTCAAACTGACGATTTACTAATGCCAGGAAAAACATACAGACGAATTGAGAATCTCTTTTTTTTGAAGCCGGTTAAAACTGAAAAACTAGGCACATTAAATTAAAAACTGAACAACGGAAACGCGAAAAAGTTAAGCGCCAACTAATTAAAAAACAAAACGTAAAAACGCTTCACGTACGGGAACTGGCTGCCGAATAATAAAAGTCTTTTTTTATGTTTTCGCTTTCGTCCGGCTAATTAGGGTTAAGGAGGTCTCTAAAGCACTTTTGTTTCTTTCTGGGTTTAAGCTGTGGTTTAAGTACTGGGATCGATTTGAACAATATGCACAAAGCAACATAGATTGCGATGGGTTAGATGAATTTAACCCAAAATGTTGCTTCATATTACTTTTTCTATACTTATTTTGTTGTTGTGCTCATTGCTTTGCATTTTATTACGTAGTATGTTGATAATTTGGTTGATGGTAGGTATGCATTGACATTAACTATTGCTTTGGTGATTGTGATTGATCTTCGTAGAAAACCGAAGACCTTTCAACGTAAATCTTTGAAGAACAGCCGGTTTGATATGAAATTCTAAAGCTTTACTCAACCAACTAAAACATGGCAACAAATATTAATATTCCATACCAACTATATTATTTAAGATGATATATTATTCAGTTACATTACCTACCAAAAGTTAGAGCCGGTAACTCGTAAACAAAACACGCTAACTACCATGAAAATTAAATATTAACCGATGGCATATTATAAGAATCTACTCACTAATTCATGGTAGGGTAGTAGTGGTGGCTTAAAACTGACATGGATTTGGTATCTTTTGCCGGAAATATTATAATATTATATTATATATATACTACCTGCGCTCCCGCGGTGTAACCCGCGGTCCCTCGGGATTTTTTCGGGATAAAAGTAGCCTATGTCCATCCCTGGGATACAACCTTTATCCATGCCAATTTCCAGCCTTATCTGTTCAGTGGTTTGGGCGTGAAAAGGTAACAAACAGACAGACAGATAGACAGACATGGTTCCTTTTACATTTATAATATTTATTTATGGATTTACTTTCATAAAAAAAATGCTGGACTTTTCACACATCATCTAACCCCAAACCAAGAAAAGCTTGTACTATAGGAACCAGATAACTGATACACTACTTATATAGTTTTTTGTTTGTAAATATGTTATACGTTTGATAGAAAACCCAGATAATATTATGTTTTACATCATTTAATATACCGGTATAACACTTAAGTAGTTATGGAATGGTGCATTCGGAAACATTTATTTATAAAGTACACATACCGTGACAAAAGCTGCACTCAAAGTAGATGGCGCTGCTGCAACTGGATTCAGGTTAAGGCTGTCTGAATTAAAATAAGTTTCTTTTGACAGATAAACTGAACTAAGATTATCGTTCGATTTTTTTTCTTTTGACAGCAAGTTTAAGTAGAGGTCTTCAAAGACAGTAGTAACTTTTACCATAATATTTCTATTCAGATAATACCTATTATCCTACTAATTTAAAAATAATTATTTTTCCACAAAACGGACCCTACACGACCCAATAAAGAATGATGGTGCAATAAAAATTCAACTCGCACAAACTTTCTTTGAATCATTGCGCAATCTTCAATATTAGCCCTAAACACTCGATAACATTGCACAATTCGCAATATTGCGCAATATAATTGATCATCTAGAGGCCGCCTAACGTGTCTTAGGGATACGCCAAGTCGTTGTCTTGCTATTAAAACATCAATGTGAGTCAACTTGATATAAAATATTTTATGGTATTAAGAGTGTGCTAGAAACGATTTTGTACTTCTAAATCGTTATTTATCTCAGAATCTGTAAAAGCTACCACCTTCATATTTAGGGAAATGATACTTCGAACTTTTATCTCGGATTGCTTCTTTTTAGAAACACGATTGGTTAAAATTTTCTCGATAATATATTTTTTTGAAAAATACATGTTTTGCACAGAATTTGCTATTTATCTCAGGAACAAGACAATTTTTCTTTGGGGTTTTCGATTTGTCAAAAAACCTTGAAGTAATTCTTTAATTTTGTGTTTTCATTTTTCGATAGGTTGTTTAATTAACTTTTAATTAAATAAAAACTATTTTGGCGCTTACGTCGTTATAAAATACGGTGCGCGGCTATCGCTCTGTACTACTCACTCACGAGAAAAGCATATCTTGCCATTCCGCTCGACGCTCTGTAGTCAGTTGGCTACGGCATTGCGAGCGGGACGGACCTGTGCTTGTCTGCGTCACACTTTGAATATAAACAATTTTTTTTCTATTTACCTACCTAGGTATCGGGGCGATTCCGAGAAAAAATGGCCTATCACACAACTTTCGACTCATATTCTGCAGGCTATTGATAATTAAACAAGGGTTTTTTTAACAACATCGTACAATATAATTCAAAAACTGATAATAATTAAATAACAAAAAGCTCATAAATACATTTTTTTCGCAAAAATATTGGCAAAATAAGATCTCGGGAGGCGGTTTTTTCGAGTGTCACACCCAACTTTTGAAATTTCCGAAGGCAAAATTTTATAGTCTTTTTGCATGTCAATTTTATTCTTTTTAGAAAGATCTTATGCACGAAATGCAATTTTATACCCTGAATACAACGTTTATGAGTTCAAAATACTAAAAAAATACTATTTTGTCTTGAGACTAAAATCGGTACCGGTGGAAAATTCCGCTTACGCTACGATCATAAATCGATATTTAGAGAATAATATCGATTTTAAATAGTTGTTTTAGGATTATGGCAATATTTTAGACCATAGATAAACATCTTATTAGATTTTTAGGCGCAGTAGCGCCTGTGACATGGATTAGAAAGATCGTGCGTCACGATGTTCTGTTTTTATATAATAATAAGTAGTATTCGTTAGACATACAACTTTTAAAGACTAATTACTTGATCTATCTAGATTTTGATTTAATGCAATATTCAGTAGAAATGTAATAAACAACTACGTTATTTGAGTTTGTTTATTGACCGGCATCATTACGTTACGTCCGCAACGCGACGTGATGTATAAGCGGAAAGCAAAATGTGACGTAATGGAACTATTAAGCATGGTTTACATTGTGCCTGCAATAATATCGCTTACTATTATATTATTATCCGACTTATTGATGCTTATAATGCATTTCGAATAGAATAAAATAATGCTGGTAAAAGTTTGTTTGTATGAAGATAGTAATCACCAAAAGAACTCCCTGTGATTTCAAAATAACTGTTTTCTCAGTCTGTGTAGTTATCGACACGATACTTAAACACACACAAACATTGTTAATTTTTTTGTCTATCTGTCTGGTGTCCCGGGCTAATCACTGGAGTGGCTGAACTGATTTGAATGGGACTTTCAGTGAAAGGTAATTTAAACGTAAATTTACTTAGCTACGTCATTTTATGTTATTTTCCACTTATTTACTACGAGAACAACATAATATACAAATTACAGCAATCTATGTAAAACAACGCGCCTAATAGCGCTCATCCAGCTGGGCGATTTTGGATTTCGTTGAGTGTTGGGTTGGGATGCTGTACCTACCCTTTTGGCTTCGGTAGACGTCTTTTACACCCAGTATATTTTTTTCTTTTTTTATATATAGTATATACTAATATTATAAAGAGGAAAGATTTGTTTGTTTTTTTGAATTAAATAGGCTCCGAAACTACTGGACTGATTTGAAAAATTCTTTCACCATTAGAATCCTACAATTATCTCTGATGATTATAGGCTATATTTTATCACGGGAAAGTGAAGTTTTCCCAAGGGACCGCGGGTAACACCGCGACGGATATCTAGTCATCAATAAATGCGAAAAATACAAAACTCATCATGTATAGCTAAACAATATTTTTCGGCTACTAATATTTGTCATTTCGGTACCTAAATACCTAATAATTAAAATTACAATTGTTAATTTTTATTAAATTTGTTTGAGTGGCTGATATATCTTGCTGGTAAAATATTTTATAACATTTTTTCATGTGCAAATCTCTCTTGATTGATTCAAAATCATGAGCATAATTATTATAATTGGTCTTTAAGGCTATCTGACACATTATTATGTTAGTGGTGGTACTGACCCTTTGTTCATGTAAGCCCTGCCCTATAATTCATAAACGTGACGTCTTTTCCACTAACGTCACTTGTCACATATTATTGTGATATTAGATTTAACTTAATTTTATTCATTTGCAAATTAGGACGCTCAAATTTAAGACAAATAAGTAGGGTAATAACTAAAGTTTCGTTTAAATTTAAAATGACATAATTATCATACATAATACCAAAGTTAAGACAAAAAATGTGCAATTAAACTTACCATAAAGTAGCGTTTAGGAATTGTTTTGTTACATATTATGTTTGTTTTATGTTATTTCCTACGTGAATGACGTATTAATTGAAGGCTGATGGGTTTCGAAGGTACTTAAATAAATGGTTAACTTGAATTCCCACTGCATTTTATGTAAATCATATCTAAACTTTGTGACGTAACGGAATTTTTGATGGCCCATATTTCATTCAAACATAAATTTCTTACTTATTCACATTTTATATTTTTTTTTCCGGGTGGAAATCCATTACGTTACGGTCACTTTTTCTCGGAATCGCCCATCGTTTTTCATAAAATAGGTAAAGTTGTACCTTTAGTGTAGGAAGCTATGTCCTTCTTCCTAATAATTACCTATTATTTTATTTTATTTCATGCTGACATTCTAGTAGGCCTATCCTACCAGCTAAAAAATCTAAAACAATCGAGTAGGTACTTACCTACCAATAGCATATAGGATATTCAAAATGTTGGTACCACGCGGGCGAAGCCGCGCGCAGAAGCTAGTAAATAATATTCATGTTTTCGCTGATTTGCTGTCCTACTACCTACCTACCGTACCGTGCGTAAATAAGCCGGCCAAAATACATTGGCAATGCGCGACTCGAACTCTCGCACTCTGCCGCGTTGGCGGTGTTGCGTATTTAGGCAGAAGGGTGAGGTGAAGTGGGGCACGAATCCGTCTCGTTCGGCGTTTCCTGCGCACTCTTAACCGGCTTTTAAGCGCGTGGCAACCCTATTTGAGGGGTTACGGTTTTCGTATACATTAGTAATGTATTACTTATATGTTATTTCATGGAATGGCTAAAATTGTTCGTGCATACCGAACATTAGAATAGTTTTAATGAATAACACAAAACTTTAACTATTTTCTTGGGTACATAATGATGGATTTCGATGTTTTATTGCTATTTTGTAGGGTTGAAGTTTTGGAAGGTAACAAAATTAAATATTATTATTTTTATTACTGTTCATTGATAAGAAAATATTAGGTCTTTGGTTACCCGGAAAAGCGTGTTTTAAGTGCAAAAATATTCAAATTTTATGTATGGAGAATGTAATGAGAGTGAATGAGACGAAACATGTGTGTCGAGGTTGTAGCAAGTTTAAATCGTTGGAACAATTTCATTCAATTAACGACGAAAGTTTTGCCAAGAGTGGCCAAAGAAAGCGAAGCACTACCACCCTGTTCTGGAAGCTTTTCATCGGGTTTCATTTTATTTCTACTAAGAATATCTTTTCTAAAGGCAATTAATAAAATATATTATACGATTTTGTCGCTTAGCGACCACAGCACCCATAATGAAACAAAGGTCGCTCAGTCAGAAGCGGGCCACATTTTCTGACGTCATTAGCATTTTTTGTATAGAAAAATGACTGCGGCGCGTACGGCGTGGACAAGTGTGCGATCAGGTTAATAAGTAGTTAACTATGTAAACCTAGCTCTAATAATTTAACTAAAAATAAGATTTTTTTAAAAAAGGTTCCGAAAGAATTGAATTTACACAACAGATTTGTAACAAACTTTTACGATCAAAACACGCAGGTCGATCGACGATCTAAATGCTGAATTTCGAATGCATTATGACAAAATGTGCTGAATATCCTCCGAAACACCACAGTCATCAACTTTATAGAGTTAAACTAAATATAAGTATGTGCTTTTTTAAAATTTTATAACGGGACTTAATCGCGTAGGTATAACATTTGTTTATTTACCTAGAATTGTGAGTGAAGCAGTTGAAATAAAGAAACACAAAAATTTCAACCGGGAATGTGGCTACAAACTGTCATCAACGTGGGATCCAGTGATAAAAAAGTGTTCGGGTCGTGTAAGAACGTCTAGTTCTAACTTGGATGTTGTCAGTGTAGTGTGTCGCGACCCTAATGTTATTTTGTGTTGACCGAATGAGGGTAGTTTCTCATCGGTCGAAGAGGCGAACGAGTACCGGCGGGCAGTCTTCTCGTGACCACGGTAGCTGTAACGCTACTGAAACGTCGAGGTAAATAAACAAATGTTATACCTACGCGATTAAGTCCCGTTATAAAATTTAAAATGTCTTCAAGTCGCGAAAGTTTAAAATGTGTAAGTATGTGCTGTTCCCTACCTCGTAACCATTACTTGCCTGGTCTGGTGGCTCCCGACGTTTAGGTTAATTATGTTTTCAGCTTCAAATAACACAATTACAATAAAAAAAACATACAGCAATTTAGCTTCTAGGCGCCCTTCGACTAAATTACAAATTATATTAAGAAAATAGCATACGTACACTCATTGAAACAAAACAATTAGGTATAACATGTAGAAAATTAATGATAAACAAGACATTTTGTTTGAATCACTGGGTTGCTATTATTCGAAGCTTTTCACGAGCTTTGCCTCGAGCAGAATGTACACAAATAGAGTTACTCATGTTTCGACAACCTCCATTGTTCAATTAATATTTCTGTTGATGAACGAAAATATCGTGAGGAAACCCGCAGTACAGCTACGCGAGTATTGACAATGGTTATTGTATCCAAAATGAATTAATTGCAGGAGTCTGGCCTCAAATCAGTCTTAACTATGTTTAGGTTGCTGGTTTTGGCCTTTACATCTAAAATGAATGTTTATACGTCAGGAGGCAGCCTATGCGTACACCCCACGGGACGTTCTTGTGCTTGGAGGAGCAAAAATGTTAGGTTCTAAGGCACTATAAATGGTCAAATGCTCAGCTGAAGAAAAAGGTGCGTATTTGATCGCGGTGGGACCATTATTTGTAGGATCTCTGCAGATTATTCCATTTGGGTGTTCTGGTATCATGGAACTATGTAGTAGTTTTTGATACGACTTAGGGTATCTTAGTGTGGGATCAGCCATGTTTTACAAAAAGTAAGCGTTAATATCTTATTTACAGCACAAAATCAAGACATAATCTCGACTCTTACTTTCCGAAGCCCGCTTGGGACGCAGAAGGTTGCGGGTTCGATCCCCGCTGCGGGATAAATGTTTGTATGATCTGCAAATATTTATCTATGTTTATTATCTATGTTTCATGTATAATATGTTTCATGTATTTACAAACAAAAAGTATATAAGTATATCAGTTATCTGGCTCCCATAGTACAAGCTTTGCTTAGTTTGGAGCTAGATGATGCTGTGTGAAATGTCCAGCATTATGTATATATTTATTTATATGAAATACACGTAAATACTTTACTAATTAGATATAACATCCATTGTGTTCGTAAACACCAAAGTTATAGTGCTAGTAATTAAATTAGTACGTAGCTCTGCTAATGTGTTTAATTATAGAATTAGTAAGCCAATGACACGTAGTAATAATGCAATTTTCATGTAGTATATAGTATATACATATATGTATATCCACTTACATCCAAACTTCTTTATTGTTGCTTGAACAGCTGTTTTCCGTATTGAATCTTGATATCTAGGTTCTTTAAGCTAGTACGAAAAAGTTGGTTATCGTAAGTAAAATTATACTTTCCCGGGATTTCACCATCATCACAACCCGATAAACTAAACCGACCGAACAAAAAATTTATATCAAAAAAGTAAGTGAGAATGCAATTTCTAGAATTTTTCATGTAAAATATTGATGATAGTCAAAGACAAAGTAAAAAAAGCATTTATTCAGAAGGACCGCTGGGATCACTTAGAATAGTCTTAAAACTAATTTTACTCCTGTTCTTGCGCGACCAATACCGTGAAGAATCAGGACAACAAACACGGTTAGGAGCCTAGCATTCTTTTAGGTGATCCATCTTAAATCCATATTTAAAAAGGATTATAAATTGTACGCAGTTTAAATTTTCTAGTCGGTCATCAGATAGACATGGCACAGCATGTGTACCATGGTCTTGCCATTGTTCTTTTTTGTACTTGAGAATTGAGATGAGTCTAAGCTTCTTAGGCTATTGGGCTATTCAAGTAACTGGCTGGTAAGCTAGATTAAAGAGCTCTATGAATGAACAAGTTTCTTTGTTGATGGTCACATCATTATTAGGTACATACGCTTTTAATGGACAAGTTTATAGTAAAATACTAATCTTATTAAACTAACTGATGGGGAGGCTAGTGTGGTCGTTGGGAGTTTTTATTCCCAATTACCCTACTAGTGGGGAGGTTAGTGGAGTAGTTGGGAATATATCGAATATAAACAGGATCCGAACTGCATTTTAGACATTTTCATTACTTGGGGTATTCAAATAATAATGCTGGAAACATACAGCTACATCTAGCCTCAAACTAATCAAAGCTTGTACCTACTAGGTACCTGATAGAAGTGATATAATTATATACTTTTTTTGTAAAAACATACATACTCATAGAGACACCCAGACCCGAGTATAAATATTTGCAGATCATACAAACATTTATCTCGCGGCAGGGATCGAACCCGTAACCTTCTGCGTCCCAAGCGGGCTTTCACCCACAGAGGTCGTCAAAATCTTGATTTCTTAACGATGATTTCCTTCACCTAAAGTAAGTTTAAGCACTGGCATATATATAATGTTTTTAACAAAAACTCACGACCTTTAGATCGAAAGGCGGAGCAGCTACCACTAGGCCAGTTCTCGCCAAAATCAAGTGACTGCTTAAAATCTGTTAACAAAGTTAGTAGAGCACTGCGACAGTTGTCGCGACTGCGCGCCCACATATGCATGTTTACATTCGTATTCCTTTGAACTCGCATGTAGGCCCGAGGAAACGTACAGTAAACAAAACTTTCTCGTAATGTTTAATTAAATTAATCAGTTGATTAGTCGATGGTGGTTTGGGTGTAAACAAACGGCGTTCTCTTTGATGTGCTGGTATTGTTATATTTGTGTGGACGGCGGCGGCTCCCGCGGCGCCTGTATAGGGCTGCCAATGGCAAAATCTAACTGTAACTAATATAAACAGGTGTCTTCAAGTACGGGTGACAGTCTACAAGCATGTTTTGTCTACGACTGTGAATCGTATGAAGGCAAGAAGGCGAATTAAATATGTGTGCTGTTAGATGATAAAATAGCCAGCCACCACCAGCTAGCACCCCAAAGGGATAAAATACGGATTTATCATTATACCAAGCATACCAAACACTTGTAACCAAAAATTTACTTCTAAGGTCAATCTAACCATGATTACTTGGGTTAGGAGCGTTTGGACCACATCGCAATTTGACTGGTTAGCTGTATGACCAGTTCGCTATAGGACCAAATCTCGATATGACTACATCGCATTTGGACTAGATCGCGTTTGGTCCAGTTCGCAATAAGACCAGATAGCATTACGACCAAATCTCGTAAAGACGTACAATGATAGTCAAAATTATCTCGTGTCCGTGTACCTATGTAAGTAGGTGTTTCTTGTAATTTTCAACTCTTAAACATTACTTACCTACTTAAAGTATTTCCCTATTCTTACTAAGAACAAACCTTAACTTAATACCTAATTCACAAAGTATAACAATAAGACAACGCAAGGGTATTCATTTATCATACAACCATTGATATAATGATAAACAAATGTACCTATTATTAGAGTAGATAAAAGGAAGCTTGGCGCCAGTTTTCCGACGAGGGAATCGTCTCAATCATATAAAAACACCAGTTGTTTCCGTCCTGACTTCGCTCGTTTTTATTGTAATCGCAGTTAACATTCAAGGTGCCTTCTACGAGGGACGCATCGCAGCTCGTCGTGAACTCCATGAACAAGAAATCAAAATCTTACTCTATGAACAAAGATGCCAGAATTTTAAATATGAAAAATGAAGACTCATATTTTGTTGTATGTTTTTTTATGATGAATGGCTCGGCTCTAGACCTCGAAACTAACATAGGCAAGAATGAGGTAAATCAAAATCTTACTCTATGAACAAAGATCTGTGCCAGAATTTTGAATATGAAAAATGAATACCTATTTTGTTGTATGTTTTTTTTATGATGAAGGGCTCGGCTCTAGACCTCGAAACTAACAAAGGCAAGAATGAGGTCTACGATGGAGCGAGCCTACCCAGAAGGTGCTTTAACTCTCTTCTTGAAAACAACACCAATCACCAATTCTGTTTCTCACCCAATCGTTAGAGATTTCCAGCCAAATCATCAAGGCTGTTAAAAATAGATTTTAAATAAAAAAAAGTCGCCTTTTCTGCATAAACAGACACACTATACTTTTTCTCAATGGATGTGGATGCCAGCCATGTTTTATTGTTATTCAAAGTAAATATTTAGTTTTATTTCTCTCTGAATGTTATGATTTCTGCGTTTGTGAGAACGCGCGAGTACAATGTTTTACTCGCAGTAAAAAAGTTATAATAAGCCTACTATGTTATACAACTAAGTATTACTAAATAAATAAAATATTATATATTATAAATATTTATTTAATAAATAAATAAATAAATTACGGCCACTATACACCTTCGCCGAACTATATGCCGAACTATTCGCCGAACTAGTATTTGGACAGATGACAGACGAATACAGGCGATGAGGCCCTCTACACGTTCTTCACTGTCGGCATTCGTCTATCTTCGCCGAATATGTAGAGGGCTCACGGTCATAATGTCAATTACAATTCGGTCGTGAAACATGTGACTGTCACTGACTAAAATATACCTAGTGCGAAAACGTCGTCCTAAAGCTTTCGAGTCATTTTTTTATAGTAACATATCTATATTTATTGAATACCATTGGATATAAATATTATACATGTATATTTTGTGTCATGTCCATTGAATTATACATTACAGGGTTATAGTTTCATCGGTAATGATTAGCAAAAGCATGAAGTATAAATCTGGTGTTCGGTAACATTATACGACCTACATACTTATATTCAATCAGCTTTGGTTTTCTGAGGTGCATTGGCCGTCTTCATATCGCCCGTAATGTTTAAAAAGTGTTGAAATATCTTCTCTTTTGACTTATAACGACAGGTTGTGATCATACTTGCAAACCATAATATTTTTTGTCATGTAGGAACATAATTCATCCCTGACACATAGAACTTTTGATACGTTTCACGCTGTACAACTATGAATTGATGTTCATTTTTAATCATTTCATAAATTAAAAAAAATTTATCACGGAACCGTACCTATGTGAAAACGACTTATAATATCAGTTTTGACTGTAGAATTTTCGAACAAAATCCAAAATTAAATATATAGATTACGTACAATCTCTGGTGAGTGGTCGTACAATCTGAGGTGAGTAACGACCATATGTTTTTAAAAATTCATATAAAAACTAAACTAAACTATGCTTAAAACATCAATGCTTGAGTGACAAGAGATGATACCTCAATGTATGGGTGTTTTTATGTATAATATGTATATATTATGTATGATTGGTGCCCAGATACGTTCAACGACGCCGCGGCAGACCGCGAACGAGATGGTGGGACGAGCTCGCCAAATTCAACGCCAACTGGGCCTCACTAGCACAGGATAGGAATGAATGGAAGGAGTGGGAGGAGGCCTTTGCCCAGCAGTTGGACAGTGAGGGATTTTAATAATAATAATAACAAATAATGTATGGATTTACAAACAAAATCTATAAAATTAGTATATCAGTTCCCATAGTACCAGTGCTTATTAAGGGCTTGGATGATGCTGTGTAAAATGTCCAGCATTTTTTTTCTCAATATTATTTATTTAGTTGTTAAACATACCTACTTATTTGTATTTTTTTTTACTTACTTACTTACTTTGTATTTAGTAAATATCACAGCGTCTCTGCTATATTACGGCCAGACTAAACCATAGAGTTACCGACTTAACAGTATTAATCTCAAACTGAAAAGGGCAAAAAAGTATTTGATTACGCTTGACTAGCTGCGCGAAATTCCAACGACTTATTGTTTCGCCGATTATACCTTATTTATAACTCGATTCACCCCGCGGCTCTCTCGGGTTCATTGTGCCCGACTAATTTTGTAATCTCGAGTTTTCAATCAAACGATTACTTTGAATAGAAATGTGACATACACTTTAAACTTTGAGTGTAGTTTGACTCGAAATATCACTCGACATTTTTGTATTCTTATTTAACTCTTGTAGGTTTTGTAGGCTAAAATTATAATAGTTAAAATAGTATTTAAAAGTAACTTAGAATTATCTATTTATCCCCCGACGACTTCGTTCCATAAAGAAAAAATGCGTCTCTCGTTTTTCTGATTTGCATCAATGCCGTTCTTTACGGTCTACTATTCTTTGTAGTATGCAAATAGCAATACAAAATAATAAGTGATTCAATGCAATGTAATGCAACTTTCAAATCTCACAAGAACTTATTTTCCCATCAGTAGGAACACTAAGTGGGGTCAACCGCGCGGAAAATTGACGGAGAAACGGACGAAAATTGTAAAAACATCCAATGAGGCTACGGACAATGACGTTTGCATAAGTAGGCGAATCGTATCGTGGTATGTAGGGACTAGGAAACTCAGTACCAACTGCATTTGTTATATTATTTTTAGTCGTACTCGTATTATTCTATTATTATGAACGATAGAAGCTCTCCAGAAATTGTGCATTCAAAACATTTATAATTCAGAGTTCTTAAATAGTAGCTATCAATTCTGAGTCAGTTTAGAAAGCAATTATAACCGTCTGAACTTTCAATTTACTTGAAATATTAGTTTAAATAATTAACTAAAATCGAAACTTCTTCCACTGACAAGATATTTTAAGACTAGATAGAAAATTCCAAAGAAAACGAAGAGTAATTATATGTGACGCTTCGTTAGTCAATTACTGGTGACCTATATAAAATTATTACACCAGGGACGATCTGAAAACTACCAATAAACGCTCAGTTAAAATGTAGGTAAACTCCGTCAAAATAGTTGTACCCTGCTCGGCGTACTTTTCTTGAACACAGGAAGTATTTAAACCGATAGCGAAAAGGCCTCCACGTGTTATTGCGAACATTTGCTATCGCTCAAACAATTCTAAGCATCTTTGGGCTAGAGTTTTTACCGTACAGCTAACTGTATGACTAGAGAAAAAAGGGGTAAGGTTTTGTATGTGGTCATTCGGAGCTGAAGCAAAGGAATTTCTAAAAACCAAAACAGAACTAAGTACATTCTATTTTTTGGGGACTATAAACACTAAACCAACTGAGACGAATAAGGTGCGGATTGTAGCGCAGGGTTGTGATAAGAGTGAGGAAAAATGAGACCAAAAAACGAAACAGGATTACCTAGGACTGTATCTTCGAGAAACGCTATAGATACTCTCCGATTATTCTCAGGTTTCAAACAATACTCAGCGCGCAATTCTGACGAAAAAATGCATTGTAAGCTATACTGTGGCTTTACGCTACATATTAATAAATAAAAATCTGTCACACCAACCATTCTGTACCAGTTTTTAAAAGGATTGAGGTTAGAGGTTGACGAGCATAGTAAGCCTTGAAATATTTTAACTGGTAGCTTTTTTCATTCATTGTAGGCATTATTTTAGTGAAGTTAAGTAACGTAGGTACTACACAACACAATTCACTGAGTAACCGATTGGATGCCTCTTTGCTTTTATAGACTTTTATAGAGCTCAGAGGGATGACATTATTTGACAGAATTTTTGACAGGAGCTAGACTGAAATGAGTTTTCATTGAAAGACAGATTTACTTAATTTTTTTTAATGAAGAATGCGAATCAAACATATCTGTATTACGTAATTTTAAAATCTTTTTAATTATCTTCTTCCTATCTACTTGTATGCTTCTGCTACTTGTTATTAGTTTATGTAAAAACTATAAATACCGCAAAATCGCATCCTACTCATATAATCTGAAAATTAGATGTAAATGCTTAAGTTACAAAGTGCAAACGCAACGACTGCACAATATAATTTGTTCTACGAGTATGTCGCCCTCTAGTATTGAGTGTCAAATCCGGGTTTCGTCATGTGTGGCAGTCTTGTAAGTGTCAAAAAGCACGAGCGATAGACAAAAAGCATGACCGCAGGCCACGTAATACTTGTCCATTACTTACATAGGTACGTGAACGAAATATACTGCAGGCCGCACGATGTTAACAATTTCAACCCAATTGAATAATGCTACCGAACAATGAATACTTCGATCACGAAAAAATCATCTTACAAGGCGATCGTGCGCTCGGACCACGGCAGTCGTGAACCCGGCTACCAGAGTAGCTGGTGGCGTTCAGCACCGGCTTAAGACGGCATCGCCTTCCTAGCGATGCTTCTAAAATCGTGCTTGGGTGTCGCGTATGAGTCCTTTTATATTATAATATTACTGATATTCTAAACTTTCTTCTGCTTCAGCGCGCGGCTTCGCCCTATACGCAGCAGTGGGTGAAGTCAGGCTGTGGGTGATTATGATGATGATGAGTTCCTCAATGACGTTGAAAAGGCTGTACAACGAATATGTGACTTAGGAAAGATATAGTATAGATAGACCTGGAATAGTCTATTTTGTTCCTTTTGTACCTATCTACTCGTATGTTGCAAAATAAAATATTTTCTTTTTTTCATTATAGGCGGTATAGGATACATATTTGAATGCGGTACCATGTAGGTTAATCAAGCTGCTGTTGGTTAGCTAGTGACTATGTGGTTGACTGCTGGTGGCGTCAGGTACAGTGCTACAAACTTATCTGATCCGGCGAGAGAGGCGCTGTTATCGCATTTGGTGTTGCCAGAAAAAAGTTAGTTCCTCTTTTGGCCACCAGTCCAGATATGTTTGTGGGACAGTACTGAAGCTTTCGTGCTTCGAAAATTTCATGTCATTGGTAACTTTCCCATAACTATGTCCATACCAAAATATCGAAGCGCTCGTGGTCGTGCTTGCTTAGTCGTTCTTGATAGATCGTCGAAGTTAAGCAACGTTCGAAACGGTGTGTAAGTGGATGGGTGACCGCCAGTGGCATTTTCATCTGAGCGCTTCCGTGCTTCGGAGGGCACGTTAAATTGTCGGTCCCGGCTATTTAAGTCGTTAAGCCATGACGGAGGCCTTAAGGCGGCCTAAAAACTGCGTTACCAGAGTTGGCCACTGACTCATACGAACTTACTTACTTTACCAAAATATCTACTCTAAAATATCTGAATTCCTATTCTAAGTTAGTGGCACAGTTTGCAGCGAGTGATTAGCTACCCTCTGCTATTTGCTCTGTGCCCGAGTGTTACTCGTACGTAGAACCGTCGAATCGACGACGCGCCAGCTAGATAGTTCGTCACGTGGTCTTTTTACTCTTTAGGGTTCCGTACCGGATGTGAAAATGCCGCAGTTTTATAATTGTTCGGTAATAAACCAGTCTGTGTATTGAATAGCCACCTAAATCGTATCATCCATACCTACACTGAGAAATCATATAAATTGAAGAGAAGAACAAATACAGGAATTTATAGCGGTTTCGATCCTAACCATAAGTAGTAAGTCGGTATTTAAATAATTAAAATTAAATGAAAAGTAAAAAGTTTACGGATTCTTATTTTTCCAAAACGAAATACCTAGCCATTACCACCTCTACCAGTCAAATTCACCATCATCATCATCTCAGCCCGGTATCACCCACTGCTGGGTATAGGCTTCCTTTCGCTTATGCCAGACTTTTCGGTCCTGTGCGTCTCTAATCCAGGTTGTGCCCTCGACTTTTTAAAGTCATCGACCCAACGCGCTTTTGGTTGACCACTCCGTCAAGGTTTTACTCCAGCGACCATCACCACGTCTAGCCAGGTCACATCACCAGTCAAATTCACCATAATAACTAAAATTGTATGGGCGCGAATCTGTTAGTATCTTGAACCATAAAAAGGAAAGCAGACACACCCTTGACGAGTTCATTTTAGACGGCAGGCCCCTGTCTTTTTGTGAGGTGTAAAATGTACGACATGACGGGAGGAAAGCTATGTGATTCGCTTTCAGGGAGCCAATCGATGAAACGCAATTGCAGGGACACTGCTGAATAACGAACAGCAAATCGTTTTCCTGAAGCTGCATCCAAGACTGAAGGATGGACGAGCAATATTGTACCTGTAGTTGTTCTACATCACAAAAGTGGGTTTGCTAATGTGTGTATAGATTTATTTCTGTGTGCGTGCGATACTGTGCGCTCATTCGACAATGCAACGTGCCCGAGCTTACGCACACAAAACCAACGTGCATGTGCACACAAAATCAAGACTAACCCGCCTTCGTGAAATAGAAATACAGCTAAATGTATTGTATTTTCTTTTTTACCAAAAACTTATAAACACGACACATTAAACAATACACAAGGTTTGTCTTGTGTCGACAGTTGCACGTTGACACACATAAAGATGACACAAAGATACGACGATGACAACGATGAAACGACAAACGATGACATAAAGATAGAAGTAGGAAAACATATTATTTTGTGTCGTGCTTCGGAGGGCACGGATAATTCTCGGTACCGGCTATTTAGGTCGTTAAGCCATTATGGAGACCTAAGGCGGCTTAAAAACTCCATCACCAGAGACCAATGACTCATACCAGCTTTTTTAGGATCTGTCAGATAGGCAGGTCAAATATGTATTTGTTCCATGCCTACATTGTAGGAGTTAGTCCTCCGTCTCTTCGATTTCTCAATTATTACTATTATTATCAAGCTGACCCGCGGCAAACGTTGTTTTGTCATAATAGTACTATCGCTATGAAAAAATAAGGGTTGGAAGAGGGGAGATTTTTTTACTGAAACAAAACAGACCAAGATCGGACCTCACTTCAAAGCTAAGAACAGACCAACGTGAACGGACCTCATTTCACAGCTAGGAACATTTTGTATTTGAAAACTGAATTGTCGTTTTTAGTATTTTCTGTTACTAACTATTTATGTTTCTCACAGTTTAAACTTTCCCTGAAGTTCCACAAGTATTGCCAGATAAAAATAAGCCAAATCAGTCCAGCCACTCTCGAGTTTTAGCGAGACAAACCATTAATAGATGTTTATAAATATAGATAATCATTTTCTATTCATTTCAGATACAATGTAGACGGACTGTAGACACATTGTATCAAATCATAATTAAGTATATCACGCGAACCACTTATATTATTTAACTTTAATTACTCTATATAATTGTAACTTTAATTACTCATTATTAGATCAATTAATTGCTATAAATCAACTATTGAGTATTTTAGTTCGAATCATGACGTCTGTCGTTTATTAGTATCAACTGTCTCTTCTTCTTCTTCTTGCCTTTATCCCACTAAGTGGGGTCGGCGCAACATGTTTCTCTCTTCCATTTCCCTCTATCACTCTTCATATCAGAACTCACTCCTTTCAACATATCCGCATTCACACAGTCCATCCATTTTTTCTTAGGCCTACTTCTACTGGTATATCCAATCCATCCACATTCATACTCATCACTCGTCACTTATACGAGTATGAACTGTCAATATTTAAGTCAACTCTAAAGTATGATAACTTTTTGACGAAATAGGTGTAGGTCATAAAAGTTTAATAGTCTGTGGGTTCATACATTTCGAATGAAAAAAAGGATAAAAAATATACTTTCAGCTTAAAGTTCAAGAGATCATCCCACTCTGCAGACATGGCTCCCCATTCCATTAAACATCATGCAAACAAATTATGTATAGCTATTTCTGCTTATACAAAACTCAAGGCTATATTTTATAAAATATACAACAGTTTAAATGATAATTTATACCCCATTGTTATTCATTGATGTTATTATATGTATATTTTGCCATTGTTTCAAATCAGAGCATATTTCATGCATTTAATGTTTAATTCTGCGCCACACCCAATGCTAAGCTATAATATGAAACACAATTTAAAATAAGAACGAAACAATAAACATCTTCTTCTTCTTCTTCTTGTATTTAGTGGCAATCTACACAACTATATAGGTATAATTCTGCCAATGTCAAGTTTAAAATATTGATTTATAGTCAAGTCAGTCAGTCAAGTCCTGTCGATGGTTTGCACACGGCGGCTTGTTTTCTTCAAAACTCTAACGGAAATTCGTCAAATGAGAAATCTGCTTCAATACTCCCCCATTCCATTTTCCAGATCTCCTGTTTCGAATCCAAGGCTTCATTAGTAAAATGCCACCGAAATTACATAATAAAACTTAGTAAAACGCAAGAAAAGGAAAATAAAATAGCAGAGCAGTGCTTCTTCCTAAAATGGCGAAAAACAACACAATAAACATCTAAATTACAGATAAATTAGAATTTCTGTCACTCTTGTGACCAGCCAAAAAATCCATACTAAAATGACATTTGATCTTTTCCATTCCCTTTGCATTGCCAGGACAAAAAACGGATAATTGTTACACACCTTAAAATAGCAGTCGGTTTAAGAGATTCATAAATGCAAAATCCCATCGTCAGATGGCCATCGATGACAACACTTAGAATTTAAAACGATAGAGGCAATTTATTATTTATAGCGTTTATTTGAAATTTAAATGTAGAATCTCGCATTCGAGACGCATTGACGTTCATCTCACTGGTTTTAAAATTTCAAATGTATTTGCTGCGAAAATATCCTGAAGTCGTAGAACCCTGACAAGCTAAGTGGCGAGTGATTAGCGATATCGACCATCGCTAAGACGGGACGGCTACAAATAAATGGCTTTCAAAAGGGTAAGAATAGACAACGGCAACAAATAAACTGGATCATCACAGTATATTGTGACGTGGTAGACCTCTCAGATATTTTGGCGTTCAAAATAAAGTAAACTACGCGTAAATTAAGTTATTTCGGTTTTATTCACCAATTATGAACTGTGATCGTGTCGTGAATATTGAAGAAAAATATTCGTTTTTATTGCAGGAAAGGTCAAGTTTCACACTTTTTGGAGGTTAGCGAATGACGATTTCGCTAGTCGATAGCCACTTGGCTTGTACCTAGCTGACCCTGTTAAATAAACATTGTGATCTAGAACCAAATGCCACTGTCGAGGCTCAGACGGTTACAATGATTGGTTAACATTATACCGTGTCAATGTTAAGTTACTTCTGATTGTAAGTAATATCAACTTTGTAATAATGGATAGGTAATTGTTTTAAGATCGTTATAATAGTTATTCAATTAAGTGTAAGTATATGAATTATACTATGAACTGATTGTGTTGAAGATTGCGAAGCAAGATACTTTTATGTAATGAACATAATTTATTTAACAACAGGCGAGTGTGTATGGGACAGCTGGAAGGGGAAGGCCTAGGCGAACCTTCTTGTATCAAATTGGCGACATTTTGGAGAAGGGCCAGGTCAAAAGTACCCTAAACCGACGAGCATGTATGAAGAATGTAATGAGAGTGAATGAGGCGAAAGTTGTGTGTCAGGATCTTAGCGAGTGGAGATTCGTGGTCTCTGCCTACCCCCTTTAGAGGCGTGATTTTATGTATGTATCTATGCATAAAAATTACATACTTATAACTTTTTTTTTTATATTTTATAACTATATCAAAAATTTGCGGAAACTGTTCATAACAAATGGGCATGATCCAAACACATATTTTCCCGGGATTCGAACCCCGGATTGAAAGTTAAGGAAAACTACTATACTACACTCGGTCAAAACAGTTTTTAGGGTTCCGTACCCAAAGGGTAAAACGGGACCCTATTACTGAGACTCCGTGGTCCGTCCGTCTGTCACCAGGTCTCATGATAGTCAGACAGTTGAAATTTTCACAGATGGATTATTTCTTTGCCACCTTATCAACAAATACTAAAAAACAGAATACATATTTAAGGGGGCTTACAACAAACGTGATCTTTTTACCATAGTTATAGAAAATGGTACGGAACCCTTTTTCCGTTTTTTTTCAATTAGCACTATTATATCTTTCAGTGGACCGCAAGCCACAATGTGTATTGTTTCGGTCGCTTGTGAAATGTAATTCGTGTACGTACAAAGACGAATCTTATACGCACACAAACAGACATTATTTATACTTATTTGAGATTCAGGTCGCGTGTCACATCTCGACGGACGCTTTTCGCACAACATTGACTTTAGATACCTAACATAAATGACGAACTGGGTATCAGCAAGCCTTTGCATAAACTCATTGCATCCGAACAAACGCCTTTACGCCGTGTCGACGTCGACTCTCGCAAATGAGTCTCCTTTATGTTATTAGATATCTTATATGATAACCATTTGGGGTCGAGACCCTGGGTCCGTGGGGTTCCGGGGCCCATCGCGTCTTCAAAAATCTTTCAGGGCGTCTGGTCGAAGCGTCGCGTGATTCAAGAGCTGGCGACTTTTTGGCTCAAAGAATCAGCATTGCCATTCAGCGTGGCAATGCCGCCAGTGTTTTGGGCACGCTTCCGACTGGCAGTGACCTGGATCAGTTGAGCTATCTATAGATCGTTTTTACGACGATCCTTAGATAGCTTGACTGATTCTATTGTATTTTGTAATTTTATGTACATATTGTGGTAGTTTAGTTTCTGTAAATGATGAGCTAAACATTTCGATATTTTAATAAATGACCTAAAATATAGATATTTTAGATAATAATAATAAGGCCGCAAGACTACATGACTAGATGATGACATGGGTAGTATGGTGTATTTATGTGTAAGCTGGATGCGTCGAGCTATGAGGACAGGGCGCAATGGCGCTCATTAGGTGTCCAGCAGTGGACTGTTATATGATGATGATAATAATAATAATAATAAATAAAATGCTGGACATTTTCACACAGCATCATCTAGCCCCAAACTAAGCATAGCTTGTACTATGGGAACCAGATAACTGATATACTACTTACATAATTTTTGTTTGTAATACATACATTTTATACATAGTAACACCCTTAAAATGAATCCCTTTTTCCCTTGTAACGGTCTGACGCGTGAACGGCTGGACTGATTTCGTTAAAAAATTCTTTTGTTGTTGTTTGTTATTGTCAGGAGAAGGATCTTATGAAAGAAAAAAATTAATGAAAACTAAATAACTTTAATAAGAGGACCCGACTTTTTCTCCATACAAACAACAAAATGTCCAGCATTATTTATTATTTTTGTACTTATTTCCAAGAAGAGATCTAGTACTAATAGTAACTGCTACTGACACGCCTGCCAGAAGCATATCCGCATTGGGCAACAGGATACTTGCTTTTATTCCCTCACTGAACAGCACGTGTGTGTACAGAAATTTCAAAATTGCCGAGGTTGCAAGACAGCCCCTCAGGAAAGTCAGAAGCTACTTTAATAGCAAAAGTTTTAAGCAGGTGTAAAATACTTTTATTTTTATTATTTAGCGAGGATCATCCCAAAAGCAAAGGCCTAAAATAAAATACTATAAAATTGTTTTAAAACTGGTGCACAAAGCAGCTGCAAGCAAGTCTGTAAAGTTCCTGAAGAAAATAAGTATTCACTAGGTATTGCGCTGCTCCGCTCTGTCTCACAAAAATTTAGCTTATGTGTTTGTGAAATGATATTCTATGTTGCATATTACTGTTTGACTGGCTCCCCACTGGAGCTTGACTATATTTTAAGATGGAAATAACGCTAGGCCCCAAACCGTGTTTGTTGCTCAAGACTCTTATATTGGTCGCGAAAGAAAAGGAGTAAAATTAGTTTTAAGACTTGACTTGACTTATGAGGTCATGCACGAAGACCTGGAATAAAACGGATTTTAAAGAATTATTTATTACATTCGTAGTACTCGCATTGAAGTTTGGACGTTGACAATAATACCATGATAACCTTCAATCTGAGTTATAATTTTTCTGAAAATAATAACCGCTTACTGTACCAACTAACCATTATTAAATAAAGCAATTATGTTAAACAAAGACAGTTCAATTATTTTAAAGTAACTAAATCACTAGCAAAGTAATTGGTCTCTGAAAAACAGGTGTTTAGGAAAAACTATTAATTGCTATGGAAAAATAGAAAATTGCTACATACGTGAATATTTCAATAATAATTACGTTTTAAAACTAAAAGAAAAACCGACTTCAATGTTCGACTCTACACACGGCGTGACTCAGGGAATCAATTAGCCATCCATAAAAATCTAAATAAAAATAAGTTTTTTTTTAAATATCAACAAGTACAAGCTTTTAATGGATTACCGTGACCTGATTGAACTCACCGATGTAAGTACAAAATTTCATTTCAATCATCCTATTTTCTGAGGAGTTCCGTTCGCCATCATTGGATCAGCTCGCAGTCATCATATTTCAAATTAGTAGATGAACCTTGACCGATGTAGTGAGTTTCAACTCAATCAACCTATTAACTGAGGAGTTCCATTCTCCATCATCAGGTCAGCTCGCTGTCACTATATTTTTAAATTTTAGATGATACTTGATCTACAAACCAAGTTTCAACTCTATCGGCCTATTAACTGAGGAGTTCCGTTCTCCATCATCCGATCAGCTCGCTGTCACTATATTTTAAAATTTAGATGATACTTGATCTACAAACCGAGTTTCAACTAAATCGGTCGATTGTCTGAGGAGTTCCCTCCATCATCAGATCAGCTCGTTGTCACCATTTTTGAAAATTTTAGATGATACTTAATCTACGAACCGAGTTTCAACTCAATCAGCCTATTTTCTGAGGAGTTCCCTGGAACAGCTCTTGACTCCATCATCAGATCAGCTTGAAAGAAAGAATGCTAAACAGATAATGCTTAGGCTCCACCGGCGTCTAAAGGCATTAATTACCAAAACTGCATACATTTCATGTCAAGTCTGGCGACACGTGAGTTCCTGGCATTAGTAAATTGTCAATTTGACATATTGCATATAGAGTCTTAGACATATCTGTCGATTCGATTTACAATGGCTAGGAGGGAAGGTTTTTAGAGTTTTACGGGCAAACTATCAAACCCTCAGGAATAAAATTTATATGGGACCACCTCTGGAGTATACCCTTTCAAACAAAAAAATAATTTTGAAAATCGGTCCACAATTGGCGGAGTAATCGCGTAACAAGATACAAAAAAATAAAAAAAAAAAAAATAAAAAAAAAAAACATACAGGCGAATTGAGAACCTCCTCCTTTTTTTGAAGTCGGTTAAAAATACTCGTAAATAGTATCTATAGGAACGTTGTGGAACGTGTCTATCAGACATTTTGTTAAAAAAAAAACAGTGCCGACACAAGTGAAAACTTGAACGAGATTTCGGTTATTTTTATTTTATTAGAATAAAAAAAGCACAAAAAAAATTTAGTGCAATATGTTGCTAAAAAGTCCTGCTGGGATTTGAACCCGCGGTTGTCTCACTTAGAAGCAAAGCTCTATCGCTTTGGCCATTCTGATGATACAATGTGTGACGAAATTAAGGTAAAGTGAGAGATGGTGTAACAGTCACGTGACTCGCGACTTGAGTTTGATGGTTTTTACCCATATCAAATGCCTAATGCGCCTAAAGAAGCTTTTAAAAAACGTATTATTACTCCAATAACATTATTAAAATGCGAATTGGTGTCATAACAATGTTTTTTAGACAAAAGCGTTTAGAAACAGCGAAAGAAAAACATCGAAAAACTACTTTCAATTCTTTCATCTATCATGTTTGAGTTTAAAAAAGAATCAAAAATATTTCAGGGAATAAAAATAACGTAAGAAGCAACAAAACACACCCTCTATAAACTGCTAGTTTCGATTAAATAAGCAGTTTTTGCTACAGCAACGTTGCGTTCGGAATGGCCACAATAAAGCGTCAATTTTAAGCTCAAACCTTATAAAACAACAATAAATAAAACAGCCGACATTTCTACACGCATATTTTTAAACCTCGCAGGAAATGGCACACAATAAAAATACAACACAAAAAAAACAATAAGAAAATAAGACCCGTTATAAATTAATACTATACCAAGTAACCGGAGTCTCGTATTAGCCCTCGCTACAACGCAAAGAAACATATTGGATTACAGCAAACGATAAATAAAGTCTCGAAAATAATGTTTATATGTAAATATGGGGTATTGTTAGAGTAACGAGTCTGGCTAAATCACAATATGAAGTTGATTTATATCTCTACGGTTCGCTTGCCTTCTTGGGAGGCCTATAAAAACCCTTTCCGAAACGCAATGTACCTCGTACAGTGGAGCGCAGTCGTCCCGCGCCGCCGCAACTCACTCGACTCTCACTTTTGTATTTAATTGCTCACTTTATGACTTCACAAAGCACAATACTTCGATACTCCCGCAAATTATGAAAGCGATTACGCCTTTTGTAAGGATCTCTGGATCGGAACGTCCTGCGAACTTGGAAACAGCTCGATCGCATTCCCGGGAACGCAATAGAATAGAGCGGATACGTTGGTGCTAACAATGATATTAATTAGAAACGCCAGCCAGTACGTAATGAGACTCGTAAAGAGTGCTCGCAATAATACGCAACTACGACGTATAATGTCCGCATCTTGGTTTGTTATTCATTAATGATCGCATCAGTGGTCACCATCATGAATACGGCCATGAACAGCATAACACTATAATTCTTCTTTTAAAAATAATCCGTATCTATATAAAGAATAAATAAAAGAGTTATGAGTCTGCGGCCAACTTTGGTGATGAAGTTTTTAGGCCTCCTTAAGGCCTCCGTCATGGTTTCACTAACTAAAGATATGGATGTAAGTAACAAGATCCTAATAACTCCAACTTTAGGTCCAACTAGCTGGCCGTCGCGGTGTTACCCGCGGTCCATCGGGAAAACATCACTTTCCCGGGATAAACTATAGCCTATGTTCATCAGGGATAATGTAGGATTCTAAAAGTGAAATAGTTTTTCAAATCAGTCCAGTAGTTTCGGAGCCTATTCAATTAAAACAAATCTTTCCTCTTTATAATATTAGTGTAGATAAAGTATTTTGTATCTATCTATTCGTAGGTATACCAAATATTTGCAAGTAATTTATCCCAGGAATGTGTCCATATTCTTGTATAGCTCGTACATCGACGGGTGGACAAAGGCCACCTGCGCTGGGGGAGTCAACTAGTCGCATTAGTGGACTAATCACGCGCCATACGTTGAGGAAATTCATTCATATCCTGCATCAGAGCAAACAAATCAAAAAGCTGAATGAAAAAAGCCAATATGCTTTTGGCGCGTGGATTTAGGTACTTTTCGTTTTGGGTCTGTTGCACGGTGTTTTCCATCACTGTTACATTTCCTCTAAAACATTTCATTTGTGCAAATGACAATCCTTTCGGATTGCTTCAAGAAACAGTAAGTAACTTCCTATGAGTTAGAGGCCAATTCTAGTGACGGAATTTTTAAGTCGCCTAGGCCTTACTTGACTTGACAACGGGACACTGTAATGCCTAAGACATTGTTTAAGATGAAATCCGTCGATGGCTTCGAAGGCCACTGCAATGGCCAAACACGACGCCTACAAAGAATCAAGTAGGTGTAGGTACCCACTATAAAATACTGTCAAACCTAGGTTTCCCTTGTCTAATCCAGAATTCAATTCCAGTTGTGTCCATGTTACTTTCGCGTGATGTAGGCAAAATATAGATTTTCGGAACGAAGTTCCTTTTCGGACGATACGGATGGGGTTAGACGAAAAAAATTGTTAAGGTTTTTCCGTCACATGACGTCACGTAAAAATCGTCACCGCTATACATTATTTGTTATAGGCTGTGCCCAGTTATAGGTGCGCGCGTATTAGTGCAGTCTTCAATTTGCGCAAAGTGCGCAAAGTAATGCACAAAGTGCGCAAAGTGGTGCGCAAAGCAAATGTCAAAGTTGAAACTTCATTTTAACCGAGTGAATGAATGAATGAATGAAAATACTTTATTGCACAATGCACACCGTATAACTTCAAAATACAGTGGAAAAGAGAACCATAATACAATGCACAATGGGCGGCCTTATCGCTGAGAAGCGATCTCTTCCAGGCAACCTTTGGATGGAGAGGAGTGTAAATGCATGGAAGATTGAACGGGTGCAAAAAATTAAAGGAACTTAAGAGTTGCCTAACCTATTAACGAATAATCTATCTATCTAGTCTATCCGAGTGTGTGGACACGAATTTTTTTTTTGCAATACAAATGCATTGATTTTCATAGCACGGCAATATTTTATTTAAAACCATTTCGGTCAAATCGAATCTAGTTCATTCATTTATTGATTGCACTTAACCTTTGTCTTCAAATGTCAAATGTCAATAGACATTAATACCTACAGTCTACACATTATAGCTCGCAAGGTGCATTACATTAATTTTTAATAGTACCTACCTAGGAGTTGCATCGTTATATCTAGAGTGAGGATGTTTTATCATTCTTCGACATCAATACTAGGTATTTAACGACCTCTGTGGCGCAGTGGGTGAAAGCCCGCTTGGGATGCAGTAGGTTGCGGGTTCGATCCCCGCCGCGGGATAAATGTTTGTATGATCTGCAAATAATTATCTCGGGTCTGGGTGTTTCTATGTATATTAAGTATGTATTTACAAAACAAAAAGTATATAAGTAGTTTATCAGTTATCTGGTTCCCATAGTACAAGCTATGCTTAGTTTGGATGCTGCGTGAAATGTCCAGCATTATTTATTATTTATTTATATAATCTTAAAAATATATTTTGCAAACTTTTGCTGGAGCCTTTCCACCAAAAGCAAAGGCTATTTCGAAAAAGTTAAGTTCGTTTTTTTACATTAATATTATTTAATTATTTTTGCGATAGTCAACGTTTCCGTATTGTATTTTCACTCGCATGTGTTTTTATTCCAAATAAATAAAAATAAAAAACTTATTCAGACCGCAGGCAACACCATGGGGCACAGTTAGTATGTCAATATCTAATACTTCTATAATAATAGATTTGTTTGTTTGTATGTGTGTTTGTTTGAAATGAATAGGCTCCGAAACTACTGGACCGATTTGAAAAATTCTTTCAACAATAAAATCCTACATTATGTCTGATGAACATAGGCTACGTTTTATCCCGGGGAAAGTGAAGTTTTTCCGAGGGAACGCGAGTAACACCGCGGCGGACAGCTAGTTATATATATTTTTAAACATCACCTATTAACCAATAAAATAATCCACTTATTTTCTAAGCTTGATTCATAAATGAATATTCATTGTTATGGATTTGCATACAAAGTTCGCCGTCGGTAGCTTGATGGTTTTTATAAATTAAAACGAAAATAAAAGGAATATGCATACATAATATTGAATTTATGAAACAATGTCAATGATTATTATCGTTAAAATTATCAACGTAAGTTATCGTAGGTTCGACTTCCATATAAATAAAATAAACTTTGTAAGTATTAAGGTATTGTTCTCACAAAAACTCAAACCTATGATCTAAATTTCAACAGATCATTTGAAATGGCTTGTTGCCTCATGAACAATGTAACATGCTTTTAACAAAATAAAAAGTGCAGTACCTATTGTTCATTTAGTCGGCTTATCGCTGAAATACGGGTCGAACCAAGTTGAACTGCGCGCATCGAGTCGGAAAATCGGGAAATAATCGAAATATGAGTATCGAGTGGTCCCGGAAATTGTCCCATTTGCCGCCGTTTAAGAGGCGTTGAAACGCCGAATACGAGTTGACGCTCCATTTTAATTACTTTTTAATTTATTGAAATCGACTATTTGATGTTTGTCCGACTAGCGTTAATTGCCAAATTACAACGCGACCGGGCTAACTAGATACTGGAGCGAAAATGGAAAGTGCAGGTAATAAGTTGGCAGCGGTACCAATCAATATTGATGACCTCTGTAGCGCAGTGAGCGAAAGCCTGCGATGCAGAGGGTTGCAGGTTCGATCCTCCGACAAATTGATGTATGATCTACAGATATTTATCTTTGGGTCTGGGAATTTTCTATGTATAATACGCGTATGTATTTATTTACAAAACAAAACATATAAAGTCTGTAAGTATATCAGTCATGTAGTACCCCTAACACAAGTTCTGCTTACATTGGGGATAGATGATGCTGTGTGAAAAGACCAGGATATTTATTTATTTGTTTTATAATGAGTAGAAGTCTATTGTACTGGGGTAAAAAGCTCAATAATAAGAAATGAGGTAAGAAATGTTATAACAAATGACAAATTATGAACATGTCAAAATTCGCAAGGTGAAAAAAGTGTTATGCAATAACGTGCATGCGACAAACTTTTAAAGTAGTACAAGATCTCATTCCTATACATTGTTCTCTCTGGCAGAATGTTCCCAACAGTGCTCCTAACATTTCATCTCTATCGGGTCGTACTAGACAAATTATATTTCTACTAGCTTCAACAATCGCGCAGAATACGCTTCTACATAAAGATATAAACCTAGTTTCACACGTAGCTTGTATGTAAATCTGACGATAAAACAATGATGCTCACTGCTAGACATTGTCTTACGTAAAAGCTTAAAACTTAACTACTAAAGTTCCCAAGTTGTTGCTTCCGTCGCTAACTAAATAGTAAGTGGAGCTTTGCAGGTGTTATCAGAATACATTGTGGTAAACTTGCCTGCGTGCATAGAACTTAGGTTTTCTTCCAACCGTTGGAATTACAAGTTGATGGGGCAACGGCAGTTCTAGCGTACCTGGGGAGTTAGTTCACGAATGGTGGTCATGAAATGCGAAAAACCTCGACGGACCGACGACATTGTATAGTCACGGGTGAAGGTAGCATAAAATCTTGATCTGTGTGTATGTAATGTAAGGAGTCGTGTTGACCGAATGGGGTTGTGCCTCGATTTTCAATTGGGTTCGAATCCCGGCCTTGCATCAATGGATATTCGTTTCATAAAATTTATATGCACTGTAACACGAGCTCTTAACGGCGAAGGAAAACATCGTGGTGAAACCCGCAGCTTAGTCAGCTCCACACGTATTGACGTCGTTTTTCCTTTGGGCCTAGCCGATTAAGCTGAGAGGATGGTTTAGGTGCTGGGCAAGCTTATTCCATCTCAAACAATAGATAGATAGATAGATAATTCTTTATTGTATACACAAACACACAGCGAAGAAGATATATAAGAAAAAGATACACTTAACATTAGATAGACAACTGGCGGCCTTATCGCTGAAAGCGATCTCTTCCAGGCAACCATTTACGTTAGAAAAGCACTATAGGCATAAATAGAAGGCGGTTTGCGTAATATAACAATGTCCCAGGCACTACAGCATCCCGGTAAGTGTAGGCATAGGTTGCCCCCCCGTTTTCTTAATTGTAGTCAAATCCTATAACGAAATACCAACTTGTTTAAAATTATATAGATATTTGAGTTTATACAAAAACATCCTTACTACAACGTGATAAATCTCAAAATCGTTTATTGTTTCATTGTAGAACAAGCGAACCCGGGATATTTCTGTTGAAACTTGCCCAAAAAATAAAAAAAACGGTATCATGGCATCAAAATCTTTAAACAGCCTTCTATAGTCTCACTATAATCACTTAATCTCCCCCTGATTCGTCCCTGGCTTGTATTATTTCACCAACGACAAATATTTGCGTGTTGTATTGTAGCTAGTGTTGGAACGGAAATTATACACTTTGGCAACATAGTATTTTAAACTGATAAGATTAGAATAAAGTACCAAGGACCATTTAAATTGAGATATTGGTCCTTCATACATTAATGGAATGATAATCTTGCAATAAGTGCAATTAAAATAAATCTAGTAAATGTATTTAAACTTTTCTTCGATCTTGTCTCTAACTACTCTCCTAAGCAATTTCATTGATCCTTTCCCTACAAAATAAAAAAACAAACATCATCACGAGTGTATCCCCAAGGCGCGGTAGACTTATCTCAGATCTTTTTGTATTCCAGATTCCTTGATAATATCTTAGGGGAGTAGTCTGAAAAGAAAAGCTATAGGTATCTGATGAATACAAAAATAATATCTAATCACTGGTAGGATAGCTACAATCTTTACATTATATAACATTATAAAAGAGGGAATTTAATATTATATTTAACATGCAACCCTGATACGCTCAACCCCAGGGTGAACTGTAACTTCAATAGTAACTGCACAAAACATTACCTAGCTTGCTGGTTCTGTACCGTTAGCACTACAACCCTAACCCACACACAAGGTGCAAAATATAGAGCTTGATAACACGAATTGATGCTTTATTATGCTGCAATGAAGGATTCATCGGGGAATCGGAAAGTTGTGCTAGGGGTACGGGGTGAGGGTGCGGGGAGCGGGCTATCGCACACTAGATGGTATCATAATGATTATTAACATGTGAAGCACCGTGCCAGTCCGCGAGGTGCCCAAGTGCAGGGAAGTAGCTAGGGTCTACGGAAAGGCACCGCTAGAGGGCATACTAGGCAGTGCTGGCTTCCCACTGGAGCTTGACTTTTTAGTTTTAAGATGTACCACCTAAAGAATGATAGGTCCCAAACCGTGTTTGTTGCCCTGATTCTTCACGGTATTGGTCGCGTATGAGGAGTAAAATTAGTTTTAAGACTATTCTAAGTGATCCCTGCGGTACTGAATAAATGTTTTTGACTTTGAGTGAAAGTACAAAGGGGTCTTCAAATCTAGAGTAAATAGGTTTCTTTTAAGTGACATCTTTCGTCTTTGACCTCATAATTGCTTAACATCAGGCAGAGGGCGGTCAAATGCTAACCTATTTAAAAAAAAGATTGCCTTATTAATAGAGTCCCTTGAATCGCTAACAGTGCCAAGCCCATTTATTTCACGTTTGTATATTTTGTGAACAACGTAAAAACAGAGAGTAAAACTTTTATCGAAAGGCTAAACAAACTTAGGCCTTTACAGCTTATATTATATCATACATAAAAACAATACCTACTTATACTAATATCCATTGAACATGAATAACAAATGGATTATCTCTACTGACCCGCGGTACGCGCGAAATGCGAGTGATGAATCGAAACTTCCAGGAATTGAGATCAAATTTTGAACAGCGCGTCAGTCGTCATGAAATTACATACCAAAATGTTGATCAGTCACAGAGTAGTGGGACAGATGAGTTAGATTTTATGCTAAAATGCGCGTCAACGCGTAATCTTTGTGATTGTAAACATAATTTAGACGAATGTGAGTGCCTACTCAAACCTAATATGGTTTTCAGGCACAATAATTAAGTAAATTATGTAGTCTAAACTGAATCTACACTAATACGAGTAATATTATAAAGAGGAAAGATTTGTTTGTTGGTTTGAATTGAATAGGCTCCGAAACTACTGGACCTATTTGAAAAATTATTTTACCATTAGAATCCTGCATTATCCCTGATGAACATAGACTATATTTTATCCCGAGCTATATTTTATGAAGTTTTCCCGAGGGAATGCGAGTAATACCGCGACGGACAGCTAGTAAAAATTAAAAACGTTAATGAGTGTCCTCCCCGTAAATGCAATATGCAAGTTTTAATCATTTTAGAACTCATAACGAAAGTCTATTATTCGACTCTATGAGATATCTGTTTGACAATGCTCTTAAAGTGTCTGAAAACTGTATTGAATTCGTTATAAGGGTGTCAAAGTTCACACGAGTTCAAGGAAAGTTTAGGATAAAAAAAGAATTTTGAGACTGGATCCGTCTCTGGCTACCGCCCTAGATATGTTTGACACAAGCCAGTTATTTTAATATCGGCAATTAGAGCCTCCCGTATTGCAAACTTTCGCCGAACTTTTCGATTAGTCTGTGGTTTTCTTAAAGTGGGTTTGAAATTGCTTGCAATCGATCGCGCTTGTTCGGTTTCGTACATTGTTTTTAACATGCAACTTTAGAAGGATCTTTCCCCACACTGGTTTATGTGACTTTATTTTGGGTAGAGTGTACTAAGGCCACAAAAGATCTACAGCAATGTTTTTGGGCACGAAAAAGTCGTGCTACTAATAAAAACCCATTTGTTTTTACTAAACCACAGACTTTAAAAATATTTGTTACATATAGCACATATTATTATAATAATCATAGCTTGCATATCCCCATAGAAGAATAAATACTGATTTGTTCAGGAATTTTTCTTCGCCTTTAGAGTTTATGTTATTCCATAAGCCTTCTCGCAGACTGCAGACTTTCTGTCGGCCGATAGTTGAGACGGAATATACTTTTCCATACTCATTACGAGCCAAAGTATATTCCGTCTCAACTATCGGCCGATGGAAAGTCTGCAGTCTGCGAGGGGTCTAAGTATAAATTTTCCGATTCCATTTTTCCACACAGATGGGATTTGAACCCGCGACATTCGGATTTAAAGTTGAAGCACTATCGCACTCTAAAAACACAACTCTTCTTCTATTTTCATAGTTTTCCTTTGTATGCTATTTTGATATTGTTTTCGAGCTCAGCTTAGCTTTCAATATTTGATTTTTAGCCTGGTTTTGTTGTAACAAAAAGTACATCATATTATGTAGATTTAGATGAGAAAAGTGAGTATATTGCTTTTATATTTCAACTTTATAAAGTAATAGCTTCTACGCGCGGCTTCGCCCGCGTGGTACCAACATTTAATAGCCTATATGCTAATCTACGCCTATACCAAGTTTCATCCAAATCGGTTTACTGGTTTAGGCGTGATTGATACACAAACATACAAATATCCAAACATCTAAACAAACTCACATACTTCCAGCTATATTATATGAGTAGGATTATTTCACGTGTTTTCTTTTCGGATTACAAATGGTGTGAACTTTTTTTATCATGGTGTGCAATAAATATTCTATTCTAAACTGTGATTTTCGAATGAAAAACTAACCATTTACAGGCAAAAGGTCATAAGAATAGAAAGGCATATTTGTCAACATCATGTCAGTTCTTCGATAGAATTCATTGTATGAAGTATTGAACATTTCACTCGTCGTACTTTATAATATGCGTGGATATCCGAATGTTGATGACTTCATATGCGCGTCACAACATCTATCTTCACCGTAATAACAGGATCTATCACTTTTTAGTGTGTTTATCAATATAATTATACAGATAAGCGTGGTGACTTTGGGTTCCGTACCCAAAAGGAACCCTATTTCTAAGACTTTGTTGTCTGTCACTTGAAGTTATGGTGGCCGCTCAAATAATACATACCATAGGCATTTACATCTATTCTAGATTTTATACAACGTCAGGAGGCAACCACCGGCTTTCACGAAAAGATGTCTCAAATATAAAAAGTTGGCTTTCGACATTTTTTGTTGGAACACTGCGTGTGTGTCCGTCTCGCACTTAGCCAGTTTAACTTATTTACATACTCATTTAGCCATGTTGAACTGACGTGGAAATAATATCTGACACATGTTGGTCAATTATCACTTGCCAATATCATTATTATTCAATAATGTGGAACATGTTACAGTATACATATGTATAATTACTTCTGAAATTCAAGATGCTTCGAAAAAGAAATATCGTGATGAAAATACAGCTTAGTGTCCGTTCGACATCGACACAACCAAGAATATACCAATACCTACCGAAAGTCGTACGTAGCATTTAATTCAATTAACAAGACCATTAGCACTCGTTTCCGTCGAGCAGCAATATTTCACTATCTGATATTTTGTAAGTCTCGCTAGAGATTCGGTTTTGTTTGTAACATGTGCTACGGATACGGTGAAGTTGAAAGCGTTAACTGACGGCAAGAGGAATGGTGTCAGTCCATTAGCAGTGGTCTGTAGGTACTTCAACTTGATACATCAAAATTGAATGACAAAGTTTTTGACGACCTCTGTGGCGCAGTGGGTGAAAGCCTGCCTGCGACGCAAAAGGTTGCGGGTTCGATCCCCGCGGCGGGACCAATGTTTGTATGATCTTCAAATATTTGTCTCGGGTCTGGGTGTTTCTATGTATAATATGTATGTTTTTACAAACAAAAAAGTATATAAGTAGTATATCAGTCATTTTAGTACCCATAACACAAGCTCTGCTTACTTTGGGGCTAGATGATGCTGTGTGAAAAGTCCAGCATTATTTATTATTATTTATTTATTTATTCTTGATTAAACTTTCATCTTCCTCTTTTGTAGCGGTCACGTGATGTATTTTATTGTGATGGTCGGTTTTCGTAAAAATATCTCAAATAGAATTATAAAGTTTTTATAGTTATGGAATCACTTCATGACAGATACCGTGAAAAATTTAGAATAGAAAGACTATTTCGCCGAGTTTTCCTTTCAGTTAATCCTTTTCAATAAAAAACCAAGCTTAAGTGAGATGTATAAAGCGAGGCTCATATAGTTGAATATTTCTCATGCATTTCGTAGATAGGTGCGATAATTCGGCTTCCTTTGACAATACGCAGCAAATGTTCCACGCGTTAATATTCATTTATAAAATATTAGGCTGGAGAGGGTGCGGGTGGGAGGGGGTAGGGGGATCTCCCTCGCGCTAGCATCCACTCCAACACGCTCAGCTCGCCTTTAATGAACTTTGTGTCACTATTCGCCAATACAAGTACACTTTTCTTTGGCGCTATCGTGTGTTGGTTTGAACAAAGCCGGTGTGAAGTCGCACGGAGGGGTAAAGCTACCGCCACTTTTCTCTCTTATTGTTCGATGCGACTATTTTTGTAAAGTCAAATGGTTCGCTTAGCTGGCCGAGTGGCGCACGTTAAAACCGCTATGAGCGCTGTATACGTGCGGACTGTGGACGGTATTAGTAGCGCGTTTGTTTGCGTCGCCCGAAAGTATTCAGCAAAGCCAATTACTGGTAACTTACGCTAACAGCGTTTCGTTCTTCTAAACTAAGTTGTCGAGTAATTGAACCACTCTTTGTCGCCTTACCCCTTCTTTCTCAATTGTATTAATGAATCCTATTGAGTTCAAGATTCAAATTGACAATTCCACATGGTCAACAAGAGGTTAATTTGCCAAAAGTTTACTTTAGCGTATTTCAAAATTCATTTTCTGATACTAAGATTTATATTGAAACGAATCTAGATTTGCTCTAGATTAAATCTGGTGCAAGTTGCGCAACACAATATTTACTTATTGCGCTCCAGTTGGAAATTTAATCAGCAGTGAACTTAGTTATCTAGTGAGTAATGTCTAACTTGAGATCGACCCATGAAATCGAGTCATAATGAGCAACATTTTGAGATTTCCTATGCGCCGTACTGAACTGCACCAATTAGAGTTGATTTAGAGAAACATTTTAGGGGGAAATTATTACAGTACTATTTGAACCAATCAGTATTTGAATCAATACACTAACTCTATCAATAAACTAATTATGATGTCGTAATCATGTTTATTAACCACATCAAATTCCACCAGAAATTCAAATCACGCTCCGCAATGCACAGCAATGAATGAACGAACGAATCATTTGGGTATCCAAGAATTAGACGTGAATTATTGAAACAATATATTATTCAGTCTGATGGTCAGACGACATTTTGTGATTAAGATAAGGTTAGTTGGGCCTAGTACGGGGTTCGTGGTAAATTATTTTTAATAATTGTAATATTTATGTAATAAGTTTTATGAATAAATTGAATTGAATTGAGTTGGCCTCTACGTGAGGGTTGCCGGCCTAAAGACGACGATCGATCCGCTTAAATCCTATTAGTAAAATTCAATTGAGGAATAAAACTAACATAAATTTTTAGATATTTTCTAATTTTAGTAGGATTAGACGTCTAAAGCCGATATCTTAGAAGGAGCCGACAGTTTTACGTGCTCTCTATAGCAAGGAATTGTTCAGGTGGCGGTCACCAATCCACTTTGACATCTCACAGAACATCGGAAGTCCTCGAAAAGCAGTTCGTCTTATAAAACGAATGCTAAAAACCTACACAAACTTTTACCTTTTTTTAAAAAAAAAACTACACAAACTACAAGGTATAAAACGCAACGAAAATGCGATCTAATCGCCAGCGTACAGTATTAACAAATCCGCAGCAAATGACATACCTTGGCAATAACCGCTGTAAGGCATGTGTTTTCAAAATTCAGGAGCAATTCCAATGGCAATTACCGATTGGCAATAACCGACGCACCTTAAACTATTGGAATTGATTCACCGTGCACGTCCGTTAAAGGTAGACTCGGCTCATATTGCGTGCAACATTCATTATCACCAGCCCCTCATTGTATACGGCCGCTATATTGTTATTCTATTGGTTAATTAATAAAAAAAAACTTTGTACCTTTGAAGGAGATCAAAATCAATCAATACGAATCAAAGCGATCCCAGCGATCCTACTGAATAATAACAAAATCCTTGGAATGTAAAGTTCAAAGTTAGTTGTCCATTATGAAATGAGACAAATAAATATTTAGACATACTTCAGACTACCCCCTTAAACATGTTCCAATCGAATGCACAGAGAGAAGTCATGATAAACACGATTAAAATAAATAAAATAAATAATGTTGGACATTTCACACAGCATCATCTAGCCCCAAACAAGCAAAGCTTGTACTATGGGAACCAGATAACTGATACACTACTTATATACTTTTTGTTTGTAAATACATACATATTATACATAGAAACACCCAGACCCGAGATAAATATTTGCAAATCATACAAACATTTATCCCGCGGCGGGGATCGAACCCGCAACCTTCTGCGTCTCAAGTTGATTTTGTTTTTAAAAGATTTTCTAAGTGAACTCGCCTCACCCTATCGCGCTCAATTTAAAAATTGTTATTAGGTTCATAAAATACGATTTTCAAAAAAAAAACTCAAATTCGGCCAATTTTCATTGCAAATTTGTACGTATAACGTGACTTGGAGCGCGCATTCTAATTACCACAGAATAATAACCACGATAGGAATCGATCTAACAGTGGTCACCACCCGACCACCCGCCTCCCCACGGTAGAGCTGTAGGCGTATTAGAAAAGCCTAGAGGGTAGTGCATAGTATGCTCAGTAAAGCGCCTAAAATTTACCCTATCTATGTTTTTTTTCATTGAATACCTATGTTTAATTCAAATTAACCTTTGATTTCCATTTGACTTCGGACGTGCATTAACCCCCTTAAAAGATCTGAGATAATGTCTACCGTGCCCCTACAGTCGTTATCTTGTTGTGTACGGTTTAGGTGTAGGGCAACCGTATTTATTATTAGAGCGTCCTATTGAGTGCACACAGTACTTGCACAAAATATCATCTAGCGAAGATGTAAATGCCTAAGTTTTCCTAAATACACATTCAACCTGTGGTTGAAACTATCTTAACTTTCCCCATCAAAATTTCTAAGTTTCGGAGCTCACTTACCATCTTCGCCACTGGACGGAGTGAAGTTGAAACTTCCTGTCTCCACTAATTGACCTTCCGTACGTGTGACCTGTTAACTAGATTAATGCTACGGCGGCGTCCGTATATAAATATATAGATATTGGAGGACTTGATACAGCATCATCAGCCTTGCGGCAAAGTTATTTTATGGGAACGAGGTAAAGGGTAGGATACTTAAAATCAGTCAGCATTCTGTTAAGCAGCGATGGGCCTAAAATTTGTCATGTATTTCCATAAATGAGAAATAGGCTCATCGCTGCTGCAAAATATGATTGTGATGTCCGACTACGCCTTTAAACAACATCAAATCAATTATTTATTTCATCTTCAAGGGATCATGAATGGTTTAAGATATTTTCAGATCTACAAACACTCTCAAATGTCGACCCTGTCTTGGGAGTACTCGTAATCTTGTAAACAAGGAAACACGATTTTTGTCCCACAGTAATATTGCTTAAGTTCTATTTACGCGAAATCGTTTCACCATTTTACTTAAACACTTAGCGGTAACATAACAGCAAAAAAGCTGAACGCAAAAAGCTAAGTGGAAGGACATTATGAATATTTAAGAGGGTGATTAGAATCATGCACAGAGCAGAAATTGGTATCTAAACGCTGGTATAGAGACGCTCTTATCAGTTAGCTGTACAGTGTACACGCTGTTCAACCATTTAGTTGGGTACATTGGGTACATTAAACGCACTTTCATGTAACAAAAACATTCAAACAATGAATGATTAAGATAAGAAATGTTTACATGAATATAAGCAAAGGCAAAATCAGTAAAATAAATATACCTAAGTTACAAAAAAAAGATTTTACATTATTTATGGTAAGAATCTATTTTTTAATAAGTAAAAAAGTAAGTTCGTATGAGTCAGTGGCCAACTCTGGCGACGGAGTTTTTAGGCCGCCTAAAGGCCTCTGTCATGGTTAAACCCTCTGAAACATGGAAGCGCTTAGATGAAAATGCCACTGGCGGTCACCCATCCACTTACAGACCGTTTCGAACGTTGTTTAAACTTGACGATTCGACGATCGACGAGCGCTTCAAGTAAGTACGTATTATGGTGGTCTGTTCGCCGCTTGCCCCCTTTCTGATTTCATTCTATTATTTCTAGCCATCCACCAAAAATTAAATACCTAAGTATTTTGTATTCTGGTGTTGTTCTAACAAAAATAGAAACCTAAAATCATAGCCAATTTTTTTGAAAATTGGCCAAATGTATGAAATGGTATTACTAGAAGGTTTAGCTACTCTGTGACGCCTAGTTCTGAACTAAGCGTGGTGGTACCTTGCTATTTCCTACCACGCCTTCGCCTTTCCCGTTTAATTTTATTAATTGGAAAAAGATTAATAGGTTCTTTCTAAGTGTTTTTAAAACGAATATTGGTGCAAATTCTTTGAACAAATTAATCGATTAATATATTCAGTATCTATTTGTTGTATTATACCTTGTTGTATTATACCTTGGTATGATGTCCAAAGAATATGTAATTATTATGTTGTGCTAATATGAAAATAAAAAAAAGTAAATATGAAAATAAATAAAGCAAAAAAAAATATTAGTAAGTACGAACTTACTTAAGTTCGTACGAGTTCTTGAGTGGAGACCGCGACTCGGCAAACGTAGTGTAGGACGCCCTCCGGCCAGGTGGAGTGACGATCTGCGAAAGGCTGCTGGCAGAAGCTGGATGCGTCGAGCCGAGGACAGGGCGCAATGGCGCTCATTAGGGGAGGCCTATGTCCAGCAGTGGACTATTATAGGCTGATGATGATGATGATGATGATGAAGTTCGTATGAGTCAGTGGCCAACTCTGGTGACGGAGTTTTTAGGCCGCCCTAAGGCCTCCGTCATGGCTTAACGACTTAAATAGCCGGGACCGACAATTTAACGTGCCCACCGAAGCACGAAAGCGCTCAGATGAAAATGCCACTGGCGGTCCATTTCGAACGTTGCTTAACTTCGACGATCTATCAAGAACGACTAAGCAAGCACGACCACGAGCGCTTCGCTTTCGCTTCGTAAAAAATATTAAAACAAATACTTTTACTGCTTTATATTTCAAATCCATCTTTTAGCTTCAAAAACTTAAGATCAGCTTGTTTTTAAAAAAAGCTTAGTATTCTATTTAAAAAAATACTTTGTGTGTTCACTTCCTCCAAACAGCGAAAACAACATCAACCCCTGAGAATCAGCGAAAGAAGGTTTCGCAGGGTCATGTCACTAGCACTAATCCCACAGGAACACAGACAAAACGTGCAGCTCCCGAACTGAATTGGTGAAACAAGTCGCTGTTTTAGCGCCGACGGTCGTCACCACAAAGCAACGGTTGACGTGCCAAATCCAAAGAAGACACATTCCGTGGTGCTGTCCGCTCTTTGTGCACGCAATCAGCAGCGGCTTTGCCCCGCAATTATTCAAAATACATCGAGTCGAGCAATATTAGATAGGTGTGCTTCCTACGCGTTTTGCATTTGGTATCAGACGGACTTTGTACAAGCGGCACTCGAGGGAGTGCGCTGTTTATGCGTCAATGTCACCCGCAGATTGTGGCTTCCACCTTTTGTATAGACACATGTGACTTGGGAGTTTGCTAGCACGATGTTTTATCTAGTCTAACAACGGCCGGTTTCTCGAACGCACATTATCATATCTTCTTCTTTTTAACCGACTTCAAAAAAAGGAGGAGGTTCTCAATTCGCCTTATCTTTTTTTTTTGTGTCTTGTTACGCGATTACTCCGCCAATTGTAGACCGGTTTTCAAAATTATTTTTTTGTTTGAAAGGGTATACTCCAGAGGTGGTCCTATATAAATTTTATTCCTGAGGGTTTGATGGTTTTCCCGTAAAACTCTAATAACCTTCTCTCCTAGCCATTGTAAATCAAATCGACAGATAAGTCACTCTTTATGCATTATGTCAGATTGACTAATGCCAGGAACTCACGTGCCGCAAAACTTGACATAAAATGTATGCAGTGCCTTAGATGTAATGCCCTTAGACGCCGGTGGAACTTAAGCATTATCCTGTCGATTTGATTTCTTTTTCTTATTTCGATTTTTATGGGTGGCTTATTGTTTCCCTGAGTCACGCCGTGTATAGAGTCGAACATTGAAGTCGGTTTTTCTTTTAGTTTTAAAACGTAATTATATTAAATGACAACTACAAAATATCAGTACTTATTACTTAAGTTACTTTTGTTGCCATAAACAATTTTTCATTTATCATGTTCAATTTTACTGTAAATTTATTTTTCTGCCAACACCAAATGCGATAACAGCGCCTCTCTCATAGGTTCAGATAAGTTAGTGGCACTGTAATCTGTATGTCAATTTGAAAAGCGTTAGTGGAACTCGGCAGTAAGCCGAAGTAATAGTAACAAAGGTAGGTACTGAGTAAACGGGGGATTAATTTGGACGGTTGGTTAGGATTGATTGCGCTCGACATTAATTCAATCAAACGACACGAGTATTGGAGGTTAGAGGTTAGCAAACTTGTGGTTTCTGATTCTAGCGAAGGGGACCTATTTGAACTATTTTTATTTTATTTTGATGGGCTCGTTGAGCAGTTTTGGTATGGATAAAAACTTTGGATTCGCCTCGCGAGTCACGTGACCTGTTACGTGATGTGATGACACCGACTTATTTTGGTACTTTAATTTTTTTAACTTTAGAACCTTTACCAAAACCTCGTTCAAGTTTTAACTTCCGTTGGCACTCCCGGAGTGCCACAATTTTTTTAATTGAACATCTACACTAATATTATAGAGGAAAGATTTGTTTGTTTGTATGTTTGAATTGAATAGGCTTCGAAACTACTGAACCGATTTGAAAAATTCTTTCACCATTAGCATCCTGCATTATCCCTGATGAACATAGGCTATATTTACCTAAGGCTCTCCATCTTCAGGCTAATCCATAAAAAAACAAGCACACTAGCATAATCGTATCGAGCAGTAATTTTCATTCAGAGGTCTCAAAGCTGTAAGTTGCCTAGGTCACGTGTTCTATTGAATTTCATCAATGAAAGCGTTCGATCAGTGGACGCAAGTTTCAATGAACACACTGCCTGTCTAACGTGTTAAAGACGTGTTGAAGCGTGTTATGGACTTATTTGGAGCTTATTGCTGTGTAATGGACTTATTTAAAGCTTATTTACGACTTATTCAAGCTGTATGCACAATTGATTGCGTTTTCATGTTTTGTAATATTTTATACTTAGAGTGATTTGTGAAATGTGGCGGAGTATAGAGATGGAAGAGTTTTTTGAGGATCTTTACCCAGTGATCGAGAAAAATAATTATAATGTAAACCATTTCACACGGCATCATTTGGCTCCAACGTAGAGCCCGGTCTACATCGCGAGCGTAGCGGACCTCGTACTGGCTCTGTTGAGCTCATAATAATAAATAAATAAAAATTTTAACACGCTCAGTTCTAAATTCAAAAATTTGAAAACAAAAGACAAAACTTTTTGTTGGAAATAAAAACCTATTTTATAGAAAAGTACGCTCCGCTTAGCTACGAGTATTTCACGTCCCACCTTTCGCGGTAGTAACCGGACTTAAGCAAAGCTTGTCTTGTGTTATAGATACCTTAATATGTCTGGTAAACTAACTACGTATACATTACATATATTTTTTAGTGAATACATAGATCTACGTATTGAAAAAATTAAACATGACGATAACGACGATATGAGTAAGGTATAAGTATCTCTAAAAATCACACAGAAAACAACACACACAAATAATAATAATAATAATAATACACAGATTGTAGTCTCACGGGGTCCAGTGACTATGAGGGCTTCGGCAGAATACCAGCGCCTTACCACTTCTCGGTGGGACGGCAGAATGCCGAGGCCTTCTTGCTGCTGTGACACACAATCACAATTCTCCAACTTTTAAATTTTGATTACCTATGCTTCTTTTTTTACTTTGAATCTTTTTAACCTAGTGATTGTATTGTGTGCCAAAGTGGTGAAGAAATGTCTGTCTATGTCTATAACATATAGTTGAAAACTTCTTGAGTCTTGAGAACTATGTCTTAAAAAACTATGTAACTTGAGAATTTTACGTAAACTTAGATATTAGTTTTGAAGACTCGATGTTCAAATAATATACAAAGTTGTATCCTTTTAAGATGAGCACTTCCAGAATTTATCATTTATCTTTGTAGATCCGTTCTTTTGGGAAGTATGAAGTTATGGATTTTGTACTAGATAAATAAAACATAGAAGGACAATTTTACTGAAGTAGAAAAGTGATATTGTTTTTTTTTTAGAAAAATATAGACTATGCCATTTCCGGAGATGCAATCTATAATTCATTATCCATTTCAAAATCTGTTCAGCAGTTTACGACGTGAAATGATATCAGTAACGGATTTTAATAAAAAAAACTAAACCAACTATAGCTCATCCTAGTCTTAAGAAGATTCCAGTCTTCTTCTACTTTCTAGTCGATGTATCACGCTATTCAGAGCCATTTGGACCAGTAGGAGGCCACATTCACGGCGTTGCTCGAGCAAGCCATGAGATCTCCCAAAGTGCAGGTGTTGGGGCATAATGGACACACGAGCACGCGTGACATAGACTGCAACTGGGCATCGGGCATCGTGTGTCGTTTGGGCTGATCATGCCCCATCTGCTTAAGTTATAAAAAGTTTAAGTCCTCACACGGGAATACGAAGTCAACGTACCAGTCGTAACCGTGACGGCAATGTTAACTCTTGATAGTACCCGCATTCTATGCATGTACAATATGCATGGTAACACTTCTAAACAGCTGGCCGAGGCATTACCATCTAAATTACCTAATTTATGCAGAGCTAGTGCCCACCCGCGGCTACGCACGCGTAAAATACGGACTTTCCCCATCCCATAGGAATTTCTCTCGCAAAGCATTTAATCTGCTTATCGAAAACATTTCAACTTGAGGAAAAATATTTTTTAATCCAAATTCGACGATAACGATAAACCGAAAGTTGATTAGAAGTCCTGTACTAATGGAAATAATGGTTATATTAACTAAAAGAACTACTAAGTATCGCCATTGTACTCGCGATGAAATCCAATCAGGATTACTTTTCCACCTGCACTCGCATTGCATTTTATTACCTTAGCCTTAGCTTATTAATTACCAACATCCCAAAAGCGTCGTTACCATTGACCCCACGCGCGGAGTTTGATTAAGTTCATAAAAATTTCACACGCCTTTCAACAGACTTGCTTTTGCTCAGGTACTTCCTAAATGAGTTCATGCATATTAATTAGCGTCGATGCGACGCCACGTCTGACAGACGCGACACCTCGAAAAATAGACAGGTATGAATGATTATTATCGGCGAATATTTGATGAGCCGGCGGACGATGCTCACGACCAAATTCCCTTTGCGCGGTCGACTGCGGCGCCATCATTTGTACACACTAAGCATGAAATGTTGCCAAGCAAACGTGTAGGTGGTGTTTGCGTGGAGGTTTAGGCAAGGCGAGGAGGGGTGGGCCCCGCGCGGTGCGTGCGTCGCCCGCTCTGAAGTTTCAATATTCCATACGGAATAGCATTCGATCGCTGCATTTTTCGGACAAACAGTTTGGTCAGACAAAAGCAATCTTGAAATGCGGCTTTCAACTTCTCTTTTCACTTTTCGACCTAAGTGAACCTCGATTTGATTTCCGCTGTTCCAATAATGTCTTGTTGGTCGAATTCGAGGGTAAAATTCAAATATTCGTCGGACGGCATGCACTTACGTTTAACGACTGCGGCTTTGAGAGCGGGATGTGTAGTTATGAAAAATTCGTGTGCTTTGGTCTCGATTCAATCTTTTTTGGTTTATCAAAGGCTGATTTATAAAATAAAATGAAAGGCAGCCTTTGATGGTGCTACACAACTCAATGTATTTATGACTTTAGCTATAATTGGCACAATCATTCTTCCAACGCGAACCAGTGGGTTCGCATCAAAATCCTCTCAAACACAGATGTAATTCGACCAGTGAGTCAATTTGGGGAACAATCGGCGTGGTTCAGAGGGCCAAGGTCACTAGCGCTATAACCAAGAAGTCAACATTGTGTTTAGATTGGATTTAACAGACATTGAACAGGCTTAGTGGGATTGTTCTGCAATTAACAGTAGAACAGCTAGATCACTTACAAAAAAACAGGGTCACGACTGTATCCCCGAGGCGCGGTAGACATTCTCTCAGATCTTTTTATGTGATCCAGATCCTTGAAGATGTCTAAGGATCCAAATACATATTTGATTGATACATGCCCACATCTTGCAGATGTTAGTATTCCATACGCGACACTTTTTTACACCGTCTCTACGAGTATAAGAAAAGTTATGTTTCTCTGAATCAGATGTTGAGATTCTAAGTGCCGTGAGATTACATTTTCTATTCCAACGCAATACTAGTCTATTTTCAGCTAGATATTGAAACATTTTTCTTTGTATTTATAGCAGCTAACTGCAGTATCATTTTAATGTCTGCCTGTGCTAAGTTATAAAACCAATCTTGAAAGTAAACTATTTATTATTTTAGGTAAACCATCGTGCCCCACTGCCAGGCAAGGGTCACTTGATCTCTCCACTCATTGCAATTCTATGCCATTTTAATACCTCAACCAATAATTATATAAACTATATAATTCTATAATTACCCTATTCTATAAATACCTTGGCACAACAAAGTTGCAACTAGCGCGGAGGCTAAAGTTGTATCTATAAAATAAAATACATTATTTTATTTTTCTAATAATTATTTATATCGACTTGACTGATTCTATTGTATTTTGTAATTTTATGTACATATTGTAGTAGCTTAGTTTCTGTAAATAAATTATTAAAATTATAATTATTAAACTTTAACCGGGTTATGCAATTGAGAGTCTCAGCTGTTCTTTCATCGTTCCGGTATAGGGCCCCCGGGGCGCAGATAGGCATCCGAGACACGGCAGTTGTCACTTTCAATCACAATACAATCCCTGGATATTGTTTATATTGGACCAACAAATCTAGAACGCCTTGTCCTTCGATTTAAGTTATTGTATTCAAGTAAACAAATACTTTTGTTATCAGAAATCATCTCTAGCTTTGATTTTCGATGCCTCCTGATTGATTCAATATGATTAACTCATATTTTATTATGTTAATTTTACTTAGAAGAATCATCTTAACAATATCTTAACAACCTGGCAACTTGAAGGGAGACGACGCCGCGGACGACCAAGGAAGCGCTGGAGAGACGACCTCAACTCCTTCGATAGTGGGTGGTGTGAGCTATTAAAGGAGAAAAATGGTTTTAAAGAATTGGGGCAGACCTTTGCCCAGCAGTGGGACAGTATAGGTTGAATAAAAAAAACTTAGAAGAATCTTCATAACGCAGTAATATACTTTATGATTTTAAACAAAAACGATTAAGAAAAAAATAGCTGTCATGTAAAGAAATAAAAGAGGCCGCACTGTAGAGAGTCAGATGGAGAGAGATGCACCATTGCACCGACAAGAGCTAAGCTCATCTAACCCCAAAGTAAGCAGAGCTTGTGTTATGGGTACTAAGATGACTGATATACTACTTATATACTTTTTGTTTGTAAATACATACATATTATACATAGAAACACTCAGACACGAGACAAATATTTCTTATATAATATATTCTTATGTTTATTGGTTGATTGAAACAAAAAACATACAGGATCACGACGGTATTTCCATAGCTAGATTAGTTCTTTAGGCCATATCCGTTGAATATGTCTAAGTGGATAGCTAGAGGCACATCCAATCGTATTAGAGCTTAATATGATTGATAGTGCCTCTGGCTATAGCCATATTTTGCCTAGCCACGAGCAAACGACCAAGAGAACACCTCAGAGAACAATGAAATTGCACAAATGCAAATTCGATTACACCAACAGATTTCAGTCTACACATTAATAATACATGGTGTTTTTAGTAGGTTTTAAAATATATATCTACCCGGGCCTGAGCGAATTAATATTGAATAATTAACGATGGAAACGGATAAGCGTGCATCGGCATGTATTATTCTGTATTTACTTATACATATAAGAGTGCTTGCACATGACTGATGCCGCGCCACCGGCATTGAGGACCATTTAGACGGTGCCATTCTTGTATAGGTACCTGTTTTTTTATGTCAATTTTGGTCTAAAACTTTGAATTTTACTTAATTTTGCATTATGTTTTTCACTACTTACAAAATTTTTATTTCATACATCTCCAGTACTATAATATTTGTGTAAGTGCTTAGACACAAAAACAAATAAAGAAAGACAGACAGAGACAGTTTATTCACCACTTTGTCACACAATACAATCACAAAGTTAAAAGGTAAAAATTTAAAAGAAGCAGCAACTAAAAATAGTAAAAACTATAATAGCATAGGCGCGCAGCTTCGCCCGCATGGTACCAACATTTTGAATAGCCTATATGCTATTCCATGTCACTATCTATACCTTTTCCAAGTTTCATTCAGATCGGTTAACTGGTTTAGGCGTGATTGAAACACAAACATGCAAACTTTAAGCTGTTTTTTTACAATAAAAATGTTTTATTAATCCACGTAACAAAAATTAACTATGTTGGATAGCTCCTTTTAAGTATAAAATACCTGTATTAAGAGAATACCGCTCTTCTAATTTGTGGCTTCGAATTGAGTCTAACATTGTTTTTGTAACTTTACCATAACTAAATGTTCCTCTTAGCCTAATCCACATGCTAAAATAATAAAAATAATAAAACCGTGATCGCATCATAGTGTGCAAGACAACAGAGCTCACTTCGCTCGCTGAAACATTAAGTATGCAATACATTCTGATAAATGAGTCATGGAAATATGCCATATTCATAAAGAAGCAAGTGAAGTGCAGAAGTTGATACAAATGAAGCGGAGAGCTTTCCCGAGAATCAATCAGGTCATTGTTAGTAAATATATATATATATGTATATATATATTTTAAACCTATTCTTTCTCTAGTCACACCCCTATATATATTTCAATTTTTCCATTTATCCATCCGCAGGTTGTCTGGTAGAGATCGCTATTTAGCGATAAGACCGCCGATTGTATGTCATTGTGTTTTTTTGTTTAGTTTTCCATTTTTGTTTATTTTTATTATGTGATGTGCACTAAAGTATTTTCTATCTATCTATCTTAAATTCAAGAGCTGGCGACTTTTTGGCACAAAGAATCAGCATTGCCATTCAGCGTGGCAATGCCGCCAGTGTTTTGGGCACGCTTCCGACTGGCAGTGACCTGGATCAGTTGAGCTATCTATAGATCGTTTTTACGACGATCCTTAGATAGCTTGACTGATTCTATTGTATTTTGTAATTTTATGTACATATTGTAGTAGCTTAGTTTCTGTAAATAAATTTTAATAATCTTAAATTGAGTTCGATATTCTCGATGAATGTTAGCCTGGTTAAGTTTGAGCTAGACGAGCAAAAATTATAATCAAGATACTCCAATCGGTTCTTAATTAGCTGGAAGTATGAATAATTAGCATGTTTTAATTTTAGCAGAAACAGCTTGGCACAAGATACATTTGTCTCTAATTAATTCTTCAGAAAATTTAAGGATGAAACTGTTCTGAACTATTAGAGAATTACAAGTACCGATTGAAAAAAAAAGAACTTAATATTAAATGTAAGGTTATTTTATGGAAAGTTGATCAGTAGATAACATTTCGGCAGGACATCCACTAACATAAGACAACTAAAAATATCCCTAGAGAAACGCTCTCTAAAAACTCGTACCTAAAACGTTTTTTTGTGGTAAAATTTGTTTTGATTGTGTCAACATGGTGTTCAACAGATGCTTAATTTTTTATATTAAAACCGTCAATGTTGTAGAATGTCTTAAATCTCAAGTGGATTACAGAACAATAAGGCTTTTCTTTCCAACGCTTAGACGTAATGTATTCAAATTGAAGTTTTCCCAAGAATAAAATGACGTGAGCAATTCCAGTTTGCAAAATTAATGTAAAAATATTTCTTTGCTGTCTGTACGCACCCGCGCTTAGGTTTGATTGAACGCATAAGAATGCGGGAGTTGCGAATATTATAATATGCTAGAACGAGAGGAAAGATACATAGAACGAGATGGCTACATCGCAATTACCTCGTGAGATTGTTGAATAAATTTACATTCAGTTGATTGAAATAATAATGAAATTGGCCCGGCACTCGGCACGATGGAACCGTAGCTATATATAAATTATTATTATAAAATGATATAATACACAAATCGTGTGTGTACCTACTTTTGTACGAAGCTATTTCTATTGTAATTAGACTGGGAGATTCATTTTAAATTATGCAAAGATTTACTGGCAGATTTTGCCTCGAGCTTGCAAACCCGACATGGCGTTTTCACAATCGACTAAGCATCAATATTTTTTTATACAATATAGTTTTTTAGTTGCCCCTTCGTTACGCTTGTTATGTGCAACTACTTTTTTATAGGGCATTCAGAAACGCAATAAACGTATTTAGATTATCGATGTTCAGGTAACAGGCTTGAAGTGTCTCTTAATGTGGGAGAGAAACTCGAGATGTATAATTGTGGTATTATTATACTTTTATATAATTTCAAACTAAATACCTTCCTGTGGTTTTACTGTTTATTTTACACGGTTACCATTGTTTTTGAATAAAACTAACACATGCATGATACGGTACAGTCAGTTGAAGTAGATTTTTATTGAATTTTTAATATCCTTTCTTACAGAGAAACTTGATCCAATCACAGTAGTAAATGGTGCCTTAATTGAAAACGTTTTTTGCATTTGTTTTATATATTTTTTTTAAATGCACCTTGAGTATCAGGAGTAGAAACACAAAAGAAAAAGTACTTACCTAGTTAGTATAAAATAGTTAAACAGTAGAATAACAGCTAAACTCTTTAAAGACGATCCTCATGAACTTCCACAAACATACCAAAATAAAGCAAAGAAAGGAGTAAAATCCAACTGTCCCACTCAATAATTATCGCGACGAATGTTAGTCTCTCGAGAAAGTCGCACGCAAACTCGTAATCCTACATATCCTTGACCCACAGGTCATCGACCTGACCCATCGGATATCAGAAACTATTCGAACGGAAAAATCAGGCGATACGTCATCGGCGAAGCATCCAGTCAAGTCTGAGCTTCGTTCTAGTGGAGCGAGTGCGAACGGAGGGGTCAGCGAAAATCGGGTGAGATGTCGCTGCGACCCTGACCTAGCTCAAGTGTTGGGCGGGTCACGTGACCGGGCGGGCGGTAAGTAACTCCGGTCGTTCACCTTGAGACGAGACACGAGAGGGCTGTTTTCCGCCGGTTCGAAATTCGGATTCAGAGACGTTTCATAGTTCCGTTTCCTTAGATTAAGGGAAAAAGATGCGGTTTTGTTGAGGGTTCGGTTATATCCACGGTGATAAGATACTTATGAGACATGTTATTTATGATAGAGACCGCACTGGGATGAGTGGCATATAAGAGAGGCCTACACCTAGCAGAAGGCAAAGTCAGATTGTGGATGATAATGATGGTTATGATAGAGGTTTTCAATATAAATATTTTCTATAATAATAGTTGAAGAGGCATAATATGACCGTTATAATATAACATAGGAAAGAAGATTGAGCTCGCTGAGATACATAATATTTATACGAAACTTTGCGGTGCTTCAAAACATGCTTCCTGCCTTCGTTTACGGTCTGGTAGCCAGGTTAAATGAAACGAAGTCGTATCAAATGATGCCTATAACATAAAAAAACTAAAAAAATTGTAATGCAGAAACATAAAATTTATAATGCAGTTTCTGACACAGCATCATCCAAGCCCCAAATTAAGGCAACTTATATAAAATATATGGAATCCAGTTAAAATACTAAAATCCTTTATAACAGACTTACTTTGTATATTAAACCTAAACAGTAACAGCTTTTTATGCATTTTATCAGAAAATTAATATTATATCTGAATGCGAGTGTTTTTTCAATTAATTAACTGTTTATTGTGTGGGTGGACTGGGTTGGTATTTCACTTAGTTAAAAGCAACTAAGTTAATGGTCTATTCATTTACAAACACGTAAGCACCAATAAATGTTTAATTTACTTTTTGCTGCATTTTTGCTTTATTAATTAATCTTAGTAACTAATATAGGGTGGTGCAATTCAACGATCGTTAATTGAATAGAAATGTAAAACTTTAAAAGTTTAGAGTCCTTAGTGGACCACATATATTTTTGTATGATTCTGTCTGTTTACCATAACCCCTCTACACAAGAAAGTTAGACAATGCTAAGTTTTATGGTTGACGAAAAGCTTAGTGTAGCGACACATCAGTCGAAGGTTCGGCGCCGAAAGTTCAGCAGCGCAAGTTTCGTGTTTCGGTCTTTATTTCGAACCCTAAAACGCGACGGAATTTCGGCTAGTGTCAAAGGGAACTTGAAAAACACTGCGAGCGTATTCAACCGAACGCTCGGCGTCGTACGTTCCGTGTCGCGACACTAAACTCAATCACCTATCAGAATTGCGACATTTGACACTCAAATCTCTAAAAAAGTGTTCGCAATGTCACGATTCAGTCAACTTGTATGACTCTTGCCAATTGATGTAGTCCAATATTGCGAACTACAACCGGTAGAATAGAAGGTAGCACTGATTGGAATTCATCTATTATGACGTACTGTTGGTACATTCATGTTCTGACTTCACGCGTTAATATGGTAAGAATGATGACTTTTATTCCACCCTATACCTTAGTTACTGCATGGCTTTTATTACTGTGAAAATAATATAGTTATGCTTCGTTTAGTTTAAAGCTATTTCCTGTGGTTAATATAAGTTTTACTTCATAACTATTTATCCAACGATATGTTTACAACTTCATATCTATCAAAGAAATATATTAATTTAAACACCATTTACAAGAAACCATTATTTCCTCTTGCTTTCTCAAGCTCAACGGAGGAAGAGCTAATATTCTGTGGCAAGAATGGTATTGTGTAAACGGCTTTTAATACTGTTGTAAGTATTTTATAATTTGTTTCTTATTTAGGCTAGTTTTAAATCTATTGAACCAAACTCTACAACACTTTATTAGAACACCGCGGTATAACCGACTTGTGTAGAGTGCGTGAAAGAGTAACAAACATCATACATCCATACATCCCCACATTTTTTCATTTATAAAATTCAAGTCAAGCAGATCACGTGAGCCGGATGCACAACGAAAAATGGGCCAACATTGTTACTACCTGGCAGCCTGAGGAGAGGCGACGCCGCGGACGGCCAAGGAAGCGCTGGAGACGACCTCGACTCCTTTGATAGTGGCTGGTGGAACCTATCAAAGGAGACGGTTGGAGAGAGTTGGGGGAGACCTTTGCCCAGCAGTGGGACAGCATAGGTTTATGAAGAGTTTATGAGTAAGTATATATTAATATTGGCTACTACTTAGTGTTAGTAAGTAAAAAGTAAACATATAACTGGATATGCGTAATGTATGCGCTAGACATAATTAAATAAAGTGTTAGTACCAATAAGGGGAAGCCACTGGCTTCTGAAACACAGTTTATAACTAGTTCGGGTGCCTATGGATTCAAAACAAAATGTAAAAAAAATTTATGTCAATAAATCACTTTTTACTTTTACTTTAAAGAAAAAAACTAATGATAAATTAGTAGGATAGGATTCATCAGGATCGGACAGGCAAGTGAGCAGAGTAATAATTTCTAATTGGCTCCATGTATTAGTTGCTGTTTCCCGCATCGGCTGCTGTTTGTATAATGTAAATATTAGTGTTCTGTCTGGTTCACGAACCATAATATCTCTCCGATACCATACAAATTGATGATACAGCGGTATTTGAAGTAATTTTCGGTTGCAACCATAAGTGGCTCTAGGTATTCGAACTCACAAAGATTGGTATTGAGTATTGGTTTCTTTTGGCTTTGTTTAAAAAACACCAGAGTAATCACATTTATAGATTTATTCCTTAGGCAGCTAAAGTATATCAGCTAGCACAATGAAGATGTTCATCGGACTTAATCGCCATGCGTTTTAGAAAACGCCCAATTTTAGTCGCGCCATCTAGTATGGGTTTGACGAAACTAACAATCTTAAGTTACTGTTCTTTCAACAAAACTTCAAGCTTAGGCATCTTTTTACTAGGTGTTGTTTCCTGACGATTCAAAAATATTTCCTAACGATTCAAAAACTACTTCTGTCGGCACTCCCGGAGTACCTCTGTTGTTTTACTCTAACAGGAATTGTTACTTTTTTTTAATAATGCTGAACATCTCACAGCGCCATCTAGCCCCAAACTAAGCAAAGCTTGTACTAATGGGAACCAGATGATTTATAGGATACCTATACTTTTTTTTGTGAATACATCCATATTATTACAACCAGACCCGAGATAAATATTTGCAGATCAAACAAACATATATCCCGCGGCGGGAATTGAACCCGCAACCTTTTGCGTCACAGGCGGGATTTTACCCACTGCGCCGCCGAAGTCGTCATTTTTCCGGTAAAACTCATAAAATCAGCTTTGCTTGTAATTTCCTTTTTACTAAGCTTTAACATTGAAGTCGTTTTAATTTTAGTTTTTAAAATATTTTTATTTTGTCGTGGACTGTACCTACTCTACCACTCGTTCATCACTCTTCATAATGCGCAATTCAATGGATCTCGGGTCTAGAATCTAGGCTATTGCACTTTTAAAAAGACCTAAAGATCTACGCACATTGTATATTGCTAACTATCAAAATTAAATGTTGAATTCGTTACATACACTGTTTCGCTATTAGGTATAATTAGTTTGTTTAAGTTCTTCTTAGTGCCAAACACGGTTTTTATATTAAGTATAATTAGTTTGTTTAAGTTCTAATGTTATCTCAAGGTAATTCGTGCTCCTGAGACCTAAGATACAGACCTCCAAGTCTAGTTTAGGCCTCGCTGTTAACTGTAATATTGTTTCGGTTAACCACTTTATGTATTTTTTATCTACATTGTTACCTAGCGTTCTCTCTTTTGGCAATAAAAATATTTCTATTTCTCTATTCTACTTTGCTTTGGTTGACTTACTTTTTTAATCACACTAACTAATACATAGATGCAAAAGTTTGTAAATCCGTGTTTGTTTATTGCACCTTTGTTTATACTCCGTCACGCTGAAAAATCTTTATTCTTTGACCGATCAGGTTCAAAAAGCTTAGAAACAGAACATTTAAATCAATTTACCACTTCAACTCACGTTAATTAAGATTAAGAGCTCAGATTGCTAATACTATACAATGGTACATTCGGCTTAGTCTTCACATGGGGATTACTTCACATTGCCACAATCCTAAAACACATCGTCTATTCACCTCATGCACACTAGCTGGATGGATGTGTAGTGTGCGCCTGCCCTATGTGCGTCCAAGTCTGATGTGACCACTCTACTGAGTTGCAGAACCATCTGAATGCATTTAAACCCATTTACAGCGAACGAGGTCACGGCTGCGAGGGTCGTTGTTTAATTAGAACGTAAATTTCTCTTTTTCGAAGCACTGTTGCTTGCTTTTTTATTGTGAGAGAATATAATTTTACTGGTTTCCGCTAATTTTAAGGTAGGCTACACGCTTTTTCTTCAACTTTATGCATGTGTTTCGAGTTTATTCGAATTCAGTCCGTGGAAACACGCAAACTTTCAGATTTTTATTATCAACGGCCCACACAAAAGGCCTCTGACACTTACTACGAGTACTCGTATACACCCCAAATACAGGGAAGCATTTTTTGCTTGTCCTCGTGCTAAGACTTTTTTTTATTAGTTACTACAGTCAAAACAAAGTGCTATAAAGACTGATTATTATCTTTCCAAAAATAAAAGCAAACTAACTTTGCCTAATTATGAAGCCGGGATTACCAATAAAAAATCAAAAGTTGCACACAGCGGTCTCAAAAGTTAGCGGAACCGGGGGAACGGTTTCATAATGATTTTTGAGTGAAAAAGAAAGTTATTCGGAACAATAGTGGCTTGGCGCGAACAAAGAGCAACTTACGCAACAGCAAGCTGTCTAGGACGCCTCTCAAAGTCGTCTCCGAGCTAATTCCTACTGCCGCGCTCAACGGTGACGCTCTCCCATCACCAAGGCCCGAAAAGCACTTCTCGGCGCGTTAACCACTTGAGGGGGCCGCCACCCGCCCCGTCCCCACCGAAAAAAGGCGATGCACTTCGAATTGTTCTTTTTATGTCCACCATCGATCGTTTCGGTAAAGGAGTGAGTTTTTATCTGTCCGGCATCCGTGCTCTTACTTCACACGTGGCGTCAGGTACTAATTGGGGACGTTCCGAGCAGCTCAATGAGAAAATAGAGCAATTGGGAGTTATGAGATTTTTGCGGGGGACGTAGAATACGATCGCGAGAGAGATAATGGTATTCCGCAGGTCGGCATATTTGTGAGCTTTACGCGCTGAGAGTGATACGTATTACTCGAATCGAGTTTTGTTGATGCATCACAGCATTTATACATTTGGTTTTTCTTGTAACTAGTTTAAACACACTTGCAGAGAGGTTCATCAAATAAGATTACTTACGATGCGCTGATCTTGAGAAGTAGCCGTATGATTGCAACTTACCTGAAAAACAAGAAGTGAAGTTTAGTATAAAAAAAAACAAACAATATGATCATCATCAGATTTTCTACGAGTTTAGCTGGGCCTGTTTTCTTTGAGCATTGTTGAATACGCCTGAAATGCTTGGACTTATTTTGATACTAGCTACTGCGCGCGGCTTCGCCCGCGTGGTACCAACATTTTGAATAGCCTATATGCTATTCCAGGGCACTACTACGCCTATGGAGGACGACCTGTGGCGCAGTGGGTAAAAGACCGCTTGGGACGCAGAAGGTTGCGGATTCGATCCCCGCCGCAGGATAAATGTTTGTATGATCTGCAAATATTTATCTCCGGTTCGGGTGTTTCTACGTATATTATGTATGTATTTACAAACAAAAAGTATATAAGTAGTATAACAGTTATCTGGTTCCCATAGCACAAGCTTTGCTTCGTTTGGGGCTAGATGATACTGTGTGAAATGTCCAGCATTATTTATTATTCCAAGTTTCATCCAAATCGGTTCACTGGTTTAGGCGTGATTGAAACATAAACATGCAAACATCTACACAAACTTTCAGCTTTATTATATGAGTGGGATTTTATAATAACCCTGATTTATATGCAGAAAATGTAAACTTTCTAGGATATAGTGTGGAGTCCTATTTTGCATATTTTAAAAACAGGGTATGGTTGGTACAGAAACATGCTTTGAGCTTTAGGTACTTGAACTTAAATATTTTAGTGTACTATTTAGAATCAAAGAATTTATTTCCTCAATGAACTTATCAGACTAACACATGAGTAGAGGTTGCGTGTTTTGTGGGCATGATTTCGTGCAGATCGCTTACGGAAAATTTAAAACATGCGTAAATAGCATTTAATTTCCTGTTTGTTATGTTGCAAATTATCGCTATCATCATCATCATCCATCTAGCGTCTACTGCTGAACATAGGCCTCCCCCATCGATTTCCACAGCGATCGATCTTGTGCAGCCTGCTCCCAACGGCTCCCAGCAACCTTTACTAGATCGTCGTTTTATCTAGTGGGTGGCCGTCCTCTGCTGCGATTTCCGGTGCGTGGTCTCCACTCGAGAACTTTTCTATCATAACCTACTAAAATTATAAACGGTTTTTATGAAAATGTACGATATTATCAATGATGCAATGATTTGTAGATATCTTGTATATTTGACTGTCTGTAGTGTGCTTAGCAAAGAAATAGTACGGGGTAAGTAAAGATATCCTTTGTATCCTCTGAAAGCTTGATGCCGTTTAACTTAATACCGTCGAGTGTAGATACAGGTTGACTCCTGACGCTAAATAAAACTAACAAAAGCTCGTACGCGATAGTATTTTCTGGCCTTTACAGACCTTAAAACATTACCTAGCTCTCCAAATTCCCGTAATATAAGCAATGGCGCTAGTTTTCTTCTCAACACGACCATCATAATTCCAATCAATCGACAGCAGAGCTGTGTTCAGTAGACACAGAATAAATACAGAATAATGCATACAATTACATTATTTTGGCGAAAGACCCATAAAACTACTGATACGGTGATAACTCTATTCAACTATTATTAGGGGCTTACACATATATTAAAAATTTAGCAAGTACCGAGCGAATATTTCACATTTGCTCCAAACGTTACGTTACATATTGCAAGCGAAGGTATGTGCTATGATGAATCTCTTTCGCGCTCAAAGTACATGGGTTTGGATTATTATTTGCACAAAGGTAGACAATGGTTTTTAATTATCAAAAAAGTTTTTATCGATTGGACCGCAGAGAGCAGCTAGTGAGCAAAAAACAAAAGTATTTCAAGTATTGCTTTTATAATATTTTTGAGTGCATTATTAAGCCGCTTTTGAGTATGGGTTCACATAGTCAAAAGCCAGCTTTACAATGTTGCATAAAATAAGCTACTTACATAATGTAATTGAATAAAAGTTTCATTCAATTCGATTTTGCTTTCCATTATATTTCATAAAAAATGCTCACGGCCGCAAAGGCTTTTTGACTGTTTCATCAAAAAGCTGTTTTAATGAAACAGTCAAAAGCCTCTCAGACCGTTGGCTATTTTCTAGGAAAAATGAAAAGCGTTATTGGTAATTGAGTCCACATATTAGGCATATGTACATTTTGCCAGAAATCAGTTCCTTAAATAGATATATATATAAATATTTAAATTAGACTCCCGCATGCAACTTTGCTCGCGGGGTACCGATATTTAGAAATGCTATTGTAGGCTTTGAATTCGATCTACATCTATTCAACGTTTCATTAAAATCGGATTGAAATATAAACATCTAAACATTTAGTCCTAAAAACTTTCAAATTTTTATAAGTAGGAAGTATCTACATAAGATTGACGGTGGGCACAATATTCAGTCAGTTTTTCAATACCTATCTACACCATCCTATCAACAGTGAGTGGAGTAAAAATACACGTTGTGCTTAGCTTGAGATAAGGGCAGGAGATGATGACCATCCTATCAACAGTCTATCTACGGAAGTCACAACACCGTAGATATACTTATAAGACTTAGTAGATGTATTCATCTGGATGAGTACGTCCAAATTACCTCAAGTTTCCTCACGTTATTTCATAAACTGTGATACCTACTTATTTTCCAATAATACATTATGCATAATAGCATACTCACTGCCGACCGATTGATGAGCAGTGGAAATCATAATGCATAGAAAGGCACGCTTCGGTGGACGATATTAAATTAAGTGTAGATAACACGCATTTGTTTAGTGGACTGTCCGCTTGGTTATTCTAATGGTAAGGGCATCAATCAGTGTTTTTATATTTCCAAGCAGAATAAATATTACGGACACGATATTTCTGTATCTGGTGTGGTGACACAAAACATTAAATGGTAAATAACTGGTAAATAGGTATATCTGTGGGCGGTGGCAATCACTTACCATCAGGTTTGCCCCCTCTTCCATAAAAAAAATCAGATCCTCCAATTTTTTTATTAAGTTTAGTATAAAAATATCGAGTACCTACAGTACCTAAACGATTCAAGTATTTTTTATCAACGCAGTTCATAAGTTATTAATTATAATTATTATAGGGAATAGGAATATTTTAATATTTCACAAAACGAGCACTGCATACATATATAGTTCGTAGTGCATTTCAACCTGATGTCGATAGAGTCCCTCTAGGCTAACTAGCCAACCGCGACTTCCGATCACTAGTGTTGGGACTGGTGAGCCCTAGACCGGAACTTGGAAAACACTTCGGTTTATTCCATCAGATTTCACTAAACTCTAAAAAAATTAGGTATCTGTTTTAATTTCATGCACGACTCGGATTCGAACCCACGACTTTCTGAGAAAGTCGAGAACTGCACCCGGCCACAGTTCTATGAAAAGTGTTGCTCTACATTAATATTTCTCAAATTTTCAGCCAAGATTAAACACCGCTATATTTTAATCTCGTTCAGAAATCTATGAAATGCCACCGTAAATCTATCACCTCCCGTCAAACTGGCTCGACTATTTTTTTTTTAGTTTGCCCTAGTTTTTGCGTAGGCTATCGTTTTCCGCAGCTTAGTCAGCTCCACATGGTACTGCCGTTGTCGTTCCTGTAGATTGATAAGGCCGAATAAGTTGAGGAGTAATAGGTTGTCGTGATAAGGGCATAATGTTATGAGGAGGGAATAGGGTCCACGTGACCCGAGAATAATGTTAGGTTTGAATGTGGAGGGATGCAGCAGAGGCAGACCAAAGAAAAGATGGATGGGCTATGTGAAGGATGTTATGGGTAAGAAAGGAGTGAGTGTTGAGATAACGGCTGATAGAGCGGAGTGGTATAGTGTACCCCACTTAGGTAAAAGTGGAATAAGGTAAGGGAAATTATTGTGAATGCCGAAAGCTGCTTGGATGGTTTTAGTGCTAAGCCTTTGAGTGAAGGGTTAGGTTGCATCCTGACGCTGCATAAACTGTCTAGTAGGGGAGAGTTATCGATTTAGTAGAGTTGTTTCGGCTTTTATTTGCTCGAAGCCGAAAATAGAGTAGACGAGTCCATCTCAGCTCCAACTTAATTGATTCGATTACGTGTTTAGGCACTGAGTCGTCACAAATTAACATGCGACGTGACGAGCTTGGTCTTGTACGTTCGTTGGCCGATCATTTAGTAGGTATTTGTCACACTAATATTAATTTTACACAAGATGGCGACAGAAATCAAAATAGATCGCGATGGGTTTTGCATTTAGTTAAAAATAACTAACTCTAATCTTATAGAATTTAAAATTTTATTATCAGATAGTGGGAAGATGATGATGAATTTAAGGATTAAAATATTCAGCTGTATTAAAAGGCATTCGCAGATGGGTCAATCTACTATTTTACCCACATTATTCTGTCCCCGAAATTTTCTGTTAGAACGTTCTGGACTGGCAATTTGACGACACAACCAGAGGAACAACTTTAAATGAATACAATCGTGAAGATACTCCATTGTGGATACTCGTATAACTGTTAAGACGTATTTTTTTTATTAACCTTACCTGTCCTTTAATGAGCAAAGCTTTTAAAATTCCAAACCATATTCTTCTTCCGTCTCATGCTCCACCAATTTTAAGTTTTTCGAGTTTTCAATATCTTGTTTAAAAAATCTTTGGATTAAAAGGACGTTATTTTTTTATTAAACTTCCCTGTCCTTTAATGAGCAAAGCTTTCAGAATTCCAAACCAAATTTTTCTTCCGTCTCATTGCTCCACCAATTCTAAGTTTTTCACTTTGTTTCAAAAATCTTTGGACTACAAAATATTTCACTGTTATAATATTTTCAAATACTACTTTCAATGTTCAAGCTATGTCACATCATTAATACAAAACATTTGCGCTAACAATGTACACTGCCTATACAATTTAAAGCAGGAAAAGTTTTTCCTGCAATAAAGTAAATAAAATGTAAACGTGTATTATTAAAAAAACTGATTATTCTTTTAGAAAACAATACATCCTCACGTTACATTGTTGTTGTATAATTAGAAACTTAGTCCATTTAAATGTAATTACAGTCGGTGTAAATAATTGCTTTATGCAATATTTGCAGCGTAGAGGAATAATTTAAAAAGTTTTTTAAGGTTCGTTTGTCCTCTAAGCTACTGGCAACACTTTGTATATTAATAGGTATTGTACTTGTGTATAATTATACAGTTATCAACATAAGATCAGTTAGTTTTTGCTCATTAATATTATTGATATTTTGTATTATTTTGATCTTAGTAAAATATTTAGGTTATATATGTTTTAAGATAATAATTATAACTTAAGTACTTAGAGACAAAAATGCATTTGTCGAGAAAAAAAATAGATTTCATTATTAATTACTTACAATCTATCAGCCTAAGCAAAAACATTTGTAAGACACTAAAAATATTCTACATAGATACTTATCGGACAAAAAACAACATACAGAAAGAAACACATTGATCACAGAAAACCTTAAAAGCTACCTAGCTTAAAAAAAATTTGACGACCTCTGTGGTGCAGTGGGTGAAAGCCCGCTCGAGACGCAGAAGGTTCCGGGTTCGATCCCCGCCGCGGGATAAATGTTTGTATGATCTGCAAATATTTATCTCGGGTCTGGGTGTTTCTATGTATAATATGTATGTAAAATAAAAAGTATATAAGTAGTATACCAGTCATCTTAGTACCCGTAACACAAGCTCTGCTTACTTTGGGGCTAGATGATGCTGTGAAAAAGTCCAGCATTATTTATTTATCTCTGAAAAGTATTCTAAAGGGAACGTGGGTAAGCTAGTATTCACACGAGTATATTATACTGTTATCGATAGATGCATATTTATGCACCTTCCTACACTTTTCCATTAGAAATATCTTATTCATACAGTGTTGATAGCATAAATATGTGTTACATAGTCGTCTGTTTACCATAAGGGTGGTTATATATTTATATTATGTAACTGTATTACTTACAGTAAAAATATTGGATGAATATGAAAAAAGGTGGTTCTGTTTGCTATTTAGATAATAGTCTACATAAGCTCAGTTTTAAACCGAATACTTCAAAGCCTATATACGCTTGAAGGCTATATACCTACCTCACTAAAGTTCCTGTTACACTAGAACCTACTAATAAGAATTTTTCATTTATTATGAAATGAAAAGTCTTATCAAAATTTTGGATTCCGACGGGATTCGAACCCGCATCGATCAGACGATCCTCCTAAAGCCGGAGTGCCTTACCGCTCGGCCACGAAATCCTACTTGCCGGTGTCCAAATTTTCGATAAGGCAAGCATTCATATTTTTCGGTTGAGCACCGATTAGCGCCATCTACACGTTCACTAGTGAACTCATGCTCATTGTCTGAAATTACATTCAGAATCAAATGACTAAGAGGGTGCAAATAATTTTTTTATTTATTTATTATCTAAAGACACTGAAGAGTGATGTTCCCATTGTCACCGTCACCCATATCATATCGCGAAATATATTACTAATTCTAATAGTGTGCTAACCTGATTAGTAGAGCTTAGGCGACAAATTCAATCGTCAACGAAAGAGCACAAATTACACCACCCGACCCCCCACGTTAATTGCCAAAACAATTAAACCATTTATCAACAATACGAATTTTATGTGTCCGAGATATAAATGGCGTAAGCGACCTGTGCCACCGAAAACCGTCCTTCAGTGAAAACTCAACTTTGTTACATAATAATAAGTTCCATTTCAGTAGAGATGCACCGAAGAATAGAGGTATATATTTGTCCAGGCTTATCATGTAAGTATTACTAGTTATATACTCGATTTATACACTCGTGTCGTGTGGCTTGCGATACGCATCAGCAGCCCCCAAGTGGCTCTAATGAAGCTTAAGCTGGACAATGTACATAGCTCATTACTGAAAATCCAGTGTATTTCGTAAAGTTTACTAAAGATGTAGAACAAATCAGAGACTCTAAAGAGAAGGTCGCAAGTAAATAGGCAAGCTTGTATGAACAATGTAATGAGAGTAAATATGGCGAAATATATTAGGATCGTGGCATGTGGATTGTGGAAATTGACGGTCTCTGTATGCATCTACGAGCAAAAGTATTGTATTATTAGAATAAATAAATAATGCTGGACTTTTCACACAGCATCATCTATCCCCAAAGTAAGCAGAGCTTGTGTTATGGGTACATGACTGATATACTACGTAAATACTTTTTGTTTGTTGATACATATATAACATAGAAACACCCAGAGCTAAGAAAAATACTTGTAAATCATACAAACATTTGTCCCGCGGCGCGGGGATCGAACACGCAACCTTTTGCGTCGCAGGCGGGCCTTTGCCCACTGCGCTATACAGAAATCGTCCAAGATGATAATTAGATATTACATTAGATTCTATAAAATAAAAATGTGGATGTGGATATATGATGGATATGTGAGTAGAGGTAGACCTAAGAAAAGATGGATGGATTGTGTGAAATAAGATAGGAAAAGAAAGGAGTTGATACAGAGATGATGAGTGATAGGGGAGAGTGGAAGAGGAGAACATGTTGTGCCGACCCCGCATGAGCGGGATAAGGGCAGGCCAATGATGTTCTATAAAATAAAAATATTTAATGGTTTGAATAATGTCAGAAAAAGAAAGGCTACATTGTTCCCACGTAATGTTCATATTGAAACGAGAGAGCGTAAAAAAGAATCACATTATTTGAATCCATTCAGTTGAAATTTGATATGCAAAACAGAATGAAAGCAGACAATTCCGCGGGGAACTACAGCCACTATCGACGCCTGCCTCCGGGCATGTTACGGTATTAAATGAAAGCTGAATGTTCTTATTGTGACGGCTATTATTGAAAAACAAAGAATTTTTTATTATATACATTGCATAAAAAGCGAGTATTAATTTGATACATATACTTATGTATACACAATGCTGGACATTTCATACAGCATATGGCCCCGAATTATTTAGGGTTTGTGTTATGGGAGCCCGCAGCGTTCCGTTAAGTGTAGGGCATAGGTGGCCTCAACGCTGTATAAATCATCTAGTATACTCGTAGATGCAAGGGCCTGAGTTATTTACTAGTGGAAAGTCATATGGCTTATGTTTTCTAAGAAAAAGCATATTATAGTAGTCTACTTATATAATATGCTTTTTCTTAAAAAACACGAGGAACCGAGACAAATAATAATAGTACAATACTAATATACTTTATAGCGGCAGCACTCGTGATGTAGTTTGTTTAGCCGTTCTTGATAGATCGTCGAAGTAAAGTAATATTTTTTTCCGGCCATGTGGGTAGACGATATTGTACACGTAGGGAGCCCTAGACCCAACAGTGAAGTCAGGCTGTGGATGATGATGATGGATGTGTGACCGCTACTGAATTATCAACAGAGCGCTCCCGTGCATCAGAGGGCAAGATAAATTTGGTCCCAGCTGTCAAATCTTTAAGCTTCGGAGGCTTCTCACTACTTCAACTTCATTACTAAAGTTGGCAACGCACTTACCTACTTGTATTTTATAAAAAAAGTCCTCATGCACCTCAGATGTTCTAAACGAGTGCTCAATGTACACTTTACAGTAAAATCAAGGTTAATATTCAGTCGCTATTACCACGCAGCGTTGAGCGTCCAAACGTAACCCTAAGTCCAGATATTAATCCGGCCAATTTAAATACAGCATTTTGTACAATCACCTGTTGCTGTGTCGCTCGTAAGCACTAGGATCATTACCGCTTACCAACAGTTTTTGTCTGGCTATTATCCAGAGAATAGTTACTGCGTATAGATTGGACATTAATTTGACATGGGAAAAAGTTTTTCAGCTCTCAAGACTGTTCTATATGATCTCAGCGTTCTTCAAAATCTCTGCATTCGATTCGTATTTGGCTTGCGCAAATACGACCATGTCTCCGAATTTCGTTTAAGCTCAAGTGGTTTCCAATTCTTTTTCTCCAGAATGTTCATATCCTGTCCTTACTATACACCCCTATTTTTTAATTACCAAAAAAAATTTAAACATGGTCTCGGTGTCTGTTACTTATCATATTTATGTAGTCAAAACTCAAAAAAAAGAGAAAAAAAATTATAACCTCAAAAGGAGACGAGACGAGTTAGACATGGATTTATGATAGCTACTGCGGTTTTACTGACTGGGGATGATACGAGAGCATAGTTCGAATGAGAATCTGTACGCGATTGTTGTCTGTAGTACTTATTTGTACAGTTTTCATCAAATTTTGTTCGGTTTTGGCTGACTGCAATCCTCGATAACTTTGTGATAGTTAAATAAAAAAAAGTTCTGACCATGCCATTATCATTTTCTGCATCTGCTGCAACTGTCCTTAAAATTTTTTTGGCAGTCATAAAATAGTGGTGTATATTATTCTTTACTATCTTCCTCCCGCGTTATTTGTTTTCCTTCATCAGGCAAATGACAGGAATCTTGGGTCTTCAAATTCTCTCCAGCTTGCAACTTCCGTCTATGATGATGATGACGTCCTAGCCATTTTAGGCCACGGCGACTGATTTCTTCTGGTCGTCGTTGATCTGCCCTTTGGAGAAGGTACGTGCGCGCTTGAGGCATGTACTTACATACTTACAATAAAGCGCTAATCTATCTCAGCGGTCTAACTGATGAATAATTCTTGATATCGACTTTGTCTGTGTACCTATCCTAATATTCCTAATATCCTAATTCCTAATAATATATAATATAATCAATCTGAAAGTATGTGAGTATGTTTGGATGTTTAGTTGTTTGGATGTTTGTGTATCAATCACGCCTAAACCAGGGAACCGATTTGGATGAAACTTGGAATAGGCGTAGATAGTCACCTGGAATAGCATATACTATTCAAAATGTTGGTACCACGCGGGCGAAGCCGCGCGCAGAAGCTAGTCAGTAAATACATTAGAAACTAAACAAGACCAAAGTATACTTATCATGCTTAATCTAATTTAACTGATACTTGGTGTGATGTTTTGATTAAAATGATTGTCAAAGCGTAGCATGAGTTGCTCAGTTGACTCAGTTGTGCGTTGGCACTCGAGCGGGACGGACGTCCATAAGCACCTGACAGTGTGCATTGATAAGTGGTTTCCATTGTATCATTATACTGTGATTATAGCCCTGAATACCAGGACGCTACATTGGCGACGAGTATAAAAACGTGAGTAAAATATCTATACAAAAATACTTGCTGAAAAAAAAAAAAGGTTAGGATAACCAAGTGCAGTGTTGGTTTATGACTTGTGAGTTTTAGATACGATAAAAGGAATGGAATATCACGCATTAATCGACTATTTGTGTGGTGTGTTTGAATCGATTATGAAAATAATTATAAATATTGTTTTTAAGAAACTTACCTACCTACATAAATAATTTAAAAGTTTATTCTTTTCATTGCTAGTAAAATTCTTTGTACATATCTAAAGTATATTCTATCAGTACCTTATAAAGGTAAATTGAATAAGTATTAAAGGGTACCTAGGTACATTGTATTACAACTTAACACAAAGTAATACTTAAGTGGAATGATCAGTGATATTTTTATCTTATCGAATTAGGACTTTAAGACCAATAGGTAGTTAAAGTGCTAAATTATTTAAGCTCAATTTTACCACACTGCACGAAGTTACTGAACCTACCTACATGTAAGTAAGAAAGGTTTCGATTACAAGCGATGCAATAAAGCATTATTGCAAGCGCTAACCTCATAAAATGATAACAAAACAAATACATACTAGCAAATAGACATGCTATTGATATTAAAGCGTTTGTCAGTGCTAACAAGAGGTAATCGAAACCACAGTAGTAGTAACTGATGGGAGAAGGATCATCAGTTTGGTACTAAAAACAAGTAGTAGGGAATTGGCAACAATTCGGTACTAAAAACAAGTAGTAGAGGCAATAATTGGAATATTATTGGCCGGTACTAAAAACAAGTAGTAGGGATTGGCAACGCCATTCGGTACTAATAATGTAAGTAGTAGGGGCAATAATTGGAATATTATTGGCCGGTACTAAACAAGTAGTAGTGGATTGGCAAAGCCAATTGGTACTAGATCAATTAAATACCTAAGTAGTAGGTGCAATACAGTTATTAAAATAAATTGTCCAATGCTAAGTATATCAATAGAAATTGAGATAGAGAGATCGAGATCAGGATTGACATCGGAATCGAGATCAGAATCGAGATTGGAATTGAGATCGAATTGAATTATTTGAACTTGAATTGAAATTTTAGCGATACTAGTGAATGCATTTCTCGGGTAATTCTTACATGAGTTTACACATAGTGTCGAATTTGGTAATCAAAATAAATATACTTATGGATAAAAGATTTTGAGGATAAATAATAATAATCATTACCTTACCGTCCTTATTAGGTACATAAAACAAGGGTACAGATTTCTAAAAGTCGATGACATCTGCAGAAGTTTGAAACTGTGTTGCAGAATATAATGAAGTCGGTAAAAAATAAATGAATACTTACAACATTATAAAACTTCATATGAATATCAAAGGGGTTGTTTTTCTTGACTATTTTTACTGATCAGATTTAAAATGACAAACCAACAAACACTCCCACTCAGATAAATCGATTTATCAAATCAGATAAATTGTAAGTTCTTTAGTGTTAGTGTAGGCTTATGTCTATGTTAGTGTTAAAACTGTAAACCTTTCGATTGGGAAGCTTTCAGTCTTATCATTGTATTAATGACAGGACGAGATCGTGTAAAGGTTTTAGATAGGTATTCGAATATAACCTTACCTCGACATTTCGATCGGGTTGCACTGATCGTGGTCACAAGGTTACTGGAGAGGCGGGCACATGGTTTTAGTTTGTTGTGAAGGAAACTCAAAGTACCCTCACAAAGTGTTTAACAGTCGTCGGCACACCACCGACAGGAGTATTATTGTTATGTGCACATCACGCTCACAGTATCCGAAAATATGTTCGGAGATGCGATGATTTATTAATTAGGTACTGGACTCCACGTCAATGAGAGCTTTTATCCACTTTTCCGGTTGAAATTGTTTTACCTTTTGATTTCCACCGCTTCATGGACAATTCTAGGGTAGTAGTCCTAACGCCTTTCAGTGGAAAGGAATTTTGGAGAATGGAACTCAATCCAGTGGTTTGGTCCTGATAGCAACAAATGTTTTCAGTCTTATCAGTTTCAAATGTATTGTAAGATTTTGCTACCAAAGTGCAAAGTGTAAAAGTTGGGCAAACGGCCTTTTAATAATTTGAATATTACCGAGAAATGCATGTCATTAGGTTTCAGATAAAATACCCTCCTACTATAAAAGGTGATGGGTGATACAGTCACTATAGAACAATAATATAAAACCAGTAAATAACCTAAAAATATGAATACGAGAACACAATTTGTGGAACATTTTGAGTGAAATGTCGAACTCATGCAGTGAGCAAACACAAAAGGTAGTCTAAACCGAGCAAAAGAAATAATTTTACAATTTCACACTAACGAAGATAACGCGTCATATAAAATGACAAGTAGGTGAAGTTTCAATCGAAGCATAAATAGGCTTTGTGAATATTATAACTATTGATGAAACTTGAAACTACCAAAAGGAAAATGGAGGAGACGACCACTTTGGTCGTCAAACTAACAAGAAAGTTTTCAAATAAGAATATAGACCGCGTTGGTGTTGGTACATAACTGGTAAATTGATATTGGAGTAACCTACAGTTAGTTAAGAACCATCACCGATTTTATTGTAGTATTGGAAAAAATAAAACCTCTTCATAGGTTTCACCAGTGGTGCTAAATTCTAATTTTTAAGAGTAGCTGGGGACTAGAATATGTGTCGCATCAACATGCAATGTGCGAGCATAACCATAAACCAAGAAAATCATCTACTGTGACCTATTCGACATAGCAAAAGAATTACCTACCTACTTACTACAATTATTATTATAATATTCAAAAGTAGATAGGCAGTAAAAAAAAAAAAAAAAATTTTATTAGAGATTAGTCCATCAAAAGAAAATTATAATTTCTTAACATAACTTTTATTAAGTACTTACGTCCTTAAACACATTCCTTCCGACACCTACCAGGTGACGGTGTCATAACTTTAAGGGTAATAATATAGTACTTTATACAAAAGAGATTTTATATTATTCTACAAGGTAACAATGTTTTATTAAACAATGAGAAGTGTGTTTTGGCAGTAAAAAGAAACATGAAATTTTCTATACACGAGCTGTTTTCAGAATGTCTCTGTCAACAAGTAGGTCCATAGCTAAAGATAATATTATTTAAATACCTTCACATTCAGAGACCTAAAACTGTCGAAGAGGTCGGAAGCTTCCTTGGAATAGTTTATTTTGTCAAAGTTGAAATTGTAGGGCAGGAATACGTTTTGATCGGTTTGAACAGTTTTTGGATAATGTTAGCACATTAAGATTTGATGACCCTAATGATCAGACAAAAGTCATAGCATTAGATTGCATCATAGTTTTAGATCACGCAAGTACGGTATTCGGTTACAACTAACCTTTATATATTTATAATGAACATCCGATATCAACTATTGGTCGACAGACCACCAAGGCAAGTGGTCCAGATGGGACAGCCTTGATAGAGGTGAGATCTTCCTTTGCAACTCGGTGGGGAAGTACCACCTAGTCCCCCAAACATAAAAATCTCTCTCTATTGAACGTCAAAGGTGTTGTTAACTTAATACCTCAAATATCTTATTTGAGATTGATAAAACTCGAGGTGTTTTATAATCTAATATGCAATAACTATTGTAGGTAATTTTCAGATTAGACTAAAGTTCGTTATGAAACCAAAAAAGTGCTTCTCAAGAGTAGCAAGTCTTATTGTATGCTCTAACTTTTTATGAAACCGAGGGTTCAAGTACAAGCCGCTGTTATTAAATAAATAATTAATTATTTATTTCAGAATACAAAGTTTCATATCATTAGGTACAGTCATTGGTACAGTACTAGTAATAGCTAGAGACCTAACAAAAACATAATATATTATATTATCTCTACTATATAAAAATAAGTCGGGTTTTCCTTCCTGGCGCTATAACTCCAGAACGCACGAACCGATTTCCACGGTTTTGCATTCGTTGGAAAGGTCTCGGGCTCCGTGAGGTTTATAGCAAAGAAAATTCAGAAAAGTCTCTATATAAAAAGTCATTGTTAAGACAGGACAACGTCTGTCGGGTCAGCTAGTAAGCTTATAACTACTTATATTGAGTAGAAGTCACTTTTTATTCACGCTGTGGTGTACAAATGTCCAGTGACGATAAAAATCTATTTCCTTTTAGTTATTGATGGGTCGAGAATTGAAAGATGGGTTCTACGGTTAGAACGTTTCGCATCGTCGGATACATAACATAGCTGATAGTTAATACGGTTGGCGCCATTTCGGTTGCTCATTCTCTTGATGATGGATATCTATATCTAAATCAAATAGTAGATAATAGAAATTATACCGTTAAACGATTTTGTTGAAGACTCATTAGAAGTCACAGCATTAAAATTAGTTAGACAAATTAAATTACGAAGTAGGTACTAGGTATCTAATAGTTTTTAAATGATTTAGGTATGCCAATACCTAGGTACTTCGTTAAGTCCACTATAATAATATCCTACATAGTAATGAGATGTTAGAACCTACCTATACCTAGGCAATCGGATCAGCAGCCTTATTGTCTAACTTGAAATCCGTTGCCGGTTTTCATCTAAATAGAGCTCAAGCAATCACTCAATACGAAATATGACAATTGAAATCCAGTCTAGGTTTCAAAAGTCAGAATGAAGCTGATGTTTATTGTCAGTTGAGTTACGCAATAGCCCCTCAGGTTTTTCAGATTGGACTTTTTAGTTAGCCTCAATTGTGATGTGCTATATAATGATAAATTCGAAAGTATTTGTAAATAAATCATATAGGTATCATACCATACAGATGGTCAATACTCTCAATGTCCAGATTGTGTTAATAAACTATTGTGTATGTAAAAACAAAATTGTGGTGTTATTCAACATTGTGAATTAAAACCATTCTATACAAGTTAAAAATAAAGAGATTAACAATTTATAAAAAAAAAAACTATGAAAAAAAAGGAAGACAATAGATAGATAGATATACAACAGAATAATTGGCAAGCGATAGATGTAGAAATAAACAAATAAGCGGAGCAAGTGAAAACAAGGCTAATTAATACGCGTAATGCCTCACAAGCAAAGTATTTAATTTTGGTAATGATAATGTGTAATCAGAATCTTTAAATTGTATAACATAATGATTGGTTATTCTAGCGATAAACTTTATGATTATGTAATTAAATAATGGCTACTTTAATTTAAAAAAAAAAGGAATGATGTGATGTTTTGATTAAAATGATTGTCAAAGCGTAGCATGAGTTGCTCAGTTGACTCAGTTGTGCGTTGGCACTCGAGCGGGACGGACGTCCATAAGCACCTGACAGTGTGCATTGATAAGTGGTTTCCATTGTATCATTATACTGTGATTATAGCCCTGAATACCAGGACGCTACACTTGGTACAGTTACGTTTGAAGTCTTTAGTAATGTCGTATAGTTTATCTGGGGTAGTGTCAAGCTCAAGCGCGAACCACAATTTCAAATGAAAATAAGTTCCTGCTCAAAATGTTAAAACAATTACATTTTACATACATCATATTGCGCACAACTCATCCACGAAATAAATAAAAGTGCGCAAAAAGTTAAACGTTCCAAATGTTTGTACCATTTCATTTTAATATCAGGATAGACGGATTGCACGGAAAATATTGAAACGATTTTCTACTTCCGAAAAAAAGCTTTGGGATATCGTAAACTAACAGTGATACCGCGCGGTAATAATTGGTCCGGGCAATTAACACGTCGCCGTTCGGTGGGTCGTGCCCACACAATGAAAATGGTTTAATTCCTGTACAGAATTTTAACCGCGATCGGTTCACACTCGTTGGAAGATTGACAATCAGAGGTCACTGGTTGCGAAATAAAAAAAAATAAAAATAATATTTTGCTTCCGCGCGATTGGTGGATTGGCAAACGTTGTCGAGTGAGAGTCATCTTTTTGCTGTAAAATACGGGTGTTTAAATATGTGGCATGCGTGCGGCTCGCAAAGGTATTTTGTCAGATGAAAATACTATCGAATCACACAGATGAAAAATGACTATCATTGAAACGATCGGAAAAATCGAGGTTTTGGTCCACAAAACATTATTTTTTTAACACCTAGCCTAACAACATTTATTACTTTGCCGACTTTGTTGACCAAATATTATTAATATCAACATTCCATTAAAACCAGATTGATATAGAAAAGTTTTTAAAACATAACATCAGAAAATAAATATGTGAATGTTTTTATTTTCAATATTAGTATTTATTTATGCCCATTTTATTATTGAAATTGCGTCTGTCCATTGTTGCAAATATGAATAAAATTGATCAGTAAAACCTACAAAATATTTGCTTATGGCAAATAAGGAATTTTGATTTCACAACAATAATGCGCATTGAAATAAAACATTGAAACAAAAGCAAATAATATACAATTTGTTTGAAACAGCGGATTCAATATTTCCCGGGAGCAACGAATGCACCGCCGTAACGTGCCGACATTTAAATGATATAATAAATTCGCATTATCGTCGTGGGTACGAACAAAATTGTTTTCAGTCCCGTTCGGCTTAATTCATTAACCGAGTGGATATTGTATAAGCGATAAAATACTGACTCCTGTGGAAACGGAGCCTGGATACGGCAATGTATTTTACAATTTATATTAATCTGACGACCGATGCTCGTTGGATATAATTACAGTATTTCTTGGTGGCTGCGTCATAATGCAATACTGACAAGACCAAAGGCCATGTCATCGTGGCACCCGGGGAGTGCCATGATAAAAGTCGAAGAAGACTACGGCATCATACTGCCATTTTACAACCCCATTTTCATCTCATTCGAACAATATGGTAAAGAGCTAATTAAATTTACTTTTTCATACAAATAGGACGCTCTGTGTTTCAATCGACTACCTATATAGCGTAGTGGGCGAAGACCCACCCATAAACCAGATGGTTGTGAGTTCGCTACCCACTGCGGAAGAAATGTTTGTATAATCAGCAAATAATTTTATCGGGTCTGGGCATTTGTTACATTTTAGAAAATTAAGTAGTGAGTATAATTAGTTATGTGGTCACCATAACACAAGCTCTGCTTATTTTGCTGCTAGATGCTGTGTAAAATGTTCAGCATATTCCAGCATAGATTTGTTAGCCAGACGAGAACGTTAATTATATTATTTATTTTAGGCCTCATGTTTTCCACTGCAGGGCAAAGGCCTCCCTTCCCTTGCCTCCACGCTTTTTGGTCCATAACAGACCAATCTTTTCTGTAGGAGTCTAGCTCATCCCGCCATCATCGTTTGGGCCTTCCACGCGGGCGCCGCATACAAATAGCGTAAATAAAAAAATAAGTACTGTTAAAAACTGGAAAATAGTAAACGAAACCTTAAAACTTTTAAATAAATAAATAATGCTGGACAATTTTACACAGCATCATCTAGCCCCAAACTAAGCAAAGCTTGTACTATGGGAACCAGATAACTGATATACTACTTATATACTTTTTGTTTTGTAAATACATAAATATTATACATAGAAACACCCAGACCCGAGATAAATATTTGCAGATCATATAAACATTTATCCCGTGGCGGGGATCGAACCCGCAACCTTCTGTTTACAGTTAATATCTATAAACAGGGACCTATTGTGAAATAATTTATTGAATTGACAAAGTACAGTTCTGGTGTCTTTCATCCTAACCTGCCAATTACTACTTTAATGCACACAATACTTTATGTAAAATTAAAATATCCTTTGTATAAGATGCTCAAAAAAATCTAATTAAAACGGCACTACCGACCTCTTGGACAATGCCCTGTAACTGGACAAAACACCAAGTTACCAAAAATGTATTCCGTAATAAAAGCCAATTTAAATAACATCAGCCACCGAAGTGGCCGACGTCCGTGGGATCAAATATTGACCGCCGATCAACACGTAACAATTGCACACCAAAAAACATTTACGTAAACAAAATAATTAACCTCACAAAGGAATGGCGACCCAAAACACACCAGCATAGTTCACAAATTAGTTTGGGGGTACAAAAATTTAATTGAAGCCAACCGTACCGATGGCTTGTCCCGCCTGATGTATTAACATTTATTGGTTTACAAATTAAAGATAACCCACATATCGCGGGAGGCAATATTGTCGGAATTTTTTCATCGCAGTTTGAACGATCGAACCGACGCCAATTGAAACGCGAAATTTTCATATAAACAAATTAATATTCGGAACGAATTTTTGCTTGCCATTTTTTATCTTATTTTTCTGAAGGCAATATTGCAAAGCATTCCACTATAGCTTTCAGGATTATTGGATGCAAGAGGGAAATAAAGGATTTGGTCTAAGCTTCTTGTTTGTCATGGGTCATATACCCATGACAAACAATAAGCTTAGACTAAATCCTTTGGCTGAAAAGCGCTTTTATATGGTCATAGATGCTTGGCTTTTAATAATATATAATACTATAAATAATGCTGGACATTTCACACAGCATCATCTAGCCCCAAACTAAGCATAGCTTGTACTACAAAAAAACGATTGCACTGGCTTTCATTTGATTTGTGTTTTTCACGATATCTGCCTGAGAGGCAAAATGCCAAAGCATATTTTTAATATTCTTTAAGTCAGTCAGCCTCACATAAGGGTCGGTTCACATCTGACGGACGATACGTCCAGCGTACTCAACGGTCTTCGTTTATCATAATCGCGTATCATCGGTTAAGTGTGAAAGGTTTAATGTTTTCTCATATAACTGTCTGTTCTGGCGTTACGCGACCGATAATACGCGACGCATCTTCCGTCAGATGTGAACCGACCCTAACTGTTGTTCTTTGTCGTAATTGGGTACGAAACTGCCGCCTATATCTGCATTGATGTTTTCGGTCTAACAACATAGAAATGAAACTCTATTCCTGTAGCGCTGTCACGTCGGTAAACACGTCAGCTACGTCAGTAAATGTCACTTGGTCCGAAACACGCAAATGACATCTCAATCTTACGTCACCACAGGGATGCAAAACAAACCGAATCCGGTGTAGTGACACTTCTGTTTCAACTATACATTTTTTGATATGTATTTTCGCCAGTTTCATCTGATGGACGCTTGAGAATAGATAACCTGCCCGGTAGATCGGTGTATGATGACAGTTTTCTGAGTAATGACAGCTTAGGTTAAAGGTTAAGTACCTAGTTTAAGGATCGTAAAAATCAGGTCAATGCAGACTAGATTAAAAGCTTAATCTGAATACAACTGAAGTAACCACCATATTATGAGCGATAAATGATTTACACTCATATGAAAATATTTTTTGTTTTTATTTCGACAAAATATCATCCAGTTAATTAATCTCTGTTCAATACTCTTGTTCAGACGTTCTCCTTTAGGTGTGACATCGTGGAAATGAAAATAAAAAATTCATCAGAGCATTTTTAATCAAGCCTTCAAAAAACGTCGGCCGCTATACTACCACGAATTAAAAATTTACGTATTGTTCTGATCTGTTGATTGACTTGAGATAAATGATTTTTATTATGGTTTTGTTTCTGAAAATAAATGCAGAAATACCTACATATACAGTTAAAAGACAAACTAAAGAGACAAAAAAATAAGTTAAATCGTGGCACGCTAAATGACTGTTGTCGTATGTAATCACAGAGTTTCCACGACGCCACCGCGTTACAAAAGAGTTGTGGAATTCAATGCATTACTTTGAAAAAAGCCCTTTTAATTGGCACCTTTGACACTTTTGCAATTTACGCAATTTGAGGCGTATTCTTTTGCGGTATTATTTTGATGTGCATGTCATGCCATTCATAGTGCTAATTCGAGTCTTAATACACGGTTAATTACCACGCAATTTTATTACAACGAGAGAACTTACTGAAAACTTGTAATTAAATTGTGAAATGATTGATGGGACTGCAAAATTACTGAGTAATATGTAGTAGTTGTATTTTATGATTTTTATCTAATGATACAGCTCTGTGATTGTCCAAGGCTCCTGAATGCATATGTATATAATGTCATTGCAAATGGCATAACTAGTGTTATTGATGTATGTGATTCATAACTTTCCTACATCGTTCACTTACATGTACTGCGTTCAAGACGTCAATTTAAGACCCCTCGCAGACTACAGACTTTCTATCGGCCGATAGTTGAGACGGAATATACTTCGGCTCGTAATGAGTATGGAGAAGTATAGCCCGTCTCAACTATCGGCCGATAGAAAGTCTGTAGTCTGTGAGGGGTCTAATAGAAACATGACATACTCAGCAACTCTGACCATTATTGACAAAGCAAACTATTTGAAACTAGTATTTGATCTTTGCACACCTTGCTCCATGATGGGTAATGACAAATTGCACACAATACATACACCCTTTGTGATGCAGGGCAAACTCACGTGGACCGATGTTAATCGAAGTCGACATCAAAGCTTTGAGAGGTCCACTAGTTGCAGCGCGTCGAGTGATTGTGGCCTCGGTACTTTGAGATAGACGGCCTTGAAGCCGGAAGTACAGCCGGCCGGAAGTTACAGATAACTTACATTTAGAAGACCTATCATCAGCACTTTAGATACCAGATTCTTAAGTGATGGTTTCAACCACTTTGTAGGTAAATAAGGCATATTATGATTTAGGATCAACTCTCTGGTGTCGGTAGTTATTAAGCCGCGTCTGACACTAGAGCTGACCGTTTACGATAAACGAAATTACTTTTTTAAGCATATATGTCTATCTATCTATTCAGCCCGGTTGCACCCACTGCGAAGTATAGGCTTCCGCGCCACGCCAAGCTCTTCGGTCCTGTGCAGTTCTTTCCCACGCTTTCCCAGCTACATTAACGATGTCTGTCATCCGACCATTGGGCGGATGGCTGCCTCGTGGTATTTGTGCATCTCTGGGCCACCCTCCGTAATCGCTGTAGTCCATCTTCCGTCTAGCCGTGTCCAGCCCATCTCCACTTGAGACTTGCGATGCGCCTACGTCTACGACCTTGTCTATATCGATGATAATTCCCCCTGCGACAACAAAGGTCCAGAAATTACTAATTAAATTGCCACTCGTTTGAATCCGCAGTAATAAACGATTACGAGTTTACGCAAGTTTTTCATCTGCGGTCTTCCAACGCGGTGATATTACAAAAGCTATAAAACATTCGGCCGACGCGCGCCTCAATGACGAGTGTCAACTCAAAACGCAATATACTGACTCCAATATAGTTGCGATTGTCCACCACGGAAAAAATCTCGCAGCCCAAAGTGAAAAAAGGCACTTGCAATAACGAATTTGAAATCCAATCAAGCTGAGCGTGCTGGAGTTGAAAAGTGAGTGGTTGAGAGATAAATAAATGAATCAGTGTATTCCATGAATCAGCTCAGACACATACGACACGAATGAATCTCGTTCTTTTGCGGTAGATTTTTGATCCCATATTATATTTTTTCCATAATAATTAAATTATATAAACTTTCGTGAATCATGATTTGATGAAATGATAATTGAAAAGTCGGGAAAATAAAACAAGTTCGTAAATCTAATATGAACCAAAATTTTGAAAAAATCTGGATTCTGAAAAATGTGGTACCTATGTGCTTAATACAATGTAGTCGTTTATGTAGTACTTCATATCTAAGAATTGTGAATTCTTCTCGTACATTATTTCAGAGTCGACGTCATACGAAATCATAAATTGCCCGGCATTTAGGAATTGGACCCATTCAGCGCTTATCTAATAATAGTCTCCGGTCCAAAGCATTTACTAAAACGTAGGCAATTCCAAAGTGATCTATCAGGTCTAAAAGAACCAAAACATTATGTCGCTGAGCATCGTCCTACATGTTCGAAGTAAGTACTGTCACAATCAAGTTAAGTTTGACTGTCATCGATTGATGTTTAGGGTTGGCGCTGTTGTTTATTTTTACAATAATTTGGAAGTAATTTGGTACCATTCAGGTCAATCGCTAATTATTGAAAATGCTTTCTTGATCTAAGTTATTCTTAAAATGTTATTCTTATCGCTTTAAGCGATATGGCCGCCCATTGTACAATGTCTTTATTTTTATATATTCTCTGTATTATGTTCTTTTGTACAATAAAGCGTTAATCTATCTATAATCTATGTTTCAGGTGGCGACAAAAAATATTCTACTGCTGTTTATTAAATCAAAATAAATATGATACCTACAAATATAATATTTTTATTTTCAAAAAGGTTTATTTTCAAAATCTTTAATAAATTAATTTAGAAATTTTCCCAAGAATGCGTATAGATCTAAATAAGAATTTAAAAGCTAATTATTTATAATGACAATATATCTGTACATTAGGCGACTAATTCTATGGAACACGGTTTTGTTATGACAACCCTAATTGTGATCCTCTGATGTTGAAAATTTGGCTCCTCTAAAAATGATCAAGATCTGTTTGATCTGAATTCTGCTGGAACTCGCGTGTACAATCAGTGGCGATCACTGTCACAACGCTATCTTCGAAATCACCCTTTGACAAAGATAAGTAGAGAAAACTTTTTGACAAAATGTAGGTGAATTTTCCGTAATAATTTCATTTAAGTAAATAAAAAGTGTGTATGCAAGTTGTACAAATTCAAGAGTTATTACACCCACTTAAAACGTAACAGAACACCAACTCAGTTTTTCAGTCGAGAACGCCAAGGGAACGCTTTACACGAAATTGTAAAGTGTCGAGAACTTTCGCCGTCGACTGTACGAGGCGTGGAATTAAAAGCTAAACTTCGTTACCTACCAGTTTTGTCGTTCGGATTGGAGAAACTTGTTACCGTGTACCTATCATTTCAATTTGAAAAGCGGATTCTGCGACTTGATTGGTTGTCGGCGCGACTGGCGAGGACCCACGTGATTCCCTACAGCACGTTCATCAAACATCCGAAATTGAATCAAGAACTCTTATCCCAGAACATATTTTGAACGTTTTATTTTTATACCTAGATTGGATTAAAAAGTTCTCGATAACACGGTTAGCTTGCAGTTTGTTTAAGCTTTTAATTTGGCTGTCCAAAACACGTAAAAAACTTACTCGTGCAAAGTTATTTTACTGAACAAATGGACTGCAAATGCTTTTGAAAGTTGAATTCACACGACAAGGTACTCGACTGCTAAATAATTTGGTAACAAACAATTCTGTGCTAACACAGAATGAGGTGAATGTCGTTGAATTTAACCCTTAACCTATTCACATAAGAGCTATCGAGCCGGTTAAGTGAACTACTAATCTAAACACAAAATACCCCGAATCCTATTAGTTAAAAATTCAAGTGTACTGAGTGCCAAGGAGTGACGAAAACATGCCGAATAATTATTTATTGAAGTGAAAACTTCTTTCGGCGCGTTGGGCATTTTTGAGATAGGAAAAACCTGAGGACACTGTAAACTTCGCCAAATGTCGGGGTCTGACAGCGTTTCAAAAAAAATCATAAAAAAACACTTAATTGAATAGGTAGTATTTATTTATTCTTTATTGCACAAATAAATAACATATACAAACACTTAATCTAGAAAAGTAATGGCAAAAGCGAGCTTAACCCTAAAAAGAGTTCTCTTACAGCAAACCTTATGAGAGAGAGAGAGAGAGATGGGATTGTATCAGTGGGTGCATGTGCATCTAGGTGTAATAAAAAAAGATTTTAGTCCTTAACCTACTTAATGTAATGAAATAAAAGCTAAATATTAAGTAAATAATAATACTTACACTAAAATAAAAAGTACTACATACATATACTTACAAACAATTAATATTAAATAACATACATAAATAATAATAATATCCTGTCCAATAATAGTAATATCCTGCACAATAAAATATTTCTGTCGGCACTCCCTGACTGTCACTCTTTTTTATACTCGTTGCAGAACATCCTTCAATAAAAACGTGTAAGATTAAGAAGTTACAGCCACTTAATAAAAAAATCCATAAATGTCATTAAAAAAAGTTAAATTACTGACGTCCGTGAAACATGGTGTGGTTTCTGGTACTAGAACCGGATTTTCAAATATCTACGCTTCATCAGTGGCATTTACATCTGAGCGCTTCCGTGCTTCGGAGGGCACGTTAAAATGTCGGTCCCGGCTTTAAGTCGCTAAGCCACGACGGAGGCCTTAAAGCGGCCTAAAAACTCCGTCACCAGAGTTGGCCACCGCATACGCACTTACTTTATCACGTAAAATCCCAAGTCGGAACATCCATGCGTATAGTTCGAGCTCCGAGGCAAAACAATGTTAAATAGCAGAGCAGTTTGTCTCGGTCATTAACATTTATCCGGCACTATACAAATAGGTGGACACCAGTTTGTTGGATAACAACAGCTCAGAGCGACCCTTTCCCGCCATTGTGTTTTAAGATTATGATACTGAAATAAAGGCTGGATTTTACGGTCAGCGTCCACTACACCTGTATTGCATATGCTTGACTTCTTCTTGTCGTGTTTCTGTTTTTTCGGACTGTGGTGAAAGGATTAGAAGAGCGCTTCGAAGAGACTTCTATTTTTTTTTCTAACCTATGCTGTTCCACTGCTGGGCAAAGGTCTCCCCTTCATTTTCCAAGACTTGCGTCCCACCAGTCAGCCCGGAATGCATCGAGATCGCCACGCCAGCGTCTTCGCGGCCTACCTCGGCGTCGCCGCCCATCGTCAGGCACCCATTCCGTAACGATCTTAGCCCTATACACCCCTATTTTTTAATTACCAAAAAAATTTTAAACATGGTCACAATGTAAACATGGTGTCTGTTACTGATCACATTTCTGTAGTTAAAACTCAAAAAAAGAGAAAAAAAAATTATAACCTCAAAAGGTGACGAGACGAGTCAAACATGGATTTATGATAGCTACTGCGGTTTTACTGACTGGGGATGCTACGAGAACATAGTTCGAATGAGAGTCTGTACGCGATTGTCGTCTATAGTACTTATTTGTACAGTTTTCATAAAATTTTGTTCGGTTTTGGTCGACTACAATCCTCGATAACTTTGTGATAGTTAAATAAAAAAAAGTTCTGACCATGCCATTATCATTTTCTGCATCTGCTGCAACTGTCCTTAAATTTTTTTTGGTAGTCATAAAATAGCGGTGTATATCTATAGTTAAAAAAAAAACATTCAAAAAACGTTTATTTAGGGAACAGATAAGGGTACAACAAAAAGAGCACTTGACACGTTTTCAAACTGTACACTTGACTACTCTTAGACACGGATTTAGATCGCATACCCTCGCAAACCGGGAAGGACATTGGCTATTTTTCCTCAAAATATTCTTAAAACATTATATTTCTACTTAAGTCGTTAAAGTTTGTATGGAAAGCCGAGATAAAACCATTAATTGCAGACGAAGTCGCTGGAAACAACTGGTTTCTTATTTTATCGCACCGTGCTCCCCCCTCGCCGGGTATGCCATTTTACACACTTTTAGCAGTTTTCTTCGAGGAAAAGCGACTAATAAAATTACTTTTTGGTGTGAATATTTTGTATGGAGTGAGCTAGCTCTCACCGCGTTACGCTTTGTTAGTCGAGTTATTTAATAAAATATTATATAGTGAGTAGTTAGCACCGCCCACCCAAGGCGCCCGAGTTACACAAAACTATTGCATATTTTAGTAGAACGCGCCGTGTCTGTTCAGTTATTCAGTGCATACACCCCAGTCTCAGGAAAGCCGTATTGACTGTACATAATGCATGTAAAACATAGTTGTGTACCCCAAAAATGTCTATTCACTAAATAAGTAAGTTTGTTTTGTATTGTTATAAGTGTTATTGTCGGCCTCATTTTCTTTGAGAACAAAATGTTATACTGTCTGAAACTAATACTGAACTTTTCAATACTTTATGGGCGTGTAAGACCAAGAAACATAATCAATAATAATGCTGGAAATTTCACACAGCATCATCTAGCCCCAAATTCAGCAAAGCTATGGGAACCAGGTAACTGATATACTACTTATATACTTTTTGTTTGTAAATACATACAACACCCAGACCCGAGATAAATATTTGCAGATCATACAAACATTTATCCCAAGGCGGGGATCGAACCCGCAACCTTCTGCGTCACAAACGGGCCTTCACCCACTGTGCCACAGAGGTCGTCGATAAATAAGAAAGATAATTTATTTGGAAAAACACACACAGACGAACATAACTAGTTATACATAGGAAAAATAACACAGTAAAAAAATATATTATAACTATTACAAACAAAGACAGAAAAGTATGAAAAGAACAAGTAGGTACAGTCACGGACAATAAGTTGTATACACTCCATACTTTTAAAATTAATATCACACTAAAACTAATAGATGTAGGAAAGGAGGAAATTGATTTCACATTGAACTAGTCGCGAAATGAATAAAAATACCAGAACATTGTTGGACATGTTGACCTGACCTGTACATGGGTTGAAACATTATGGAGTGTATACATCTTATTGTCCGTGACTGTACATATAAATATTTACTACAAGATGAAGTAGGTGGGTAGGTACTTGGGTATAAAATGTGTTATGCAAGCACCTAACCTACCAATGACAAAGTGGGTACCTAGACCTACCTACCTACATACGAGTACAAGCTAAAAATTAAGATTTTTTTCAAGTCCAGGCTAGGTTTCAAATGTCAAAGTGAAGCCGATATCCATTGCCAGTTGAGTTACACAATAGGGCCCCAGATACCCCACATAAGCAGCTATGTGATTTTGTTGCTGGACGTCCTAATAAGCCACTTCTCCAGTTCCCTCGTAACCACGATCGGTGCAACCCGATCGAAAGGTCGAGGTAAAAATATTCGAATGTATGAAACCTTTACGCGATCTCGTCCCGTCATTAATACAAAAACAAGTCCTAAAAAAAGTATAATACTTTTTTACAGAAATGTAGAACTAAGCGGTTCACCTAAACCGTCTATCCGTAATAACAGATGATTTCATCGGAGTATGTAAATGAGATGGGACTACAGGTATTGGCGGATCACGAAGTTGGAATCACGGCACGATTTGATGCCAGACGTGCCGCGACCACCGATGGCCGATCAGGGCGGGGCGTAGCCCGACCTACCTTATTCCTCTGTACAAAGTAAGTTAGTGCCCAACTCTAGTGACCCAGTCCAGCCGAGCCGAACGCGCCGAACTGTCAATCCAATAGAGAAAATGATACTGACGTCAGAAGCGAGCCGCATTTTCTGACGTCAACAACATTTTGTTGTATAGAAAAATGACCGAACAGTGAATTGCTATACTACGTAAGTAGTATCCCAATTTACTGCGTAGGAATGAATTGAGGACTTTTTTGTGAGCATACCGACATTCACTTGGACGTTGTGTGGAAGTTGAGTTGAGGTCGAGATTACGACTAAAGATATGGATGTAGATTACTCAAGAACAGTTGAAGCTCAAATCAATAAACTATGCTTGGAGCTTTGAATCTAGTCTCAAGCATCGGTCTTATCTTAGAACGGCCCTCAAACTATATAAAACTTTCACAACTCCGTGAAAAACCAATCACTGGAACGTATTATCGCTGCTTTAGGAAGTAAAATAACTGCAGAAACTTCTAAATATTTACAAATACTAATGGATTGAGCTCAACTCGATACATAATAATACCATAGTATCCCAATCATTTAATCCTAGCTAGTCTCGCCGAAATAGAAGTCTTGCCAGCTCATGTCAGATGTTACTGATACAAATAGATCGCGGCCACTGTTACATACTGTGAACACTTGTTAAATAAACTCTAATCTAAAAGAGTTATAATTACCTATAAATGTTGGCTAGCAACCCATACCAACTTCCTTTTTCAAAAAGTTTAGTGCCCTATGTTGTATCGTATAAGAATGAATTTTCTCAACTCGTAACTTCACGCAGCCGAACGGTTAAAAATGGCTAGATCTATCCAAATCCTGCTAAAGTTGACAACAGTGGCTAAAGCATTATCTTGAGAGCGAAGGGTACATTGTCGCTACTTCCTACATTTTGCATGAAGCTCGTCGTGTGCGCTGCGATTGCTGCGACAGAGCGAGTCAGATATAAAACCAGAGTGAGACACACTCTGAATCTACATTTAAAGCGCATTGTAAGCAAAGCCATTATTAATGTATAAGTTTTAGTTGTAGGAGAGCAATGGCGCTCGCAAGAATATCCCGATTGTTCATATAACATGCAGGCCCCTTTCATATTTGATTCCTTTTAATTCTGTGCTATCGCTCGCTGTTACAGTGATTTAGATTTTGACACTTTGTAAAATATTTTAGCTTTCATTTCAGGCTTTAGACGATCTCTGCGAAATGGGTTAATGTTACTAGGTACATGGAAGGTTGTCGCTTCGATTCCTGCCGCGGGATACGATTAAATGTTCTTTTTTCATTTAAATTATTTCCATTATATGTGTTTTGTATATAAAAAGTATACACGAAGTATAAATATAGAAGTCAGTGGTTCTCAAAGCACAAGTTCTGATTTACAATGATGCTGAGATGAATGCCCAGCCTTTTTTTATAATTTCTTGGATGGTTTTTACTTGTTCAAAGATTTATTTTCTTCTGCAAATGTTTGAGGGTTTTAAATTTTATACTTTGTTTTTGCAAGCTGGGTTTTTAAAAATCAAAGGGGAGAAAATTACATAGACTCCGCTGCTGGGTTTGGAATGTGTATGGCGATAACAGAAATAAATATGAAGAACAATGTATTGATAAGCGCAAAACTCTAAAAAATGCGTATCAAAGTAAGTAAAGGATAAGATAAGGGCACATTTGTCTAAATAGTACAGGCCGCACGCATCGTAATATTGAAATTTGTCGTATTAATAATTGAAAGCATTTAAAAATAAACAAATAATTGTTTCATCTAACTCATCAAACACTATAATTGTGCCATCCATAATTGCTTACTCTTGTTTACCATTCTATAGCGTTCTAATTTAAATTCGTCCAGCTCAATGGCCTAGACTGAGTCATGAAAATTGCAAGGCGCATGAACGTTCTATGCATTTGATAGGCTTTAGAAGCAACTCTGACGCTCTACCTCTATGCGGTTAACGGAACATTGATTGCAGTTAATGTTTTTATTTAATAAAACGAAACGAAATAGTACTCATGCGTTTTTTTTGTTAACAGACCTATAAAGATTCTTTTGAAGATGTTAAGTTAAAAGAGAATATGTAAAGAACGTATTGATAATTATATAGAGTCTTTCATTTTAAACTAACTATATTCGGGAATTGAGTTCAACAACTAAATAAAAAAATATTTATGTAAATGATTTTTTTTTGTTTTGTTATGAAAATCTCGAGAAAATCGATAAAGACTTTTTATTGATTGTTGCTTCTTGTATAACTTAGTCCATTCGAGCGTGCGACGTGATGTTGCTGCGCTGCGATTGGTCAACGTCCGTTCTTCTTGAAAATGTTATGCAACATGTCATAAAAAAACAATAAAAGATACTTTTTGAAGTGAAAACTAAAATCGGCTTATTTTAAATTGATATGGTCAAACGTCTATTTTCAACCCAAAAATGAATCCCTGTCAGTTTGTGCAGTTTAAAATGAAAGACCCTGTAGGTACATATATTTCGCTACGCATTTAATATTTGCTTGTAATGCACTGAGCATACTAACTGTGTATTACAAGATATATTTACCTACTTCTGTGCTTCATCATAGTTTTTTGCGTCTATTTCAGACGGTTCAAGCAGTGTTTGTTTTTTTGCCTTCACCGTTCGTAAATCTCCATTAATCCGTACCTACGATACGAGGTCCCTTATGCAAACATATTGTGTGTTGTTTATACAGGGTGTAAAAAGACGTCTACCGAAGCCGAAAGGGGTAGGTACAGCATCCCAACACACAACCAAATCCAAAAGGATTTTCCGAAAAAACATTACATCCAGAGAAAACTGCGTCTGAAGATCACTGTTTGCGTATGTTCTGGGCGCGTTGTTTTACGTAGATTGCTGTATTTTGAGTTTGCATCGTGTTTTTCTTTTATAAATTACATTATTAGGTAGGTATGGTCTTATTATGTTGTAATATTAGTAGATAACCGAAAATAACTTATAATGACATAGCTAGTAAAAGTAGTAGTGCGTTTTTTTTTCGCTAAATGTGTTTAGAATCATGATCTGATTGCAACGCCTCAGTTATCGGTAGCAGTCTTTATACAACCTGTTTATGAGGACTTGCTATTGACTACCATTTATGTCGCAATGACAGTAGCTAGTCGTGCATTGATAAACGATGCTAGTCTGATGGATTACGATCCCCTCCGCGTCTAGGCACATCAGACTGCGTTAATAATTCAGTGGTGATAGCGTATGCCTCAAGACTTGCAGCAAGAGTTTTCACCGCATCTACTCAAGAGCGAGCTCGCAAATAAGACGTGTATTCATTTAAAAAAAACAGGGTCACGACTGATATACCCAAGGCGCGGTAGACATTCTGTAAGATCTTTTATGTATTAATTTAGGTAACTCTAGTAAGTTCGTATGAGTCAGTGGCCAACTCTGGTGACGGAGTTTTAAGGCCTCCGTCATAGCTTAACGACTTAAATAGCCGGGACCGACAATTTAACGTGCCCTCCGAAGCACGGAAGCGCTCAGATGAAAATGCCACTGGCGGTCACCCATCCACTTACAGACCGTTTCGAACGTAACTCTAGTGACAGAATTTTTAGATATCTTCAAAGGAGCTTAAGATCCTTTGAAGATATGAGAGTGAATGCCTAACTTAAGAATCTGTTTAGTTTTTGGCAATATTTATAAATGTGTCTCGGTTTTTTTTTATTTAAAAATACATATCAACTAAAGATAAATCTCAATTCAAGACGATTGTCAATTTGTTCCTAATAACTAATACAAAAGCTACTAGCCTAATTATCAGCCTTTTTAGTGATTAGTTAGCACCACTAAGCACAGGGGTGCGAAAGTTCCACTTTCCAACGCAATGAAACAAAACAACGCCCAAGGCGGCGAACTCACACAAAAGGTTGCAAACAACAATTTCTAAAAAAAAACCGCTGGCACACCGCAATTCAAATGAGTCGACCTGCACGAACATAAGTTATTAAAAAAAGTAAAGTCTGGCTACACTACAGAGTACGCTCATCCGACTGACAATCGTCAGACAAATTAAAATAATCTTACGTCATAATTCCTGCTTCCATTAAAGTTTGATGGTAGCTGCAGTTAGCAGAAATGTCTTTTCAATATTGGAGTAATTTATCAATTTATTGATTTCGTTATTTTAGTGACACAGATTTTTTTTACCCGACTGTTGAAGGAAGGGTTATGTTTTTACACGTATCTTTGTACCCTCGTATCTTCGAAACGACTGGATGGATTTCGACAATTAAGGTATCGTTAGATTGGTATTAATAACCCAAGTGTCAGAATTTTTTGAAAATAAAAACAAAATGGCGGATCTTATGCGCGAAAGTAACACGTTAATAAAAACATTGACATCAATCATAAAGCTTAAAATCTCGAAAATTGAATCGAGCTTTGTGATTGGTCAATTATAATCCACATGATCACGTGACGTCAATTTCCCTACCGACCTTTACTGTATAGTGCGTTCATCCTTACAGACATTTTAACTAAACTCTTTCAGCGCTAGCTTATTCTCATAGGCCTCCGTCAGAGGTTTTAATAAAAATAGTCGTCTCGCGTCACTCTTTGTGTGAACATCACAGGAGCCTGCACTATACCTCTATTAGTGCAGGGCCTAAGACGCACAGGTATGGATCAAGGGCTCTATCTATCCTGAAATATCCTTGCTTCATCTAAAAATATTACGTACATTGAAGTTTTAATGGGTCAGCACTAATATAATTAAATAAAATAAATAAAAAGTTTTTATTTAAACCCTTTATATGCCTCAATTTTTAAGCCCTATATAATGGCCAGTATTTTTGGCCACGCCAACTGGCAGTGACCTGGACCAGAGCTATCTATATCTCATTTAAAACGATATTTCGATGGTCCTATTGTGAATGTAATAGTAATTTTTGTATTTAAAAAAAAATCTTATAATTTTACAGAATGAAGTAATAATTCAATGTATTGCTTTACTGATTCCGTTAATTTTACATCGGTTAAGGCATGTGTTATCATCTGTTGGTTGAGTATAATAAAATGTTTATTAGTTGAAATTAGTCAAAGTTTTTTTTTATAATTTTGATTACTTATGAAAAATATATAAGTTATTTAGGCCACCAGAAAGCTTTCCTTTTCAGAAGTTCTAATAAGCCACTATCATGTCTCATGCGTTCTTGTCTCTTAGGTAACCATTGAGCCTACATTGAATCAAATATGAAAACAGATTGATAACAATTGATATAATATTAGAAAATACTTCACATTCATTCAGTATCTATAAGTTCTTAATTTGCTTATGAAAACCTATACAGTCACAATGCTATCATGTTTTTTAAAACGATCAATATGATAAAATATTTAAAAAGACATAAACGATGTTCGCTAAAGAAATAAAACGAGTGGGAAATCTGAACATCGGCTAAATAGAGTTGCTTACATCTGTTCGGATCATTTGCTCTTTGAGCGTGAAGGATCGTGGCGGATTATATCTACGCTTTTTATTGCCATTTTCACTACAGGTCTATTGAAAGTATAAATGAATAAGACTTTACTTAGTTCGTAAAGGTTTCCCGAATATCGTTTGGCATCGACAAAGTGCACGCGACGCGACACAAGTAAACAAAAGCATCCGAAATTCGTCTCTGAGATAGAATCGCGACGTGCAAGCGATTTTTTCCACTCCTCTCGCGCTACATATGAATGAATGTGAACACAGTCATAAGGTCTTTTTTCATCAAAGGACGTCTTTGAATTCTCGCTCGAGAACTAAATACTATACACAAAATTCTACATTAGAAAAACAGGCGGAGTGAATTGCCTGTAAACGAAAACTTTTCATTTAGCTATGTTTATGGTTTTTCTTAAGATTTTCTTAGAAGTTAGTTGAGGCAATTGGTTTTAGTATCGCTGTATTGTTTTAACGTTCATTTTTATGGTCTGCATTAATAAGAAAAATGAAACAACTATGGTAACGTTATACAAATACTGCTGGCTATCCATTTAAACCTCATTATTTCCACGTCAACGCTCCCCGCGTAAACGTTAATTGACGTACAAAGGACAAAAATAAGGGTGCACGAGAGGTTATTGAATTAAACGAGACATGTATGCAAAGCCAACCGCCTGTGAAGGCACGCCGACTCGCACTTGACCCTCCCGCAGGTGGGCCGAACACAATAAACAAATTGCACATAAAGACGAGCACCGGGTCGGATCACAGCCGACATTTACATACGAAAAGATAGCCCGATGTGCCATAATGATAATGTTTTTTCATGGGGGTCATACAGTTTGCAGCATTTTTCATCTGACATAATCTTAACGCGTGCTCTGTATAAACGGAGACACCCGCGGCGCGCCAAACGACTCTAACCCGCAACACTGAGGGCCAAGGTCCACATTCCCGCACCGCGCAACTCCACACATCACTTAAGATATTAATGAGTGCATCCGTAATAGGCGAAACATACATATGAAATTCAAATTTGTAGCGGGCCGGGAGCGAGCTCTTCTACATATTTTAGTAGGCAGCAGAGTGTGAATTTGAATCTTTTGTTAGCGTTTAGTACGTCAGTTTATACAGGAAAACAATGTTTTATTAGCAGCGAACGGATCCGTCTGCGATTGCGGCCACACCAACTTATCCTGAAAGTAATTAGTGTAAAAGAAACGGGCTCGGGAAAGTCATCGGACATAATTCATAACAAACACAGAAATAACGGAAAGTCGGTTCGACGGGGGTAGGCAATGAATAATTCTCTAACTGCGAGCACCCTCCCGGCGGGCGAACGCGAAAAAAGCGCACGACCCAGGCCGAGTTTTATAGTCACCAAAAAAATTGGAGGTGGCCAAAATATCTATATACCGGCGAATGGAGAAAAATAGAGGAAAATGTACAATCCCGCCGGCATGAATAAGTGAGCGGACCTTTATATAGAAAACAGAAACAAAAATAATAAAAGTGCGAGCTGCGAGTGAAGACGAGTTTGTAGTGTTTGCGTCGCCACCTCGCCGCTGCGGGCCTAGACCGCGGCCCTTTGAGGACTTGGCGCCCTACAGCGTCAGCTAACTATGCGCCAAATGGAACACAAATCAAATTGGCATTATGTCGTCATCATTCCCCTGGAAGGGAATGATTTCCTTATTCCAGACAAATTACGGGTATTTAAGGCTGTGTTAGAGCATTTTATATCGCAGAGATGTGCAGTTAAGAACATTTTTTCAAAACCTGATCCGATATTTTTAAATTTCATTAGATATTTGTTTCAAATGTATTAAGACACTTACGCCCTAGTCTTGAGTGACTCGATCTTAACGTGTCTACCGCACATTTAGTAAGTAGTCATTTGTAATCCTGTTCTAATAATTTCCTAAACACGCGTAATATTCGCTAAAAAAATGTATCAAAACATGAAACGAAGTATCAGCGTAATATAAAGGATGCAATAATAATGAGCGTTTTGCTTTATAGGCGCTCCTTAGACGGCCACTTGTGCTTTGAGCACTATTGTTTAAGAGCATCGATGGGGTTTCATCGGCGAAGCAATTTTTATTCGGTCCATTTATCTGGATCGCTCATTTATTGTTAAATAAAGTTATCAGAAACTAAACTACTACGATATGTACATAAAAATACAAAATACAATAGAATCAGTCAAGCTATCTAAGGATCGTCGTAAAAACGATCTATAGATAGTTCAACTGATTCAAGTCACTGCCAGTCGGAAGCGTTATAAAGTAATAATTGTAAATTGTTTATTTGAGCACCTTAGATAATTAGTTTACATTAGTAGTTAAACATAAATTTCTTAGCCTAAGGAAGTTATAAGTTTAACAATGTGATACAACTGATACCTAAACTAAGATTAGAAAAATCCTGTGTGATAGGTATCAGCGCCCACCCTCGTATAAAGGTGTTTTAAGCTAGATAGTTTGAGTACCTACCCTACATACATTACGCATTAAGGGCCATGACAATTATAAATAGTTTTACAAAAATTTTGTAGTAGGCAGGCACTCATGTACTTAAGTACGGTATACAACAGGTAAGGGTAATTGACTCGTTTTATACAATCAAAGCAAATAAAAGAGAAAAATAAGGACAAAGTTTAGATAATAACTAAATAAAAAATAATTAAAATACAAGTGTGTTTAGTCTTTGATGAATATACTACTATGTAGGCAAGTTTGTGCGTACACAACAATAGCTACTTCTAAGGACATCAGTCTCATAGGAGTCTGAGTATCGACAGACGCAAAGTGTGTGCAAGATAATGTGTGTGTGTGAGAGTGTTGAGTGTGTGTGCGAGTGTTGAGTGTGTGTGCGTGTGTATGTGTGTGGGTGTGTGTGTGTGTGTGTGTGTGTGTGTGTGTGTGAGTGTGTGCGTGTGTGTGTGTGTGGGTGTGTGAGTGTATGCATGTGAGTGTGTGTTTGGGTCGAAATACTTCCTAATTATTATGATAAAGTTATAGGTAAATATAAATTATAAGTTCTTCACATTATGATATAATTGTAAATAAGTCTTCAGTAGCATCGTAAGTTAAAGACAATAACCACATTGTAACAGTTTGTTTGCATGTTCGTTTGTTCATGGATATAATTTGAAGCTCTTTGTTAATAAGTATACGTATAATAAAGTTGATGAAAGTCATGTAAATAAAAGGGTGATGAAAATGAATGTGAATGGATATGTGAGAGGTAGACCTAAGAAAAGATGGATGGATTGTGTGAAAGAAGATATGGAAAAGAAAGGAGTTGATACAGAGATGACGTGTGATAGCGGAGAATGGAAGAGGAGAAGATGTTGTGCCGACCCACAAAGAAGAGTTTGCCTCCTGCCGCATTTACACGTACAAAATATAAGCTGATCGCACATATGTCCGCGCCGTATGCGCCGCAGTCTTTTTTCTATAGAAAAATACTGATGACGTCAGAAAACGCGGCTAGCTTCTGACTTCTCAGCATTTTCTCTACTGAATTGACAATTCGGCACGTTTGGCGCGGATGGATCGTGCGACCACCTGTAACCTCCATAGAGTTAAACAATGAAATAAATAATGCTGGTCACTGTCGAACTTACTTAGGTCATCCAAAGATTTGTTGAAATGAAATAGTTTTATATATAAATATATTTATTTGGAACAACAAAATTAATTAAACAAAAGCGACACTGACTGCAAAAGTAATAAAACTGTGTCGCAGCCGTAACGCCCTCCTCTTAATAGGATGGTTTTCCAAAATAATATAAGAGTAGTGAAAAACGCATGCTAAGGGCACAGCACCCTAGCCACCAATTTCGGGTGACGTTGTCATGCTAATAAGGCTTATAGAGAGATGCAGTGTTGTGATAAGGGACTTTTGAAAGCGGTATCGGAGGCCGTCCGCCAGCATATATATTTGCTTGCATGTAATATGTCGTCCACGATATTGTCAACCTCCAAATTCCTAAAGAATAAATGGTCCTAATTTCAGTTTTATTTGTATTATTGGCCTTAGGAAGGGATCAAGACATTGCACTGACGTATTAAACCTTGAACTTAGAAGATAAGTTATCTGACCGACTTGTCATTTTTCGTAGAGCAGCTACAAGCTACGAGTCTACGAGCTACGGCGCGTAGCGAGTCATTGACCTCCACGAAACCGCGAAAACGGCTCCAGTGCAAGTTTTCGAAATTAACTCCGCGCTGGCGTTACGCCATGAACTTTGGTATTTAATCACTTTATTAAAGCCATAAAACTCTCGGAACAATGGAGTTGAATCGATACAAAAATGTATCGAATAGTAATCGGATATAATGTCTCTACTCGATTCCATTCAAGACTATTGAAGTTTGTTTTTTTCTTACGGCTACTTAGCATTCACAATAAAACTTATAAAGGCATTAATGCCTTCCACCGACTTTTTACTTTGTTTGTAACTCGTGCAAAACGAGATTTATAAGTAAAATAACCATAAAAAATAACTATTGATTAAAATGAACACTTTCTGCGATCTTGTAAAAACTTTCCTAAAGGAATCCAGGCGCCTTAAATCTTAATTTACTTATCTTAATTAAAAAATAATAAGTTCCAAGCAATATTACTGCAAAGTTATTAATAAACCTACATCTAGTTATAAATAGTTATTCTATACCCAAAGTATTTAATATTGAAAGCGCACTTAATTATAATCCGGGCTGCATTAAAATGACACAGCGTAGCCCTAGACAGCTGGAACAAGCTGAAGAAAGCCATGATTACTTCAACGATTTTCTCGACTGTCAAATATACGATTTTCATTATATTCTCTTCTATAGAGTGGGTACTTCTGAGGGGGAAAATCTAATTAGTTATGGATTTGTATTGCTTTTTATTGCAGGAGATTGTTGAAGAAGAGTGAATATAAGAGCAATAGTTGGTAGTACTCGTATGAGTCAGTGGCTAACTCTGGTTATGGAATTTTATGCCTCCGTCTTAGCCGAGACCGATATTTTGACGTACCCTCCAAAGCATGGAAGCGGGCTATTTCGAACCCAGAACTCGGCCACGCAGCCATTGCATCCTCCAAGGCTTCGAAAAGGTCCCGCAAAGTACAAGTGGTGCACTGCGGGCAGCACAGTAAGTGTGACATTGTCTATGGAACTCCACAATCACTGTACTTCGTCAGAGTATCCCCTTGTCTAAACGATCTTTCAAGAATGACAGTAGGCCACGACGCAATGACCTGAGAAATTTTACGCCACGACGTAATAGTGAACAAGCTATCCTCAGGACTGTGGCAAAATCGAGTCGCACGTGACATCTCCACGTTCACGCCTCCATTCCAAATCATTAAAGCTAAGAGGCTTTTTAATTAACCATTGTTTAAGCAGATCCACATCAGTCCGTAATGAAAACTAATAATTGGTTTTTAAAAAACTATAGACTTATCGTATTTAATAGTTGTGTCGATTATTTCAATGAGATAAAGGTTGTTATTGCTTTTTAAAAATAAGGTATTTAGTTGTTACTAAGTAAGTATGAGTCAGTTTAACGACAATTTAACGTGACCTCCGAAGCACAGAAGCGCTCAGATGAAAACTTTTGAATTTTCCTTTTACTTTATTTGACTAGTCTTGCCCTGACAAATATAATATTAATATTATCGAAATGAAACTGTCACAAAACCCAAAATATCCGACTATACATTGTCAAAGTCAATGTCAAAGAGCATTTATTCAGTAGGACCGCTGGGATCACTTTGAAATGAAATGATTATATATTTTTTTTAAACACTTTGTATTTCTGTAATGTATGTTTTCCTTATATACTCATACAATAAAGGGTCTATATACAAAAGAATTGAGATTGCCTTCGTAGACTCCTTTCAGTTATTGAAAATCTGTTAAACTCGCTAAAATCTCCGCAGCTGGTTATCAGAAGCGGGCAGTTAATGAGTTTTCGATCTCATTAACTTGTGAATAAATCTTTAGTGCTACGAGTTTATAATAACGACCCACTCATATAATAAAGCTGAAAGATCGCTTTATCAAGTAGTGCCATAACTTAGCAAATAATAAAAACGCATTAAACACGCATTTAAATAAGTACTTAATATAATTTAATACGTTCCTATATAAAAGTCCCTGAGTGTATGTTACCCCTCACAATGTTTTTCCTCGCCGTTTAGAGCTCGTGTAATCATTATCATCGTGTTAATCTATCTATCTAATCAGCCCACATCCACACACTGCTGAGCATAGGCCTCATTTTCACGCCACTCTTTCCGATCCTGCGCCAGTCGAATCCATTAAATTCCCACTACCGTCACAATATCAAACCATCTGGCTGGTGGTCTGCCTGGTGTTCTATGACCGTCGTGTTAATAAAACACATTAATTTTCCAAAATTATAATCGACTCTTAGTCGGAAATCATTGCTATCTTCGGTTTCAAAGTCGGAGTTACACAAAACCAGCTGAAATAAAAATGATGCAAAGATTACTTTATACATTTTGAAATAGTAACGTGTTTAAATTTTTACTAGATTCAAACTATAGCTATTTCATTTTAATTTTACGACCTGTAAAACAGCTTTTTATGTTCATTTACCCAGATCGGGTATAAAATGAAGTCATAAAGATATAAAAAATTACTTTGTTGGAATAACTAGGGTTACATAACTGCTAGCAATGATTAAATCATGAAGATAGTACTTGATACTGTTTTTATAATCCTGCTAGTATTTACATCTGTTATATAAAATATATAAAACGCATAAAACATATAAAAAAGCCGTGCATCAATGGATTTTGCGTTTCGCAAAATTTATATGCGCTTTAACACGAGCTCTGAACGGTGAAGGAAAACATCGTGAGGAAGCCAGTTATATATTCTTATAGGCGGCGATGAGCTTGCAACCTGTCACGTATGGAATAATAACTTCTGCAAGATGTGGGCATGTATCAAATATGTATTTGTACATGCCTCTGACGGGTAGTCAGAGGCATGTGCCTCTGACTACCCGTCTAAGGAACACAGAGAATGTCTACCGCGCATTGGGGATACAGTCGTGATCCTGTTGATTTTATTTTTAAAACATATGAACAATGGTATCAAACCATCAAAAATAGCTTTAAAATGCATATTCCCACCCAAAAACATATGCAATACTCAAAGCATGAGTACGACAATCGAAACACGATTAGAAAATGTTCCAACTTCAAAAGCCATTCAACAATCACGGGAATTCCGCAAAAAGTCACAATTTACATGTTGTTCCATTCAAAATATGTCGTCAAACGTTATCAAAACTAAACTACGTCGCTGTGTAAAAAAGGTGGAACAAGTAACGCTAAGTGCGAGGCGTTGTGTGGCGAGGGTTCCGCCGCAAATCCTTGCAAATAAGTGAAGTTTTCAAATGTTTGTTTACATTTCGACGACCGTTGTCGCGCAGTGGGTGAAAGCCCGCTTGAGACGCAGGAGGTTGCGGGTTCGATCCCCTCCGCGGATAAATGTTTGTAAGATCTGCAAATATTTATCTCGGGTCTGGGTATTTCTATGTATAATATGTATGTATTTACAAACAAAAAGTAACTCATATACTACTTGTATATCAGTTATCTGGCTCCCATAGTACCTACAAGATTTGCTTAGTTTGGGGCTAGATGGCGCTGTGTAAAATGTCCAGCATTATTATTATTAATCTTAGTGGTACCAGTGTGAGTGCTCGTTCCCAATCCCAATATATACAAAACCAGTTGTCCATCGCAGTGTTACCCGCGTTCCCTCGGGAAAACATCACTTTCCCGGGATAAAATATAGCCTATGTTCATCAGGGATAATGTAGGATTGTAATGGTGAAAGAATTTTTCAAATCGGTCCAGTAGTTTCGGAGCATATTCAAACAAACAAACAAATCTTTCCTCTTTATAATTGTAGATATAAGGTAAATTTTAATAACTGAAATTAATTGTTTAAAAGCGCAGGAGAGGAAGTGATTATATTAACAACTTCCAACGATTTTAAATCCTGTTAATATAATATTAATGTAAAGTAAATATCTTGCACGCTAAAATTTAGTATTTAATTTAAGTACTCTCACTCGGTTGGGTTCATTAATCGCCTACGCGAACCCCAAAAAGGTGAAAAACAGTGTTGTAACAGAGTTCCATTCCGTTGCACGCGATCCGTGTATTAAAGGACAACAATGAAATACAAGTGCTAATACTCGATTTAAAACCACTTTTGACTATTATAGGTACGTTTGTTTTTATGAAGGTACAGCCAGCGTCATTAATTAGCTTTTGCATTTTGAAATGGACGAACTGATTTTATCTTATTATAAAAAAAATCAGAAAGCATAAGCTGCATATGAAAATTTACAGTAAAAAATTAAATTATGCCCCGCCTATTAAACTATGCTAATGACAACGTATGTCATGAGCGTTTACACGTGAAAAATTGCAGTGCGATACAATATGGACTATACTGGACTGGACTGAAAACCAGCACTACGTACCGTGTGCGTAGATTAGCGCCAAGTCCAGCCCAATTGCCGAATATTTTTATGTCTGTTTTTGCTAATTTCTGTATCTGTGCTCTTCTTGCAATAAATGTATATGTACACTGGAGAGCAATCAATTCGGGTCACTGGGAATCCGGTAAAGAATTCAATGCTCTCCAGTGTATTTGTATATTGTGTGGGTTAAAATCGAAGCGTGTAAAAAAATCTCAATTCTAAGGTTTTTTTGTAAACGGTAATGGCAGACGAACACCTACTCGTTAAGTATTAATAAATACACTGATAGAGGCAATTAAACCAGCGTTCTAAGGATAGACTTTTCTTCTGATTGCATGAAGCTTAAACGGAAACACAAGTGTCCATAAAAATATACCACTTACAGTAATCTTTAGACGAGGTTTAACGTATGTTTAAAATAATACCCTCATTAAAATGTTGGAAAACTGCGCGACCAATGAAAGTTGTGCATTATTTAGCAAATTAACCTAGATTAAATCGATCACTTAATTTATTTCACAGATTAAATAGGGTAATAATCATGGCTGATAGACGTTGAACTATCCATACTAATATTATAAATGTGAAAGTTACTGTGTCTGTCTGTTTGTAACCTTTTCACGCCTAAACCACTGAAAATTGGCATGGATAAAGGTTATATCCCAGGGAAGGATATAGGCTAATTTTTATCCCGAAAAAATTAAAAATCTACAACAATAAAGCCTAAAACATGGATGTCTAAATAGTAATACTTATGCCTGTTTTTTCCGCCATTCACCAGGCCCCGGTTTGTTTTGAATGTTGATATCGTTTAATTGGGAGAAGATCTACTTACAAAAATATCCAAAAATAAACATCACTATTCGACGCTACCTGTGGATTTTACGACAAATATCGTCCGCATGATACTATGTTTTCGAATGTTCTTATTTACTAGACTAAATATATATTTTTGCTATCTTTGGAAATACCCGCATTATTTTTATTGGATGCTAAATAATATCTGCTGCCAGTAATTACTGAATAATATTTCTAAGTGATGCGCGAGGCTTTGTTGACTGAGTGCCAACTCACTCAATATGCAAACACAATAAATTCATTGATGAATATTTTAAATCGTTTTTAAACTTTTTCTTCGGTCCGCGCCAAGCAGAGGGAAGTTTTAGCTGTGGTTTTAGTCACTATCCTGGATTTTAAATGTTGCCTGTTACTATGAACGTAACATAATGTGCATGCCTGTAATTGATGTACGTTCTATAGAATAATTGTCTTAAAATGTTCTTATAAAAATGTGTATTATGCTTTTGGCGTTGCCGTATAAATAAATATGCATACTATCATTATCTATTATACAATATCATTTCACGCATATTTTGGTTAGGAAATGTGTTACTCGTAAAAACTTATCTCAAGGGGCAGGAGCCTCAATTGATGCAAGAATGTCCAATCTATACGTTCTTCCTAGATAATCTATGGCAGTAGGTTGAATTGAGCAGCCGGTGGCTATGAACTTTGTTTTTCTTTTGTGTTTTGTATTCTTACTTTTTTTAAGCTTTTGCATGACCCTGAAACGAAGTCTTTTCCAAGAAAGAGGACATTTAAGAAAAATAACTTTTAATAAATATGCAATATTTTTCAAGTAGCGTGTCAAGTAATATGGAATTAAAGCGCGCTAGGGTTGTCAACAGCAATAAACACGGCGCAGCAATTATTGCAAAAAAAGCCACTATTCCGCACTCAATGAAAGAAAATGCCGCCTATTGGACGTTATCTACACGAATAAGCTGTAATTTAGCGTACAAGAAACACCAGCCCTATTAAAATCGTCGTTAAACTGCATTCATCAAAGCTTTTTCTTTTCATTTCTTACGATCCTTTGAAAACGTTAATGGTTCGATTCGATTGTATTATTCACTGCTTTGGGGTGTTAATGAAAGAGTCAGTTTTTGTTTGATTGTCTGTCAGCAGTTCGACCCGGCATGGCGTCACGGTCTAATGGACTTGGTTCAATGATTGTGTTTAAATAAACTTAAACAACATGAAATTTTTCATAATACTTATAATACCATTAGTATACAATTATTGTATATGATTGCTCCGTTAAATTGGGATATATCGTCTCTTGACTATCTATCCGAAATGAGAGTTAATTAAAATCCTAGCTGTGTCAATGAATTTTCGTTTTGAATTTTGCTTCTTATAATAATTGCTTTAGAAGAAATTTAATCAGTCTTTCTGTTTTTGACGTATTTTTTTCTACCCTCATTTTGCTACTGTATTTGTGTGTATAAATAGATATTATCTATGCTTATGTAACGTATAAACAGTGTAAAAACTTCTGATAAAGCCTTCGACTTTTGTCTTTCCTAAACGTCTTCCAAGAATCTTCAACGTCCAACGATGTGAAGGAATGCCCACCGCGCCTAAGGGACCGTGCACTTGTATAATTGCGATATCAGTAATAATTGCAAATTACAAAAATTTAATTACATAGTTCTTTCATTATAAATTGCGGTAACGACATATGGGCTGTACTACAGAAATTAGTACTTTGTACCTACTCGCCGATTATATGCCACGGTCTGTTACGGTTGAATAAAATGTAGAACTACGTTGTATTTGTATAAAATATTGAGACGTGGCAGAATGCGGGCTGTATCGCGTGCAGGCTTGAACAACCCCCTTTTAATCCAGCGTGATTGTCTGTCAGCCGGTTTTATAACAAAAATTGACAACCCTGACTTGCAATAGCGCAAAAATGCCTAAACCAACATTTTTATTATTACAGGGTGTATTTATTATACAACGTTTACGAAAATTGAATCTGGAGCTACAAAAGTAACCTGATTCATACAGAAAATTGACACATTTTATGTACCATTAGATTCAAATATTATTTGTTAAGCATTTTCTCAGCAGAAAAAAACTTTTTCACCACATTATCATAACAAATTTTTACATTATTTCTTTATAAAGCCAGGGTCAGTACCAAGCTATACAATAATTTTAGCTCACTGGGAAATTGTTTTTTATATTTACATGAAATCACGCTTCTTCAATAGCATAGAGGCATTATCACATTATTATAAATCAAAGAAATCACATGTCTAGCCGGAATACATTAAGTATTATAGTGTAAATCTGAACGAGCGCACACAAAAGCCGCAGCACCTTTGATCTCGGTACACGAACCTCTAAGGGCTACTACTTCCATTACTGTATGCAGATTTTATACTTTGTGTCATTTTTGCTCGTCGCTCCACCCTCCGCCCGGCGCTACTTAGCTGATGACTTATTAACGGCGTATTCTTCAGAGGTGTCTGCCTGTCGCCGAGTTTAATGACGTGGCGTCAAGATGCTTTCGATTTTCGTACTATGAATGTCCCACTTTTGTGACAATGCTACACCTTGCTCCGTTTTGGGGTGATTGTTTTTTAGTTCGCGTCATGATATGACCTAAAAGTGTAAGACAAGTGAGAGTTTATAAGCTACTCTATCTATTATTTACATGTCTTCGGAAAATAGCTAAACTTTACAAGAGTTTCTATATATTGTTTATTCTTTAAAAACATTCCTTTGTAACTTATTCATACAATTGAAACGATAGTTCTCGCAGTGCAAAAGTATCACCTTTGAGTTCAACCAAACGTCAGGCGTTACTATAAAAGTGGAAAAAGTGAAAAACATTGATACAAAATACGCGTATAGAGAACAAAAGAGTTCTTTGGAAAGAGTGCAAAGTTAAAGCTTGCGAGGACGGAACAATATACTTTGTACTTATACAACTTTAGTTTCAAAGGTTTCGCGTGGACCGATATTAGCACGCGATTTTCAACCATAAGTTTAATAGGAAATTGATTCGTCGATTTAATATCAAATTACAAGACATGGAAAGTAATTTGCGGAGTTGATAAGGGCTTCTGTGTAACTTACTATATCGGTGCAGACAGACTTACGGAAATTATATACAGTACCTGATATGAGACAGTTATTTTTACGGTGAGTATGCCCAGGAGCTACACGACCTTATTTCGCCTTCACCGTTCTTTTACAGGGACTTCAGACGCACAGCTGATTATCATCCACACCTGGTTGATATTCTACTTATTAGAACTAAGCGCTTTCAAAGTTCTTTTATTATGCGCACTGCAAAAATTTTGAATCAGCTTCCAGCGTCTGTATTTCCGCTGAGCTACGACCCTGTTGTTTTTAAGAAGAGAGTTAATAGTCACCTTCTGGGTAGGCTCGTCACATTCATCATTAAAAAAACTCTGTAATAATTAAAATCTTATTTTGTATTTCAGAATTAATAAACCGCCTTTAGTAATTTGCATCGGCGATTACTAATAAGTAGTATGAGCTGGTGGCAAAGCGACGGAGTTTAAGCCATGACGGAAGGCTTAAGGCTGCCTACGCCTAAAAGCTGCCTCCATCATAGCTTAACATTTAATGACCGGGGCTGACAATTTAACTTGCCCTCCACACGGAAAGCACGATGCATATTTATTAAAAGTTAAGCTAACGATGGGTGACCGTGTATCACTTCGACGATTGAGAACGACTATGCAAGGTACACCATGAGTGTTTCCCGCACGCGCTGTTGAATGAGTTAATATGAAGTCAGTGGAAATATTGCATGATGCAAGCCGATGCTGTGTGCCCTTACCAAACTAGCCCGATGTCGTATTTGCCCAATGTCGGGATGACTTCATTAACTGATTATTGTTAGGTACATCTACTGATAGAGTTTTCTTGATCAGTATCTTTCAGATTTATTAAGTAGGATTTGATAGTGTATGTTGTATATCAATCACGCCCTGACCATAGTGGACCGATGAGACTAAATGTAGGAATATGATGGATGATACTAAGGGCATTAAAATGTTGGTACCACGCGTAGCTGCAGGCGCGAGCTAGTGTTAATATAACATTCCCGCCGTGGCTATAAGTACCCAGTTCGACTACATTCCTCGCCATATCATTGTTCCCTTAGTGGGAATTACTAGCAGCCCCCTCCCCCACTCGAAGTGGATGAATAGAAACCTGCTCAGCAAGTAGACTAGGTGACACTCAGACATCTTAAAAGGCATTATTTGCAAGTAAACTTTTTTTACCCGACTATGTGATCTAAAATGAGGGTTAAGAGTCTAGACGTTTAGGTTTGCGGTATTGGCCGAGTCACTAGATTTATGATCATCGTGGTTGAGTTCTAGTCTTATGATCTACGACACATCCGAATGTTAGAACCATTGAAGGTATCAACGCAACAGCGGCTTGTCAGTAACTCTACGTATTGAAGATGTATTTCTTAGACGAGGCAGATCAATCTTAAAGGATGGTATAAGTCTTAGGTATTACAGCATCACATTTAGGCGTTGATTACATAATCATCATTGGCCTGCCCTTATCCAGCTCATGCGGGGTCGGCACAACATGTTCTCCTCTTCCACTCTCCCCTATCACTCGTCATCTCTGTATAAACTCCTGTCTTTTCCATATCTTCTTTCACTCAATCTGAAAAAATTACATAACGCTGTATAATATAAAAAAAATTGCATGGGAGGATCCTTTGCCTGGTCTATAGTAAATCTCCATGATCTCTGATAAATGATTTCATAGAATTCACATTTGATTAACTGAAATCCGCAACTGAGTGAGTAATGCGACATTAATAATAGGTTTTGTTTCGCACTTTCAGAGAGGATAATTGAGCTGGTGTTATTGTTTAAACCACATTTTCATTGAACGAAGTAGACGTAACATAGTGTAAATTCTGCAAACATATCCGCGAGTCGTGTGTCCATCGCGTGCAGGGTTGCCGCCGACACGAATTCTACACCTCTATGAATGAATGAATGAATAATAACTCTAATATATTTCAAATACAAAGGGGCAGTGTAAATATTCTCAAATCTATGGGAAGCTCTAGGTTTTTTGAAGGTTTCCAAGGTAGTCAGAAGCACATCCAAATACTTGACACATGCCCACGTATTGCAGAAGTTAACACTGAGAGATCAAGCCGACCACCGCTAATTGGAGTACAAATTTGATTTCTCACGATGGTTTCCTACGTCGTTTATAGCTAGTGCATATTTTTTCGAACCGAAACATGGGACTGAAGCTCGCAATCTTCGAGAAAAGTCAGGAGATTTTCACATTGTCTAAGTCAACGCGCCAGCCCTACTTGAACCCCATTCACCACTGATAGTTTTGATACCGGACCATAATATCCTGTATCGTATTATATTGTGTTTACTTTTTACTGGAAACTGTATTATAATGGCAACTATGTGTGAATGGAATTGACAATGATAGTCAATTGTTTTGGATATACCTTTCTGGTTAATCTAAACGATGAATGAAAACATGGGGAAACCAGAAGCTATGCCAGCTCCACAGGTATTGATCACGTCTTAGCCTAATAAGCTGAGAGGATGGTTTATGTGCTACGCAAGCCTATTCCATCTCAAACAATGTCCCAGGCACTGCAGCGTCCGTTGAGTGTAGGCATAGGTTGCCTCCTGACGCGGTATAATCATTTAGTAGACATGAAAAGGCCGGGAGAAATGGGAGTTTAAATCTTAGCAAATAATTCCTACATCCAATGATATCGTCATATATGATGAGTAGTTTTAACACTTGTTTTATTAGTAGCATTTGTTTGATTTTCGTATACTATAGGAAAACATTGATAATTATTTTAAAGGCCATAGCAAATTGCTATAGCTAGCTAAGCAATAAATAGAAGAATCTAAAATCAGGTTGGGTGAGATTAGTAAAAAAACCATGCGCGAGGCGAGCGAGCGTGCTGTGGTAGCGGCCACCGAAGTCTGGCACTTCGGTGGCAATCTATCTGTTGAACAACATATTGACACAATCTCAAAACAAAACTGGTAACACAAAAAAGCGTTTCAGGTAGGAATAATTAGAGATCATTTCTCAAGAGTTTTTAGTCAGTGCTTCGGTGTTTTTTGTAACAAGACGGTTTGTCTTTTGACCGTAGTTATTTCGAAAGTAGTTGAATCGGGTTTAGTTATTATGATTATGTAACCGAATCTTCAGTTCAAAATACACATAAAAAAGTTATTTTTCAAACTATAAACCTCAGCTGACATTCACGGCTAAATACGCCATTTGAAGATGTAAGTCGATAATGAAGTGACAAGGTAAGCAGGTCAGGAGGTCTGGTCTGACGCCGCGACCCACATCGCACAATACGCTTCCGCCGAGCACCACACAATTAAACCAACACCAGACATAAAAAATTACCGAAACAAAAGCGAGCCACCCCATTCCACCCAGCTCCCCCGCAGTAACAATTTATCATAGCAAATAAAAATACGCAGAATTAAAAAGAAAAGGACGAAGGAACTGTGCAGAGAGGGAGAGGCGATCGCCCGCGCCCGATGTCCAAAATATTATATTTTTACTGCGCACCGAATGCCCGAGACAACTGCTCTGTACCTATAAAGTATTTTTCCAATCGCTCTATTTATTTCACGGTTTACTTAATAACGAAGCTTTTATTTTTAGATAAATTATTTATACATTCTGGCTTTCAAAATGTGCGTCTAAATATAAACAAGTGGTTAAACCAAATTTCGAGCATTTTCAACGAGTTTTCTGTTCAAATACTGCTCTTGTAGCTTTCAAAGGGTTCTAAAACAAAAATAATCCGCAAAAAATATCATTTTCAAACATTCCCAAAAAATGTATACCGTGAGCGAGCGTACTCGTAGGTAACTATTTAATTGAAACTGTGCATGTATTGCATGAAATGGCGATATTTCTCGGTAGCCAGGTCTCAATGGATAAAAATGTTTAATGTTTTTTCCCGTGGTAGTATGTACCACCGGTAATACCACGGGCTATTTCTGCAACTTTTAATGTTGAGTGCATCAACCAACTACAGCACGCAAGGTATCATCGAGCTTTGACAAATCCTACTATATAATATAATGTTTGTGAGAGTTTGAATGTTTGTGTTTCAATCACGCCTAAACTAGCTAACCGATTTGGATGAAACTTGGAAAAGATGTAGATAGTGACCTAGACTAGCATATAGGCTATTCAAAATGTTGGTACCACGCGAGCAAAGACGCGCGCAGAAGCTCGTATTTGTATATTTGGAAATACCTTCATAAAGGTGTACGGAATTCATTCAAACGTTTGGACATTGTTCATATTATATCATGAAACGAATTAACAAAAGTACCTATCACCCAATTTCTGTTCCTATCAAATTTTCTTTATTACTTCCTCACATTCATAAATAATTAAGGGCTGATCAAACTACGTTAATTATGTTAGTACTTAATTATTTAAGGGGATATTGACGATGCTATGTTATTTTTGTGTTCGAAAAAAAATGATGTCATGTTAATGACTCAATCGTGTTGATAGACTTTTTAACGAGACGTATTTATTTGTTGTTAACCTCCTCCCGCCAGCGGCTTTGCCCGCGTTTCTTCACCTTCAGGTTCATCAAAATTGACCCACATGAAGGCGTATCATGTAATGAGAAGGGAAGAATGTCATGTGACCAGAAGAATACTAGGTATGAATGTGGATGGATATACGAGTAGAGGTAGGCCGAAGAAGAGATGGATGGATTGTGTGAAAGATGATATGAGTAAGAAAGGAGTGAGTGCTGAGATGACGGCTGATGGAGGGAAATGGAAGAGGAATACATGTTGTGCCGACCCCACATAGAGTGGGATAAGGGCAAGAAGAAGATGATGATGATGATGATGAAAGCGTATCATAAGCAAATTAAAACTTACAGATTAATATTACCATCAGGATTTGATTCCTTTAGGCCTTCAGATCTGTACAGCGCCAGAAAACAGCCAATGCTTTTAGTGTTTTGATGGTCGGCACAAACCATACTCTCAGCCTAATCGGCTTTCCATAAAGCCCATCAATATGCTGAGTACTTGCATTCAAATTACTAAGTTTCTCGGCACTTCTAAAATGTATTGATCGCATAGCATCCACAGTAGCATAGTATTAACCTAATAAAATAAGTATTCATCATAAAACTGAGCCGTGTTGGCCGAATGGGGTTGTGCCTCAACTTTCAAGCCGAAGGTAGTGGGTTTGAATCCCGACTGTGCATCAATGGATTTTTCGTTTCGGTGAAGGAAAACATGGTGAGGAAACCCGCAGCTTAGTCAGCTCCACAAGTATTGACGTTGTCTTTCCTGGGCACGATTAAGTTGAGAGGATGGTGCAGGTGCTGAGCAAGCCTATTCCATCTCAAACAATGTCCCAGGCACTACAGCGTCCCGTTGAGTGTAGGCATAGGTTGCCTCCTGACGCTGTGTAAATCATCTAGTATAGATGTAAAGGCCTAAGTTTTCTTTTCATCATAATATGTTTTATTTATTTAAAGAAATGAAGCTGTCCCAATAGCACCACATACTTTTTTCCCTGACCCAGAAAGTAGCCAAAGAAAGCCAGAGAAAGAGAGAGAAAACGAAAGTTGTAATGTAGCTTTCATTAGTAATCTTTTGAACTAAATCACTTGTATCAAACACTTATCAATTCCAACGTATTCATTCGCTCTACTACTAGAATCTCAAAAACAAAACAAGCCTTATCGTCCCCAGACACTAATTAAATATGTTTTAGGGATTCGTAAAGCAAAAATGGAAATCGCACAGCCCTTTGTAAGATATTCGTCAGGCTAAAGGTTTTATGCGAAAAAGCAAGTAGACGTAGCTTCATTTGGCTAACTTTAGATAGGCAGACTATTCCGACATTATTTTCAGTTTTAGAGCAAACAACTGAAAATTATATTCATAATAAACAGTTTTTTGTTAATGTTAAAACCAATGTCTAATAAACTATAACGGCCTTAATAATAAACGTGGTATAAAGTTATGACAAGTTTTATAAAAAAACATGATTTCTTTGGTAATCTGCCCTAGCTTTAAACAAAGTTTATTAGTATGGCCGTAAGTATGACTTTCTTGAGCTTTATTGCATTCAGTTGATAAGATAAACGCGGTCCGAATTTAGACAAAATTATAAAAAAAATGTGGCCAAGATCGGAGCACCGGAATCGAGGTCGTCCGAGAGCACGTTGGGTCGACAACATAGTAAAGTTCTTAGGAAATGTTTGGACGTGAGAGGCGCAAGATAGTGGAGACTGCATAAAAGAAGGGAGGCCAGCATTCGGTGATACCAGGCTGAGACGATGATGATGATGATTATTATTATTAATAGCCTGTGGTGTCCCACTGCAGGGCAAAGGCCTCCCTTCGTTTCTTCCACTCCTCTCTATCGTGAGCTAATAATCGAACCACCACAGAGTGGATCCCACGGAACAGGAAACGACCACGCGGCAGACCACGGCGGCGGTGGAGAGACGAACTTGACTCCCACTCTCCTGATTGGACCACATTAGCTCACGATGATGATGACACCAAAAAATTATTTAATTTAAATAAAATTTATAATCCCAATGATTTTGAGTCCAACAATCGCTTTGGTGAAGTTTTTGTCGAACATTCGACTGCATATTAGATGCACAGATGAGCACGGAACACTAAAAGTGCTAGTTCCAGTCTACCTTCCCCATTTTCATCTCGAAACCGAACGAGATTCTTCTAATTAAGGCAAAGCTCTTGATCTCCGGTTTTGAATTGGTAATCATTTCGAATCAAAGAATTCTATAGATCTTGTTATTCACTTGCGTAGGTACCGATCGCTTATTGATCGCGGTAGACACCAATTAGTTCAGCTACTCCATCTTATAAGTACTAGTTTCTCATTGAATTATCGCATAAACCTCGAGTAGGTCGTGATTGGATAGTTCCAATATAGTTTTGTGAAAAAAATTAATAAGCTATTTTTCATTGATGATGAAGTCATTAAAAAAAACGTGAGTATATTCTATTCAATCAGGGACATGATTTACCTACTATCCTAATCCTATCCTAATAATATAATAAATCTGAAAGTTTGTGAGTATGTTTGGATATTTATGTATGTTTGTGTATCAATCACGCCTAAACCAGTGAACCGATTTGGATGAAACTATATAGGCGTAGATAGTGACCTGGAATAGCTTAAAGGCTATTTCGTGGTACCAACATTCCACGTGGGCGAGACCGCGCGCAGAAGCTAGTAAGTACATAAAATAAGTAAATGTGCTATAGCGTCAAATCAATGATTGATTATAAAAGGGCATAGATAGATAGAAAGATAGATATATTTATTTCTCAAAAGTTCTCTCAAAAATCTTTAGTTAGTAGTGTTTCTAAGCCTATATTAGGTTTACATATTTCACGCTATCTAAAGAATCAGTAAATATCACATTTTTCTTTTAAAGTGCACTTGAGAGAATGTATAGTTAATACGTACATATACAATCCCCGTGTTTATATAATAACATTGAAATAAAACACACTAGTACATACGTTTTCGTTTCTGTATTATTTAGTATTATTTTTAACTTCAAAATAAATACGACTAAAATAACAAACAGCGGATCGTTTGATAGGAACATATGCGGATTGACAGTATCATATTCAGAGAGAAACTGGGCTGAACACTGAAAGTCCTTTAATTTTCAAAAGACAGTTCGCAAAGTAAAAAGTTTCGCAAAAAGACGTCGTTTTAATTAAAGCTGAATAGTTTTTCAAAGATGACGCGACGGAGATAATGACAGGGTGGACCCTTTGTCGACCGGCGTGGAATGGCAGCCACTGACGGTGACTGAGTAGGTGCGGCAAAAAGGACACATTATCGATATGCCAGACTACATGTCATTTGTCATATGACTATGCCTCGTTATCTTATGACGTTTGTTTATAGATCGTATGAAAGACTGAATATTATGTTAAAAATTTTGTAGGTATTAAAATGTAGTAGTGTTATCAGTTCGGAGGGAAGCGTTCAGCGGCAGTCCGCCGTAACCCCATTAAAACTGCTTCGGCCTCGCTCGGTCCCTCTTCATGAAATATTAAAAATTCAATTGCGCTTCTCTTTATTTTAACCCCCACTCTACGCCACCCCGCGTTCCTGTACAATATAAAATGAAATATGTATTCGAAAAAATAACGTTCACCTATAATTTATAATTTGTGTAACGCGACCCCTCTCAACCCCACTTTCCCCCTGCGTGGGCTCCCACAATGTTGCTCTTACTAATCAAGTTTGGTATTATTTTCGTACGCATTGTTTTAGCGACGTACTTCCAGAAATCGTATTATTAAAATTATGTAAGCTCGTTGGATACTAATCGACGGAAACAAATCGATACACACACAAACAGAAGCGGTTTCGACTGTTAGGCGAGTGCACTTTAATGCGTAGATGCAATTTCAAGCAAACTTTATTTTCATAATATATTTGCTGGGGATAAACATTAGCAGTTATATGCGCTCAGTCGCTCCGCTCAGTTCCAAGTGTACTGCGCGCTTACAGTTCCAGCGTTAAACTTTGCCGTTTCGAACTCAAAACAAATTTAAAAAAGCATACGTAGACACCGACAGTAATAATTTCACGTACCCGAGCGTTTTAAGAACTTTTAACTGAATTATTATCGCTTAAGCTATTACCGGGAAGTTGGTCGGTAGATAATGAAGTATGCCGCCATTTCATGCTCCTGACTGCCATCGAACATCAAGAATACATATCGCTCTCATAAATACCAACAAAGATTTTTGGAACGAACTACTGAAGAATGAATGAGCATGTTTTATATTATACTTTTGCATTTATAAGTCTGTATAAATATATTAATTATATTTATTTAGTAATGCCAAATTAACGGATGTTTGCTCGTGTTTCATATTAGCTACATTGCAAAGAGCGACGAACCTCGCATTTGTGCGGAAAAAGAATCGTTCTTAATTTAAAAATGTTAGCGTGCACCTAACTACACTTGTTTGGTGTGACGAGAGGTGCCACAAAGGTGAGACCTGCTCTATCTACGCTCACCCTCAGGCACTCCGCTCGAGACGCTCATGCGAATGTCCATTACTGTCGATGTAGCCATTTCAAAGGATGTGTAAATAAGCAAAATAGCTTTCAGCTTCTTACGAACTTCATCACTTCTTAACGAAGCGAAACAAAATTTATGTAACGGAGTTTTAGCAGCACAAAGAGTTTGCGTCCATTTTTTAGAGCCGGTGTATTTTGAACTGGCAACACCGATCAGGCAACTTTTGAGCCGAACTTCGACCCACCTATCCGAGCCGAGTTCTCTTTTAACATTTTAGATGCGCAAAAACGCTGTTTTGTTTTCCTCGTTTATCATTGTCGTTTGTGTGAGTAATGTGTTAATAGGTACCCGCACTTTTGTGCTTTTAAGTCTAAGCGTTCGTTTGTGCTACGGAAACGGTGAAAATCAAAATGGCGGCTGCAGAGAGTTCTTAATTTGAAATTTGAAAGGTATAGTCTTTTTGTTCGCGCGCTAAAAGGAGTTCTTAATTATAGCCCGCCATTAGTAGATTTTTTAAATAAAAAATTCACACCTTTCTTTTATTATTAAGCCGAGAAAACTATAGTTTGAGTTCAAAGGCCTCTCGACGACCTCTGTGGCGCAGTGGGTGAAAGCCCGCTTGAGACGCAGAAGGTTGCGTGTTCGATCCCCCCGCGGGATAAATGTTTGTATGATCTGCAAATATTTATCTCGGATCTAGGTGTTATCTATAATATGTATGTATTTACAAACAAATCTATACTTAGTTTGGGGCTAGATGATGCTGTGTGAAAATGTTCAGCATTATTTAAAAAAAAGGCGAGGTAACACCTTAGCAATCATAATTATATTAAGTTCAAGAAAATACTTTTAAAATAACTCAGTAATCATAATATTTACCCTACTATGACGTATCGATCATTATTATGACGTGTTTGAGTACGAGTTTATTAAAGAACCTTTGTGTCAGTTGTCAACACGTTCAAAATACCCTTTTATTAGCTGTGGTTTAACCCGCGTTCAAGGGATGTACTAAACTAGTCATTTTCAAGCTAATACATACAATATGCATAAATATACAGTAAATTGCACATTTTGCATATGCATTTTTATACTTACCTAAGTTTTTGCAATCGTGTATTTACTAATTAGTATCAATTATCATTTAACTAAAGTTGTAGGTTAATCTTACATCTTTATGGTTATTCGAGCTGGATAGAAATCCTACATTAGATATTACGAATATGAATAGATGGTGTTTCTAGCGCGCGCAAAATGTAACTGTAAACCGTCCTAATTAGGATGTTTTTCCTTCAGTCCGCGTCAAGCAAAGCCACGTTTTAGTCACTGACAGTCACTTTTCCATTCTAGAGCCATAGCGTCTTACCATAGAACGTGACCTAAAGTTATTCCACCGAATAAATCAAGAATAACCATACATTTTGACAGTTTACACTCCGGAATAACTTTATGTCACGTTCTATGGTAAGACGCGTAGAGTATAAAATTTCATTGTTGTTTAGTTCATAAGATAAAATAAGTTAGTATGAGATATGAGTTAGTGGCATCTAGTGACGGAGTTTTTAGACCGCTTAAGGCCTCCGTCATGGCTTAGATAATATTGTGTCAAAAGCGAGACCGTGATCATAATACGAGAATTCCAAGTAGCAGTGGAAATTGAAACATCTTATTGTTGCATCGCTTACCCGTATTGTAGCGTGTTACGTCTCAGCCGCGATGTTAAACAAACTATCGTACTTACCTGTAAAAAAAAAGAATAATTATGGTTAGTTTTTTTTAGTGGAGTCGGCTCTTGACCTCGAAACTTACACAGGCAATATGAGATCTACGATGGAGCGAGCCTACCCAGACTTATTAAATATATTTAAGACGACCTCCGTGAAGCAGTGGGTGAAAGCCGGCTTGGGACGCGGGTCGCAGGTTCGATCCCCGCCGCGGGATAATGGACTGGGTGTTTCTATAATAATATGTATGTTACAAACAAAAACTATATATGTTAGCTTTGCTGAGTTTGGGACTAGATGATGCTGTGTGAAATGTCCGTCCGTCCGTCCAGCATGTTAATAATAATAATAAGTTAGAAACATAAACAGGATGACGACCGTATAACGGCAGACTTTCTCCCAGATCTCAGTAGTCAAATCATCTCTAATAAAGTACAAGCTTAAACTCGTCACCCAGAGGAAACACAGACTTTACTACCAAAAGGAAATATCACTGAATAGCATTCCCATATCAAGGGAAATACAGTAAGCCCCTACTCAATTTGAACATATTTTATCGTGTTCACATAATTTTTACTCATTTCTTTCAATTACCGCAAGTTATAGTACCTAGTTCCACTATTTAAACTGGAACACATAAATCATTCTAAGCAATAAAAAATGTTAGATAAAACTTACGCCGTGAAATTCTATCTCTATTTACTAAATATAAAAACTCGTTCGGACAACGTGTTTGAAAGATTGAAAGACATATAATACTTTAGTTTCCCTAATTAACAAGGAAAAAATGTAATCAGCTTTTTATCTGCCCGTTCTGTCTTCGCTTTTTCATTTATCTAAATGCTAATATCCAATATAGGCATTCTACAAATAGAAAAAATCCTAACTGAATCGGTCCAGTGAATCTGGAGGCAATGCGGATACATTCAGATTTTATACGTTTTCACTATTACGGAGATGGGAGTTTAAAACTAGTTAGTAGTTTTGTTTTGTGGCCGTTGTAACTAAAATCGTTGAAAGAATGTATTGGACATCTGAATTACAGTTCAGCGAGATAAGCCATTTTCTGCTTTTCATGCTGCTTTTTTGGTGTTTAAGTATGTTTACAAAAACTGTTGTTGGCACCGAGAGAACTGGTTGGGAGGAAAACACTTTCACTGGAATAGACTGACGTCGCCGACCGTCTATTAGCCGATTTGCAAAATACCATACATATTCCAATCCTCGTGCGATCTGCGGTGAGATTTTCGAGATTTTCGCTCTGGCCTGGGGCCTTGTTAAGAATTTGACGGCCGAAATTTAGGCGGTTTCGTCTGAACGGGTGGAATTCTCGATGCGGATAATTTTCATCTCTGGATTGGTCGAAACACGCGTTACGTTTAGTTTTCGATTTGCATCGGTCGGTAATATTGTTTGAATGCGAAAACGATCTGAGGTAGCCAAGTCGGTTATGCAGACCGCTCTCTGTGTGCACGTGTCATTTTACAAAATGTTTGTTTGTGGTTCCGTCACTTGGAATAGATTACGATTTAGGTTTATATCAAATACATAGTAAGCAATGCAGTACCTATAAACAGAGAAATAGACAAACATCATCAGTCCTAGTCTTTAGTTCCCCGAGAAGACGATCGACAAAACCTTTGATAGAGAGAGAGGTGACACAGGTCTCAGGTGAGACCGCAATTCAAGACAGACGTGAGGAGTACGTTGGAAAGACATGAGCTCAGCAAACAACAGGTTACAAAAATTGCTCACACAACATCATGTTGACATTGAATTGGGAGACTCCAAACTTTTTATTTTATTTTGACTGGAGAAATGTTGATGGGGACTGAAATGTCTGGAGCGGGGGGAGGCCTTTGCCCAGCTAATAAAAAATAAATAATAATAACTACCAATTATAAAGTATTTCCTGAAAATTCAAGATAAAGATTAGTTTTGTAATTGTTTTATTATATTTCCTTGTTTCTTATTATTTTATCATCCAGTAAGTATTTTTTTGTAGTTATTATAAATGTGAGCAGCAAGCAATTACGCGCATAACATTAATTTCACGAAAGCCACAATAATGATACTAAACAGAGCGCAAATAAAATTAGTTGCGTGATCGTTTTTACAGGCAAACTCTCATTCTAACATACTTAATATATAACTGTTTAAAAATGTTTACACGACTTAGTGTTGATACATAGTATATTTTTACAGTTTTTTAGCCGTAGCGGTACTTATTAGTGTTTTGTTTAGACTTTTTTTACGAAATAGTTAGTGGTTATTTTGAGGCATTGGCATTGGTTGTTTTGGTTTCATTTCGTGTTTACCATTATAGCATTAAAAGAAACGGTTTTTTTTATTAATGGCGGTTAATTTGAAAGTGAAAGATGGAGTGTGGAACAGTGTGGCGGGAAATAGATTGGAGTGAATGATAGTGATGTGAAAGGCTCGTTTAGATGGTTTATGTATGACTATTAAAGACTTTACTTAAATTAAGTCTTGTAAAATGGTTATTATCACGTGAGTTACTTTTTGCATCGTCGTTCAACATTCCGTTCGCTAATAAATGTAAAATATTGACTTTATCGAATATCAAATTAAGCTACTGCAAGTAATATGCAGTTTATGATTACGATATGAAAGTTAGTACATGATTTGTGTATACTACATATTCTGTAACCAATCCATTATGAAAACGAATAATGATTATGTTTACAATCTTTAAATTTCCTTATTTCAGTAAGTTATTAACGAAATCAAGTTTTATGGCAATTATTGTTTATAAGTGAATATTTCATTTATTTCGCCTATATTTGGAACAATTGAACCATTACAATAGGCTGGTGAAACTATCTGAGGTCAAACGTGATGACATTTGATTATAAACTTGAAATCGCACGTGTACACACTGCCTACTCTATCGAGTAGGAAGTGTGCACTCGCGATTTCTCCGCGTCAAGATATCTATGACGGACGCGTTATTTCCGTCAGTGTGGACGCAGCGTCAGCTCACTAAGAGTAACAGAAGCTATTGTCCAAAATATAAAAGCTAGTCGTGCTTTGTTCTGCGGTGAAAAAACTCCGGTGCTTCCGAATCACTCAGTTACAGTCAGAATGAAGCCGTGTTGGCCAAGTGGGATAGTTTCTCGACTTTCAGTCCGAAGGACATTTGTTTCCCGTACATTGTTTCGATAAAAAATGATAGACACATTAATTAACGCATGGTAACGTCGTGAGTAAACTAGTTTGCGTTGATAGGGACAATGGGCCTGCAATGTTTCACATGAAATACCTTTTTCAAGGCTGGAAATAAGCTGATTAGTTATTTTTGGTAATGCTTCGGTGTTCCTTCCAATTAAAGCAAAGAACCACTAACGTGAATTGGTTACCTCCCATTATATTAGCCAAAAGTTAGCCGAAAGATCTAGATCGAGATATGGGACCTAATTACCTTCATAGTCAAACACTTATTTGCTCGTAGGTATATAAAAGCATCCAAGTAAACGTTCCAAGGAAAAATTATAAGAGTCTGCCACAAAATGAGTTCCTGCATTTTAAAAGACAACTAACAAAAAGAGTGAAGGGCTCGGCGTATAAACAACACGGCCGCGACAGGCTATGCATACAATATAACTCCTATGCATTATTTTGCGACACGTATACTAAAATTGTCTAAGCTAAGTCGGCGGGGCGACCCCGTACGATGCGGGTACTCACACTCCCAAACGCAGCACCCTACCCTATACATCCTGCTTCTTTTATTTCACATTTTAATTCCCATCAAACTTGCATACACTTTTGATCGCGTTGCCTTTATTGGCGGCGAGCTTTCTCGTGTATTCGTTTTGTGGCGGTAGAATTTGACGTTACAAAATTCGATGCCGGAGTGATGCATTTTTTAATATCCAGCTTTTGAATATCGTAAAAAATTTTCTAATAAAACTTTCATTGAATTTCAGTAGAAAACAAAAGTAGCAATTTAGTTACAAAATTGACGCGAGCAGCATAACTTAGGCGTATCGATCGGTACATGCATTGGCGGAATACGTCGTTTGCATTTTGGGGTGAATTGGCCCGGAAATTCGAGCACACCCCGTACCCGACAAGGGCGGGTATTTGTTTTGCCAGAGCTTTGCCGGGTCTGGGACATGCAGGTCATTAATTGTTGTGGATGCCGGCGTCTAATCGATAGCGCGTTCGATTCTACTTTATATTAATGTTATTTGTGTTCGCATGTTCGTCCCCGTAATGTGGGCTTCTAAAGCTGCGTTTCGCTAGTAAGCGGTAGCCGTCATTCCAGCTAACGTTTTGAACTATTGAATTCTGAAAACGTTTTTTAACTGAAACAATAACATTGATTCTAAATTTAAAATTTAAATTTTCCATTGATTTTTAACTCGAAACTTGAATATTCCATAATTCAATTTTATAAGTAAGAGGCTCATTTTTGCTATGAAAGACCGTGTTTCTTACTTTGAGAAAGATGATGCATTATTTAAAGGAGACAAGGGAGAAAATCTGTGGTCAATGATCCAGTAGATGTTTATTACTTATTTATGACACAATCTGCTTTCAGTCAGTTATGTTACAATGTGACTTCTCAGTTTACTGTATTACCTAATAACTATTAGTGATTGATGTACATTGCACATAAAAATAGATCTAAGTATACAATCGGGAACAAATAAAGTTGCAAAATATATATTTGATACATGTTTACTTAATGTAGAAGTTCGTACTACAAAATTTGCAAACCCATCTCTTGTGATCAAATTATCAAGTTTACCGAAAAAAAATCCTATGACTACCCTTGTGGATCTTAAGTGACTTGATCTTAGAGTCTACCGTGCGTAGGGAATAGGTCAAGTTTTTTGTCTACACTAATATTATAATTAATATTAGTATATAATATTATAAAGATGAAAGATTTGTTTGTTTGTTTTTATGTTTGTTTGTTTGAATTGAATAGGTTCCGAAACTACTGGACCGATTTGAAAAATTCTTTCACCATTAGAATCATACATCCTAATGAACATAGTCTATATTTTATCCCGGGAAAGTGGAGCTTTCGGGAAAACTTTTTTTCCCGAAAGACAGCTAGTAAAATAAAAAAAACAGCAATACATTATAATTATATCCTGTTCCTTATACGTGAGCGTGTTATAAAATATAATGTTTGAATCATGAACGCTTCTCAGCAAACGGAGCCTTAAATATCTAATGGTCCAGACCACGGTTCTAATTCTGCTGCTTAACCATTTTGCGGGAATGATTAATTAGAATCGTGTATGGTCTGTGCTTTAACTGTTCTACTAATGATATAAATGTAGTTTGGAACTGGGATTTTGTCGCGTAATTTGTACATAGACCCCTCGCAGATTACACTTTCTATCGGCCGATAGTTGAGACGGGCTATACCTCTCGATACTCATTACGAGCCGAAGTATATTCCGTCTCAAGCCGGCCGATAGAAAGTACAGAGTCTGTGAGGGGTCTTAGTGGTCAACTCTGGTGACGGAGTTTTTAGGCTGTCTTAATGAATAGCCGGCACCGACAGTTTAACAAGCTCTCCAATGCACAGAAAATAATGTGTAGATAATAGCGGTCAGCCCTTCACTTTGTGACGCTCAGATCGTTGCTCTTCTTTGACGATCTATCAAGAGAAAACAAGCTACACCACGAACGCTTCCTTAATAACTGAGTGAGAATCATTTTATTTTTCATCAATCACTTCGATCAACAATATTGATTTAGCGCAGCAAAACCGTCCTCGGTAAATAACAGCTCGCGCCGTTATTTTATTTAGCGTTTTGACGTTTTTCGTGAATGATCGTAAGTTTATGATAATGTTTTGAGGATTTGTGAGTTTATTACTATTTGCAAAGGGTGAAATTCAGTTAAACTTAAAACTTTTTTGGTCAGGTGGACAGAATGTAGCTTTGATTTTTTACGTCACGTCATTTATAATATTTTTGATTCAATCAATCTGTATGTAATCTGTATCAATATAAATGTAAAATCAATGTCGAAGAATGTTTAAGAATTAGGGACTTTTAGGCAATATTTGAAGGCTTTACCATTTTATAATTTGTTATAATAAATAATGCTGGACATTTCACACAGTTATGGGAACCAGGTAACTGATATACTACTTATATACTTTTTGTTTGTATATACATAGAAACACCCAGACCCAAGATAAATATTTGCTAATCATACAATTATCCCGCGGCGGGGACCCGCAACCTTGCGTCCCAAGCGGGCGCAACTGCGGCCACAGAGGTCGTCAACGTGGGTTATTCAATAGTGTTATTTCGATAGAGACGATAACATCGACTAGAAGCAAAACAGTTTTTTAATTCCAAGTAAATTATACTGTTCAATAAACTAGTCGTAAAATAATCAACAGAACATCGCGATCCATGTTGTATGGTTTACCGCCGCTGTTCAGATGCTATCTACTAGTAATTTTGTTTTAATGCAGGACTAATATTTGGTTATTGATAACATGTCGATTTTGTAAAAGGTTGCTGACATTTTTATGTGAGCAGATTATAGTTGTTGAGTGGAGACCGCGACTCGGCAAACGTAGTGTAGCACGCCCTCCGGCCAGGTGGAGTGACGATCTGCGAAAGGCTGCTGGCAGAAGCTGGATGCGTCGAGCCGAGGACAGGGCGCAATGGCGCTCATTAGGGGAGGCCTATGTCCAGCAGTGGACTGCTATATGTGAGTTCATAGTAGACCTTTGACTGTCTTTTGCAACAATAATATAAAGTGAACTTCGAATCAAAATGGTTGGCAGTTACGCCATTACTTATTCGTTTGGAGATCGCGTAATTCTTTTATCTTCATCGATCAAGAACGATGCACACGAGAGCTTCATTTTGAATTGAAGCGGTAAAAACTTGCCTACGAAGGGTGTCTACCTTGTGGTCTGTGGTACCTAAACATTAGGGGTTTATACATAGAAAAAGACTCGCGAAGCGTTTTGAAGCGTTGCTACACGCTTCAAAACGCCTAGTGTGTACTAGCTCTAAGCATCCTGAAACGCTCTTAAAACCTACAGATCTATAAGAAAATATTTGCATTATCCGGCAGTGGTCCTGTTTTTACAAAAGCACAGTCCTACATAAATAAATCAACAGTGTTGTTTGAGAACCCATCGAAACATCTGAAAAACTTACGACAACAAATTCCTCCTATTGTCCTCAATGTTATTTAGAAAACTATAAACTGCTCGTTTCACTTAATTGTTTTCGTTTTGTTTGTTAAAGATTTCATACTGTATGTTAACATTGCAAAGTGTATGTTAACATGTAAACTGTCATTGTTCGTGTGTACCTTGTTTAGTAAAACATCTATTGTTTGAGGGATTTCTTTAAAGTGAGTTTTCTGGAAAAAAGATGTTTACTGTTTCGTATAAAATTTGTATTGGCTAAGTAAAGGAAAACACCAAGAAAAAAACATAGTTTGTAATCGAATAAGGCAATTAAGTCCTTTTAATTTCTTTGTTTTTATTTCTTCTTTTATTTTGACAAACTCGCATTATTATCAATGGTCAAAACGAGGCAGAGATTGTGTTGTTCCACATGACTTACTTTTTTTAGCACTGTACAGCGCATCACCAGGCTCCCTCACCGAGACTCCTTTCGCACACATTTTTCTAAAAGTTTCGTTGTTTCGTCGCGATGTTTTTCTTCAACATTTGAGAGACATCCCGTTATGTCCACTGGTCATAAGAAGCAATCGGTATACGTAATAAAATTGTGGATAGGTGTAGGGTCCTTGACAATATCCGGTCGGCCGCGCCGCGAAAATTGAATCTCGACGGGAACGCTTCAACGGATACTGTACGGATATAGTGAAGCCATACAGAGTACTTTCGTTCCTGTTATGCACCGCTATTTTGTATACCAGAAAAAAATTAAAGACTGTTGCAGCAGACGGAGAAAATGATTATGGCATTATCAGATTTTTTTTTATTTACTTAACTACTTATCACAAAGTTATCAAGGATTGTTGTCAACCAAAACCAAAGATATCAAAACTGTACAAAAAAATGCTACAGAGATCAAACGCGTACGCACTCAAACTATGCTCTCGTATCATCCCCAGTCAGTAAAATCCCAGTAGTTATCATAAATCCATGTTCGGCTCGTCTCGTCTCATTAGGTTTAAAAATTTTTTTTCTTATTTTGAGTTATAACTTTATAAATGTGATCGGTTACAGACACTGAGACAATGTTCAAAATAATCTGGTACTTAAAAAATAGAGGTATATACTTGGAGTAAAGAGTTGGCCACTGACTCATACGAACTTACTTAGGTACTTTATTTTAGTAAAGTACCTTAATGGTTTGTGTCTTCGCGATGATCGCATTTTAAGAGCTTTTTAAAACTTATTTTGAATGATACAGAAAAGAGCTTTATCTCCTGTATTTTTAGTAATTTATGGATGATTTGGAATGCTATGGATGTTAAGAAAATAAACAAAGCCTATGAATTAATTATATCCCGGACATCCATTTTGTCACGGACAGGCACTACAAATAGTTAGGCGGGCAGGGTTGCCGGATTCGCTTCTAAGTAATGATGATCCAGGATTGTCAAATGAAAAGGATAAAAGCGTAAGTAAATGCGAAATTCTATAAAGAATCGTGTTTAATTTAATAATGGCGCATAGACAACGAGAAAAACAAAAAAAAAATATAATGTAATATTTTTAGTGAACCAAGTATTGTTTTAAATAATATCTACATTATTCTGTTATTGTGAATCTTTGCTTCAGACCACTTTAAGGAAAACGTGATTGCACAGTAAATTGTATTTACAGTAGTATTACTTGACTTCAGGCAGTAGTAGGGCTGTAAATATAATATTTGCTCTGAAAAAAAGCTAATAATTAAACGTGAAACATAATCTAAGAGTGATTGTTCTAAAAATACATTGAATATAAGTACGTACATCAGTTTTGAGTGTACCTCGTCTGCGTAAACAGTCTCAATATCTCAAAGGAATAGTAGCACGGTGGCTATAGTCGTTATCACTTTGATAAGTACGATTTTTAACTATTACTGGTCCTTCTGAATAATTATGCTTTTCGACATTGACTTTGACTCTTCCTTAGCCTCGCCAGCCCTGCCTCGCACCGAAACTAAATTCATGAGTGCGCGTCTGATTAGAACATAGCCCCAGTTTCGGTCAGAGTTTCGTACTAGCAGATAAAGCTCTCCTACTGCCATATTAATTGTTATCGGCTGTGTGTACCATCGACAATTTGAATTATGCGCTAATATTTAACGCTATAATGCACGTTATTTACCGCCCTGTTAGAATATTAGCAAGTGAAAATAATATAATGCAGTGTTGCGAAATAGAATGGCAAATACGTATTTTGTGCTTTCGTATTATTTTCGTAGATGTTCCCATAAGCTGGTCCGCAAAGCCTGTCATGGCAGACGCAGCCTAACAGAATAATATGCCTCTATTAAAGCGCACTGAACACACTTTACATAAATCCTACAAACGGCGGTCAATATCCCCCAAATTTTATGCTAAGTACCTATCATCATCATCATCTTCCTGCCCTTGTCGCACTCTATGTGGGATAAGGAATGACTGTCAAGCGCAAGTCCAGTGATGCAGCACCCCAAGGCCTACTCGCATCACCCCCATGTATGTTCAGAGATTTTTTGTAGTTTAGAAGTTATTCATGTTTTTGTGACATTTTTATATTGAGCAGCTGCAAGACAATTTTGGTCATTTTGAGGTGAATAGTTGAGGTAAGCTCATATTTTTTTCTTTGACTCTTTACTCCAAAACCCACTTGACTGCGCCTTATAATAAAATAATGTTGCGTAAAATGAAAAACTGAAAACAATAGCAATACTTTCAAGGGTTTTCTAAGGAAAAGTCATAATACTTTTTGAATCAGAATGTATTTTGAAACTATCGCCATTTCAACAGCTATTTACTCTGTGAATTAGGTCAAGACATTTTTATCCCCGCTTATATTTTGATACAAAGTTTAAGTCTTGAAACCAAAAAAATTTGGATACTAAAATGTCGCATTTCTTTAAAGAAATTAGCGGTATTGAGCCAAATTAAGCTTCACTTGCTTAAAACATAATGTGTACCCGATTTGTATGTTTTTTGAGTGAAACGTCAACACCAAGACTTATCTATGCGCTCTCAGTACACGACTATAATAATTGTACTGAAAACTAAGAATATTATACCTGCGCGGTTCCAGTTAAGTCTGTCTTTTTGTTACAATAATAAATCGACGACCATATTGCTAAACATCAATCTTTTCTAGTAGAAATCTACTGGGGAACTACTTACAGATCTACTATATAGGTTTACAGTAGAGATCTCTTTGCAGAGATTGTTGAGCGAGTTTGTTGTTTCGTTAAATATAATTTCATATGTTCGATGCAATAAAGTATTGTCTATTCTACTCGAACTTTATATTCTTCCTACGCATACAATATTGTGGTACTTGACGGATACAATATCGAGATTATTGACCTCTCCAAGATTCATTGGATTGTTTCTAGTTTTTGATATGAGAAATGAAGTTTGTTCGAAACGATGTTATAAATAAATAAATGATGCTGGATTTTTCACACAGCATCATCTAGCCCCAAAGTAAGCAGATCTTGTGTTATGGGTACTAAGATGACTGATATACTACTTATATACTTTTTGTTAGTAAATACATACATATTATATATAGAAACACACAGACCCGAGACAAATATTTGTAGATCATACAAACATTGGTCCCGTCGCGGGGATCGAACCCGCAACCTTTTGCGTCGCAGGCAGGCATTCGCCCACTGCGCTACAGATGTCGTCTAATTACGTCTTTACATCACGCGATTACTTTACGTATTCAAATAGTTATTTTGATATACTGAGTAGGTATTTTAGTTGTTTTTTTGGGCTTTTTATTTTGTTGCACCCAAAGTGAACATGAACACCAACACAAGCAATAGAAGTAAGCACAAATTGTAAAACTAAGTGCCAACTCTTTGGCGACGCATGGAAACGCTTACTTGCCACTAGCGGTCACCCATCTACATACCGTCGCTTTTCGTTGCTCTTTCAAAAACGACCAAGCTCCACCACACCTCGTGCGTTCAAAAATATCTATCAACATAACACTACCTACCTCTCTTACACTACCTACTCTTTTCTTTCCCATTTAATTTTTTCCTTATGAATAAAACATGATAGTATAATAAAAACCGGCGAAGTTCGAGTTGGACTCGCGCACGAAGAGTTCCGTACCATTATCTATGAAAACCGAAGAAAAAAATCACGTTTGTTCTATGGGAGCCCCCTTAAATATTGTTTTTATTCTGTTTTTTATTTATTCTGTATTTGTTGGTATGTTGTTATCTCATCTGTGAAAATTTCAACTGTCTCTAACACGGTTTATAAGATATAGTCAGGTGACAGACAGACAGCGGAGACCCTAAAAATGAGATACCTAATTAAATTTAAGTAACTTTCCGTCCAGTTTTGCATACGTCCGAAATCCGACTGAAAGTTTTCAATATTCAGAAATCCGTTCGGTCGACATTAATTGACTTGACATGGCAGAAGTTCTAGTTACTTGGGAAACGGCCACCGTCATACTGGGAACAGACGGAAGGCAACAACACACTGTAGGAAATACTGTAACTCCTACGCCGGATAGACATTCTCGATCCTTTGGTGTCTTTGTGGTAGACATGGCCACATTCTTCAGGCGAATTTCATATTCTAGTCTAGTTATAAATGGTTTTATTTACAGAAACTAAGCTACTACAATATGTACATAAAATTACAAAATACAATAGAATCAGTCAAGCTATCTAAGGATCGTCGTAAAAACGATCTATAGATAGCTCAACTGATCCAGGTCACTGCCAGTCGGAAGTGCCCAAAACACTGGCGGCATTGCCACGCTGAATGGCAATGCTGTTTAATTTATACTTTGTATGTTTTATTTTATTCTTTTAAACTACAAATAAAGTTTTTTTTTATTCTTATTATTGTACCAAATAATATGAATAATACCAGCGCCTTAGCACTTCTCAGTGGGACGGCATAATGCTGAGTCGAGCCTTTTTGCTGCTGTGACACACAATCACAATTCTCCAACTTTTTTTCATTCATTCATTCATTTCATTCATTCATTGTATTGTGTGCCAAAGTGGTGAGTAAATGTCTGTCTATGTCTATTCTTATTCATACATCAATTCAGGCATCTACATTACATTCGCACAAATAAAATATTGTTTTTAATATGTTATTATCCACTCAGGCACACTAGATGGAAATAAGATCAAGTCAGGGTTGCTATGAGCCGTTGGATCTACTCAAGATCTACTCAAGAAGATGACTACCTGAGATGACGTCATGTGGTAGAAGGAAGTCTGTGCTACCTGTGCTAAAGTTTTACGAAACACTGTAAAACGTAACTTATAAGTCTTTAGGTAATATATCAAAATACCTTAAACAGTTTCAGGAGAGTAACCTTAATAATACCGGAGTGAATGCCGTGGCCAATCATGTCTACTCGTACTAACGAAGGAGAGTCGGGCATTAGTGTTCGGCGTAACTACTCTACTCGTATACTCGTTGCATTAATCCGAGCTAACATGATTCTAGCTTTTGCATGCGGCTTTGCTTGACGACAAATTAAATATAAAATTACACCAGCATTCACTAACTTTATTATATTTTTTTATATATTACCTATATATATAATATCCTTTATATATTATATTTTTTTATTAGTAATGATTTTATTATAACTCGACTAACGATTTTGACTGGAGATCCTTAAAAATGTTACTGAATATGGTGTAGGTATTTTGTCTACGGTTTTGATCAAGTATTTTGTCTGACTAAAGTCTTGTACCAGTGAATTGGTATACTACTTGTACGGACTACGTGTTCTAGCCTCGCGCGAGTAGAAAAATCGTATAAATTTTGACATTTTACATTGACTCGCACGAGCCTTGGAACGCGTGAACGCATAAGACTTTTCATTTCACGATGTGATATTTTCGTCATCGTTCCAGAATTTCACGTGAAACGTTAGTTAAAAAAAAATCACCGATTCTTAAATTATCTTTCTTTTGTACGTACCCTCGAGGTGATCCCATTTTATTCCTGAGGAATTGTTTTTATTCAAAAAACCTCAACCACACTTGACGCCCTGAGTCACGCCTTGAGTTCATTGAAGTGGCTTCTTATAAATAAAAAGTACGTAATTATTAGTTTTTATTAATAAAACATAATTGTGTCTGTGTTGCGTCAATACAACATTCTGTTATCTTCGAATCGCTCCTTACGATGCACCAATTGATATGCAATTCGTCAATTAATACAATTGCAGTGCCTCGTGCCACGGATATGTCCCAATTAGAACCGGATATAATCGATCGTCTAGCATTATGTTCATATGACAAATTGCAGTTCCATTGCCTGTTGATATGAAGATTGCACGGTTTATTTATAGCAGAAAGGCATAATTTTAGTAAAATTACATGAAGAGTCTTTAACTACACTGGTTTGGCATTAAATGAGCATTTAGACGCACCTGTTTCTTTCACTACAAATCTGGTTTGAACTAGTTACATAGCAAAAAAAGAAATAAACTGAAACACATCTCTTTACATATTCACAGGATGATTTTTACAGTGGCAGGATTCAGGATGCAATACCTAATAGAAGCTTAACCCTTCGCTCCACCTTTGCTACTTGAAACAGATAATTGTTGCCATAAGGTTTGCCATGTTCTGTTGCTTCTATTGACCACCAATGATATGCTTCCAGCCCATGTGGCGTCTTGCAAGCCGTCACGTAATTCTTTCTTCTGTATAAAGTTGGCGTGGCTTGTGCCTTATGAAATGTATATTTGGACTTGCTTCTGACTACCGTTAGATACTTTCGATCTAATCAGTCCAAATCCACCCATTGCTGAATTATCCACCCATTGCTGAATCCACCCATCCAAATCCACCCATTGCTGAATCCCATTGCCTCCTAATTTTCATGCATCTTTTGATGATCCTGCGTCAGTCGAATCCACTGCCTTTAAGGATCTTAAACGCTTAAAATACTCAACGCTTGTGGATGTAGACTGATTAGATACGGTTAAAATAAAATAATTAAAAGTAACCTCAATAATTTTGTAATTTTTAAGGTGTAAAACCACACTTAGGTATTTGATTCAACCGGTGCTTGACCGATAAATATAAGCTTATCAAAAATTTAGATTGTGACGTCAATGGGTTCCGTGGCCGAGCGGATGAAGGCACTCCAGCTTCAGGAGGATCTTCTGATTCGAATCCCGTTGGAATCGAACATTTTTATAAGACTTTTCATTTTTCATAACCCCATTCCTCTTTAAGCTTACTACTTTCTTTACTTTTCTTTTACTTTCAATTAAAGAAAATGTTTGAGTTCCGATTGACCGAAATAATGTATGAAGATTCAACTCAAGTTGTTGCAGTATTCATGTTGGTAGGTAAACTGTTAGTAGATTGTTCGAGTAGAACATCAAGCGAGCTAAGTGCTCCAATCGTGTAGCGTTCAACGTCCAGAGCTACGAGCTACGACGCTACGGATTTCGTAGCATTTGACTTCTTCTGAAAAACTAAATATTCTTGAATTTCAACTTGGCTTATTTATTTTGAAAAGTAGTATGAAAAAAAAATTCACGGTATCTTGATACTAATGTTGCATATTAATTAAGCGAGATAGGGTAATGGTATACACACAAACTATTAGGCATGCAAATTAAATCTTACCCAGACATAGTACGAACCGACCATGAGTAACACCGCTGCACGGTTTTAGGAGCGCATCTAATACCACCGTTTATCAATAAAATTTATTGGCTGAATTTAGGCTCGATACGAATATTCTTCGGCTATAAACAGAATATGTACTGGACTAAACTCAAAGATGTTGAGAGAGATATTGAAGTACCTATCGATTTTGGTAATACAAAATGAATTTATTAAAAAAAAAATACATGGCTGTTTGTTTGTAGAGTAAATAAAAACTATTGAGAAAATTTGAAGACGTATATTACATAAACTGATTTGGCCGGTCGTATCGCCGAAACGTGACGATAGCGCGATGTAATATATGGTACAAATTTATTACTGACATCTATTATCGAAATATAGAACTTAAGAATAAAACACCCTAAACATAGTAAACATACCGCCCATGAAGGACATTTGTGAAAATGTCCTTATCTAACAAACTGACATAGCTCAATATACCTATTCTTACATAAATGAACTCAAAACTAAACTAAACATTACTACTGGACTTATCTTAAACTTGTACCTACTAGTCGAACTCTTCTTTTATTGAACTTATTTACCTAACTTCATCTAGTGCTTCTGAATAGAACTTGAAACCAACTTCATAATGTTATAACGATTATATAAAAGCTCCCAGCAACGACTGTAATTTGAGTCAGCGATCGGTGTGTGCCGAAAACTGTTCAGCTTACCAGGCAGATGCGCCTTCAGATAATGAAGCTTTTGTACATTCTCAATCAAACTGTTTTTGTGGACGAGTGACACAAATAGATCGCGGAATTCCACTCCTCATATCTTCTCGAGAAGACGGGAATTACAATCTTCGGCAGTTTTTTTTGTAAAACCGAATTATTTGACCTACTCTTAAGGATGAACTCATACTTTTTAAAGTGCTCTTCATTAACGCTCTATACAAACAATATGTATTATCAGTTTGCTGGTAAGCCTCACATTGTGTAAAGTTGATTTTTCGATATCCTCTAGCTTAAAAAGCTTTGTGTTCTCTCTGAAAAGCATCCAATCATATTCAAAAGTTTCAATTTTTGCCTTAATTAATTCCGGCGCTATGCTGTCACCTGCAAACTTTTTAAAATTAAAAAGGGTCCTGTTATTCAAATAGTTTTACACTTTTGTTGAAAATTGCATACTACGAGTACAATAGCCCCATGGTTGTACAGAAAAAAGTGAAAAATTCAAAATTTAAAATAGACGAACTTCGAAATAGCTCGTCAAAATCAACGTCATGCACAAAACAATACAAATATGAAACTGCAAAAGCTAGAAAATACAGAATAAACCTCAACCTAAATGTATGAACATTTTATAACATTGTTGTATCACTTAAGCTGGCAATCTTAGTTACTACTGTAAGTAGTATCCCATTTCTCTGGACTCTCTCTGCACTACGTTGCTTCATTGGTGACGAACTGTAACGCTGCAGCGACACTCCTATAAAAGTTGCCATCTGGCTGACGAAGGACCATGTTTGTTTGAAGAATAAATAAAAACCATTGTAAAATTGGAAGACGTATTACATAAACAGATTTGGCTGGTCGTATTGCCAAATCGCCAAAACGATGATGTAGGATGCAGTGAAAGTTTACTACTGACATCTATTATCAAAACACAGAACTTAAACATAAAACACCCTAAACAATGGCGGTTTTTAGTACGTGGGTGACTAACAAAATCCTATAAGATTTTATTCAGCAAGCCTTCACGCATAGGTTTTCTACGTCTATGTTTTTACCTGGTTTTTACATAGAATTTTTTTTTAATTTTAATCAAAATACTTATTGATGGCGCATCTATCTATCTATCTAATCAGCCTACATCTACCCACTGCTGCGTATAGGCCTCCTCATTTTCACGCCATTCTTTCCGATCCTGCGCCAGTCGAATCCATTGCCTTCCCATTCATTGATGGCGCATACTGTATAATAATTACTTATAGTCATGCCGGCACTCTATAAAACAGGATAAATCTTTTAAAAACAGAAATGCAATAAAGAAAATGATGATAAAATAATATTTACTTTTAAAAGTTACACTCAAAACTCATTGTTGATTCAATGGGATTGGAGGAATAAAAACCTACGAAAAGCAATCTCGCGATCCTGTAAATAAACATGGAATCTGAAAGCCGTGTAAGCCAAGTGATTAACCATCGCAGTTTTATCACTATTTACATCCAATGATTGATATAAAATATTGATTTTTGCTCCCGTCACGCATCAATCAGAATACAAGAGCTTTTAACCTTGTGTTTTATGTAATTGGTTTCTTAAGTTGAAATAATTGAAATAATACACTTAGGTACTTGGTTTTAGTAAATAATTTGAAATGCGTAAGAAAAAAGAGAAGAAAAGTTTAGGTCAAAAAAACAAATTCATAGTACAAAATGCAATAATATATTTTTTTCATGCCGTCTACCCATAAGGTCCCGACATAAGGTCTCAAAGAACAAATTTTTCGTATTTTAACCTTGTACAGTTGGTTAAGTTTACCTGCATATAGTTTAAACATTGTGGAATGTATTAATCTCATGTAGGCGTCTGTACATTGTACAACATTAGCGATCGATTCGCCGGTAACTCGATCATGTCAGGACCGGTGCTAAGGGCAATTTGTTTTATCGAATGCAACCGTTCAATGGCTTTTGTCTTTGATGTAAAAAGTTTGCCTGCTGCAATGTTTTAATACGATTTCGATAATTATGATTCGATTAGAAGAACGTTTAACTCATGGTTATCATGTGAATCTTTGGTGTTGATCATAACAAATAAATAAATAAATAATGCTGGACATTTTCAGCATCATCTAGCCCCAAAACTAAGCATAGCTTGTACTATGGGAACCAGATAACTAATATACTACTTATATACTTTTTTTGTTTGTAAATACATACATATTATAAATCGAAACACCCAGACCCGAGATAATTTGCAGATCATACAAACATTTATCCCGCGGCGGGGATCGAACCGCCCGCAACCTTCTGCGTCTCAAGCGGGCTTTCACCCACACACAGAGGTCGTCGAAGAAGTCATAATGGAAGAAAAAGCTTAGGCTTATTATCTACTTATCATTGCATAGCTAAGTATCAACTTGATGTACTTATATCGGTGGAACGCAGAGCCAAGAGGCCCATAGCTGAAGACTTTCTTGCCAAAGCAAGACTCGATAGTCAGTGTAAGTCATTTATCATAAAAAAATTATATAACGTTGAAAATGCATCATTATTAAATAGTCTTATTTATATGTAACTTAATTTATAACAAAGCTGTCCGTCGCGGTGTAACCCGCGTTCCCTCGAGAAAACTTCACTTTCCCGGGATAAAATATAGCCTACGTTCATCAGGGATAATGCAGGATTCTAATGGTTAAAGAATTTTTCAAATAGTTCCAGTAGTTTCGGAGCCTATTCAATTCAAACAAACAAACCTACAAACAAACAAACAAATCTTTCCTTTTTATAATATTAGTGTAGACAACAGTGACTAAATAGTATGTTATTTACTCTTAAATACCTTTTACTTGTTTGAATTACAATTCTTCCGTTCGTCATGGCGGCCCCGGATTTTGAGAGTGGCCGAAGCGATGGTTTAGTTGCCCCCAGGGCATTCATATCTCCAGCGATGCATTATCGATGTGACATCGCCAGTTTGCTATCGGACCGAAATCCAAATCGGCTAAAAGTGAATTAGGAGTAAGTCGGGTGTACCAACTGCACCTGACCACTAGCGGGGCTTAATGATATACAGCAGATTCGCCCTATACGCACCATGTGAAACCTCAATTTTTGAATACATATTCTTCAAAATATTTTTCTTTTTCATTATAAGTATTTCATGTGGTGTTACTACGTGCACGTGCACTAGTTAATAATAACCTGCTGTAATAAGAAAACATTTAGAGTTGTTTTTTTCTTCTTTTTTTTTCTGCTGGTTTCTTTTTGTACACATACATTTTTTTTTTAGGTATATGTATAAGAAGATGAAGAGAACGTACTAGAGGGATAGCGTGAGGAAAGTCGCGATTTATCAAAGTGAGATAGTTATACGTACTGTGATTTGAACCCATAAAAAACAAAATTAAGAATGATAATCTAGATCTTCAGATCTTTGAAGATAGATATCCGTATTAGTATTTCTATCAACAAACCCAAAAGTATTTTAATATCCCTATCTCATCTGAGTATCAATAGCGCACATCTATGATTTATTGTGATTAATTTGCAGCATCAATGGAACGTTATGAATGATATTTACACTCCACTGAATTTTGAACAAACGTTTTCACGTTTAGAGTAAGTGTGGATAGGATGCACGACGAGCCAAGCGGGATAGATTCGCGCTTGTGATCCATTGATGGAACAGTTGATTCTATTTCAACCCCGGATGTCTATAGTATTTTTAAATAATCCATTGGTGGTTTCGCTTTAGGCTCGCTATGTCATTTTTACTTGCCAATCGATCACCCCTCACAAGTAAACGATTCCTTTGTGATTTACATTATCGATTCATATTATAAATTATACTATAATTTGACACGAGTATATAATATGATAAGCTCAGCTCATCAGAATAATCTGAAATATAAGAAAAGCGGTCTCAGTAACAAACAATAGATCCTCACAAACATTTGCATTTTTAATATTAATAGAACATCGATGAGTCATCAATCGTTTAAATGACTACTGAGTGCATACTCTAGTAAAACATTAGCATCATCTAATCAATCACGAAGCCTGATCTGCTATCCGGGAGCTGGTACAAAGCAAGCCTAATCAGGTGCATTTGTTCGAAGCCACCCCCTTGTGGGGTATACCTCCCTGACGCAGATAATTAACAGAACCTGTATGTCGAAGTGACCGCACGTTCGTTCATTCCTCGGCGACATTTGGTTAAGCAGAATATTTAGGTTTGCTCGTTTTGGTATTGAAAATCAGTATTTCATTTTGCGCAGCAGTAGCAGTGATTAATTTCCTACTAACGATATTGTGACTATAGTTTAAATCTCGGCCTTAAAATGAATGAAATATTTGTGAGAAAACCAGATAAAAGTATTATTTAAGCTAAGTTTATTTTTTATTTTTAGAACAGGCAATTCCTTTTTGGGACACACAAATCTGTGCTCTATCAAGGAAATCATAGTACTCAATTCTATTCACAGTCACAGCTGTCGTTTCGCGCGTAATCTAAAGTATTATTTTCCAAGAGCGTTGGCTGCTTTTACAATGAAAACTAGATAACCTGCATTTTTCAATTTTACGCTGTAATAAAATATAATACTAGTATTATAAATACCTGAGTAATTATGAAAGTTTGTGAGGACGGATGCATGTATCTATTTGGTTGAGGCATAGAAATAGATTATAATCTAGAATAGTGCATCTCTTTATCAAAGTGACACCAATGGCAGCAAAGTGCGGTGCGTAGCTAGTATAAAATAAAAATATAGAAATATGCCCAAGTTAAAGTACTTACAAAACCAGTTGCTGACAAGTTTTTCTCAGTGGTTCATAACTTTTCCAATTGGAATCTGAAGTGGGGTCAACTGGATGGTACTTCTGAAGTTAAACCCTTCAGAAGTTATTACAATACCAAAATTCAAAAACTGAAAAAATTCAAACTTGGATTAAAATCATTTATTTTTACGTTCTAAAACATTAGGTTTTTGATCTACGATCGTTCTTTGCAAAGGTTGTCTGGAAGAGATCGCTTCTCAGCGATAAGGGCGCCCATTGTGCATTGTATTATGGTTCTCTTTTCCACTGTATTTTGTAGTTATGCTGTGCATTGTGCAATAAAGTATTTTCATTCATTCTTTGCAATGGCCGGATAATTTTACAATCGCCATAGCCAACTTCCTACGCAAACGCGTCCCAAGGCGGGACATAAAATTGTTATAAATAATTCAAGAGCGCCATTATTCTGGCAGCGCCCAAAGAGGAAAACTACAGGCCTAAATATTAAAGCTCTATGTTATATGTATTGCAATTTTCATTAATGATTAACAGAGCATCAGGAGTTCCTCCGTATATTGTAAAGCAGTGGCCACGGCGGGGCTGAAAGGCTATTGTTGGAACAAACCTACACGTTCGTCATTTTGTTTTGTTAATCGACTGTGCAGGCCATAACGCGTGCACAATAAGCTTGTCCTGTGGCTTGTCCGAAGAATCTAGAATGCAGATAATAGCTGTCTCATGCACTCTGCGGCTTCTACGCATCTACTTTTTTTTTAGTAAGTTTTGTCGCGTATCTGAATATGCCTAACAAGGTTTTTTATTATTATGTCATTTTAATGTTTAGTTTTTGGTGCGTACTTGATGATGATACAGGTTGGGCTTAGGCTGGGTCGCTTTTTTTTTGACAGATATGCAAAGTGACAATGCAAATGAATATTTAGTAAAATTGCCATGAATTTTTACAAATTCATACATTTAAATAAACAGCATATAATAACTGATTATTTAAATTCTTTAAAGTAAAATTAAGTGCCTAAGTTCGTCTCTGGTAAACTACATCATTTTATTTTTATATTATACATTTATATTTATTATACTTTTCACAAAGACTCCAGCGCCATAGGCTTTGCGTAGTGGGGGTCCATTGTAAATTGTACCTATTATTATACTTAAGTGTCTTATGTAATAAAACAATGTTTTATAAATTAAATTATCTTTACCTACATCTTTAAATACAGTTAAACTTTCTGTTTGTGTATGAAGCTACTAAAATGTACATCAAATGTTAACTAAACCATTAAAAGCGTATAATTTATTAACAGCATATGCACGCGCCTTTGCCATACATAAGTAAACGAGTCGGCAGGCCTGTTAATCTACAGGGAACACTAATACGCGATGGTATCCATATTGTATGAAAGCACCGTCGAGCTTTGTATAGCTATATCTATGAAAATTACATAAAATATTATTTGAAACTAAAAGTTCTTTGTTTTTCCTTGCATTGCATGTTTCTGTACTTAAACACCCCTATTTTTTAATTACCAAAAAAATTTTAAACATGGTCTCGGTGTCTGTTACTGATCACATTTATGTAGTTAAAACTCATAAAAAGAGAAAATAAAATTATAACCTCAAAAGGAGACGAGATGAGTCAGACATGGATTTATGATAGCTACTGGTGTTTTACTGACTGGGGATGATACGAGAACATAGTTACAATGAGAGTTTGTACGCGATTGTTAACTGTAGTACTTATTTGTACAATTTTTATAAGATTTTGTTCGGTTTTGGTTAACTACAATCCTCGATAACATTGTGATAGTTAAATAAAAAAAAGTTCTGACCATGCCATTATCATTTTCTGCATCTGCTGCAACTGTCCTTAAATTTTTTTTGGTAGTCATAAAATAGCGGTGTATTAAGTAAGTAGGTAGGTACTTATTTAATTTACAAAATATTAATAAGTTCCATTAAAGATCCTTGATATTCCTTGAGTATTTTTTTGGATAATAATCTATTTAGCAATCAAAATATATTTCATTTGGTAATAGCAGTCGCGGGGTTTCCATAACGCTCTGTTTACTTTGGAGCTAGATGTTGTGTGAAATGGGCAGCATTTTTCAGTAAACTAATTTAAAACACAAAAATGATGGACCATACGAGAAGAAATTCATTCCATGAAACTGTGTTACTGATTTGCCGAAGTAAAAGTCTTATAATTTGCATGAACTCTCAGTTCAATAAATATTATCATCTCAGGAGTATACATTTTTCATCTTCGTAGTCATTTTCTAGTGATAGAAGTTTAAAACAATGAAATAGTTTAAACAAAAATATGATAGATCTTGGGTATAGGTTTTACACCTACTATTTATATGTATACCTACTTAGCTACTTCTATTGTTTACTGGGCTGGACAATAACTCTCTGCTCTCGAGAACAGAATAAACCTCCTCATTGTCAGGTCCAGCCAGTCACTTCACCGTCCATTATAAAACCCAACATCAATAAATAGAACTCTCACAACTAAGAACCCAATGATTAGATGGGAACATTAGCCATTCCATTCAATCGTCACAGAGGTCCTTTGAACAAACGCCATTGACGCTATCTACCTGTCAATAGCTCAAACTTTGACAATGTAAACTTTACATAAACGACAACAATAGATGTCCAGTGAGATCCCATTGTGAGTCTAGCGCTTTTACTTGGAGACTGGGACTATGACAGCTCTTGGCCAAACGAAGCTCGAGTAACTCACACCGTCCCTGCTACCATTGATTAAAAGGTCAACTTTCACATTTACAACTATAAAATACAATGTAGAATTAGCCATCATCAAAAGATAAATAAATAATAATGCTGGACATTTTACACAGCATCATCTAGCTCCAAACTAAGCAAAGCTTGTACTATGGGAACCAGATAACTGATATACTACTTATATACTTTTTGTTTGTAAATATATACATATTATACATAGAAACACCCAGACCCGAGATATATATTTGCAGATCATACAAACATTTATCCCGCGGCGGGGATCGAACCCACAACCTTCTGCGTCCCAAGAGGCTTTCACCCACTGCGCCACAGAGGTCGTCAAAAAAGTCATCTATCCACAGCTCAAATTTTTAAAATCAAGCATTGAATAATTGAGAATGGATGTACAAAAATCATACAATAAGGACACATGCTGAAAAATAAGAATCTGAAATTTAGATTATTTATTCAGGAAGCCCGGAATTCTATACATTAACGTATTTCTCGCTCCACACACTTTCAGATTTTTCAGATTATGAATGTATGAACAATCTGAATTAAAGATTCTGATTTCAGCAAGACATTCAGGATGTATGTGGCCAGCTTTATAGTTACGTTGAACTGTCAACCTGAACCTGAATGAAAGCACTTGATGGGATAAACGTAATAAAATGCTCGCTCATAAAAATAATCTCTCTGTAAAAGGATGTTACACAGAATTTGTAACAGAAAGTTGTGAGATTTTGATAAGCAATAGGAATATTGTTCCAGCAAACTTAGACGGACGTCCAGCGAATCATTGGCGCGGTTTTAAGTTTGCCTTTGAAATTGATCCAACATGTTGCGAGGCGAGCGATCAGCAGATGGAAGGTATCACAAATGTAAGCTTTGATTAGAATCGCCCGTATCTGCCTACAAACAGCCCTCATTCGCTGTTTTGCTGTTTACTGACAATCTGAACTATACGAATATTAAATTAGCTGGATGCGGATATTGTGCGTGACTCCTCGTTTCGTGATGCCACCGATAACAATTTGAATATTGATATAGGTAATAAACTGAAATTACCTTTCCGGTTAGGTAACTGAGGATATTTTCTAAAGCAAAACGGAGTCATCGAATAAATTATCTACGTGTTCTCTCGTGTCAAGTTGTGTCACTTTCCTCTTTTTTGATAAAATTAAGCTTGCTCACGTATGATCTTTTGATAACAGACTCAAAGCTTCAATGCTTCTCAAACTCAGATAAAAATGAATTCTTTTACGAAAGTCACAGAAGAAACCTTCCTCCTTAAAGTGTGGTTGAGTAAAACAGATTCATGACATTGGAAGCATTTATTCAGTAGAGCCGCTAAGATAGTTGAGAACAGTCTTATGGTGATGTCGGAACTAGGGATTTCGGTCGCAGCTAAGCCATGACGAAGGCCTTAAGGCGGTCTAAAAACTCAATCACCTACTTTTTAATCAATGCAATCATACTTCCATGTAAAGCTAACTCTCTATAGAAATCAGGCTAAAGCTAACAGCCTCATTTCATTAGAGAATGAAACAAAAAGTTGACGTGACTTTATCGGCATGTGCTAAATCCCTCTGGATTCGTGTACTGCCAAAGCTGGGAGAAAAATCCTTTCAAATATTAATACCGCTCTGTCCTGTCTTGGTGTTATAAAGTATGTATTTACACAAAAATATACATTCTCTTTGAGGCGCACTTTAAGTCCTTTAAACACACTAGTTCGAAAAAACTAGTGACAATATAAAAAGAAGAAGATTCACTATAAAATATACCTATAAAAATAAATTATTAAATTTATTTTTATATATATAGCGTACGTTGTATAGCGGACGTTGTAACACCTCGGGCATTGATGAGAGGAACCACAACAACACCCAAACCACACTCTGAGCTCTAGCAAAGGGAACTAACCCACAATTAAGCTACGCTACTTGGAGATGTAGAAACAATAGGAGAACGGTGACGAACTAGACCTAATGAACCCAACCTAACGATATTCCCCATGTGAATGCAAAACATTCAAGACACACAGCGCACAGCCTGTGTGCCATCCAATCTGAATTGCAAAATGCAGCCGACTCTCTCTTAATGTTTGCGTCTATACGGTATATACGTCCGTCTGTGTAGGACAGATCAGGCCATGGACATTTATTTTGGCCCTTCTGTCAATCGTATCGTAAGTCCAAGCGTAAATCGTCCGCGAGTTACTGAAAGGGTAGCCATATTTGCGTCATATCAAAGTAAATCCAAAGTTTTAAGCATGCAAACGTGAGTTAAAATTAAGGTTAAATTTGAATGAACTAGTGAAAAACTTGCTGAAAAGCTTTAAAAAAAAGCTTGCATAAATAGTCTCCCTCATGCCTTAACAATATAGCCGAGACAGACTAAGCGGTCTTTTAATACCACTAGAGCTGACCCATCAACATTGAGACCACACAGAACGACGCCGTCGACAACCAACCTCCTTTGACGAGCCTCCATTCACTTGACTGGCTCCCCACTGGAGCTTGACTTTTAGTTTTAAGTTGGATCACCTAAAAGAATGATAGGCCCCAAACCGTGTTTGTTGCCCTGATTCTTTACGGTATTGGTCGCGAACGAACAGGAGAAAAATTAGTTCTAAGACTAAGTGATCCCAGCAGTCCTACTGAATAAATGCTTTTCGACTTTGACTAACTAAAAAGGCACAAGAAGTAGGTATACTCTAGATAAGCTCGACAGTAAACTCTAGAGCGTCCATGGCTCGTTACTCTGCGGCATGTTTGCTTATGATTTGTGCGTGAAGAGTAGGTGCAGTGGATGTCGATAGAACTACCCAACGCTGCGGTTTCGGTCGATCGAATCGCATCAATTTCAGTAATTGCGGACTGATTCAGGATCCATGTTTAATTTATTAAAATGAATAGATGTCGTTTAATTGTAAAGCTAGGCTGGGTCTAGGTAAGTTGACATGTCTCATTCATAATTCTCTAACTGATCCATTTCAGATTTTACCTGACTTGGTGGAAAATAAACGAAAGAATTGAAAATGTAAAGTAAGTTCGTATGAGTCAGTGGCTGTTGGCCACTGACTCATGGTAACGGAGTTTTTAGACCTCCGTCTTGGCTTAACGACTTAAATAGCCGGGACCGACAATTTAACGTGCTCTCCGAAGCACGGAAGCGCTCAGATGAAAATGCCACTAGCGATCACCCATCCACTTACAGACCATTTCGAACATTGCTTAACTTCGACGATCTATCAAGAACGACTAAGCATGACCACGAGCGCTTCATGATTGAAAAAGTACCACCTCAGAACATGATCATTATTTCTTAACATTCAAGATCCTTCCATAAATCTAGGTAGTTTAAAAGACACATCACAATACTTTGGCACATGCCCACATTTTGCAGAAGCATTTCATACGTGACAAATTGCAAGCCCATCGTCGCCTATTAGCATACTTCTTCACTCGTTTCACTTCGAAAGAGCATAACTGAGTGGGATAGCGATACTCGATCTCCACAATATCGTGTAAACAGATAATAATGTTTCTTTTTTTCCACTGATTCGCCAGTCACCACCCCCGATAGCAATAAGACGAGGGGGGGGGGCGCTTCGCCGGTCAAGGTCAGTCGCCTCGAGCTGTTTACATTCTTGTTTCTTGTGTGTACACGGATATTTTTATTTTGAGGCGATTTGTGTTACATTTTTACGGATCGGACTTTAGCATTGAAGTGATGCTTATTCGTACTTTTTAAGTCAGGTATCGTTCTTTCATATGACCTTTTTATTGAAATCGACGATTTTTAAATCATTTAATTACTGAAATGTCAGATTATGTCCAAAATTTTTTACAAAACCGTTAGAGAGCTCCTCCCATTTTTTAGGTTTTTTTTTTAATAAGTCCATTGATAAAAACCATGCCCATGTTTCATTTCCTCATTATTTCTTCATAAAAGCATACAAGTTTTCTACAAGTGTAATACAAGTACTTTGTCCAGTCGACTCACATAATTCGGCCTGTAAATTAACATACCACAGCAAGAGCCTACCCTTGACGCAAATCAACGTCAAATGCTAACTGTGCGATTGACAGGCACATGTCCCAGAAGGTGTGGAAAGGGCTGGTCGACATACACGATTTCAGGCTTTCAATTAAGAGGTTGAGGTATTGAGACAGGAGATTGGCGTCAAAATATATATGTTTATCATAGTCTAAACTGGCTGTCGGATTTGAAATTTGTGAGGTACTTGTAGAATGAGAACACTTTGTAACAGAAGTTAATGTATTACGAATACTCACTTTCTCCTTTTATAAAATACAATAGGATCTTGCGTCATTTATGTATTACCTATGTATACAAGAAGGAACTCTGTTTTTTCCCGACCTGCTGACAAGTCACAGGGAAATGTTTATTGCTAAGGAAAATTAAATTCAGATCAGAACAGAGAGAAAAATATAACAAAGCATGTTTAAAAAAGAAATATTTATCCATTATTACGAATCTTATATGATCTATAAAAAGTTTGGTTATCTATTAGCCTTCAGTTACTTGTTATGTTAGGAAAGTATAGCTATGTTCATTAGTTACTATAAATAAAACTGTATAAGCACATAATTTATGCAGAAAGCCAATTAAAAGATTCTGGAAATGGCGGTAAAATATATAATAATGATAAGACAATCGTAAACATATGAGATTTATTGATGCTTTTCAAACGTATACGAGAATTCATCTTCAACGAGTAGGCAATAACTGAAATAGCAGCCTAAATCTCACATAGTGCATACAGCCGAACAAATCAAGTTTAGCCTGGCGTATCCCTTGATAATTTGTTCTAATTGAAATTCAAGTCATTGACGTGGGCAACGGGTGTATAATCGGATTTCTCGGACTCTCCGTACGTCTGTTTTGGCTAGCTGGTCGTAGGTTAAAAGTTACGTTAGCATGCCAGCTTTTGAGATTGAAGATTGGATTTCGTCATTGCCTTTGCAGGTTCGTTTATTCGACAAATAATAGTCTGGAAATTACTTGAGATTTCTAAAAAGCTCGGGAGATCTGAAGAAATGAGGGAGACCTTTGTACGATGGGATGATACAGGCTTACCTAATTAAATAGGTCATTATCACTTGCTCTAATCGTAGGAAAAAAATTTCTTTTATCGGTGAAGAAAAAAAATTGAGTTAGACCGCGGCTAAACGTTGTTTTACTCAAGCTGAGGGGATTCTTTAGATGCTGGGCAAATATAATTTATCTCAACAATGTCCCAGGCATGTCTGAGGCGTTAATGCGTCTGGTCAGGTAGGCTTATGCGTTAAACATACAGAAAAGACGTCAGACGAGGATAGGGCGCGGACATAAATGTCTCTTCCGCGTCCCTTTCATGTAAGAAGAAAAGAAGCGTCGCGACGCAAACATAATGGGACCTCTACATCTTCGGCGAATAAACGAATGCCGAACGTGTAGAGGCTCTATTCGCCTGTCATCGCCTGTCATCTTCTATCCAAAGTAAATAGTTCGGCGAATAGCTCGGCACATAGTTCGGCGAATGTGTAGAGCTGCCGTTAAGAAACGACAGGGCGCGAACACGACGCATGTCTGCGCCCTATAATAATAACATACCTTTAATAATAACGCGTAATAGAGAACTCTAGTGTCTAGATAAACCTAATTTATGATTTAAGACACTACTGCTAACAATAAAAAATTAGAAATAAATCAAACAATACGAAAAACTGGTGTTAAAGATTGGCTAACTGTAGCAAAGATAGAGACGCGTGAAGTAAAATGGAGGAGGCTTTTAGTCGTTGAGAGGTCTTCAATAATTTTATATATAACAATGATAATACTATATACCTACTAATTTTTGTAAAAACATCGTATTTTGACGATTAATTTAGCTGGAAATAAAGATTATTTTTGTTCTCCTTGAAATATATTATTTTGTTACACATAATTATGAAAAATTCTATGAAAACAATCTTAGACATTACGGAGAAATTGATATTTTCAAAATATCTCGAGTTGTTTTTCATTCTGATAAGATGTTTGTTTATCGGCCCTGAGGAGTCCTGAGAAGTATTTTTCTGTGATTATTTCTTAGATTAAATATATCGTGGTACTGCCATAAGAAAAAGTCAAAAAGCATTTATTCAGTAGGACCGCTGGGATCACTTAGAATAGTCTTAGAACTAATTTTACTGCTGTTCTTTCGCGACCAATACCCTGAAGAATCAGGGCAACAAACAAGTGATCCATCTTAAAACTAAAAGTCAAGCTCTAGTGGGGGTGATATTAGTTTCTTAACTCGAACATCGGTCACTATGACACTACAAACTAATTCACTGAATGAACAAGTGATTTAAAAGCCACAGGGGTGGTTCCAGCCATCATCGACACGGTAAACAGGGTTCCACCAAAAATCGGCAGATAGTTTTAACAATTCAGGGAGGGTTGAGAGTTTGGCGGTAAAAGTTGCGGTTTGGGCCGAACGGGCCGCTGTCATCCCTGTACTAACAGGTTGCCAGATTTGCTACTATTTTTACGTTGTATCTAGTGATGGGACATGACATAACATACCTGTTGTGCAAATGGATGTGAATATTTTCAAACTATTTTGCACTAGCTAACGCGCGGCTTCGCAGTTCGCACGCGTGGTACCAACATTTTAAATAGTATACTTATGCTGTTCTAGGTCTATCTAGCTGGGCTATCTACACCTATTCCAAGTTTCATCCAAATCGTTGCACTGGTTTAGGCGTGATTGAAACACAAGCATCCAAACATACTTACAAACTTTCAGATTTATTATGTTAAGTAGTGTTGTAGTATTGTAAGATTTTAAATAACAAAAAAATATCAATCAATACGAAAAACTGGTGTTAAAGATTGGCTAACTATAGCAAAGATAGAGACGCGTGAAGTAAAATGCAGGAGGCTTTTAGTCGTTGAGAGGTCTTCAGTAATTTTATATATAACAATGACAATACTTTATACCTACTTTAAATATTTTTTTAAATGATTTTATTTTAATGCGTGTTATTTTATTTATTGAAAGTTGAATTGTTTATTTTTAATAATAGTGAAACAACTTTAATCATGTTTTATAAGTTTTATTTTCCAATTTACAATAATCTTTGCTCAACAATATTTATAAAAATAATGATTAAGATTAAAGTTGTTTCACTATTATTTCAGAAATGGGATTTTGTATAAGGAAATAAAAGGCTATAATTTTTTTTTTAACCTATATTTTCCCGCTGCTTGGCAAAGGTCTCCCCCATATCCTTCCAACCATCCCTGTCCCGGCCCATTTCCCACCAGCCTTTCTCAAAGGCATCGAGATCGTCAAAAGGCTATAATAATAAATAAAAAATATACGGGTTGACTTGAGAACCTCTTCCGTTTTTTCGTCGGTTTCGTGATGACGTCGTAAAAAAAACTATCGACAAGGAACATCACTAGCAGCGACACCATAGTGATTGTGAATGATCCGCGCCTACCTACGCGGGGCCAATTAAACGGTTTTTACACCCGCACATTTGAGCCGAATTATGTTGGTCAGTTAACGTGATCGCTTGTACACTGCCGGCGCGAACAACTGTTGATTTTTGTATGCATAATAGTTTTTGTCACTAAGTGTAATCTCGATTTGTTGGACATTTACCGGTGTTTAGGCTTTTGGCTTTGTCAGCGTATTTCAAGTTAAAATGGTTTTGCTTTTGTTATTTTATTCTTGCAGTTTGTTTACAGTTTACATAATTACGGCATAGCTTAACATTGTTTTTTGAGACAACATATTTGTAACACTGACTTGAGCAGGAATTAAAATAATCCTTTGGATAAACAAATATTTTGTTCGTGTATTTGAGATTGTTCATTGAGAGAAATACTTAAGATATTGAACTCTATAATGTCTTTGTTTAAATTGTTGGTATGTGTATGAACAAGAGCTTGCTTACGACACATCGTACATATAAATAAATAAATAGAAATAAATAAATAGAAATACTTTGTATATAAGCTCGACGAACTCGGTGGTGCAGTGGGTGAAAGCCCGCTTGGGATGCAGATGGTTGCGGGTTCGATCCCCGCTGCGGGATAAATGTTTGTATGATCTGCAAATATTTATCTTGAGTCTGGGTGTTTCTATGTATAATATGTATGTATTTACGAACAAAAAGTATATAAGTAGTATATCAGTTATCTGGTTCCCATAGTACAAGCTTTGCTTAGTTTGGGGCTAGATGATGCTGTGTGAAATGTCCAGCATTATTTATTTATATCTGACAAATCAAAGTAGATTGACAGGTAGAGGGAAACCCAATTAAACCACGTGGTGTACAGTGACTATTTCAGAGAATTTTGTGATGCAAGCCAACTACCGGTGCATAATCTGCAAATGAAAGCCCTCAAAGGTTTCGCGAACTACAAATCAAAAACTACTACGGTTTACTCAATAGATATACAAGACTACTCGCGTATAGTCATTTTGTTTGAGTAAAAGTCGAATATACCTATGGCTTAGTACCTATTTAGTTTTGTATTATTCAAGACTTTTAGTTTTTCTATTGTTATTATTTTTTCTATGTTTAAGCTTTTTGTACACCGCCGTTTTTCTGTTATATCTTTTCCAGTCCATCCAAAGGTTGTCTGGAAGAGATCGCTTTTAGCGATAAGGCCGCCCATTGTACCTACTTGTTATTTTGTGTTCCTGTTATGTTTCTTCTGTGTAAAATAAAGTTTTTATCTATCTATCTATCTATCTTAGACTAAAAAGTATCACGTTTTCCTCATATAAATCATCATCATTAATCGAGCAAGTGTTGTTCGTTAACAAAAATGTCCTTTGGTAACAATACACCGCTATTTTGTAACTAGCAAAATAAAATAAGGGGAAGTTGCAGCAGATGCAAAAAATAATAATAGCATGGTCAGCTTTTTTTTACATTGAACTATCCCAAAGTTATCGAGGATTGTTGTCACCAAAAACCTAACAAAAATTTATGAAAAATGTACAAATAAGTACTACAGACAACAATCGCGTAACGCATTCTCATTTTAACTATGCTCTCGTATCATCACCAGTTAGTCCGCAGTAGCTATCATAAATCCATGTTTGACTCGTCTCCTTAGGTTATAATTTTTCTCTCTTATCGTGTTCAGGTCGTGTAAGAACGTCTAGTACTAACTTGGATGTTGTCAGTGTAGTGTGTCGCGACCATAATGTAATTTTGTGTTGACCGAATGAGGGTAGTTTCTCATCGGTCGAACGAGTACCGGCGGGCAGTCTTCTCGTGACCACGGTAGCTGTAACGCTACTGAAACGTCGAGGTAAATAAACAAATGTTATACCTACGCGATTAAGTCCCGTTATAAAATTTAAAATGTTTAAAATTTTTTTGGTAATTAAAAAATAGGGGTGTATATGAAAGTTTTCTATACCTTAAAATGATTTTTATTTTTAAAACAGTTAAAACGGTGTTCCGATACGTCAATGATACGAGTATCAGGAGACACTTATAAAAAATCCCTTTGTGTCGATCATCGTTGATGTTCGCTGTGTCGCTTCTGACTATCGCTCAAAAATCGTGTCACCCAGCGACACCACAGTCGACACCACTCAAACTGCCAGTTCATATATCGAAAATTGAACTGTAAATGTAAAATTGACAACCGACGAAGTTTCAATTAAAGCTGCACCGAATCTGATTTCACCGCCATTTAAATCCTTTTTTTTAAGATAAAAAAGTAAGTTCGTATGAGTCAGTGGCCAACTCTGGTGACGGAGTTTTTAGGCCGCCTTAAGGCCTCCGTCGTGGCTTAACGACTTAAATAGCCGGGACCGACAATTTAACGTGCCCTCCGAAGCACGGAAGCGCTCAGATGAAAATGCCACTGGCGGTCACCCATCCACTTACAGACCGTTTCGAACGTTGCTTAACTTCGACGATCTATCAAGAACGACTAAGCAAGCACGACCACGAGCGCTTTTTTTTAAGATGAAACTAACATATGCAAGAATGAGGTGTACGATGGAGCGAGCCTACCCAGAAGGGGCCTATTAACTCTCTTCTTGAAAACAACTTACTTTGTTTCTGAAATTATAGCAGCATTTTGTTCGATTGGGCTATTTTGAGCGTTGAACTGTTGATCTGCCTAACGGATTTGATCTAGAGCTTAGCATTGTTAATCGCTAGGAATATCGGCCCGCACCGACTTTGAAATTCCATTAGCATACAGGTAGAGAATTACTTATCCTCTTAATATACAATCTAGAATAATGTAACAGCCTAAACACTTAGCTTTACCTCTGGGCCTAAACACTTAGCTTTACCTCTGGAAGAACATACATAATTTAAATAAATAATTTATTATTTACTTACCAAAGTTAAGTAGGTAATGATAAAAGTACCTATTGACGTCGACTTAATTTAGCATCAGCTTAAACCTCTGTGGTTTTTAGGTGTTAAGCAACCTGTTTTGTGTAAGTTTTTTTTCCTATAATGTGCTAAATAAATGTAAAAAAACTCATGTTTTGGAATATAAATAATAAATATTAAATCTTCTACATAATCTGTTCTATGGGTTGTCTTGTAGTTCTATTTTTTTAATAAGGCATTGACATTGACGCTACCTACGCAATTGTTTTCGTGTTTCATGTCAACTCTAGTATTACTGGCGTTGTCAAATTCACAGCAAAGATTAACGAGTTGGTTACTCGAAATATTTTTTTAAATTAAATTTTGTGTAGATATTCCGGAATACCAACAGCAACAACTTTATTTATCCTGGAATATAAAAAGAAAATGAAGAAGATAATTTCAATTTCAGAGATTGTTTATTACAATAAAAAATTTTTGACGACCTCTGTGGCGCAGTGGGTGAAAGCCCGCTTGGGACGCATAAGGTTGCGGGTTCGATCCCCGCGGGATAAATGTTTGTATGATTTGCAAACATTTATCTCGGGTCTGTGTGTTTCTATGTGTAATATATGTATTAACAAACAAAAAGTATCTAAGAAGCATATCAGTCTGGTTCCCATAGTACAAGCTTTGCTTAATTTGGGGCTAGATGATGCTGTGTGAAATGTCCAGCATTATTTATTTATTATCATTCAGCTTCAATCACTTAATTTGGCAGTCATGTTAGCGTATCAATTAAAATCTAACCGATGGGCACGTTGGACGGACGTTGGGATCGGACGTCGAATGAAATGGACTAAAATTCGCCATTGTCAGCCTAAAGACTCAATACTGAATAATTATTCTCGTATAGAAACTAAGCTTTACATTTACTTACATGAGTTTACAAAGTATTGAGTGCTGGTTCCTTTAAATTATTCAAAATCAAGGAAGAATCAAACGAATGTATTTCAAAGAAAAAATTGATCATCAATTTTAAAATTATGATTGAAATTAAGTTCGTATGAGTTTTTAGGCCGCCTTAAGGCCTCCGTCATAGCTCGATAATTTAATGTGCCCTCCAAAGTACGAAAGCGCTCAGTTGAAAATGCCACTTGCGGTCACCCTTACACTTACAGACCGTTTCGAACGTTGCTTAACTACGACGATCTATAAAGACCGACCACGAGCGCTTTTTAGTTTTTATATCTAAAACAAATAATCCTATTCATACATCGAGTCCAAATGTCAAAGCTGAAACAATAATATTCGCCCACAAATCCAGCGGGCAACATTGTTTTTCCCTAACCAAGTCGTACCGAAAAAATAATATCAGCATAACAAAACGGCAACGTGACAAATCGCTGTTATTAACACACGCAGAATGTCGAACAAAGAATAACAAAATATTTTTGTAAAATCAACGAACAAACTCCACCCCGTCCGTGTGGTTGACGGGACATAGCGAAATATTTATATCAAAAATTCAATAATTCAACGATTCAAAACTCGCCGGTTGAAAAATTTGAGCATAGCACTCTGATTAAAAATATGTCTCGGTACTGTACCGCTTTATTGGATTAACAATGAATTACGAGTATGAAAGCTACACTCGCAGTTGAAAGTGCGCTGGTAGCTTTGTAGACGCATCTCTCACCTGGTGTGTGAATCTAAATACTCTGTTCACAAGGCTGCAACTAGTTTCGAAGAAATCGGAGCTCGATAGATACCAAACGCCTTGCTAAGAAGAACCGACCCAAGCCTTTTTATACCTACTTACGACGCCGCAGGCCGGTTACACTGTGCACCCTGTGACAGAACCTTTTAAACTAAGTTTGGCTTTGCAAGCCATCTTACAGCTCACAACCAGAGATATCAAGATTCGGTCTAGGAGGACATTATGTGTGTGAATCTAGCCTTGCACTATTTCTGTCCATAAAATGTGATGATGACGTCCTAGTCGTTTTCGGCCACGGCAACTGATTTCTCCTGGACAGGCATATTAAACTCTAAGTTATGTTTAGGCGTCGCTGATCTGCCCTTTGGTGCGCTCTTTCGTGACTTGAGTACCCTATTTTATTGGAGAAGGTACGTGCGCACTTGGGGCATGTAAGTACAAAATGTATGTGCTATGCTACTTCAAACGGTGAAGGAAAACATCATGAAGGAACCAGTGTGTAAACTAACGACCTAAACAAGTTCAACAACATGACGTGTCAAGTGCAACGTTGGAGCCCTTCAAAACTTATTTTAAAACCGACAAGAAGATGTAACTACCTAAAGTAACACGACTTATAAACTAACCATACAATGTAATTTAATTTCCAACGCAAAAAATGATATCATAAAACAATCTTACAAAGACTTACTTTGATTCATAATAACAATAGAAATGTAAAAAGCATCGTTTAAATATTAATTATATCATAGGAATTCAATAACCAGGGATATCGTTCTAATTAAAAATTTTATTCGCATGTTAGAAGTCTTCAGAGCATTAAGTAATACAAAAACTGATTCTAGAAGCGAAATTTATTACTTACATTAAAACGTATGAATTATTTACTCAGTAATTAATAATTCATTATGAGATTCTATGATAACGGTAATATTATTTTAATTCGGAAAAGGCGAATAATTTGAGGATATGGTTGCTACTTGCGTGCTGTAAACATGAAATTACAATCTAAAATAACTCTAGTTAGGTCGATGGCGACCAAGAACAAATTATATAACTCTATTGTTGCATTTAGCGCTAGGTAATATAACTATTCAAATCAAATTTTAAAAATATCAGTATGATGACTGTAAGATGGAGTAGGCATAATTGCATAATCTCTTCAATGTACCAACCCCTATCCACATCCTGAGTTCACCCACTTCTGTCCTCTTTTGTAGTCCTCAAACTAGTTTTGTTGCCCTACTTTTCACTTTATTTATCGCAAAGGAATATGAGTAGATCTAGTTTTTGTGACTTTTCTAAGTAATCCCACGTTGCAAGCAGAGAAACTAACAACTTGGAATGCCTGATGGTGACTGGAAAAATTGAAGGCAAAAGACCCAGAGGCAGAAGTCCAAAACGATGGTCAGACCAGATAGCGGAGGAATTGGACATGTCTGTCAGTGCCGCACTACACCAAGCAACGGAACGCAACTGGTTGACCAAATAAAAAGGAGTCACGATCCTCAGTATTAAGGGAACGATTGTGGAGAGAATAAAGTAATGAAAAAGAAGATCGTATGCAACGCAAGTCTTTGACCATGATACTTTATCATCAGTCACATAATCCTACAATTTATTGATCAACCTTCTAAAACCTATTCATCAAACAATTTGCTTTGCAACAACATAGACAATTTTTGCATCATTTCTTTTTATGTGCTCCATTCGGATTAAACATCGATACTCCCTGAGTATCGATGTTCCAAAAAGCCCCGAACTAAGCTGTTTGATGTAGCTTTTTTCCATAATTTCAAGCATTATTGAGAAAGACATTGATTTAATTATCACTCTTTACGCACTTACACGACTTGCATCACACTACACGAAACACAGAAATCTCTTCACATGAAAATACACATTCATGTCATACCACCTTAAATTACCGTTTTTGCCTTTTTTGTTTAAATTCGACTCTAGTTATCGCTCCCCTTCTGTCCTTTTCCCTTTCCCTCCAGTTCCCTTCTCCTTCCTACTCCTTATGGGTAAGGCTGAAAAACAGCGTCTGGTTACAAAACCAGACAAATGCTGAGTCCTCACCTATTCAGCAAGCGGACGAACAAATTGGACATGTTAACATGATAAGTAGGTAATTGTTCAAGATGTAATATTTTAGTTTTAGTACGTAGGTACCTTACCTTACCTAAATGTATTAAGTACTCTGTTTTATCTTTGTGTCGTTTCGTTCGTGCTGAATAAACGTATTTTCTTTCTTTCTTTCTTTCTTTATCTGAATTGGCTTTATGTTGTTTTCATATCATTTTAAATCTATTAGGACAAAGGTTTGTTTGGCGTCCTGCTACTCGATGAAACGATATTGTAAGAGTTGTGGATGGACAATGGAAGTTAGCAAAGAGCCGGGGACCGTGTTGCAAAGTCAGGCTGCGATAGATAGTGATGACGAGGATAAAAAACAAATTAATTGACACGACTTTATACAAGGCACTTAATGATAATTCAGTAACCAACATTTTATAAGTACAGAATAATGAATGGTTATCTATATAATGGATTACTTCGGTTTCCTTCACGTTCAAAGCTGGCGGTAATCAATAGTAGATAATATCTCCCTCAGTCCATACCAACAAACAGGGTGATCAACTTAAAAAAACAATAAAATCGTCATGAAAACCCCAACCACCCTTTACAAAGTGGCAGGCCTAATGGAACTCATCCCTTGCAATGCTGCGCCCACAGGTCAATAAAGTAAAAAAAAACAGCGAGCTTTTCAAAGCTCATTAAAACGCAAAGGCAGAATATTATGAAAAGGTAATAAATAAGGTAATAACTCAGAAAACTTGATGTTATTGCGTCTTTTGACATTTCACTTTGTAAGCGGTACGTGTTTCTTTATTTCTATGAAGTTAACCCTACAACTGTTACTTGTATTCATTTTATTATGCAATACTGCCGTTTAATAAATGTATATTCTATGATTGAGATTGAAAAGTTCCTTTGATAAAATTTATATTGCTAGCTTTATATTGCCACCCACGGCTTGTTTTCTCTAAGAACTTTTATACATTATGGCTTAGGTTTATGCTATTCAAGACCACTATCTACACCTATACCATATATCATTTGCATCGGTCTAATAAAAAGTGATTGAAACATAAACACACATTTCAGATTACGTGTTTTTTTTTTGTGATTCTAGATGGGTATTGCGATTTGGGTTATTTTTCATCTGATTCTCGACAAAATAAGTCAAATTACAGGCAGAATTTTGATGATAGGTGTCCAGACGAGCGGTGTGACTAAAACACAATAAAACCAAACCCTGCGCACCGAGCGTAATGTCTAAACAAATCGATCCCCCTGCATTAGGGGTTCGCTCTCATCGCTATCGACCAAATTTTTATTATGCATATTTTTAATTTTATTTTTTGTTTCACCCCCCAGATGCAAGCGTTCCGTATTTAATCAATACAGGCACCCGTTCGGTTGTTTTGCTTCGTGCGCGTGTGGCATTTTTGGGCAATGCAGTTAGCTTAGCTGCAAAAGTCGGACCCAGTGAGTTTCTTAAGTTAGAACAATAACATATATGATTTATTTATTTATGATAGGCCCCAAACCGTGTTTGTTGCCCTGATTCTTCACGGCATTGGTCGCGAAAGAACAGGAGTAACATTAGTTCTACGTAAGAATTTTAAGCGATCCCAGAGGTCCTACTGAATAAATGCGTTTTGACTTTTACTTTGAGTAAAAGCCATATGTATATGTATATTTATTTACAGAAACTAAGCTACTGCAATATGTAAGATCTTAGTCTATTTCTTAAAGCATGAGTGCCGACAGTTTCACTGTTTCGTTTGACGCGCCTTTTATTCGACAGAGAAAATTTACTATTTTACAAGTAAAACTTAGTTGGATATGCACTATTTGTGATCAATATTTTATCATCTATTGACAACACTAAAAACTTAAAATGGCCAACCTGTCAGCGCTCATGGTAATTGAAATGGACTATACATAAAATATGCTTTAATATTTGACAGCAAAATTGAAACATTAGCAGAAGTAACGAGCAAATACACTAGAAATCATTTCGAACAATTTATAATACTCTGTTTTATGTTAAATGTATTTGCCGAAGCGCTCGTGGTCGTACTTGTTTAGTCAATCTTGATGCATCGACGAAGTTGAGCTACATTCTAAACGGTCCGTGAGTGGATGGGTGACCGCCAGCGGCATCTTCGCTTCGGTGGGCACGTTAAACTGTCGGTCCCGGCTATTTAAGTCGTCAAGCCATCACCAGAGTTGGCCACTGAGTCTCATACGAGCTTACTTATTTGCCTTTTGTTTTGTACAAAAAATACTTGTTAAATAAAACATAAACAGTGTAATATTAAATATCAGGTGGCATATTTGATGAGTTAACCTCTTTATATGTACTCTTTTATTGGTTAAATTTGCACAAAACGCACATAAACTTGTAGCTTCAGTAATTATAGAACAAAATGATAGACATTAACTACATTACTTATTTATAAAAAGAGATATTTTTATTTGAGTTATCGCCAGAACCAATGAAAAGATGGTGCGATGACATCGTGGGAGCAGCAGGTAATACGTGGCTAAGAATAGCTAGAGACCGAAAAGAGTGGAAAACTTGGAGGAGACTTTCACTGCCATAGGCAGTCCTTACCGGACAACGAACCGGAATGAAATAGTTTTTTAGTACCTATAGTGTAATTAAGTAGTTTAAATATTGGTATAATATTACGTACTTAGAGCTTTTTTTATTTTATTTTATTATTTATTTATTATCGCCTGAACCATTTAACTAAAAAATCAACATTAAACACCATAACAACCATTTAACAAAAAAAACACCCAACTGTTAGCAATGCAAACAATTTTGTCACGCCGCGATATCAGAACTCGCACTTATTGCATCTTATCCGAAGCAACCTATTTGCCAATTTGATGCGAAATTTAGTTGGTATGTGTGTCTGTTTGTTAGTCTTTTACGCCAAAACGGATAGCCGAATGAATTTTTATGAAGTTAGCTCATAGTGGGCCAGTCTGGAAGATGCAGTGGATTTCCACTGCAGCTATGTATACCTGGAAAAAAGGGAGGAAGGACTTTGCCCTGCAGTATGGGACTAGGCTAAATAAATAAATAAAAATAAATAGCTCAATAGTGATCAGGGGCAAATAAAATCGGATGCTACTTAATGATCACGGGACAAGTCACGGGACAAGTCTCGTCTGACTTTGACACGAAGACTTTTCTTTTAAATAACGATTAAATTCGAAGAATAACATACTAATAATAATAATTTCTTGTGATTTAGTGACTAACTCCCGTGACGAAGTTTTTAGGCCGCCGGAGACCATCTTGTCCTGGGACGGACAAGATGGTCTCCGAAGTACAGAAGCGTCACCAATCCACTTTAGAGAATAATGAGTAACAAAACGCAACGCCAAAGAAAAGATGGATTGTGTAAAAGGAGATGTGGGTAAGAAGGAAGTGGATACGAAGATACTAGAGTCTCCTCTAGTATCCTTACACTAGAGTTCTCTGACATTATATATGAACACGCTTAATTAGTTAGTACCTATCACGCACACAGGCACAGCGGTGTCACCGTTTTGTGTTCTAGCGGTATGCAGTTGCACACGCGCGCCGCAGATGACGAGTGATAGGGGAGAGTGGAAGAAGAGATCATGTTGTGCCGACCCCGCTTAAGGCAATGATGGCCGCCTGTTCCTTCGCGACTACCGTGAAGAATCAGGGCAACAAACACGGTTGATGAGTAACAAAACGCAACGTAAGCGCGATCAAATATTACGTATATCGCCATCTAGTTATAAAACAAAGAATCAATGATAAGCCCGGCCAAAAACGTATACAATCCCTAGCACCGCCAGACCTTAGTCTAATGGAAGTCGGACTTCCACGGCCACCACTCATACAGCTTTCTAAAACCCAGTCGCCGTAAGTTTACGTCCTTATTTTCACGCCACTTATTCCAGTCGTGTGCATGCTTAGGTACGAGTAGTAGGTAGGTATTTTTTTAAAGGAGATTGCCGAAGGCGTTTTGTTTCACTACATTTTCTTTGAACGCTAATGAAATGCTTGCATGTTATTGCTTGAGAACTGAACGTCATTATTTAATTTTTCAATAAAATCTGATTCGGCCGTTGAAACATTGAATCAATGTTCCTATATAAATATTTGTATATTCCAAGGATATCCTTGGAATATACAAATATTTATATCCCTATCCCTATTATCGATAACTAATTTACGAGTTGACCATTGGTTTCCTAGTTTTTTGACTGCTAAAGAAATGCGGTATCAAGTTATATCCAGTATATTTTTCATTCTGCCCAGAAATTATAATAAATTATTGTACGTATTTCTTAAAATTAAAAATAGTCATTTTCAACCGCACGTAGTTTCTGTTCAACTAAATTGGCAGGCCTAGTACAAACATTCTCCTTTTATATATTTTTTTTTATTTCTATAATAATAAAACGCTGAAAAGAGAAACTTTTAGATTTAAATATTGAAATACGAAACGAGTCTAGGTTCAGAAGGTTGAAGATCCTTTGAAGATGACTTAATAAATAAAAAAAAAATAATGCTGGACTTTTCACACAGCATCATCTAGCCCCAAAGTAAGCAGAGCTTGTGTTATGGGTACTAAGATGACTGTACTTGAGAGTAGTCAAAGGGTGAAATGCACGCCTATACATATTTTGCAAGAATTTACCGTCGCCTTATGCATGTGACGTATTACCAGAGAGCTGCAGGTACATAGCGCAGTGTTTTTGAAAGACTAATGCATACTCCACATCGGAACGTAGGACATGTACTTCGTTTTGTAATTTCATAAAAACGACAGGTTTTTAGGCGCATTTAAAAATTAGGATGTTTTCAGGCATTTTCGGAATTATAACGTGCCAGTAGGTTTATTATGCTGAACTTCCTTTACTGAGAATATTGTTTTAAACTTGACTCTGACTAGACCCCAAAACATCAAGAGTGGAGTCAGAACTTAAGTGTGGATGATCTAAATGATCTAAAGAGAGCATTAAAAATATCTAAGTTAAAGGTAATGACATGAGATTATAGCATTAATAGCTTGACTGTAAATATCAAGAAAGTATGTATTTATAAGTAACTATCTGTCCGCCGCGGTGTTACTCGCGATCCCCCGGGAAAAATTCACTTCCCCGGGATAAAATATAGCCTATGTTCATCAAGGATAATGTAGGATTCTATTGGTGAAAGAATTTTTCAAATCGGTCCAGTACTCTCGGAGCCTATTCATTTCAAACAAACAAATCTTTCCTCTTTATAATATTAGTATAGATAATCTAGAGGCTGCTGTGCCTGACGATCATAATTATAAAGTAAAAAAGTAAGTTCATATGAGTCAGTGGCCAACTCTGGTGACGTAGTTTTTAGGCCGCCTTAAGGCCTCCGTCATGGCTTAACAACTTAAATAGCCGGGACCGACAATTTAACGTGCCCTCCGTAGCACGGAAGCGCTCAGATGAAAATGCCACTGGCGGTCACCCATCCACTTACAGACCGTTTCGAACGTTGCTTAACTTCGACGATCTATCAAGAACGACTAAGCAATCACGACCACGAGCGCTTCAATATAAATAAACAAAAAATTATAATTTTTTTGAATCAATGTAAAAACTATAAAAATCTGAGATAACAATCATTTATAGAGATCGTTGCAATACTGTAAAGCAACACGTCGCATGATTATACTCATTAGTATTTTACTGACTTTAATGAAACTCAATCGAAGGCATTACCCAGATTGCAAGCGGACGGAAGAGCCAGCAAAAAGCGTCAATTCGTGTAAATGTGCTTGTGTGGGCCAGTTCCTTCATCTTTATGTTGTACTATTAAATAACTCTAATGGACACATCCTCGCCTTGTTTCCGTCGACGAAGCGCCACAGAAAAACACCAGTTGACATTTCCATACGACTCTCAAACCTATTTAAAGCCCATTTAGAATGAACAGAGCAATACTGTTGCTTAAAATCAGCTGCTACAGCTCAATTTTATCTGACAGAACGGTGCGACTGTGCGACGGTATTCTTTCATATACCCACTCACGTCATCAACCATAATGAATCTTAATTCCGCGCAACAAAGCACACAATCCATTGATAGAGCCAATTTAAAATGACAGGTCCGCTATTAGATAATCTGGGGTCGAAATGACGCACGAGACCACGACTCATAGTTTCAAGGACGAAGCATACCGCATCCAGTTATAATCGAAAGGATGCGCCTAGATCTTTGGCGTTTCCTTCATTCAATTACTGTGTTAGCTGTCGTATAGTTGTTAGGAATTGTGTCATTGGGTGAAAGATTGTATCATACCGAACATCAGGCTATAAAAAACGAGATTGAAGCGCTTTTCCCTAAAAACGTATTTACATATGTACCAACCGATTAGAGATATTTTAATATGCATAGGCGTAGAAGCATTATACAGGGCGTAAAAAGACTGCTACCGAAGCCGAAAGGGGTAGGTTTAGCATCCCAATATACAACCAAATCCAAAAGGATTTTCCGAAAAAAACATGTCTTCATCAAGCTTAGTAGTATCGAGATCTAAGCGCGTAAGTCCATATACTTAAATATCTTTTTCAGTCAAACCTTCTTCATTAGATGTCATAATACTAAATGCACTAGGTAAATGGACAAAGTCAGTAGGCAATTATTTATTAACACACACACATGAACACTAGAGTCACTTTGAAAAGTCTTTTAATAATTTAACGCTTGTTATTGGGTCAAAACCTTGAATTGGATCATAGAACTAGAAAACTAACGAAAGGAACATGAAATTCTCTCTATTTTTGTACTACAGATTTTATATCCTTAGAAGGTGTTTGTTTCATAGATGGTTAAAGCTCAATTTTGGATAAAGTCCTCATTTTGATAATGTAATTTTGTAGAAGTTTCCATATGTCACAGGTTGCAAGCCGATTCTGCGTAAAAGAATACTAACTGGTCTGCTCGATAATTTCATTCACCAAGATATTGAAGTCAATCAAAATTCAGTCATGGAAAATCGTAAAGGAACGGACGTTTCCGTATTTGTCATCAATTGCATTATTGAATTATCATCAATAATTATTGCGGTCAATAACGTCCTTCAATAATTTGCAATTCATATTATTAAATTCGTGTCGCAAGTCGCAATGCGGAAGTGACTATCAGTTTATTATTGACATAATCAATGCCTACATCGAAAGTTGAATGGGAAATGTCAAACGTCTAGCATCGTGAAGGAAATAACACGTTAATAAATAATTCAGAAGAGCAGTATTGTGCAGTTTTCGTTCAAATACTATAATATTCTCTAATATTCGAGTTCGTGTCAAGACATTAATAAACAATGGTTATTTACTGAACATTTTTCAAACTTAGCTGGATTTCCCGTTGAGTAACGAACGGATTTCCGTCCGGGTATGAAATACTCTAACTTCTTGTCGTGTCACTAGTTTTTTTCGAACCAGTGTGATGAAAGAAGACATGTTAACTTGCTGCAAGGGTACCTCTTAGATTTGTTTAAGCCAAGCAGTCGAGGACTCCGACAGATGTCGATTTAAATTAAAAAAATAATAGTGTGAGACTAATGAAAAGATGGTGCGACGACATTATAGGAGTTACAGGAAATACGTGGCCAAGGATAACAAAAGACAGAATAGAATGTAAATCTTGGAGGAGGCTTTCACTGCTATAGGCAGTCCTTACCTTAATAATAATGCAGTTTAAAGTAAAGTTTGTAAGTATGGATGTATGGATGTATGGATGTTTGTTACTCTTTCACGCAAAAACGGCTGGACCGATTTGGTTGAAATTTGGTATGTAGATAGGTGATACCCTGGATTAACACATAGGCTACTTTTTATCCCGATATTCCCGCGGGAACGGGACTTACGCGGGTGAAACCGCGGGGCGCAGCTAGTATTCTAATAAAGAAATTTTGAAATTGAAATTGAAATTGACTAGTAAGACATTTTACAAAGAGGTTTTAATTGAATGAGTAGAAGCAAGCTTTGAAACTATACATAAAGAAAATTCGGTATATAAATTTTCCGTTGGCGACTGATTTGATTCCATTACAGTTTATTATTTCCAAGAATAATAAATTGAATCAATATGAAATCCTACTTTAAAAAATAAAGCAGTTAGGTATAATGAATTATTTAATTTAAATCAAATATAGAATTTTAATTAATTTAAAAAACATAAGTATATTATTTTAAATTAAATATTGCTTGCCATATTATATTTTAATATAAAAAATCATGTGCCAGCCCCTTCGACCATTGAAGGGCAGCCCTACAAGTAATCTATTATTTGGAGGCGATTCCTTACACAACAAGCACGACAATTAGCTAATAAACAAAAGTCTGGTTGAATATTTAATACAACTATTATACACGAATCGGAAGGACTAGTGCTTTATTTGAATTATTTATTTCATGGGTAACGTTTTACTGCTTTTAAAGCTAAAATTTATAAAGATTTTTTTTTTATTTTTTTTGATAGTTTTTTATTACATTTTTGTGGGGAAAGTGTAGCTTAGGTATGTATTAATGCTTCATCGAACTATTATCACCTATATAATATTATATAATATAAAGTATTCTTACGTTATCATATAAGAATATTTTTTTCAATGGTTTGCACTCTCATCAGCATCGATTATAACAGCGCTTTAAAATCGCCATGTTTATGCATTGAAAAATTTAAATATTTTTATTATGTAAATAAGGTGTGCAGTTGCACGAGGCTGGGACGTCGATGAAAATCGCAAAAAAAGCAATTGACCTAAATACGCACCCTTTACACGCGACCACACTAATCGATTTCATCTTTGTTATCCTAACCCTATAATATGATGGTTAGATTGCAGGTCAGCTGTAGCGCGCGCGCCGAGCTGGTCGCCTGCGCAGAAGCCCGATTTTGGGGCACAGCGCATGTGCCACGCAATATGGCCGCCCCGCCGCCGCCGCGACAAACGATATTTTACAATAACTCCGCACCCCCACACATCGTTCGCACCCATTACAATTATATCGAGACCGTTACTCGGCCTTTGTTTATTCCGAAAGGGTCGTGTGAGTGAGCATTTTTGGTAGTAGAGGCCAAAAGCAATTCAGCTGTTGCCAACGTGCAATCTCTAAAATTTTTGGACGTGCACTTTGTACTATTTTATTCCTTTCCCATTTGAAACGTCTTTTTGATCAAACGAATTTTTCAGGTTACTTTTTGTTCGTACTTTGAGCGCATAGGCAAGTATAAAAGTAGCGAGTCAACTTTGCTAGTGAATAAATACTGGAGCAGAATTTTTTATCAACAGTTTGGTAATTGGAATTCTGTAGGTTTGTTATATTTGGTTTTAATCAATGAGTCAGGGTTTGGAAGCAAAATAAAATAAAACTTAATTCAAGACTCAAGCTGTTTCTGTCACAATTCTGTCACAAAAAAGATACATAATGTTCTTTGGTAAACGCATTCCTCTGAGGACAGATTTTTGTCAAGGTCATAGTTTTGAATCACAACTAATTTCCCGAAATTTGGAAAGGACAAAGGTCAAGTATTAGTCAGAGACACGTTCAACTAAACTTACTTTTGGCAAAAAGTAAATTTAAGATTAAATAAAAATAAATTAATAACGAATGCTGGACATTTCACACAGCATCATCTTGCCCCAAACTAAGCAAAGATTATACTATGGGAACCAGATAACTGTTATACTACTAGACTTTTTGTTTGTAAATACATATTATACATAGAAACACTCAGACCCGAGATAAATATTTGCAGATCATACAAACATTTATCCTGCGGCAGGGATCGAACCCGCAGCCTTTTGCGTCCCAAGCGGGCTTTCACCCACTGCGCCACAGGGGTAAAAATAAAATACTATTTCATAAGTTATTTTGAGGATGAAGTTATTTTATTTCACGTGTACAATAACTTTCATCAAAATTATTCCAAAATATTCTTTTTCGTTCGATCATTCACTGCGACCATTAAAACAACTACCAACTAAATACTTAATTTAAGTATATTAATTGCCTTTGCTACCAATTATGATAATGATTCATAATTTATTAACATATTCAATTTCAGTGAAAGTAGAGCGGTGAGTACTTATAATTTATTTGAACTTAGAAACTCGATAGGTAGCAAATTGTCTACTAAGTGATTGCTAAGAAAATTTATAATTCATTGGATGAGTAAAGATTAAATTCTAGGTCATTTTAAATGTATGACTTGCTCTTTAAAATGCATGAATAAAAGTTAATCTTTTACGAATATTTAAGAAGGACAAAGGCTTAAGACACTAACTAGGTGATAAGTGACGACAGAAAAGGTTAGTTGGGACCAAAGAGTACGGTAAAGTATTACTTACTTTACCGTACTCGTATGAGTCGTATGAGTTCGTATGAGTCAGTGGCCAACTCTGGTGACGGAGTTTTTAGGCCGCTTTTAGGCCTCCGTCATGGCTTAACGACTTAAATAGCCGGGACCAACAATTTAACGTGCCCTCCGAAGCACCGAAGCGCTCAGATGAAAATGCCACTGGCGGTCACCCATCCATTTACAGACCGTTTCGAACGTACGGTTGGGACCAAAATATCATTGGTTGGGACTAACTTTTACAAGGTTGCTGGGAGCCGTTGGGTGCAGGCTGCACAAGATCGATCGATGTGAAAATCGATGGGGGAGGCCTATGTTCAGCAGTGGACGCTAGATGGCTGAGATGATGATGATGTTGATGAACTTTTACAAATTTTTTTTTTAATTAAGACAGCTAAAATAGTTATTTTCGCCGCTCTGGTCTACATAAAATTGAAGAATCGTCTAGCTCTTTGGCCATTCAAAGTGATTTTTTATCAAGAGGTGGCTTTTGCGTTAGTAAATATGAAATACTCACGCGAAAGTGAAGAGGAAAGGCGTCAGTAAAACCTCTTTAAAAGCTTTCATATTATTCTATTCATATTCTTTAGGATTATTGCCTTTAGAGGCATTCAGACAAGTGTTCCAATTCATGCTGGAGTAAGGTTGGAGTAAGCGAGTTTCACACTTTCAGGAATCGGCGCGTAAATTAGGCTATAGTGGTCCAACCACTGTGCTAATTTAATGAGGGAGCTTTACAAGCATAGCCCTTTATGTTTCATTAAAATGTGATTTACATAGAATTGGCATAATTAAGCCACCACTACACCGTCTTCTTCAGTTTTGAGAGTGAGAGGTGTCGCTTTGTTCGTCCCCCGGTCCGTACGATTTTTTTACGATACGTTTTGGGTTCTGTAGATAAAAATAAACCCCAAAGTGTTAATTGCCATTGTTCTTCACGGTAGTGTAGGGGTCGATATCGGGAGACGATTTTAAGTGTTCAAACTGGTACTACGGAAAATATATTGTTTGCTTTTGACTGTACCCAAAAGGTTACTCTCACAGTGACTCTACTCGCACAATGCGTATGGATGGACTACGCGCGCGTTCCCGCGTTCCAAGATTCACGCGAGTCGATGAAAAATGACAAAATTTTTCGATTTTGACGAGTTGCGCGAGCTTGAAATGCGTAAGCCTTTACAAAGACTTAATTAATTATCTTATTCTTATCGTGTACCTAGTTGTTTCAGATCGTTGAGAGGATTTTCAATTTGCAGAAAGACTACTTTCAGATCTAATCATTTCTTGTTCTAAGGATATATAATAAAAATGAGAACGGCTTAGAATTTGATGAGCGTTTTTATTTGATTGTTTAAATATTCTGTGTAGAAAGGGGAACTATTCATTGTTTGAGACAGCCGAGCCATGGCAAATTTTTTGAAGAAGAAAATATTGCTAACTATAATATTTTTATGGTGTTAACCGCACACTTAGGCGCATCTAAAGATTTTAATGAATCCCAATAATTGCACTCATGCGGGAATTGAACCCACGACCTTCCATAAAATCTAAATATCCTAAAAAATATTTCGGTAAGAGCCTTCACACATTTATTCGAAGAGGTCGTTTCAGTTTTCATACAAAGAATGAAGTTCGCCGAGTTCAATATTCGTGGTACTACGAGTAGGTACTGTACACTGTACAGTAGTTTGAAGGCGGGGTGGTCTTAGTTGTGTGTGTTAATTTGTTTCTGTGTGAACTACGCGCACAGAAACAACCCGACTTGAAGCTCCAAAGGGTATTTTGACACTAAAATTCCCAAAATCCTCTTTGAGGGAATTTTCCAAAACCAGCTTAAAGGAACTAACGAATTTAAGTGGAAAATTCATTTTTCTGCCAAAACCAATTGCGATAGCGCCTCTCAGATCACCGGTTCAGATAAGTTTGTGGCACTCTAAAAAGCCGGGATGGTAGCATCAACACGTGTAATGTTTTCGCACAAAGGCGGTAAGTTGAAACGCAATTAAAACGCAGTTTGACGCACCATTTGAAGTAACTTAAATATTGTCTGTGGTTGCACTTTGGTGTCAAAGCTTCCTCACTCAATCCACAGGACACGCTGGGTGTCTGCGCCTAACTTTATGGATGTTTGTAGTATTTTTTGTACAGTTTTCATATTTTTTTAGCTTTTGGTTGACGACTCGATAAAAAAACCAGATCATGCCATTATCATTTACTGCATCTGAAGCGCTCGTGTCGTGCTTAGTCGTTCTTGATATTCGAAGTTAAGCAACGTTCGAAACGGTCTGTAAGTGGATGGGGGACCGCCATTGGCATTTTTATCTGAGCGCTTCCGTGCTACGGAGGGCACGTTAAATTGTCGGTCCCGGCTATTTAAGCCATGACGGAGGCCATAAGGCGGCCTAAAAACTCCGTCACCAGAGTTGGCCACTGACTCATACGAAGTTACTGCATCTGCTGCAAAATGTACTTATATTTGTGGTAGTTTCAAAATAATGTATAATAAAGTCTTTTAAAGTTTGATTTTGTAAGGAATCATATAATGATAGTTCGAAAGCTATGTGCAGTATGCTTGTTATGATTCATAGCACACACATACAGGGTGGGCCGAAGCTTGACTTCATTGGGGGCACCCTTTTTTGTAGCCTTTTCAGGTTTCTTCGGAAATTAACATGAAAATATTTTTCAAGATCAATAGGTAAGTAGTCAATGTATTGTGTTCTAGAACCTAAACTATAGAGGTACGTTTTTGTATCAAAATTTGTTTAGTAGTAGGTAGCAACACTTACAAATTTTCGGAAGTAGGATACACCTAGGATGTTCCACAAAAATGTTCCAGTGTAATTATTGTCTAGGCTGTCGGTACAATTTTTGAAAAATTCAACTCTGCCTATGTTTTTTTTACTTATATTTTGAAACCGAAGTCAAAGCTTCTCTATCATCATCATCATTTCCCTGCCCTTATCCCACTTTTATGTGGGGTCAGCACAACAGGGGTATTCCACTCCGCCGCAGCCGTCTTCTCAACAGTCACTCCTTTCTTACCCATATCATCCATCACACAGTATACAAAGCTCATGTGAGCTAAAAATATGCCCCAACCTGCATGAAAATACAAAACAGAAGGAGTGCAGTTACTCGATCGATATAATTACAAAGGCGAACTGGGTTTATATGAAGTAAATTGATTTCTTTGATTCTTTGAAAATCGTTTCTTCACAATCTATCATTCGTAATGGCGATTTATATCGTCTACCTTTTCAAATATTAAAGGTAAATTGTATCGAAAATGCCCACTACGTCAACAAAAGAAATCATTTTTTGCATGTGATTTTTAGCTGGGGATTCCCCAACCATACGAGAATGTACTAAATATAGAATATAATTTGGTTTAGTTTATTTTGTTTAAACAAAATACTTAGGTACCATTATTCTATCTAAGGATTGTTAAACATGATCTGCAGTTTACAGCACAAAATGGACGAGGTATCAGTTTCAAGAATGATTGGTCAACTTCCATTTCTCTAACCGAAATTGTCTAGTCTCACAGTAAACAAACATGCACATGTCTATCAAAAGAAAAAATAACTAAAGAATCATGCGGGCTTGGTACCACAAAGTTGACGGAATACTGGCTTGAACTAAAGCCGTGCATTCGTATGTATACATAGATACAGGATAAATAAAAGCCGCAACCCACGTCGCAAGTATATGAATAGGGTAATTGCAACTGGGTACACAAAACGTGTGGCAGTTAACTTAAAAGAAGCTGTAAAGTTTGGAATGTAAGTTTCCGCAAACGGTTTCGCTAGTTGAAAATAAATTGGAGGTTTTTGATTCAACCTAAAATGGTTCTTTTAAATATAACGCAAACGTTTGTGAACACCCTAATTACACAATTTTGAGCATTATTATTCTGAATTCCAAGTATTCTGTATACCTATTTTTTGCGTTTACACAAGCTCAGGGTTTGCAATGTAAGCTATCAATTGTCTCATAGAGACAGAAAGAAACAGGAACTGAAAGGGCATTTAAAATCCTTTAAAGATGCCAACGGGGTAGTCAGAGGCTCGTCAAGCGCTCGTAGTCGTTGCTTAGTCGTTCTTGATAGATAGTCGAAGTGAAGCAACGTTAGAAACGGTCTGTAAGTGGATGGGTGACCGTCAGTGGCATTGTCATCTGAGCGCTTCCGTGCTTTGGAAGGCACGTTAAATTGTCGGTCCCGGCTATTTAAGTCGTTAGGCCACGACGAAGGCCTTTTGGCGGCCTAAAAACCCCGACACCAGAGTTTGCCACTGACTCATACTTACTCTCTTTTTTTTAGAGGCATTTTGAAGATGCATACACAATTTACATACAATCACATTTTTCAGAAGTATGCGTACAGATGACAATTTTCAAATCGAAGAAAGCTTACTGCATAGTACACGGCAGCATTTAGTTCTATTTTGCTTAAAATGTGTTCATCAAATTGCTATACAAGTTGATTTGAGCACGCGACCCTACTAAACATTTGTGTAGGTAAACAAACCGATCGATCGTCGTTTTATCAAAACATTACCGTGTACATAGATTTCATTAGAAAACAGGTTGCAGGATTCAATAACTATGAAAAAGGTACTTGCTAAATAGTACATCCATTTGGATGTGCCAATAACCACCTTTCTTTCAGTGAAAGTCTTATTAAAATCAGTTCAGCCGTTCAGACAAAGTTTGTGTTTAAGTCATCATCTCTCACATTACGTGGTATCGGCACAACATGTGTTCTTCCATTCTCCTCTATCAGCCGTCATCTCAACACTCACTCCTTTCTTACCCATGTCATCCTTCACACAATCCATCCATCTTTTCTTTGGCCTACCTCTACTCTATCTATCTCTATCTATTAAATCTATCAACATTCATACATTGTGTTTTAGTATTTTTCATTCATTGTTTTAGTATCGTATAAACAGCAATATATGCACTTGAAAAAACACATTTACTCGTATTTGAAATCACAGACAGACGATCATCAGAGATAGACATCTTGTTAGTCTAAATTACCGGTATCCAGGCAAACTGTTTTTCGCATTAACACAACCACATTCAAAATGTATATTTGCTCGTATATTATTGATTGCATATATTTGTATATTTAAGTGCTGTTATTGTTTTCTATTGTTCTGGATATTCAAAACAGATGTATTGTATAAATAAATAGAGAATAACATGTCACCCACTGTTGCGGAGTGTCCATCTGTCTTTTAAAAGGGTTGGGTTCATAAAATAGTTTTTTGACAGTTTATACTCGTACTCGTAATTAATATAATGGACTAGTTATTGACAGAACTCCTCTTTCAACATTTTCTGCCGGTTTTTGAGGTAGCATACGAACGCATTTTACACACACTTATGCATTTTTATGCTCATTACACCCTCATTTGCGCACACTTGTGCAAATTTCGTAAATGACGTACGTAATAGGAGGCGCACATGATTCGGAATTATGTACATTTTGGCAGAGGGGAAATAAATAAAGGCTCATCCTGTCTTTTTGATCTAAGAATATACTTCAGTTAGTATTATACGTCAATAGTTGAAACCGTTACTTCCTTATGAAAAATGTCGATCAACACAATTGTATTGTATCGCAGAACTTCTTTAAAAGGTAACTATGATGAAGGAAAGTCACTTTCCGTTTCCAGATGTTTTCGAATAAAGTAAATCATGCAGGTGCACACAATATTGAACTCAAACAGTTGATTTTTACTAGAACCTAGAACTTGATGGCGTCTGCTTCAGATTAATTACTTTCTAAATACTTACCCGACTCTCCATTCAACATCAGCTACGGTTTAGGAAACTTACCTGTAAAAAAAAAGTAAATTTAGCTCTATGCGTTAAAATCATAGCATAATTTTATATTTTATTCTTAAACGGATTCATCAGGCCTCGAAGTGCAGCCCGTTGGCTCGGCAAAGATGGGCATAGCTCTATGTAATTAGACCAATTTAAATCTTAATTAATATTAATTGTCCGACGTCGGCAGAACGAATCTGTCGTATAAGTACTGCAAAGCATAAAAGTCTTAAGAATAACTTACATTTTATATAATTAACGACGTGAGAACTTTTGAGTTTTCAGTTTTGGAATGAGCGCGTTCGTTGTGCAGCGTCATCTTTGAAGTTTCAAGCGTTCTCAAGTGTGAGGGCCTACGCCGTATAAGTGTAGCACTTTTTTACTTGACTGTACAGTAAAATAATACATACTTCTATCCCCGTCGGACTCATTGAGCGGCTAATACAATACTTCGTCCTATTAGGAACTAATCCGGATGTTAGCATTTATTATTCAATTAGAATAATATAAGAAGATTTATTTTAATTGGCCATGGCTTATAATAAATTGCTAGAGTCGCAGAACATATTAAAATCCTCGGTTGATCTCTTTAATGAACAATCAAAATTTGCGATAATCTTGGGTATATTGAATTTGTTCTCAGTCATTAAAATGTCTGCAACATCAATGTATAGTATGATTCACAACAAAATAAAATGTACGTAATTTATAAGAAACGCTCAATTAAACTTGTAAGACAATGTGTATAATAAACGCCTGACTCACACAGACGAAATGTTATTAAGTCTCAACTCCAACAGCAAAGCTAGGCTATACTATTAAATCTGTTCAGATTTCTTTTCATTTGACTGCAAAAAAAAGAAATTTAAACCATTTGTAGATATTATTCATACATTTTAATCTAAAATATACCTTAATTATCAAGATATTTGATTACGTAAACACCGCAGAAAAGTATATCTTAAAGTTTACGTCATTTTTCGGAGTTTTAAAGCTAAGAGCTAAAAGGCTGCTATAAAGTTTAATTTAAGTTTTCCGTTAAACTTTTCAGCTTGAAACCTGCAACTTACATTATTATTATAAAAATGTTAAAAGCAAAATGAGTAACTGGGGTTAACACGAAAGGTAAATACATAACAAGGTTCAGGATAACTGATGCAAATGGAATATAAGGGTTCCATGAATCTTTTATTCTTGCCAACCGTCACGATGGAAAGTGTAAAAAATGTACATTTCTGCGAAGCAATTTCATTCTTCATTTTTTATAGAAAATTGCTAACATTGTACTGATAATATTGTTATATCGGATGCTATAGAATAATTACATCTTTGAACTTTTTAGAATTTTAAACTAGTTTTAAAAATGCAATGAATTATTTAAAGTTTTTATTTTATTCTGTTTAAAATAATGTTTTAGCCCACAACAGAGCACAACATTGATGAGTGTCTCGCAACATGATACTACTATTATAGCAGTGATAGGTAATTCTAATTAGTCAAGAATAATATCATTTTTTAACAATTTAAAACAAGTTTATTGAATTTTATCAAAAAATAAAAACCACCAAATCATTTAAAAACATGATCGAAATGAGAACCGATAACAATAAAGAAAAAGAATAAAAGAGCATGGAAAAATTGTCGATGGATCAAAAGAATGAACAGTTCCACAGAATCAAGTGGCCGATAATAATACATCGCCTCGCATCGCATGAGTGCTAACGCGGCCTAAGCAGCGACGTGCAGCGAAACCATTAATTATAATAATTAAAAGGCCAAGAATAAAATGTTGCCATTTAAAAATGCTGAGTAAAAGCGGTGCGCGTTCGATAAAAGCGGGAAAAATGGACCGAGACGAGGACATTATAGAAAAACAAACAGTACCAAGAAAATTTACTCGTCGGCAAGTGCTGTGTTCATTATTATTAGTTTATTCATAAAAGTGGGTGGAAGCGAAACGTTTTTTGACTTTAGAGACGGTTGCAGCTGGTGTTTGGTAGATGGACGCACCCGGCCGACCTCGCAGGCTAGGGACAAACAAATATAGTCCTGACCTCACATTTAGATTCCCTATTGAACTATCATTAATAGTAAATAAACAATTTTGTATTTTTGTATTGAGCCACGAGTCAATACTAGCACTTCTTGTGTCTCAGCCTTCGATCAACAATATTATAGATATCGTACGTACAAAATCAAAGCTAAATTCTGTCCGCGTGACAATAAAGTTTAAAGTTTGTCCGATTTACACCTTTTGCACCTATTAAAAAATCACAATCCTCAAAACATTAAACTTACGATCATTCATCACAAAAAATTTCAAAATAACGGCGCGAGCTGTTATTTAGAGAGGACGGTTTTCCTGCGCTGACTCTAAATCTATAATAGCTCTCAGCCTAACCTTTGCTCATCTATCCTATGATCTATATATCCATGGATCTATCTTCTAACGAAAAATACCTATTCATCAATTCGGTTCATAAACTGCAGTCATTTTATGTATGTATGTCCGAACATTTACATAAGGTCAAAGGTAAAAAAATAAATCTAATTGAGAAACCCCTCGTATTTATAAGTTGGCAAAAAAAACTTGCCTTTTTTGAAGCGTTTTATAAGAGTCGTGTTATACATCGATAGTTGAAGTCAGTATAACGTAATTTTGCTGCATTTTAATAGGAGCTAAATTTCATTGGGTGTAGAGTCTCGGTAACCGTGTCGCCTTGACACAATCTAATATAAATTCTATTTCGTCGCGATAAATGTCATTATAGAATGAAATGCGCTCGGCGCCTCGGTTTGAGCGGGCATTATAATAACTATTTTATTTTAAAGAATATAGAAATGTGAGAATTTTCAAGAAACAAAATATGTCAACATATTTGGTACATTTTGCAGAAGTGGCTATACGTGACGTTCTCTAGTAGCTCTAGTACTCACGCAATTTTAAAATTTAATTTGATAAGGCTATGGGCGGTTTTGTCACGCGTGTTTCAGTTTTTTTGCTAGTACAGTCAGCGTCACCAATTGGTAACCCCCTTTGTAAGGCGGTTTGTACTGCAGTTGGTGACGCTGACTGTACGTACGTATACCTTGAATTCTGTCTCAAACTTGGCTGGTATGTTTAAATTTAATAAGTTTTTTCGTCACATGATTGAACTCTACAAAGAAATGTCCAATAATAATGCATATTCTTCCTCGAATGCTGACTAATAAATCGAATGATAGTATATTGTGTAAAATAAACAGTTTTATTCTACAACAATCATTCAAATGTATATTAATAAAATTGATTCGTCTGTCTGTCACGTCGAGTTATTGCTTCATTGAGCGAACAATCTGTAAAAATAAAAATTCATTGTCTGGCAGATGAATAAGAAAAACAAAAGAAATTTTCGTATTTCGCTCTCATTAAAATATAATGCCCACCTAAATACAAATCACAATTTATTTTATAAATTTTCTATGAATACGCCTGTGAGGAAACCTGTTATTATTCATTATAAGCGGATGAGATTATAAGCTATGATAAGCTCCTATTATATATTTTGACGTACCTACCCCTTAAGATTTTTATGGGGGTGGGTCCCTTTAAAAATCTTCTAAAGATCTTCAATTATTTTGATTGCCATGGTGATACAGTCTATTTTGGCGTTTCGAAGAATAAATTGTAGAATTAGCAAAAGCTACACATTAAATTTATACTTATTTTTAACAATAAATTATTTGAATTCACAATAAACGTTGGTATAAAGAATAAAGAACAAAGTCAAAGCAGTTTTATGTATAAAATGCAATAAATATCCAATGATTTGTGATGTCGTAAATGAAATTTCATTGTTATAATTTTAACAATAATTTATTGAAAACAGCAGGTGTTATAAAGTTTTCATAAATTATTGACCTATTATAATTGTGTGCTATTTTTGTCCGATTGCATTTGCCAGTTTTTTTAAGATATTTTATGCTGTTTTATTCAATTATTAAAATATTTTTAGCGTTTATTCTAAGAAGTTATTTTAAGAAAATAAGCTACCACAATTTTTATAAATATACTTAAAAAATACACTAGAATCAGTTGAGCCGTCTAAAGATCGTTTAAATGATCTATAGGTATCATAACTGATCCAGGTTACTGTCGAAAGCGCTTCCGAAAAAGTCCGTTGAAAATAACTAGTGATCGTTGGCCGTATAGGTAAACTCCCGACTTGCTGTGGATAGGTAAATAAAGGTAGTATAAGAGTGTGTGTAGGTGTGTGTGTAATCTGAAAGATATGAGGTTTCATTCAACAAGTGTTTTTCATTGATTTATACAGGTTATTTGTAAAACACCGGTAACCTCTCAGTACTGTATTACTATCATCATTTAAAAACAACAACTTTGTTCTATAACTTTTTAGAAAACATAATACATTTACCAAAAACAAACATTCAATATTTCGTTTTCCTATCGAAAACATTGTCCTATCGAACACATTTCAGCCCCCGCCGCCCATACCCGGCGCTTTCACTTTGTACTATTGCTTTCTTTTGTTTCGCATAGACTTCGTAACATTTACAGCGTTTAGTTTAAATATTTTTATTTTTGTATCACAATCTGACAAAAAAAAAATACTGATTAATTTTAAAAGTCAAGTCAATGAACAAAAGTTGTTCCTTATGATGATAGTAATACAGTACTGAGTGGTTACCGGTGTTTTACAAATAACCCTGTATATCGTGTGTAGTGTGTATAATCTTGTTTCTAGGAGAACGAAATATTTGAGTATACTCCAACCTCCTTGCTCCACCGTATACTGGTTCATATTAAACACAATACAACACAATAGATCTTTGTTTCACTACTCCTAATTGTTATGTGCGTTAAAGCGCACGTGGTACGTACAATTACCAAAAATAAACCTCAATGCAGGTGCGTTACTTCTTATATTTAACACGCTCAGTGTTCACGGAAGCAAGCAACATGGCATCATGGGCATCAGCTTATAATACAGGACACTGCTATGATAATGCTTAATAAGTAGCGAGCTCTGAACCTCCATGTCTATACTAATATTATAAAGAAGAAAGATTTGTTTGTTTGTATGTATGTTTGTTTGTTTGTTTGAAATGAATAGGCTCCGAAACTACTGGACCGATTTGAAAAATTCTTTCACTAATAGAATCCTACATTATCCCCGATGAACATAGGCTATATTTTATCCTGGGGAAGAGAAATTTTCCCGAGGGATCGCGGGGGTAACACCGCGGCGGACAGCTAGTTAGACATAAAAAGCATTCTATCTGGAAATTAGTGCCTAGGTATTGTTTAAACGGTCACCCCTTTTATCAACCTATATCATCTCGCTAGGCAAATGTCTGCTGAAAACTCTTCCGTTCAATTTCTATCCATCATTGTACCAATCTTTCAATTTGACGACCTCTGTAGCGCAGGGGGCGAAGGTCCGCCTGTGATGCAGAAGCTTGCGGGTTCGATCCCCGTCGCGGGACTTTTGTATGATTTACAAGAGTTGTCTCGGGCCTGGGTGTTTACTATGTATTTACAAACAAAAGCAATTAAGTAGTATATCATGTAGTACCCATAACACAAGCTCTGCTTACTTTTGGGCTAGTTGATGCTGTGTGAAAAGTCCAGCATTATTTAGATTTCGCAACCGTTCTCCGACGACCGATTCGTCAATAGACTATATTTATCTCCCATAATGGTATCTTCATTTTAATTTATTTAAAGATATTGTCGTGTATGACGAATGTAATGAGAGTGAATGAGGCGAAAGTTGTGTGTCAGGATCGTAGCGAGTGGAGATCCGTGGTCTCTGCCTACCCCTTTGGGAGAGGCGTGATTTTAAATATGTATGAATGTGTCTGAAGTTTACAGTCGTGATCCTGTCGAACAACGTAATTTCAAATTCCATTCATTCATTCATATTTTCATTCATTCTAGGATCGAAATATCCTTACCAACAAGTATTCCAATAAAAATGCGTGTTTAACTAAAATGTTGCAGTTTTTATAAAAAGATAGGAGGGTTAAGCTGTCAGTATCAATGAACTTCAATAAAGCAGGTGCGCGTAAAGGCTACCGAAACAAATCGGGGGAAGTAATTATATAAGGGTCGATAGTCTTTTTAAGGCTCATTTGATAACTCGTTTGCCTTCATTTGTTCATTTTATAGTGAAAATTATATTTTGTTTGTTTTCTAACAATTATAAGGTTAAATATAACTACCCTTCGTCTGTGGACCCTGCAAAGCGCGAATGGTCACTTCTGTGGGCGTGTGCGTGGCGTGGGCGGCGCGTGAGCGTGCGCGTGACGGTGCGCGTGATTAAAATCACGATATCTCTTAAATTTTGTATGGAGCTATATAATGCAACTTATATCAGTGGAATTGTGATGAAATAAGCTAAAACATTTTACGTTTTAGTTCTGTATTATTAATTAATTAATTAATTATCCTAATTTGAATTCAGGGAGAGTGAAAAAAAACTGTTATTACTGAAAAGAAATTGTTATTATTTAAATTGTTATTAATTGTTCGTACAAAATGCGTTTTATTTACTTACCATGATATTTTTCCCACACAAAATTAATAAAAACAAAAGGCCTTTCATAGAACTTATGTTTATATTACGACGTTACATCCAACCGACTTTGTTTATACAATAATCCAAACAAACAAGATAGGCGAAATTGACCCTTATTGCCATGACACTTCAGTCGAAAATCACTGACGCTTTTACGAAGGCCGGGTGCTCATAAATCGTTCTGAATTACACTATCAATGGATTTAAACCATTAATCACCCACTTAAAACTATTCACTAATGACCCACTCATGTTTTGAAATGAAAAAACAAACACAAAAACGCTTGGGTGCGGCTCTTTACCGTTATCAATGTGCCAGATGTGCGGGTGACTGAAGGGCAAACAGAAATGTGTAAAAACTTGCCATTTTATAAACTGTGGGTATGGGAAACAGTTTCTACCTCATTCTACTACATTCATTCTTCTATATTTCTACCCACTGGCAACTTTGAGAACATAGAGTAGGCAAATGATACAGATAAAAGAGAAGTGTACCCGAAAAGCCACAGAATGGCTGCGCCACAGATGCGGCTTTTTTTGACAAGCCACTGGGTGGCTTTTCCACAGTCGAAGGGAATGTATTTAATGCTATTTTCTGCGAAATTAGAACATGTGCAGCATTTTTTGATCTTGCCTCTGACCCCTTAGACCCCTTTTTACTATCGGCCGATAGTTGAGACGGGCTATACTTCTCCATACTCATTACGAGCCGAAGTATATTCCGTCTCAACTATCGGCCGATAGAAAATCTGTAGTCTGCAAGGGGTCTTAGTCATCTTCAAAGGATCGTGATATGAAACACCAAGCTTTATTTGTATCTTAAATCAGATTCAAAATATACCAGTTATTCATTTAATGCATTGTTTTTGTCTACCATCATACAATAGTTTTTCCAGGACTTATACTATACAGTGGCAAGGGGTACCTTAAAAAGCGCCACGCACACACGCAAACCAACATTGTAACTCGCGGGAAGGTCGCGACGATTAATAAATGGAATAAGAATAAAAATGTAATTATAAATATTCGCCCGCATTCGTGCCAGCGCCATGTTAGTACTGATAGTAATAGTTGGGGGAACAATAAAATATACTTTAATTAGCTTCGCCGACGTCGTTCGGAGGTCAGTGACTCCTGCGTTGTTTTATACGAGGCGACAACGTCTGCAACTTTGTTATGTCAGTTTTAAGATCGTTTCAACAATTGGTCAATCGACTTTTTTACATATAAAAATCATTTATATGCAACGATCCTTAGATCGGTTAGACCCCTCGCAGACTACAGACTTTCTATCGGCCGATAGTTGAGACAGGCTATACTTCTCCATACTCATTACGAGCCGAAGTATATTCCGTCACAACTATCGGCCGATAAAAATCTGTAGTCTGCGAGGGGTCTTATAGTTAGGACCCAAACCGTGTTCTTCACGGAGTTGGTCAAGATGGAACACGAGTGGAATCACCTAGGTTTTAAAATTTTAAATTATCATACTGGTTGTACTAAATATTTTTTTATTTACTTTGACATTTGACAGATTTAATGTAAAAAGTCACTGTAGTAAATACCAGTCAAGAAGTTTTTTGAAAAGCGAACTCGAACCTTGAGAGGATGTGGGAAATCTGAGGATTGAAGATGATGATTTAAATAATAGTGAGGACCTTGGAACTACAGGTGTTTTGTTGATAAATACACCCAAATCCAAATCGTATCGTAGACTATAACCACCGTGCACTTACGACTTGCAACTCGATGCAACATTGTGTCAACTAAAAACCAGACACGACATTTTGTCCTTCTTTTTCGATATCAATTATTATAAATTCACCGGCACTGACGCTCATTCCTATATTAGTACTGGAAATTTTCTCAATTAAAGATCCTTGCGTATCTTTGACATTGTATAATGTATATCTATAGATACTTTTATGAGGTTGCATGGTTGCAGGTTGCATGTACCTAGGTGGTGTGGTAGGTATTATTGCGACCTATTTAATATGTTATGCATTTCTAAGTAATCCTACTATTATAGGTACATACGAAAATGGATAAATGTTTGTCATCTTGTTCATTACTTATAATTGACCGAGCGAGCGAAGCGAGCGAAGCGTCTCAGTTTCGAGATTGGCCAAAAATGCTTTTGTCCTTCTGTCCGTCCGTCCGTCTGTCAGTAATCGCCTACAGGTCGCATTTTTAACCGATTTTGACGAAAATTGGCACACAGGTTCCTTGACTTATTAAAAAACGATTGTCGATTGCGATTTTTGATTGGGGTGAAAATAGGGAGGAAAAGGGGGGAAGTTTGCTGTAGCGTTATTTATCGACAGATTTGAATTTAATTCATAAGGCACATTAAGGACTTAATTCTACACAAGTTGTAATAAAAAAAAAACTAAAAGGGGGAGGTGAAAGGGGGGAAAGTGGCTGGATGTTTGTTTAAGCGTTATAAAGGACGTTTTTTCGTAAAATGTATACCTACCTATACCAATCAGACTACGCAATCCTCTCCGCCTTCACGAGACGAACCCGTTGACACCAGATTCGACCCCCTAGGACCAAAGGAACGCAAGTAATCACTAAAACTTATTCCTTTCTTTTGCTTAAAAGTGTACATAGGCATAGGTAAGCCTATAAAATAATACAAATCACCTAAATTTCAATTGTGTTCGCGAGGTCTATGTTCTCACAGAACCACTAGTTTAACATGTTTTGAATATGCAGTATTATATTATTTGATTTAGCTTCTATTTTCAATAATACCTACCTAACCTTGAAAATAGATTGCATTTTTAAAAACAAATACATTATATACACTAGCTTACACTTTAACTCCAACTAAAATCTTTCGTCAAATAAGAGAAATCTTGAATACTCCCCCATTCCATTTACCAAATCTCGTAAATCATAAAATAAATAAATAAATAATGCTGGACTTTTCACACAGCATCATCTAGCCCCAAAGTAAGCAGAGCTTGTGTTATGGGTACTAAGATGACTGATATACTACTTATATACTTTTTTGTTTGTAAATACATACATATTATACATAGAAACACCCAGACCCGAGACAAATATTTGTAGATCATACAAACATTGGTCCCGCCGCGGGGATCGAACCCGCAACCTTTTGCGTCGCAGGCGGGCCTTCGCCCACTGCGCTACAGAGGTCGTCACCGCACAATCCCACCGAAAAAACCTAGTAAAACACGAGAAAAGGAAAGCAGTCACTAGCTTCTCCGAATATGGCGAAAGTCCTTGTCAGTTCATATTATAGCATGATTTTATAATGCCGATCGTGACAATAGCAGTGTTTACTAGTAAGGTTGACAACTAAGGTGTCAGTGTTGTGACAGTTATAGTTGTACATGCCTATTAGGGCTATTAGTTAAGGGTGGTGTGAGAGTGCGACGGCTGCTAAAAATGGATTCACTTTCAACCATAAATGATTTCGAATGATGGTTTGGGCATGTAGAGAGGATGGATGACAGTCGTTTGACAAAGCAAGTGTATGAGGCGAGTGTGCATGGGACAGCTGGAAGGGGAAGGCCAAGGCGAACCTTCTTGGATCAAATTGGCGACATTTTGGAGAAGGGCCAGGTCAAAAGTACCCTAAACCGACAAGCATGTATGAAGAATGTAATGAGAGTGAATGAGGCGAAAGTTGTGTGTCAGGATCGTAGCGACTGGAGATCCGTGGTCTCTGCCTACCCCTTTGGGAAAGAGGCGTGACTTTATGTATGTATGTATGATTTCGAACAGTGAAAAAACTGCCTTACGATGGACTTAGGACGGATTCTTCTCCTTCTTCGTGTTACTTTCTTTATGAAAGGTTAGTGAACAGTGGTCCAAGAGGCTCCTTTCGTACAATACCATGTTTCTGGACGTCTAGGTCTTCACTAAAAAAATCTATGGGGGAAATCTATGGGGGAGGCCTATGTTCAGCAGTGGACAATAGATGGCTGAGATGATGATGAGGTCATCACGTTCCTCACGATATTTTCTTTCATAAATGTTTTGGACATAAAATCTAATCGGTCCCCGACTGTATTCGGACCTGCCATTGCAAATTTTACGAATTGACTACCTATGATATAAAGATTGTCCCACTTACACATTAACTACAAGAAAACGAATGGTAGGTATGAGATTTGAACTCAAAACGAAGGTAATCAACACAAGTAATACAATTGCACAATAATTCTATTCACGATATAATTTTGTACACAAAGACGCCTGACAACTTTAATTAATCTCATTGTATGTTCATAATCTTATGTTATACAGTTTCCTTTGCTCTTCTTTACTACAATATAATTCACTTTTTACGACTAACTATAATAAACCTTATTAAAAGGTCATAAGAATCAAACTCAATGATGTGTGACGATTTTGCGATCTTACAATGATTCACGCAACTGGGCACGCGAAGCGAAAATCAAATTCCAACAAGCTACAATCGTCTTTAAAGCTATCAAGTTTAAGCTGAAAGTAACTTTTATGTAATAAACTGGATGTTGCTTACCGCCCGTTTTGCTGCTTTTACTATATTTTATGAATATTATGAATGCGAAGATGTTGTTTGTGGTTTATTCACATTGTAAGCATGTTGTAAAAAACTGGAATACACAATATTACTAAACCGGCATATACCAACATTAATGTAGTTTGGATCATAGAATAATGTAGGCATAGATATTGACAAACATAAAATCAATAAAATATTACACATGACTTCCTACAATATTACACATTTATTTGTTGTACGGCAATGAATAAAAGATTGTGCGGCATCTTCGGCTTAGGCCTCAGGGTTATAAAATGTATTTTTTTTACAGAGTTTTCAATAAATAAATAAATAAATAAATAATGCTGGACTTTTCACACAGCATCATCTAGCCCCAAAGTAAGCAGAGCTTGTGTTATGGGTACTAAGATGACTGATATACTACTTATATACTTTTTGTTTGTAAATACATACATATTATACATAGAAACACCCAGACCCGAGACAAATATTTGTAGATCATACAAACATTGGTCCCGCCACGGGGATCGAACCCGCAACCTTTTGCGTCGCAGGCGGGCCTTCGCCCACTGCGCTACAGAGGTCGTCTTATAATTATAATAATTTATGATGAGAATAGAAAGAGAAGCATTACCTATGTTGGCATGATATGAGCAAGTTCCGAGAAGAGAAGAATGTCAGGTAACTAGGAGAACGTTTGATAAAAAAAAACGTAAGTGAAAAGTATTTTTTTTAATCTCTCATGTCTGTTGTATTATATATTCTGCTGTTCACAATGCCAAAACATTGAAGTTAGTAGTAGACAAACTGTCTTCTATAATGTATCGTGGCGACTACACAAATACACTTTGTATGTAGAGCAAGACAGATTATATAAGATAGAAGGAGACGAAGCATCGACAACGTGCAAGTCCCCTAACTACTTTCACACAATAGATGAAGTATCATATCTTTTGTCTAGTGAGTACAATTATGACCCCGGGTAATATTTTGCGTGTCAGCACGTAGTTTAATTTTATTTGTTTATAACAAAAGCGATCGTTAATGCGGGCGTTTCTAAGGAGTTCTTGAGACAGAATTCTTGAAAAACTCTGGCTTTTTAAGTTTCAAGAGGGGTCGCATAATATAAATTCAACAGAACAGCAATAAACAATGAATAAAGTAGCATTAACATACTAGTTCGTTCAATCAAATGAGACGGTAAATTTTAAAATAGTGATAGTTTTTACAAAAACACTCTTTGATTATATCAGCGCTCAAAATTACAAAAGCAATATCTTTACCCGAACATTCCATAGAACACAGACAGTAGAATTCTTGAGTTATTTATAATACAGTTAGATTCACAAAAAATGCGCATTATTATCAAAAACGTCGACTTCTTTATATTTAAAACAATGCTTCACAAAATCATGTAGCAGAAAAACGAAAACATCTATTAACTCAAGCTACAATCGTCATACATCAGGGAGACGACCGCGATAAATTAATTAAAAATACGCGGAAGAATATAATATTGTACATAGTACAATGTGTGCAGTGTCACATCTTTATAGAACAACACATTTTTTTACTATAAGTCTACACAAAATAAAACTAAAATGATTGGTAAGACAAGTAATAAAGATTGTTGTCATGGCTTCACGACTTAAGCATGAAAAAGCTAATTTATTAAAGATGTTTGTCTCGTTCTTGCACTGCGTCTGAACCATAATATAATAAATATTAATCAGGAGTCAGTAATCCAGGATTATTTATTATTTAGCCATGGTACTGCACACACCCGGGACAAATATTTGCAGACCATGCAAACATTGTTCCTCGAGATGAAAATCGCACTACACTCAAACTTGCGTCTCAGTCAAATTCAACCGCCATACCACCAAAATCTCTGCTTCGGTCAAGAATAACAATACAAGTAACAGCACGATCGTTCCATTCGATAAGCAGAAGAAAGTTGAACGATTCAATTAGATTCATAATCATACAATTGAAACAAAATATTAGTTACTGGAATGAGAAGCAATAGTTTTATAGCAACGTCTATATGGATTTGTTTACAAAATTGCAGAACAATACTATTACTTTATAATTACTAGAGAAAATTAATTGTTTTATGTTATTTTTTATCGCGTAAAAGATCACATTTTATGATCTATCGTGAGATACCTATTATTTCCAGTTACTATACTAACGGTGTTTTTATGAACAGCATAGAATAATGACATACAAAAATCGTATGTTCATCGAGGTGTAACGCACTCCCACAGGTAAAAATATACTTTGTTAGCCACATTATAATCACACATTCTCGGATAATAAATAGAAAAAAAGCGACAATAGAAAATAACAAGTCACAAATAGGCATCTAATAATGAAATTGCATATAAATATACGCTTGTCTGGCTTCTCGGTTCGTCGGACCGTTTAATAGCTGGTTATTTATTGGCCACGCTTCCGTACGCGGAGGACACTCGGAACTTTGCTCCTTTTTAACACCTAAATCAATTTGACGAAGCAAGGAAGTTGCCTTTCACTTTACCAAACTTTATTAAAGGCTCTGCTTGTCCAATGAACTGCATTTTCGCAACGTACCAACTGATTTTTGAACAAAATTACCTGCCCCTAGCCATGTCAGAAATCGCAATAGAATAGAAATCGAATCGACAGATAACACTGAGACTCCAAAATTCATACGTTTTATGCCAAGTATCGCGGCACGTGAGTGCCTGGCTCTATGTAAATCGTCAGTTTGACATAAAATGTATGCAGTTTCGACAATTAATGCCATTTGACGCTGGTGGGGTCTCAGCGTTATCTGTCGATTCGATTTTTATTCTATTGTGATTTGTGTCATGGCTTGGGGGGCTGTTGAGAACAAAATCCCGTCAACGTCTTTACAGCTCGCCATGAAGCATGTTCTGAAAACTTTGACATTATATCATCTCCCTGCCCTTTTCCCACGTGATGTGGGGTCGGCACAACATGTGTTCCATTCTCCTCTTTCAGCCGTCTCAACACTCACTCCTTTGTTACTCATGTCATCCTTCACACAATCCATCCATCTTTTCTTTGGCATACCTCTACTCGTAAATCCATCAACATTCATACCAAGTTCTCTCCTATTTACATGACATTCTTCCCTTCTCATTACATGCCCATACCATGCTAGCCTGTTGCTCCTCGTCTTTTCATTCACTAGCGCCACTTTCACACTTCCTCTGATGTGCTCATTCCTTACTCTGTCCATTCGCGTCATTCTACACATTCATCTCAGCATTCGCATCTCATATCAAATCAAACTCATATCAAGACTTTGAAATGATAACTGAAGTAAAAGTTTAACCTGCATAATCAGTCAATTGAAGACCGGATGACTAAATAAGTTTATTAACCTATTGATCATTGACAAAAAACAAAGTTGTGTTGTATGAATTTTTAAACAGTGACCTAAGCATTGTTTCAAATTTTATTAATATCTCGTGTCCCATCGCTAGGCAAAGGCCTTAGAGGGAGATCCCAATTAGAGCAAACGATTAACGAAATTAAGTTGGCCACGTGTCAGCTGTGACGTAGCATGTACTTAACTTAAATGAATACGATGAACAAATGTTGCTCTACTTAGTGCGAGGTAAAACTGAAATATATTTGAGTATTCAGTCTTCGCTACAGACCTTGCAATCTTTCAGAAAAACGGTGGCCGTTAAAAAATAGACGTCATCTTTCCTTTATGGGAGAATGTCAAATCTCAAAATTATGAAAACCGGACAAAAAGCGTTTTGATTTCACGAAACATTGAAGTATCGAAGTAGTGTATTAATTAGTTATGATACAGAAGTAGTGCACTTTTTCACGTCAGCAATTATTAAAAAAACTTTACCTAAGCCCTGAACCTGTATTAGTTAATAACTTATATTTAGCTCATTTCCCAGCGGTAGAACAGCAAAAAATAAATAAATACATTTTTAGTTTGGTTAAGCATACGTAATGTATCGGTAACCGCTATTTAGAGAACATCTCCACTGACCGTGAAAAAGGTCTTGGTCCTCGGTTAAAACTTGGTTAAAACCGTTTAAGAAACATTGTGGTTGTATTCAAGTATCAAAGAACTATTAAAAATAATTGTGCGGATGTGGGAATCGAAGAACCCTCCCAGTTCTTTGTATAAGACCACTTTTTTTACATATTTTATATTACCGTTTATGAAAGTAAAACGCATTTGGGTATTAAAAAATATAATTTAACAAAGTGAATATCGGAGCTAGAATAGGTTCAATTACTTAAAATGAATGGTGAATGCAAGTAGACATCTGGGTTCCGTGGCATTTTGTATTCTAAGAAACGAATTGTTCTCGCTTTGGCTATGGATGTAAATAAAATTGTAAAACGAGTGCGAGATAAAATAAATAAAATAAAATAAATAATAAATAAATAAATAAATAATGCTGGACTTTTCACACAGCACCATCTAGCCCCAAAGTAAGCAGAGCTTGTGTTATGGGTACTAAGATGACTGATATACTACTTATATACTTTTTGTTTGTAAATACATACATATTATACATAGAAACACCCAGACCCGAAAGATAAACTTGAACTTAACAGTTTGAACAAGAATATGATTGCGAAAAAAAAAACCATTGCCTTTTCATATCTGAATATAGGCAACTTACTACACTCAGCTCTATCTATCTCTACGATTCATTGTTTGAGTTGGTTTCATGGTTTTCCCAGCACCTAACCCATCCTCTCAGCCTAATCGGCCTTGTCCACAGGAAGACAATCTCAAAAACTGTGGACCTGACTAAGCTGTAGATTCCTCACGATGTATTCCTTACCGTCAAAGCTCATATTAGTGTGCATTTTAATTTGATGAAATACAAAATCAATTTATCCATTGGATAACTTGCAACTATCACCTTCTACAAAGAAACTACACTTTAGTCTTCCATTACAAAACTTAAATTAGTGTTCCCGTGATCCAAGGAAACTGAGACCGTGTCAGAACAAAAGATATTTGATTAAATTAGTGTAAAGGGCGTAGTTCTTATTCAGTTGCACTCGGAAGCGGAATTGAAATTGAAAGGTGGAAATTGAAAATCTTCTAGTCTTCAATGTCTAAGACGAATCCACTTGTTTCAAAGATAAAGAACTAGGTACCTACTATGAATTTAACACTACCATTTTACTTTCCACGGTGACACCTGCAGTCCTTCGGAAATACTTGACTTTATGGGATAAAGAAACCTTTCCTTTCCATCCATTCAGTAGTATTTGCGTGAAAGAGTAACTAACATACGTTCATACTTCTGACAAAATAGAATGGACGAGTTATTGACAGAATTCCGACGAGTGAGACGAGGTCGCAGACGAACGCATTTTACACACACTTCAGCATAAAAAATGACAATACCGACCTCATTTTTATCTTGCAAATTTCGTATATGACGTACGTACTACAAGACGTACATGATTCGGAATCGTGTACAATACAAGGTAAAGGCTCATCCCGTCTTTATGACCTAAGGTTCATACTCATAAGCTTTCGTATTAATAAGATTATTAGGATATTTCATTTTAAATTGGAGGGAGGCCTTGCCCTACAGTGTTATAGGCTAGTAATAAACTAATAACCGCTAATACACTAACATCTGCCACTCAGGGCATTTTTTTACATCTCTCATCTCTGGCTTTTTATTATACTTTATAAATACAGACAATGACAGCTACAAATGAGTGGATAATCCTACAAAGTACAGAGCAATAGTCAAACAAGTCCTCATACATCTACTCGGGTAAAAAGTTAAAAACTGTCATTACTTTATACTCAATGGTAATTTATATCTTCTGTCCGTCACCGTGACATTTTATTATTTATAATTACCGAATAAATAACTTCAGTAAATTACGCTGAGATGAATAAAAAATACATTAGTGAAACTGTTTTTAGTAACGGGTAGGAAACTTGGGCCGTCAGAGAGGGTTATTCTACTAAAAATTGGCACTACTAAAACATCAGACGACTGCATGCTAGTGTAAACAGACCCTAAGTCGTTATGGAATTATTTATAGTGCAAGAATACGTTTATACAACGTTATTCGTTTATAAAGTTTTAATACGCTTGTACAAAGTTATATTAATTTACATTTCACGCAGTAAGGGGAAAAAATTGTGTATAAATATATACAGTTTAATTGGCTAGGAGGCTTTAAAAGGGAGACAGATAACTAGTATGTTGCAAGCTTACGGCTTGCCTTCTATTATAATAAACTGCCCCGGTGCTTATATACGCTACGGATCAAAAATATTTCTCAACATTTGGCAACAACAGATGTTGCTGAATGTTGAGAGAAAGGTGAAAATGTATTTTTTCTGAAAATATATAAATTTCAGATATGTTTTCAGAAAAAATAGATTACGTACGCTTTGAAAAACCATGGTTTGGGAACCGGTATGATTACTTACCATTAGTGATATTCCTTACTACCATAATGATGCTCCGGCACTCCGGATTTAGGAGGATCGTTTGACCATCGCGGGTTCGAATCCCGACGTTAGTATTTCAAAATTCTATGATTTAAATATCGAATTGCATTTTACAAATTTCTGGCATTTCGGCGGCAGAAGGGACAAATAATTTGTAAGTGTGTAAGCCAAGTAAAAAATCATTTATTCAGTAGGACCGCAGGGATCACTGTGGGCAATGATCTAAAAAAAGTAGGTACAAAATTTCAAAGAACAACAATTTCTATGAAAATAGACGAAATTAACAAGGGGGCAAGCGGCGAACAGACCGAACAGATCGCCAGTAACATATAATATGTCGTAGGTACAAGTCGAAGTTCGTTCCGCACTATACTACCATCTGTGGTCCTGCTAAACTTGTGAATTACCCCCCTCCACCCATCGCGAAATGTATCGTGATTCATATCGCTTATAATTTTATATAATGTAAGCCAGCACGGCGATATTTAAAATAAGTAGCGTCATGGCAACTGAATTTGTTTGCCGTATATTGATCGACGATAGGGTTGCCTTATTTGTTCTTTTAGAGCGATTTTGATTAGGGAGCTCGAAAAACTGGCCATCAATCGACTTTTAGGAACAATTGTATTTCGTGAGGAAACCAGTTAGTTATTCTTATAGGCGGCGATGGGCTTGCAACCTGTCACGTATGGAATACTAACTTCTGCAAGATGTGGGCATGTATCAATTATTTTTGATACATGCCTCTGACTATCCCCTTAGATATCATCAAAGGATTTGGAATATAAAAGATCTGAGAGAATGTCTACCGCGCCTCGGGGATACAGTCGTGACCTTGTTTTTGTATTTGCGAGCTTTAGCGAAGAACACCGTAAGTAACTTTATTTTAGTGTGCTGTAATGGATTTGCAATATAGTGATGAATTTTTTCTGCAGTGTGTTCGTGCTAAAAATTTCATTCTAACCTTCATAGATGTTTTCAGAGCATTTTGAAATATTCTAAAAGTTGTAATAAAATATCTAATAGGTGTAATTTATATTTGAGTACATCAGGGGAAGTTTGAAAGTGACTGACAAATTGAGAAGTGGAAGGTTGGCGTTGTATGGGCATGTCATGAGGAGGGATGAAAGTCATATAACACAACGAGTGTTTAGTATGAATGTGGATGGATATTGGATATACCGGTAGGGGTAGGCCTAAGAAAAGATGGATGAACTGTGTGAATGCGGATATGTTTGTGAAAGGAGTGAGTTCTGATATGACGAGTGATAGAGGGAAATGGAAGAAAGAAACATGTTGTGCCGACCCCACTTAGTGGGATAGGGGCAGGAAGAAGAAGAAGAAGAATTTGTATTTACTCACACGAATACGAGCGGGACGAGATCTTATTTACTACCTATTTAGGGATTTTTCGCTTATTTCAACGATTTCCTCAACGATTTGGGTGTACAGTTGTGACGTGATCCTGTTTGGTAGTCTTTTATGTACTAACAAGGAAAACTTAGATCAGAATAATTACAACTCGCCCTACACTCATTACAGTACGTTGTATGTTAAATCGCTAGGGGGTGTCTACACCTCCGGCTGCCAATGTCGGACAAAGCTTTTTGATTAAGCCAGCACTTAACGACATTACGATTTGATTTTGTATCGAATATTTACCACTAGCTAGTTCCACTTGTAGTAATATATTTAGTGCAAAGGTAGTTTGTAATCTGGATCATTCAGTGGAATTACCATTAACTTGGATTCCCATTAATGTACTATTTTTACGGAATGACTAATGGTACAAAAAAATAAATTCCTTTTTAGTTTAGATAAAATCATCTCTTCTATAACCATGATAAATGTGTGAAACTTGAACTTTAGAATAGTCTATTTCATTGACTTGAAATATCTGAAAGAATCGCGGACAGCATTTAGCTGATCGCACGATCCATCCGCGCCAAACGCACTGAACAATCAATTCAATAGAGGAAATGCTGAGACGTCAAAAGCGAGCCGCATTTTGTGACGTCATCAGTATTTTTTCTATAGAAAAAATGACTGCGGCGCGTACGGCGGGCGCGGACAATTTGTGCGATCAGCTTATAAATTTGTTTGGTTTTGACGGTAATAACGTCATCGGTACGTGTGGAAGGCCCATAATCCATAAGGGGACAAGCAAATCTTGTCGCGTGGAAAGTAGAATCCGCTTTTTCTAATTGAGTACTTAATTATGCTACAACTCGTATCGTAACTTTATACGTCGGGCCCGCATCGCTCGATTTGGCGCGGCGACTTTTTGTCGCGATGTGTGCATGTGCCTTATTTGACCCCAGATCTGTGACTTAAATTTATTATCCGTGCATAGAGTTAGCAAACATTGTAATATTATAATTAGCTGTTAGTTATTTGATTAATCTTATTCCGTATTTGGGCATGATTCCGGGATCTGTTCAGCTGTATAAAAAAATACGACCTCTGTAGCACAATGGGTGAAGGTCCGCTTGCGACGCAGAAGGTTGCTGGTTCGAACCCTGCCGCAGGACAAATGTTTGTATGATCTGCAAGTATTTGTCTCGGTTCTACTTTTTGTTTTTATTTACAAACAGGCGATGAGGCCCTCTACACGTTCGGTGACCGTCGGCATTTTATTTATTTATCGTACCATATCATCGACGAATGTGTAGAGGGCCCTTAAGGTTCGTTTATAATAATTTATAAATAAATAATGCTGGACTTTTTCACACAGCATCATCTAGCCCCAAAGTAAGCAAAGCTTGTGTTATGGGTACTACTACTTATATAACTACTACTTATATAAGCTTCCGCGATCTTTTAAACAACGCAACGGATTTTAGTGAGATTTCCATGAATAGATAGATTTTTTGTAATTTTTATAGTAAGAAATTTCGTCTGATCGATGCGGGTTCGAATCCCGTCGGAATCCAAAATTTGATAAGACTTTAAATTTTTTAATAGATAGATTGTTTCAATATAAACGTTTATTAGTTTAAAATTGTTTGTAAATATTATACATAATAACACCCAGACGCGAGACAAAAATTTGTAGATCAGACAAACATTGGTCCCGCCGCGGGGATCGAACTTATAAGCGAAATAGGGGGATAAGTTTTAGTGATTACTCGCGTCCGTTTGGTTCTATGGGTCGAATCTGTGTCTACGGGTTTGTCTCGTAAAGGCGGAGAGGACTGCGTGGTCTGATTGGTATAGGTATACATTTTACAGAAAACGTTCTAAAGTACGCTAAAACAAACTTCTGGCCGCTTTTCCCCCTCAAACTCCCCCTTTTGGTATTTTTTCAAATCTGTCGATAAATAACGCTACAGCAAACCCCCCCCCCTCTTTTCTCTTCAATCAAAAATCGCGATCAAAAAAGTTTTATTGAATCAAGGAATAAATAAACAATATAATAAATAAATAACGCTGGACATTTTATGTTTTGATCGAGGCCTGCAGTTGCAAATACTCGGTACCGCATGCAATGTATCTTATTTAATACAAATATACTGAACGAATGCCAAATATAAAAGTTATGAGGCGATGCGAGAGCTTTTTATTTGTACATTGTAAGTAAACTTATACTCTCCTACGGCTGCGCTTGCTCTTAATCTTCCAATATTTTTATTACTATCTCTAAAAAAACAGTGACACTGCGAGAGTGCCGACAGAAGTGAAAACTTGAATTACGTGTGCATTTTTTTGAAACGTCACCGGGCGCGGCGGTAAACTCCGTGATAAAGTTTCTTTACCGTGTTTAGTTACGGAATTCAAAACTAGATGGCGCTGACAGTGGTGTCGGTAACACTGTCAGTCTGATTCAATAGATTTTTCCCGTCTCAAAAATGAGTTATCACTACAAAAAGCTTCCGCGATCTTTTAAACAACGCAACGGATTTTAGTGAGATTTCCATGAATAGATAGATTTTTTGTAATTTTTATAGTAAGAAATTTCGTCTGATCGATGCGGGTTCGAATCTCGTCGGAATCCAAAATTTGATAAGACTTTTCATTTTTTAATAGATAGATTGTTTCAATATAAACGTTTATTAGTTTGAAATTGTTTTGTGTTAGTACATAATAAAATCTTACGTGGTATCGTGTGCGACACCACGGGTGGGCTACATGAACACATAAATTATTAATATTTATATAGTGTTAACTATACATAAAGGGATATTTATTTTTAAAGGTTTATCAAGAGTTGCAACTATTTAAACGGTAGATATTTACGAGTAGTTAACTACTTGGTCGTTCATACCACGACCTTGCCAAAAAAAAAATATTATTTTAATTAACATACCTACTTACCTAAATATTACGTAGGAAGCTTATTTTCTGCAAATACATAAGTATTTATATAATACGTTCCCATATACAAAAATTGTTAATTTTTGTTTTAAATTCAAGTTATGTTCATTAAGATAACGACTGTATCCACAAAGCGCGGTAGACACTGTAGATAAGGTAATTCTTCCAAATTCTTTGTGAGCACTTCTAAATTTCTAATGCAGACCGACAGACAAACTCGCAGTAGTTGTAAATTGGCACACGCATTCTTTTGCAAATAATTTATGTCGCGTTTAACGATACCTACTAAATATACATAAGCGACACACGAAAAGTACATTATGAAGTAAGTCAGTCACTGACATTAATTGAGTTGTTTAATAGCTTATTCCAAAAGCTTTATTATCAGCATTTAATTCACTATTTTTTATTTAAAAATAAATAACAGTATCATAAAAAATCATTAAGTATTAAAACAGGGTAAAACAGAAAAGGAAATTCCCTCTACATATTCGGCGAAGATAGACGAATGCTGACGAACGTGTAAAGGGCCTCATCGCTTGTATTCGCCTGTCGTCTTTATCCAAATAATAGTTCGGCGAATGTATAGAGTGGCCGTAAAAATTACCATATAAAACTTTATCTATATATATAAAAGAAAGTCGTGTTAGTTACACCACTTATAACTCAAGAACCGCTGACCAGATTAAGCTGAAATTTGGCATGGATAAAGATTATACCCCAGGGACGGACATAGGCTACTTTTTTTTTAAAATAATCATAAGGGGGCTTGAAAATAAGGGTTGCAAGTTTGTATGGGAAAAAAAGTTAAGCAACCCTGGGCGCCGCCATAAAGATGATGGGTGACCGCCCGGGGCCACTTTTTGCACGCCAGATTTTTTTTATTTTTTTTTTATTTTGCACGATAAATGATTTTAAAATTAATGATAAACATGTAACATGTACCATTCCCATTCATCAAAACATCCGAACTTTTTAAACTTTCGTGATTTGGAGATATAATTCTTATTTTAAACAGGGTAAGTATAAGTACCTATAAATCACGAAGGTACCTATTGTTATTCTTTCTTTTTTCCGACGTTTAGGACGCTGTAAAACGTCGGAAAAAAGGGTAGGATAAAGGTACGTGATAAATACCCGGTTAAAAATAAAAATTTTTGAAAAAAAATTGAACCGACTTCACCATAACACATACAGACACTAAGAACCTTCTATGTACCTACACTAAAAAGATAAAAATAAGAATATACACATGTAATTATTTTTTACAGTATTCAATTAATAAATTATTATGTTATATTATGTATTTGAAGTCGGTGCAATATTTTGGAAATCGGTCCACATTTTTCGGAAAGATCGGTGATTTTTTTTGATTTACGGGAAAACTATCAATCCCTCAGGAGTAAAATTTTTATGGGACCACTATGGTAACATACCCTTTCAAACAAAAAAATTTTGGAAATCGGTTCACAACTGACGGAGATATCGGTGAACATACATAAAAAAAAAAAACATACATACACCCGAACATAGAACCTCCTCCTTTTTTTGAAGTCGGTTAATAAGAATTAATACATGTATCCGAAGTTATGATTTTCCTTGATTTTGGTTAGAACGCCATCTATATCGCCGAGTTTTCGATTCTTTTTGTTGGTTTTCAAGTAATTACCTAATGTTATTTTATTTTGCTACCTTGCGCGGGTTTCAGGAACCAGCTAGAAACTAAAATATTTTTTTTTGGCGTTTATTTTACCTGGTAATTTAGAAGTTTCAGTTGTAACGCAAGTAGATGGCGCTGCTAATTTTGACCGATTTCTAGATCGCGCTATCGTTGCGTTTTTGCAAAGTTTACCTTAGCTCAAAATTTCTTAGTTCATTTCGTTTGAATAATTATTTCAAAGTTCGCTTTTTCTTTTGGTTGGTGTTTGGATTTTTGGATATTATTTACGTTGATTGAAGTCTGTCTGTCTGTTGAACATTATAAAAGATACTAGCTGACCCGCGCAACTTCGTCTGCGCAATATTAGGAACAAAGTACAGGAGTTTTGAGTGAATCGAGAGTATAATCATATTTTTTTTATATTTATGTTTCTCTCAAAAATCCAATAATAGATAGAGGTAGGTAGGGAAAATCTTATTAAGATTTTAAGATAAGATTTTCCCTACCTCTATCTATTACGGAATTCTTGAGAGAAACATAAATATAAAAAAAATATTATTATCATAACAAGCGACGGAGTTTTATATTTTGTATATACCTACTCTCGATTCACTCAAAACTCCTCTACTTTGTTCCTAATAATGCGCAGACGAAGTTGCGCGGGTCAGCTAGTTAACTATAAAACTAAAATATACATAATTTTAATATGAATAAATACAACGTAATCGATAAGCAAACTTTGTATTGCACGTTTCAGAAAGTATAACAAACCGACACGAACTTACTTTCATCATCATCATCAAAATGAGCTCAGCTCTTGTCAGTGCAATGATGCAACTTCCTCCACCTCTCCCTTTCCAATGCGATTACTTTGTTACTTGAGGAAAAAAACTGGGGACGGACCAGTGCTCCTAGGTGGAGGGCGGCGGCGCTCTGTGGCGAGCGCCGTCGTAAGCACCGCGAGGGTGCTGGGCGTGACTGTGGGTGTCATTCCCGGAACAGTGCTTTAGGCAATGCGAGAGGGGCACCGGTGCGTTCCGTAGGAGAACCCGGAGCCCCTTGACATGCATGGAGGCCGGTCATACGTCAGTTTTTAGGTGGCGACCCAGGTTCTCCATCTGGGAGCACGGGACCATTATCGGGAAATGGAATCGATGAATGGAAAGAGAGACGGGAGCCCTTTGCCAGTGGGACAATGAGGGCTCGTAATAATAATAACACAGTCTCACGAAATCGTCTGATTTAGGGGATAAGACGAAGTTCACCCACATACGAGTACACATACCACACGCACCAGACACCACCCGTAATTGCCGGTGCCGCTATAATCGCACTTAATTACAACTACACTCACAATCGCGCCTGTTTCAAGTATTCATTATTAATATTTATTCGCAATAAAAACGGGTTTGGACTCGCCTGAGACGCACACCTCGGTATAAGCCAGCTTAGTTGGCATATAGATATGAATTCAATGAGCTTTTTAGTGCACAAGTTATTTTTCTTCAAGTCCATAGTAACCTGCATGATAATGACCTGTCTCCTAATTTTCTAGGCTTGTACAAATATATAGATAAATACCAGGTGTACCTATGAGGGGAGTATGCAGGTCAGTTGGAAGAGGAGGCCAAAGGTACATAAACCAGATTGGTGACAGTGTGGCTTTCCACAGTGTTACTAATTTGGTCAATTTGGTTCAGAGCGGCTATGCCCAGCGTAAGTACAAAGGCTGTACATGATGATGGTTTATTATAGAGAACGATAAAAGTTCATTTATTAAATGTATTTATATACTAGCTGCGCTCCCGCGGTGTAATCCGCGGTCCCTCGTGGTGTTTCCGATGTCCTATGTCCTTCCCTGGGATACAACCTTCATCCATGCCAATTTTCAGCCTAATCTGTTCAGTGGTTTGGGCGTGAAAAGAAAACAAACAGACAGACAGACAGAGTTACTTTCACTTTTATAATATTAGTATGGATAACAGACTATTAGGAAAACCTGTGCACTTCATAAAACATAGCAAAAAGATCTTCGAGAAATTGAGATAAAATCAATAAAATACATACTCCCAATTAACAAGCTGTTTTGACTACATTCACTAAAAGAAGGTTTTTGTGTTGTCAATTGGAAGACCCGAGTTTCACATCGTGTTCGTTATTATTTAATGAGTAGTATAATTCAACACCCATATGTTTTGTTTAATTATACAATACTCGATGTTTGTATAAAATAATAATTAGGGATCGTCAATGGCAGCAAATGTATGCAATTATTTGTTCTAAATTTGGATCTTATGTTTTTTATCAAGACTTAAAGTCAGCGAGAGCTTTAGGTATAGCTTTTGCTAGCAAGCCCAGTGTCACTCCATGACCAATTCAGTGATGTAAACTAAAGGTGCATTTACACGATGCGATTTCAACCCATATCGTATCGCACGACAATTTTTCACGTGTATACGCTTATCGTATGCGATTAGTCTTAGCGCGACAGTTAACACGTTCAATGGGCGGAGCTTAGTAACTCGTACGAAAATCTCATCTAGTAATTTCACCTTAAGTAGTGCATTGAAATCAGTTTCAATTAGTTTATATTTATGTTAGACACCTCAACAGTTTCCATATTTCAGAGCAGTGAAAAAAATTAATTAAAAAACAACTTGAAGAATTCTTACTTATCATTTCTTTTTAATTACTTTAATAACGTGAAACGTGTCATCCGATATTCTAGTTGGCTTCGAATTTCCAACTTAATGTAATTAGCAACGTGTAAACTTATATTTTCTGCGATAATTAAGTTATTGTTTATTTTTAAGTATGTTCGAAGCTTCGTCAGAGCGTAGTATTATTAGATTATAGTTTCAGCCCGCAGATACGCTCATTACTTAGATCATAAAGATGGGATGAGATTACCTTGTATTTCCCCTCTGCCAAAATGTACACGATTCCGAATCATGCACGTCTTGTAGTATTACGTAGTACGTCATATACGAAATTTGCAAGTGTGCGTAAAATGATGGTGTATTTTAATTTTTATATGCATAAGGGTGTGTAAAATGCATTCGTGTGCTACCTTGTCCCCCGCAAAAACCGACAGAAGATGTTGAAGGAGGAATTCTGTCAATTTCTCGTCCATTCTATTTTGTCTGAGGCTGAGGCAGCAATAAATGTATATCAAACCTCATTTCGTTAAAAGAACACGAAAGTTTCAAATTAAGAACAGTATCTTAAAACAAGATCCTTGCAAAAACACAATATTATTTTTAATGACGCGAAATAACGAAGCAGACAAAGAAATTACGTACCTACCGAATAAAAATTCCATACAACATTTTATTTTATCATCTAAATCGCCGTTTACGACAACGAACAATGCTCGCCCGTACCGAACAAAAGTGGGACGCGAATAAAGAAAACAATAAAATTAGAATATATAAACACATAAAAACTGGTGTCGGGAATGCGAGCGCATGCGTACCGCATCACTACATCAAATTTTATATCAACTCATCAATGTACTGGACTGAGTGAACGCTATTAGATTTAAACTAGTAAAAAAAAACAGTGTCACGACTGTATCCCCGAGGCGCGGTAGACATTAAACAAGTATTGATCTTTAATTATCTAGACTACGCTATGCTATTGTGCTATATAGTATAGCAAAGAAGGACCTCCTGCTATACTACATAGCATGGAGTTCACATTACGCGATATTATAGCAAGCATTTATTTATACCTACATAGACATATATGTCACGTATGGAATACTAACTTCGGCAAGATGTGGGCATGTATCAAATATGTATTTGTACATGCCTCTGACTACCTATGACCCCCCCCCCCCCTTAGACATCTTCAAAGGATCTGGAATATAAAGATCTGAGAGAATGTCTACCGCACCTTGAGGATACAGTCGTGACCCTGTTTTTTTTTACATATAGCAAGCTCAGTTGACCGCGATCTTTGAAGAGAGTGAGGGAGGAAGAACATCATCATGAACTCAGCGCATCGCACCAATTTAAAGCGTATGTCAATAATATATAATACAGTACAGTATTGTTGTGCTATGAGCTATAAACTATATGCTATTATATTATAGCGTAGTCTGAAAACCGCTTTATAAAGTCAGTTCTAATTTTGGAAGAGAATAATTATCGTTTTTTGTTGCGTTTGTTTTTTTTTTTTAACTAACCTATACTTTCCCACTGCTGGGCAAAGGTCTCCCCCAGTTGTTTCCATCTGTCTCGATCCCAAGCCCCTTTAACAAGCGTTTGGTTTACTTTTGGAATTTTATTAGATTCAACAAGAATGAGTCTTAGTTTAACTAAATAACATTTATGTGCTATTTATTTTATTTATTTATTTTCAGCCTATATTGTCCCACTGCAGGGCAAAGGCCTCCCTCCCTTTTTTCCAGGTCTTTCTATCCATGGCTGCAGTGGGCCAATCTGGAAGATTTATGTGCTAAGATTATTATAATTATTTTCCCATTTAAAATTTCTTCTTTGCCGCTGTAAACATATTCATGGATCCACATTAGGTAAACATCTTTTTTAAAATACTCCACGGTGTTTAATGTAAATTTCAGTATTTGCAATTTAAAAAATATACAATTCAAATTTTCTAAGAGAAAAATAAAACCAGAGTCTTCTGGGTGTAATCGGAAGGTGAAGTAAATTCTTTGGGGCTTATTTGAGTGTTTTACAGATTAGGTGTGTGCTGAGTAAGCTTGATTTCAAGGACAAACGTTAATGAAAGCACTCAATGCAACACTGAAATCGAAACTACCCAAAGGGTGTGCAAACCATTTTGTTTGTAACCAAAATATTTGTAAAGTATACCCCACACATACACAAATAATGGATGTTATGACCATTCATCCATTATTGTAGATGTAGTGTGTTTTTTGCATTAACAGAAAAAGTTTAAATCCCTAAAGAATAAATCGTGTATTGGACCATTTCGGGATTATTCTGTTCATATCAGTGTAAAAACCATCAAACATAGAAAGATGACAGACAAACAGAACATGGCGAAACTGTATATAGTTCCTAAGGTAGTTTACTAAGGAACCAAAGTGGATAGTTTCATCTCTATGATTTCTAGGGTAAAGACGACAAAACGAGTAGAAATGTGCCGAAAAGACGCTTAATCTGTAGACAGAAGCAAAAGTATTTCCATAATATCCATAGAACGTTAGTGAAAGTTACTGTTGCTGAGGAAAACTGAACGCTACTTGTATTGTCCGAAGGAGTCAATTTGAAAAGCAAGCTTTAAAGTTCGCGAGTTTCCCGTCGATGATGGTGTACAGGGGAGAATAAAATTGTAACAAGTTTATTTTTATTTAAAAACTTTGATAATAAATATTGCAATTTAATTTTAAAGATGTTTTAAAGATGCACAAAAATTACTTATAACCAACTAAAACTACATTATAATAATTTCAGGTATACTCGTCATTTTCAAACACATTAAATACAACGGCGAACTTAGAGAGAGCACACAAGCATAATACATATTACATGATTAAAGTAGTTTGGGCAGGTACCTTTCCGCAAGTACTCAAAGGAAAACATACCTTTAAGCAACAGAAACAGATATCATCATCTTCCTGCCCTTTTCCAACTTTTTCTTTCTTCACTTGTTCTTCTTCCATTGTCCTCTATCAGCCGTCATCTCAACACTCACATTCTTACTCATGTCATCCTTCACACAATCCATCCATCTTTTCTTTAGCCTACCTCTACTTGTAATTCCATCAACATTAATCCCAAGTACTCTCCTAGTTACATGACATTCTTCCGTTCTCATTACATGCCCAGAAACAGACATGTTGGTTCCTATTAAAATGAATTTATAACCATTTTATGAATGCGGTGTTTTTGCGCAGACAAGTGTATTATTTAGAATCTGCCGGTACCTAATTATTGTTTTGTTTCGAACATAAATGAAGGCTAGACAAAAAACCGAAGCTCGATTGTCATGCCCGGACAGCAATGAAATGACGCAAGGTCAGATTCATGGTCAAGAGAATAATTTATCATGTAATGATTAATTTATATTTTCCGCACAACGTTTACTGTAAACCTAAAACCTATTCTCGAAATCTATCTAGTAGGTTCGCGTTTTTTTCGTAATTTCATGTTTTAATTGGAGCTGTGGTCTAATGGGCCCTCTAATAGACGAATACCGACTACCGACGATGACGAACGGGTAGAGGACCTCATCGCCTGTTTTATTCAAATAGTAGTTCGGCGAATAGGTAGTTCGGCGAATGTGTAGAGTGTCTGTAATACATCACTTGCATTGGAATTGTGCTATCTTATATTATATGTCTAAACGAGCATTCATCCGGATACGATATCGTATTACACACTGCATTTTTTACACGAAACCGTCATTGAGGGACGCTTCAAAGTTAGATTTTTTATATAAATAATATAATTTTATTACTCCAAAATTGGTTTTACAACACATACATATAAAGGTATACTTGGTACATTGAAACGGTGGAGCGCAGAGCTAAGAAGCTCATAGGTGAAGACAATCTTGCCAAAGCAAGACTCGACAGTCTGAGCCATCGTCGTGAGGTAGCGAGCTTGTCGGTTATCTACGGTGAGTGTGCCCAGGAGCTACACGACATTATTCCGCCTTCACCGTTTTACAGGGACTTGAGACGCACAGCTGACTATCATCCTCACTTGGTTAAAATTCCATCTATTACATTCTTATAATAAAAATACCGCTATGTTAGTTCTACCGCAGTGATATATTTTACAAACGTTGATAATAGATCTGTGGGAAAATACAATGGGGATCAAAAAGTAGTCAAATGTCACATAGGAATGTTGCTTTTCACATATTGCTAGAAATCATATTTGCTCGCCATTTAAATACGCATATGAATAAAAAAATGTATTTAACATGAGACAATGTAGAAGCGTTGCGTACTACTACTGGATGGCTTAGAGCTTATTGAATAGGTACTAGTAAAATTATATCTTGGGCAAAAGTTTTAAATAAAAAAAAAACACTAACTAGTCTCTTATTACTAGTATGTCAGTTAATTAGTAAGTGAGATAGTCAGTTTGTTATTCTACGCGAATTGAAGCTTTAGCTTGCACAAAATAAGAACGCATTTCTTATGATAGTTTAGTCAATAAACAACCGAGTTGACGCCATGTTATACTGTCACCGGTCAGGTAAAACCGCTGACAGCAGTTAACTTTGGTATAAACACTATTATTTAATGTACATTATTAAATAATAATGTTATTATTTGACCACTTCCTTTTTATTATTGTTATTCACTCTGGCCCCTGGGAAAAGGTCAATTATCATATCCTTTTTCAAATTGAAAAATATAGGCAAACAGTAATCAATTTTATATTGCATAACGACTTCTACGATATCAATTCTCAACGTAACTGTACCTCGAGCGTACGTATACTAAATCAGATAAAATTATTCAAATGATACGATCTATTGTTTCAGCAACAATGATAAATAACAATATTATTACATGTGTATATTGTAGGTAAATATTTATGCAATTGGGTTTATCGTTGGAAAATTATACATTTTTATTCATAAGTGTACATGGTATGCGAGAAGGTCGGGGTTAAAGTCAAAACTGAATTCGGCAAATACAATAGTAGGTACCTCAAGTGTACCTCAAGTATCTAAATTGCATACCAAAACTTGCACCCATTCGGGACTTGAGTCCGCGACCTTCGCCGATCCGTGACACACTGAGTCAATGGGCAGTCGGACGCAATAGTATGCTTGAAATTTTATATACTTAGTACTTTGCTGTGTGTCTACTATAGAAACTCCATACTCCAACGATACGTAGGTAACTATATTTTGTGCTTGATAACAGAAATGTGATATCAATCTCATTACCGACATTTGAATTTTTTACATAAACAAAATTTCCAAGGAAATAACAAAAGAAATAATGATTTGTTTCACAATGTAATTGCATACATTATTATTATAACGAACTATTTCACACAAGACAATGGTTATAATAATGTGAGAAGTATTGAGAACTTTATTGTATAAAAAGGCATAAATAATGCTACTTTCTATACTCTATAGACTGGCTTTTGTTCCGTGGTTTTGCTCGTGGTACATTTACTTCGGGGTACAGTGAGTGACAAAACTTTATGCAGATTTGAGCTTGAAAGAACTTGTAGGTTTTCCAGCTGTATTACCTGTTAGATATTTTACTTTGCGCTATACTAAATAAAACTATGGCAATTAAATTAAGTATTTTTTTACATAATCCTGATATTTTATGTTATGATAATGACACACCTTTTACCATCCCATTGTAACAATTATTGAGCAATATCAACAAACTCAGACATGAAGCCTACAAACGATTGATTCAAGTTCATCCGCCAAAAACAATGCATCAGAATCTACATACATCTTTACAGCCGACTTCACACAATGTAATACTGCAAAATCTTTGCATCCATCTATCAAATCATAACATTTAAATAAATTTTCATTTACAATGAAGAGTGAGTCAACGAACTCTGTGTGCGTGGCATCACCCACACATACAAGGTCGCACTCATACATACAAAATAATGCCACAGTGTAATTTAAGTAGTCAGTGAAGTTCAGTAAGTAAAATTAAATGAGAAGTCTGGATATAATCTCCAAATAAGTTTAGTTATTATTTCTTGTTTTTATTACGCTAGAGCCCAATTTCAGTATTCGACAAATATACGAGTAAGTAGTAAACTAATATTATAAAGAGGAGAAAGATTTTGTTTCTTTGTTTGAATTGAATAGGCTCCGATACCACTGGACTGATTCGAAAAATTCTTTCACCATTAGAATCCTACATTATCCCTGATGAACATAGGCTATATTTTATCACGGGAAAGTGAAGTTTTCACGAGGGACCGCGGGTCCTGCGACGGCCAGCTAAATATTATTTTAAAAGAAAGTTTGATATGCAATTAAGATATTTCGAAAATTGAATATTATCCTTATCAAATATAAAATAACTTAAATGAGTCTAATGATTAAGCTTTAAAGAGCGTGATTTTTCACGACAAACTCACGAAGTATTCACAAAGCAGTAAGAAACAAAGGAGTTCAAGGTCGTCTTCAACATGCTCTGCACTTGCGGCAGATGTTTCTCAAACTGCTCATGGACTTATGGCGCTAACTGTACCAAGTACGAAATTGACCAGATTTCATGAGTTATTTATGCATTCCTCTCTTTAGATTGATATTGATGATTTTCTTTTTAAAAAGAAATTAAAGTAAAAGCTAGTTTTACGTGTGAATTCCGCTGCGACTTTAAAGGAGTTAAGTGCATAAACCATAACAATAGTTTTTGCTGAAAATGTGCAAAGAATAAAATATAATTGAGGGTTTAATTGCGCAGTAATGGCGATGATATTCGTCAATATGTATGCACTATCACAGAATAAGACGTAGTTACTATAGAATTCTCACAGAATAAAAAATAGTCAGTTCAGCGTTGCGTGCCCCAAGTGGTAAGAAAAACACGCAACATAGTTGCACAACTATATCTACATTATAACAATAATAGTATTTATAAAGTTCCTCGGAACTGGTTATGAGATTCTCACAGTACTTATTGAATTGGCATTGGGTATCAAGTTATTTTTAATAGTTGATCTGCGGTTAGACTATAACTACTGGGTGTGATGAAACTGCTATCCAAAACTCAAAATGTCATATCTATGCTGACGGAGAGTCCATGCCTTGTTTTAAAGACTTTTTTTAAATTAACCTATTTCGTCCCACTGCTGGGCAAAGGTCTCCCTTAAATCCCTCCAACCATCTCTCTCCTTCGAGATCTCCCACCATTCTCTCTCGAAGGTTTTTTTTTTAAAGACTTAAAAAACAGAAATCATGAAAGCTTAAACGATCTGGAAAAACTTTGTAGAGGAACACGTTGTGGTCCCGTGTTTTAAATTTGTAAGGATGTACCCAATAATGTGTTAGTTAAAATATAATGGATAAGGAGATGATAATTTTCTCATAAAAAAATACATTTCAGTACTTACTTATTTTTTTGGTTAATTACTGTTTTTATGTAGTAAAATTAAAGTCTTGGGTCGCACAGTCCAGCTGAGCCAAACGCGCTGAACCATCAATTCAATAGAGTAAATGCTACTGACGTCAGAAGCGAGCCGCATTTTCTGACGTCATCAGCATTTTTTGAATAGAAACTTTTAAAATTACTGTGGCGCGTACGGCGCGGACAAATGTGCAATCAGGTTTGTTAGCGTAGGCAATATTGATTCGTAGCTTCGTATGCTTTTTGAAAGTAGTCTTATTACAACCTGTACAAAAAAAAGCAATTATTTTCTATCTTACTTTGTAATCGAAAGAAACGTCTTCTAGTTTGCACATTATAATAAATACTTTGTTTCTTTTGAAGTAAATAGTTACTTAACATAAAATACCTCGCTGTAGACCCAATTTGAATACAACGACAATATTTATAAGTTATTTTTTTCATGTTTTATAAATACTTTTTATATTTATTCTCTTATACCCTTTAAATCTGAATATCCCGACAGTTTGGGTTCATTTCACTATGCTATGTAGGAAAGATATGCACTAGAGTGCGTTTCATCAAATAGTTCCTATGCCGTCATGTTGGCAGTAGAATGTTTTAGGCATAATTTCCTCATGAAATTCCAATAAAACCTTGAAAAACCTAGAGATACGTCTACAAAGACGTCTACAAAGACGTATCTCTAGGTTTTTCAAGGTTTTATTGGAATTTCTTGAGGAAATTATGCCTAAAACATTCTACTGCCAACATGACGGCATAGGAACTATTTGATGAAACGCACTATAGTCAATTTGTGTTCTAGGAGATTTGAATGCTCGTCAAGTATTATGTATGTAGTAGTCAGACTAATATCAGATGTAGTCAAATTTTGTTATGGACCATCTAAGGCCAACCCCCATTAAATCTAACAATATTTTCAATCAAAGCTGTAGGAATAAACAGACCGTTATTTTAATTATTACTATTTACATAATTAGACGATGTTAGATTAATTAAATTTAATAAAAAACGTCTCACGCTACAGCGCGAGTTCGCATGCATAGGTAGGCGCGGTCAAGTTCGAGTCCTCACATACCTTTGTGTTCCGTACACGTGTTACTAACCGCAACGTTTAGATGTAGAAATGAGCCCGGATGACAACGCCAAAGGTACCGGCAAAGTGATGTCGGCCAGACGTGACGACAGCTGCATTGTCAGTTACATAGTCACTTGAACTGATCTGTATCATGAACTATGAAGCTTTTGATTACAAAACTACTTAAATAAGTATTTTTTTTTACAATTTATACAGCACCTATTATGATTAAAGACAAACTTATCGCAATACAACACACGCATTGCACCTTAAAAGCAATATCAACACGAATCAGACACGCTTCTGAATGTCAGTGGATCAGTTTAGATGTAGATCATTTGCAGCGATTATTTTTATATGATTTTTTTTATATGGTTGAAATGATTGAATTGTGTTGTACATTATTGGTGTATTTGTCAAGTCAAAGACTGACAGTGACGTCATTTTTGTGACCAATGACCCGGTTTTCCTGGTTCAAATCCTTCAGTCGGCAGACAAAGCAAGAGTGGCGCCAAAGTATGTAAAGTTCGCAATCGCACTCGAGTCTTCGTCTTATTCTCTGTTCTAAATACGAATTGTATACATTGTAACGTTTGATTCGTTTTATATCATTTGATACGGAACCCTGACTTAAATAATTCCGCTGCGTGGATACACCTTATTGTGTGCAGAAACACACACTTCCATATTTATGTGTTAATGCTGTTATTAATATAAGAAAAAATATAACTTAGTATTGGCAGTATTAACGCTACACTTACACGCGCCAATATATCAAAGTTAATGTGAGCATTGCCCATTTTCTCATTCTATTTACATTTAAATTGCAATCCACAATGGATACATACATGGGATTAGAAAGCACTTTGTATTCGAATGTACATTTTATTCAAGACTGACATAAAGAGTATAATGCATAAAATTAAGTTCAAATCAATATTTTTCAATCGTTATAATAAATAAATAATGCTGGACTTTTTCACACAGCATCATCTAGCCCCAAAGTAAGCAGAGCTTGTGTTATGGGTACTAAGATGACTGATATACTACTTATATACTTTTTGTTTGTGAATACATAGATTATACATAGAATAAAAATCTTTATTACAGACGTGGTCATCCGTTTGTGAAATGTTTTGTCGTCGAAGTAAAATTCCCTTGGAGTAGACCACAGAGTAGACCATCAATCAATACAAATTATGAGTTTGTTTTTATTGTTTGCAGCACATACATCGTAAAAGTTCTGCACCTATTCATAAATAAAAACAATGAATTAATTTATTAATAGAAGTAACTAGTCGAAATTCGACTGTAACTAACAATTTTTTTTTTATTATTTTGAACAATAACCATTATAACTTTTTAAACTATCCTGGTTATCCATACTACAAGCTTTTCTTAGTCAAAGTTAAAAGTCAAAAAGCATTTATTCAGTAGGACTGCTGGGATCACTTAAAATACTCGAGCGCTCGTGGTCGTGCTTGCTTAGTCGTTCTTGATAGATAGTCGAAGTTCAGCAACGTTCGAAACGGTCTGTAAGTGGATGGGTGCCAGTGGCATTTTCATCTGAGCGCTTCCGTGCTTCGGAGGGCACGTTAAATTGTCGGTCCCGGCTATTTAAGTCGTTAAGCCATGACGGAGGCCTTAAGGTGGCCTAAAAACTCCGTCACCAGAGTTGGCCACTGACTCATACGAACTTACTTAGTATAAATGTTGTAGATTTGTTTAAGTTGATAAAATATGATGTATGTACACAAAAAATGATCAGTTTTTCTATTAAAGTAACATAGGTTTTTTATTTTCAATTTCAACCAAATCGACGCAATTATTTTGAACACGCGGTAGACAGTAAAACTGCCGTATAAAACAGAATTCAATTATTAATGTTTATATTGCATTACAAAAACATCCTACAAATGATTGAAAATAAAATGTATATTTAAGTTCTGAAGGAATAACAACCTTACATAATGTACATAAATCATAATCTAACATCTTAAAACATTAAATACTGCAAAAGTAAAAAAAACTGCATTAAGACAAGACATTTATGACCGTAGCGGAGTTTACTTAGCTGATTAAGTTCCACAGATTACTTTACGATTCTTAAAGAAGACTATTCAACAGTAGGACACGATACGTAAAAAATGTAAATAAGTATTATAATGGCGTCGATTCTGTTGTTCACTGACTAAACTTAATTTAACTAAAACTTGCACGTTCTTATCTTGTTCTCACTAAAGACGAAAATGGCATGTCGTTGAAAGTGACATAACTAAAAGTGTAATCAAAAAGGCGCCTCTTAAGCTTCATTAGCAGCTGTTTTACACGGCAAGCAAAATGGTATTGACTAAATCTACCCACAAATACTTCATTTTTACTAAAATTAAGAAATTTTAAGAATGCCACTGTAATAGTCATTCCATTTTGGACTTTATCGTAAACGAAATAAGAACGAAGCATTTTAGTTTAGTTAACTTTAGTCAGTGAACAACAGAATCGACGCCAATAAGTATCTTAATCCTAATATCCTTCCTAATATACTATCCTAATCCTAATAATATAATAAATCTGAAAGTTTATAAGTAGTAGATGTTTTTATGTTTGTGTAACAATCACGCCTAAACCAGTGAACCGATTTGGATGAAACTTGGAATAGGCGTAGATAATGACCTGAAATAGCATACAGGCTATTCAAAATGTCGGTACCACGCGGGCGAAGCCGCGCGCAGAAGCTAGTACATACTAAAATACAAAATAACAATAAACAGTTTAAGTACGATTAGTATATCAATTTATTTCATTACACCCGTCTATATTTAAACGTTAATAATTATGCATTTATAAAATGATACTCGATTCAGTAAATGTAGAGGCCATTTCGCCTGGGCCGCCAATTATAGATGCTTACAATGTCTGCAGCCAGTCTGCGCAAACGCAAAAGTCATAACTACCCACAAGTATTTACAAAATGTCAACAGGTATATTTATTTTTGTAGAGTGACCCGTTGGATAATATCCATCTATTTTTATCGAGAAAAGAAACACGATCACGGCTGTATCCCCAATTTAATTCCCTAAACATTATTATCAAGTATTTCAAGATTCTTTAAAGTCTAGAGGGGGTAGATAGAGGCACATCTAGTTTATCGCCGATTAATGCTCTTTAATATTTTCCTAACAATAAATCCCATGATCGATTGCCGGGAATCGAATCTACGATGGATCGATACTTTTCTCTACAACGGAATAATTATGTTCTCACTAAAGCATGTTTAGACTTCAAGTTAATGAAACTCAGCGGAAGTATTGCATTAACTGTGAATGCGATTAAATGTATTAGCATCCGCCCTCAGCTTCGCTCGGTTGGCGCCAGTTTCTTTATTGTCTGTCTGTCCTATACTGGTCTGTCCCAGAGCTGATACATAACAAAAAGGAGTGCCGAAGTGAAAACTTGAGCGAGGTTTCGGTATTGTAAACTAAAAAAATAAAAGTACAAAAAAAAGGTCGATGCAGGTCACGTGAATCGCGAGGCGAATCCAAAGTTTTTATCCATCCCAAAACTGCTCAACGCGCCTAACGCAGTTTTTGCTTCAAAAATAAATAAGACCACAACTATCTACAACGTACTTTATCTCAGTAGAGTTTAAGGCCGTTTTGAAGATGTCTAAGGGGGTAGTCAGAAGCACATCATTATTTAAGCTTAGAAGACTGAAGCCACAAACTAAGAACATTGGAAAAGTCGCTTACTGCGAGCTGTTACTGCGATGCACAGTGCACATGTCAATGCACTCATAAATTTTGAAATCTATTTGGGCAAGATCGTTGCACTTATTAAAATAAATATAATATTGAGTTTGTTCACATCGTGTAATGAGTCACTGTATCAAGTATCGAATTAAGATCGTTTGCGATGCAATTGTTGTGATGTTGACTTTGTTTCTGATTAAATACCTTATTCTTGGATGCTAAGGTTCAAATTCGTACAAAATGTGTTGATTGCCAATATTATATTTTGTAGTATGAATTCGTTTGAAAGCAAGTATCACTTCGTGTTAATTTAGCTTTAACGTTAAACTTGGTTTGTATATTTTTATAGTATAGTTTTCAAAATTCTTTCAGGGCTGGTTGAAGTGATGCGGGATTCGATTGGACCATTTTCGTCTTGATCTCGGGGCAAAGACCTTGACATTCAGCGTTGTAATACCGCATGTTTTGGGCACGCTTCCGACTGGCAGTGACCTGGATCAGATATCGTTTTAAATGATCCTTACAAGTAGCGGTCTGACATACAATCATAAGATCGCCTAGAAGATAGCTAGGCCCCAAACCGTGATTGTTCTTAGTGGTCCTGAATGGCCCTGAATAAAATGCTTGTTGACCTTGAATCAAACAATTCTCCTGAAAGTTTTCAGGGTTTTAGGTGGAGACGCGGCTTTAGATTTAGCCCCCGCGCAGACTACAGACTTTCTATCGGCCGATAGTTGAGACGGGCTATACTTTTCCATACTCATTACGAGCTGAGTTGATTCCGTCTCAACTATCGGCCGATAGAAAGTCTGTTGTCGGCGAGGGGTCTAAGATTTACTTATCGCTATCAGTTTATAAATAACTCAACAAAGAAAACTATGAACACATCGGTTCAACTACATCCGAAGTCTACAATAGCGAAAGATATAGGCCATCTAGATACGACTAAATAGTGAGTTTCCTGCCCCACTATTGGGAAAAATGTATTGAAGCATTCAAGACGGTAGAGTAGTCAAATACATTATTGTGTTCAAGCGCTCTTCACAATACTACAATAGCATCTCCGGCGCTCGAGGCCGCGGTAGACTGGGAGCTGGCTGCGGTAATCTTACTACATTTATCAACACTTTCTATTCCATACTAAAAACTCTGTGTCAGAGTAGGCTACTATTATTTACTTCCAGACAACACAAATGAAAGCTTAGTACATTCTTACTTTATTCTAAAACTGTCGTATTTTGGTCTTGTTTTTACTGCTGTCTCGTCAGGTACGTGACGTCCTCGCCGTGGTTCCAACGGAAGATCAGCGACTCTGATCTCAGCTTAAGGTATCACATTGTTTTTAAAGTGTTTTTTTAAGTAAGGTTGATGTGTAGGTAAGTTAAATATTGATGAAAATGCGAATTTAATGTTTGTTAGTTTGTCCGAGTATCTCAAGCAACATTTTAAAATAACGCAAGCAAAACCGTAGGCTGGTACTCGTTAAGATGTACAAGTACATGCTGTGAAATTTTTTAATAAAAGCTTGATCTACAAATCTAAAACTATCTTTTTGTGTTTTAAGTTTAGCGTTCAACTTCCGATCTATAAACGAGTGACACAATGCTCTGGTGACTCACAATAGCGAATTAAGTATTATTTTAAATTGACGTAATTGAAAAATATGCAGCTCGAGCTGGTATAAATTGATTCATGTATAATAAGTAGAGATCGCGAGAAGTCGCGAGCCGAATCCTCGGTCATGCTTAAAAAGCCGAAAGATTCGGCTCTACTTGTCTTCGGCAACAGCACTTCAAGTCGTGGTAGACGTTGACGGAGTACCTTAGTTTATATGGATTTGTAACATCATCATTATGCTGGGGACTGGCGTCTAATATTATTGGGTATAGGTACCGTTAATTCACGCGATACTTGACGTAAAAGCATGAGAGCAAGTGAGTCCTTAGCATTACAGAATGATTCATATTATGATAAATCTCAATAATTTATATCGTTTTGAAATGACACTAAATTGTAAGCTCTGTTACAATACCTCACAGCTGCAGTGTGGCAGTTTTGTGTGCATCTTTCCACACCAGTGTATCTGGCGGCGTAAGCTTAGCTTGTTTTTTTGCCGAATCGTCTAGGATTTTTCAAATAAATGCCATATTCAGTGAGGTTTGGGAAAAAAATATAGAAAAAGTAAGTTTTTGCTTGAATTTAATAAGCTTTTAGGCGGTCTATATTAATAGATTCTCAAGGCGTCAGTTATCTGTTCAGTAACCTGGATCAGTTGGGCCATCCATTGATCGTTTTAAACGATCCTGAGAAAGAAAAATCTAATTCGGTATTAAAATACTAATCTCTACACAACTCTATAACAAATAGTATGTTAATTCAGAGGGTACGAATCAACAGTGCCTACGCCTACACGATTTTAATGTGTTGTATTCAAACATTATGCAGGTAATTGTATTAAACAAAAGAAAATCACGATTCACGACTGTATCCTCGAGATAAGATCAATTTTCTATCAAATTCAATCCACAACGCTTCTTTGTCACACTCATTTACTCTACCTTAGCCCCCTCGCAGACTGCAGACTTTATATCGGCCGATAGTTGAGAAGGACTATACTTCTCCATACTCAATACGAGCCGAAATATATTCCATCTCAACTATCGGCCGATAGAAAGTCTGTAGTTTGCGAGGGGGCTAAAACTACGCAACGATCTCATTATTTTAAACTTTCGTGACTCAAAGACATTTTAAATTTGTAGGTATAACATTTGTTTATTTACCTCGACGTTTCAGTACTAAAATTAATATAAGTAATAAGTCCCGTAATAAAATTTAAAAAGATCTCATCATCTCCAGCAACTGACTGTTCCACTATTTAGTTTACATCGCTAAAGGGTTTTCGCCAAATATGTATAATTCGATTCGATTTCAGAAGTTATCAAAATTCATCCGTTGATTTCATAATCAAACTTCTAAGAAATATTTCGGATTCGAGATACCTTCATAACTTTAATGGCACGGCGCGGTGACGCGTACAGACGAACCGTGCATTTTTACTTATAATAAATAATAAGGGGCCAATTATACCGTCCCAAATGATAGTATACGAATAACAATATCTCAATAATTTAAGGTCATTCTGACTTATTATAATATAATATTATTGCCGGTTGAATCGGTTTTTACAATAATAAAAATAGTTTGTGAAGCAATTATAGAGTTGGGTGAGCGTGGTGTACGGTCGGTTCATCGCGGCACGAAATAATATAATTACGTATGTATCAATAATATATCATGTAGTAAAAATAATCGTGTTCTACTAATATACAAGCGAAGTTTGGATTGCTGTTTGTTCTTCTCATACTGAAACAACTAAATTAGTTATGAAGGTAAGTAAGTAACTAGACTTGTGTAGGTCCGCAATGAATAGTTCAATTGAACTACTTCTTTTGCGTTTAGTTCTTCCTTCACTAGTTCAATTTCAATACAATCATATCTCTAGTTTTGTTCAGCGCGGCGAATGAGCAAGACGAACGTTACGAGCGAAGACAATAGAGGCAGACAGGCAATACGTTGGATAGATTGGACTACTGAACTAAACTATCTATCTAGTTCAAAATTTACGAATGAATACCGATTGGAGCGATGAGAATGACATAGGCAATTGAACTAAGGAACTAAAAGATATACTTCGCAGCGATCAAAAGATATGTATCTATCTTTTCAATTAGGTGACACATTTTGCGCATGGCTAATTAACACAGGGTTTTTATCTCGGAAAAGTGAATTATTTTACGTTACACCTTACAATATACTATTATTATTTGTTGCCCGACTGCGCATGGCAAATGCCTCCCTTCTCTTACAATATGTAATTTGATTCATAAATATACCTAATCACAAAAAAAATTGTTTGTGGCACTAGACTGTTATACTATGATAGTTGATCTATTGATAGCAGCAACTATATTAAATGTATACTATTAAAATTTATTTACAGAAACTAAGCTACTACATTATGTACATAAAATTACAAAATACAAGAGAATCAGTCAAGTTATCTAAGGATCGTCGTAAAAACGATCTATAGATAGCTCAACTGATCCAGGTCACTGCCAGTCGGAAGCGTGCCCAAAACACTGGCGGCGTTGCCACGCTGAATGGCAATGCAATGTTAAAAGATTTGAGACATCTATTATCTTGGGGTCGCGCTCGTGATCCACTTTCGGTTTTGACTGGAACAAAGCCGAGGGATAGTTTACAGCCGGCTGACGGCTCGGCTGCAATTTCCTACGAAAACAAAAGGGCCCTACAAAAAAGGATTTGAGGCAACTGCTTTTAAAATACTCTAAATATTATTCTCCATGGTTTGGCTCTTTGGCCGCTAGTATGCAAATATTTAACGTTTTTTACTTCCTGGAGAACTTGTGTCAATACATTTTTTGTTAAATTCTTTACTATATTTGTTCAAAATGAACGCACCTCACCTACTGTCTTGTGATACAAGAATCTATGTTTGAGAGTAAATATAACAGCGATTGAACGAGGCGAGGGGGAAAAACGTGCCCTGCGAAGCACGGGAGCATATGAACCAACTGCTCTAAACTCTAATCTTACAAGTTATATTAGTGCTCCGTTTACATCATCATCTGGAAATGAGGAGCAACAGGTTGGCATGAACACGAAGGGAAAATGTACGTAGGAGAGTATCTACTGTAACTGATTAGTGAAACTTGTCCTAAGGAGTCCTAAAAGCTATTCTCTTAATTCATTACATTTATTATCACAAAAAACAATTCAACTAGGCATCATGACGTAACTTTCTCACATCAAAATAATCCACTGCAGTTTATACAGACGTAAAAACCAACGTTTTTATATGTTACGCTATGTCGGAAATTATAATGTACGTGTAAATAAAGCTAAGACATTCGTCGCTTGTATTTTTTTTAGTTTCGTCCAACTAAACAAACGGACGGCACAAACAGACTGTGTTATTGTGGAGAGATTTTTTATTTGAAGTTTTATTATAAATTTCGTGACTGAGTACACAGTATATGTTCAAACAAAACAAGTATTTTTGAACTTGGTAGTTTAAAACTGTATTTATATACTGTATTTACTTTGGTATAATAAATTACTAAGGATGAAGCCAAACGTCTGGTTGAGTTGTGAGTGTACGGTCAACAGAATAGTCATTTTACGTCAACCCTACAATTTTATGAAAGATACATTTAAAAGATGTTAGCCATAAGTACTTATAATATTCAATACGGAGGCCAAGCCGAGACCACTTAACCAATTTCAATAAATGATGTATCATTCGATTCAATTCAATTGTTCGCGTGACATGTCGTAACTGGCTATTTTTATAACTACCCGGCCAAACGCGCGACAAACTGGCGAGACGCGAAAACGTAGCGAAAGCGGATCAGCAGCGGACGCTGCAATAGCTTATCAATGGCGCATCATACACCTAAGTTAAGGAAACCGGCAGCTTAGTCAGCTCCCATGTATTGGCGTTGTCTTTCCTGTGGGCAAGGCCGATGAAGCTGAGAAGATGGCCGATGTTCGTACTAAACTAAAGATCGAATGAAACGCCCGCCACCGTGATATCTCTGTATTTTTTACTACCGCTTACTCGCTTAATGAGTCTATCTCTGTCTGCGCTTAACAAAGCAATCTGACACTGACATATTAGTACAATTCCAAAAGCAAACAGTTCTTTTTCCGATCGACCGAATGAACTAGAGTCCTAATAGGATCGTGCAGTTCTTTTCGTTCAGTCCTAGTACAAGGGTCGCACGCCTTTTTGAACCTTATTACAGTGCTAGAAGGCGCAGTTATGATCATTTCGTTGACGAAACGATCGAATGAACTAGTGTACTAATAGTCCTATTAGGACCGAGTTATGTGAACTAGTTCAACTAGTACACTTGTGGGAATGAATTCCTATAAGTACATAGTTCAGGACCCACACAAGCCTAGTCTCCTGAGGCTGCTGTATAAATCATCTACAATAGATGTAAAGGCCCTAGTTTTTGACACCTGCGCGACCGCTAGTTTCATACTTCTGGTTTCGCGCCGTTGACGCTCGCGTTTCGCTCTTGCGTTTGGTTTGACGCGTAGTTTCGCTGAAGCTTATGAAGAAGAAATATAACAAGTAGATGAAGACAAAACGGATTTGTGTGAAAGATGTGTTAGAAAGGTGTGTGAGATGCTAATTGACGACCTCTGTGGCGCTGTGTGTGAAAGCCCGCTTGGGACGCAGAAGGTTGCTAGGTTCGATCCCCGCGGCGGGATAAATGTTTGTATGCTCTGCAAATAATTATCTTGGGTCTGAGTGTTTCTATGTATAATATGTATGTAGATATTTACAAAAAAAAAAGTCTAAGTAGTATAATCAGTTATCTGGTTCCCATAGTACAAGCTTTGCTTAGTTTGGGGCTAGATGATGCTGTGTGAAATCTCTAGCATTATTTATTATTATTAATTGAGGGAAACGGAAGAATTCGATGTTATGCAAAGAGCTCACGTCGGGTAAGGTCAGCAAGTTGCTGTTGATGATGATACTTGTTTTGATTTGACTTGTATTTAATTATGAAATGAACTCATGACCGAGTTTATTCATCGGACCTTAATGAAATGCATTGATTTATAAATCCCTGAATAAAAATGCCCTTGATACGTTTCAAACTGCGACCGATACAAGACAAGTTAGCAGAAACACGACTGCGGTGGTATGGTCATGTCATGAGGAGGCCGGCGGATCACATGGCCAGGAAAGTGCTCGACCACAAGTCAGGACCAAAACAGCGCGGAAGACCCCGACTCACATGGATGTCTGTATTAAAAAAAGACATGGAAACCAACGAAGTGGACCCGCTGACAACCCAAAAAATACATCTTTGGAGAAGAATGACTAGGAGAGCCGACCCCAAATAAAGATGGGAGAAGGCCGGAAGAAGAAGAAGAAGAGATACGTTTCAAAGTGCTTTAACAATAATTGAATAGCAAAAACAGTCAGAGCAAACCGTATACTTACCGCATAAAACCTAGTTTTATAAATGAATATTTTTATAAACTGCTTTCCCTAATAAAAACATTAGCTATTCATATGGATGGAATTCAAAACAGCATTATATTGTGTTTAAAACAATGCGTTATTTATTAAATATTAATAAACTACCGCTTAGAATGGGATTCATTATTATAATTGAAAAATCTTTGTTATTGAGATTAGCTTTGTGGTATTTTTCGAGATGTGAATTATTTTTATTGCGTGGCTTTATTATTATATATAATATTATCTAGCGCAAAATATATAATTCTTAAATTAATACGCTGCGATACCTACGTTTTTGAAGGCTAGCTGATCCCTATTATTATTATGGGATGGTAGCCAATAATGTTTGAAAGCCTTATTATAAATCTTATCGCATTGCAATAAGGCTTAATTTGCTTTAAACTGACACAGACTTAGCGCAGGGTCACCTCTGGATCGCCTGTGGGTGTTAGGGTGCATACTTTTACGTTTTGACTTATGATAGAAGTATTCATGAATCAGAAATCATTTGTAACTATTGTAACGGCATTGCTCTTGGCAAAACATATGAAAGCTTGCTTTAAGCTGGCTTCTTAGCTCTGTGGTAGAGTTTTATAATAAATGGCACGCAACTAAAACGTCGGCCGCTACCCCGCCTGTCTTTTTAAGTAGGTACCAAAAGTTGCTTTGCTATCAATCGTGCCTATCACTCACCCCACGCCATCATAATAATGCGAGCGACAGAGAGGGCAACATATTAGAATGGAACAATTGTTCCCATTACGTCGAATAAAAAGAAAAGTTATTATATTTTTTATTGGAGAGGGCCTACACCCTCGCGGCCGCCAAGAGGGTTATTTTTATTTTATTTGAAAAGTTTATTTTCCATTTTGTTTTAACTTCTATTTTCGCGATGTGAGGGGCGAAACTCGGTCGCACGCACTCTCTCAAACTCAATGAGTCACTAATGTGTACGATACCATTATATTTTTATATTGAAACTTTTGCTTAAACAACATTAAAATGAGAAAAGTTCGTCGGGTGTTATATTGTTGGCTGTGGGCCGCTCGCATGTTTCTGCTTTGGCTTTTTTGTTTCGTTTTAATACGTAATTGAGATGTTTTTGCCAGTAACTTTAAGCCTACATCTGTATTGTTGAGCCGACAGAGGGGACCACCTGCTTGGGATGTCTCATTTTCAACAACTTTGACTAAGTGACAGTTTTCGGTTACAGCATTGAGATTAGGATTAGAACGAGCGGGTATTTGTCGTACCTTTGTGTTATCGGTGGAAAAGTTGGGTCTACTTTGTGTATGATTTTGTCGGATTGACCTTATCAATTTCATATGACATATCTTGAACATCTTAAGTTATGATACATACCACCTTGTTGAGGGGGTCGAAAGTGAGCACAACACTTCGTGATCATTGGTATACATTGAAAGGCCTATAATTCGAGCAAATCTAGTAGTAAACCGCAGTAACTTTTATCTTTTATTGGTTCTAGTGCAGGTTTAATTGGTCTATCTATACCACCAAGTCTATAAATCCTTCATGTAGACAATGCTTCGTAAATTCAAAGAATATCTCTTAAATATAAGGGTCTTTTTTGGGGTATTTGGGGTATATATACCCTGGGTCCGTGGGGTTACGGGGCCCATCGCGTCTTCAAAAATCTTTCAGGGCGTCTGGTCGAAGCGTCGCGTGATTCGAGAGCTGGCGACTTTTTGGCACAAAGAATCAGCATTGCCATTCAGCGTGGCAATGCCGCCAGTGTTTTGGGCACACTTCCGACTGGCAGTGAATTGGAACAGTTGAGCTATCTATAGATCGTTTTTACGACGATCCTTAGATAGCTTGACTGATTCTATTGTATTTTGTAATTTTATGTAGTAGCTTAGTTTCTGTAAATAAAATTATTCTTTTTGTTTGTAAGTCTTTTTACTTATTGTATGTTGGAACTAGGCTATTACACTATTATTTGCGAAACTGTCACTTAATGGAACAGCAGGTGTAATGTGCACTCTTGCTTATTATAAGAAGCCTTGTAGGGACAAGTGATTGAAGAACTGTCTATGATCTTTATATGACAGCTAGAAGACTTAAGGTCTGCCGTACTTTGCATGGTTTAACTAGTTTTTAGTGTGAAGTTTTGTCTCTAGCAATGGTAAAATTTTGGTTCGCGTCCATTTGAGCTCACTAGTTTTCGAACAAGATTAGACTGTTATAATCTTTTTCGAAAACAATGATACAGTATTGTCCAAAAATTGAATCTATTTCGATTCGTTCTTATTTCCAAATTTTTCAGTGACTATTTCGAGCGAGAATTCGACAATTCTGAGTTTTTCGAAGCCGCATTTCAGATGGCTTTAATCTGGTAAAAAGAAACATAAAGTACCCCGTGTCAGGTTTACCGACAGCGATTGATTGGAGTGATCAGTGTAGATAGAATTTCGATGATAAATTGTCAAAGTGTCCCTAGTAATATTTAGATTAGCAAAATATTATTCGTTCGCTGTCCAATTTGACTATGATCGAGCAAATAAAAGTTTCTTTCTTTCTTTCTTTCTTTCAATACTAAACTATGGCATGAAACTTTGGGGGACTTTGACTACAGCCAAGTCAGCTCAATTCATTTGTTCAAGCGACGCGTGGGCTCAACGCAATCAAATCGTCATTTAGTAACATCATTGGCACTTTAGACCCGGCCACTTAACCGCTAGTTAGCCGACAAAGATCACTAACCCATCATCTAGTTCTGTGTGGCCGAACAAGATATGACCACCGGTAGAGTGTGGTTGTTGGCACAACTTCTTAGCTCCCGAACTTAGTTATGTTTACCCTCAAAAATATAGTAGTCTACATTTATGTAACAAGCGACTGAACAATGTCTGCCCGTGTGGTACCTATTGACACTACGCCAACAAACGTTGCATAACAATAAAAGAAGGTAAAACGTATCTAATTGTTATAAAAAACATGTTGAGCTGCCCCATGCAAGGAATGACCGGAATGCCGATAAAGAACTATTATTTTAGAATGTAGAAAAATGTTTACAAGATTTTCAATATTAGTGCAGGTCTCTGCATCTCACTCATATGTACGATGCAATGAAAACCAATTGTATCTGAGTACTTATTGTAAAAACCATACCTAATTGCCTAATAAATACACATTTAAGTTTGGTCACACACATTATCTGTACGCTTGTCTATTTTTTGTGAATAAACTATTGTCTTATCTTAACTATTATTTTATCTGTGCAAATTAGGTACTTAAATTAATTAATTTAAAAATATAACTTAAACATGTAGCTAGCTGTATATAAGTAGCGTGTGTAAGTAGCTTCAGACGAAACCAAAAATATATATTTCATTATTATATGAAACAACAAAAACAGGATAAGTGCGAGTCGGACTCGCCCACTGAGGGTTCCGTAGAAAGGCCTAAGCATGGACGTATAACAGTGCAAACTGTTAGGTACAACTTACATGCACCAAAGTTAGTAAGTATACTCGTACATGCGGAAAAAAAATTTTTTTTTTTTCATTTTTCGTCAAAAATGTTAAACTATAAGTACTCCATAAAAATAATTAAAAATCTGTTTAAGCTTGTGCCAATGAAGCCCTTTCATACGATACCCCTCATGACACAGTTAACTCCCTTCAAAATTTCGGCCCCCATTCCTTGCATAAGCACTCTTACGCACTAGCGGTCGAACCGCGGGGCGGCAAGCCGCGTGGCGGACCGCTTTACCAGTTTTTGTATGCAACCGCTTGTTGCAACCGCACCTAACCGCCACAAAACTGTACAAAAATTTGAACTGCGGGGCGCGGTTCAACCGCTAATGCGTAAGGGGGCTTATACAAGGAAGGCCCTGTAGGCCCTGTTTTTGGGATTTAACTATAATTATACAGTTTTCAGATTTCTCTGTACTTGTAGTTTAAGACGATACTTGCCAAATTTCATAGTTCTAGGCCAACGGGATGAATTTTGATTTCCATGAGTGTCAAATATAAGTTTTTCGCGGCATAAACGGTGTCTTTTTTGCGTTAACTTACAAGTTTTTTTTTCACAACTCAAAGGTCCCGTAACCCTGAGTACATGGTTTTAATTTCAACTCAATATCTGAACGCATTCCCGAGATAAAGGGTCCTGACAGACAGACAGACAAAAAAGTGATCCTATAAGGGTTCCATTTTTTCCTTTTGAGGTACGGAACCCTAACAAAATTTAATATACCTACCTAATCATAAAAATTACAATGTGATGGCGGCAAACAAACAAATACATAAAACAAGGCTATAGTTAATCTACTAGGTTAATCATTTCACTCATTTACAAAAAAAAATGCTGGACATTTCACACAGCATCTAGCCCCAAACTAAGCAAAACTGTGTACTATGGGAACCAGATAACAGCTGATATACTACTTTTTGGTTTTTAAATACATAGGTACCTACATATTATACATAGAAACACCCAGACCAAACGTACAGACGTACAAACATTTATACCGCGGCGGTGACCGAACCCGCAACCTTCTGCGTCCCAAGCGGGCTTTCACCCACTGCGCCACAGAGGTCGTCCAAAATAACAGGATTTTAGCATTCAAGATCCTTTGAAGATGTCTATTGATGTCAAAAGCATTGATCATTTTGGCACATGCCCACATTTTTGTTTAGTAAAAAGTCGGATAAAAGACGGACTATTCCGGCTAACACGTCGCGTCCCTACACAAGACCACAGTATGATCTTAAAGTGATATTCTCAAACCATAAAGCAGTTTCACATGCCCATGTGAAATATTTATCATAATATTATAAGTAAACTAAAAGGACGGACAAGGGAGAGGATCTACTGTTTTGATACTTTGTTTTTTTTAAGAGTAGACCAGTAAAACTAGGTCGATAATTTTTGATCTTCATGATTATATTGTCTTTCAAAGTTCTTTTATTATGCGCACTGCAAAAATTTGAAATCAGCTTCCCGCGTCTGTATTTCCGATGAGCTATGACCCTGTTGTTTTTAATAAGAGAGTTAATAGGCACCTTCTAGGTAGGCTCACACTATCGTAGACCTCATTCTTGCCTATGTTAGTTTCGAGGTCAAGAGCCGACCCATTCATAATAAAAAAAAGAATTGATTTTTATATTGATGATTTTATAGAGACGAACTTGACTCCCACTCTCTTGATTGGACCACATTAGCTCACGATAGAGAGCAGTGGAAGAAACGAAGGGAGGCCTTTGCCCTGCAGTGGGACACCACAGGCTATTAATATTAATAATAATGATTTTTGTATCTTACTATTGGGTGTAAGTAGGCTGGATGTTTTAGCACATAGCCCCTTTATTAGATAAACTAGAGTCGTGATACGGTTCAGATTTTTTCATGATAATAACTACTTTGATAGTGGGTGGTGGAACCTATGAAAGGAGAGGGAAGGTTGGAAGGAGTTGGGGAGACCTTTGCCCAGCAGTGGGACTGCAGTTAAAGAAAAAAAAATATTGAAAGTAGAGGCGGGAAACCTGATTATTGATGTATAGGTAATGATGATGATGACAAGAAACTTTTTATTTAAAATTGTTGCAGCTATCTTGAGCTTTTATTCAAAGTATCAAGATCTACAAGTCTCAGTATAAATTTTAAGTAAGTTTCGATTCATAGGCTGTCCGTCCGCGCCTCCACAGTAAGCTTTTGTTTGAAAACATGTTTCATATTTAAATATTATGTTTGAAACAAAAGAAACAGTCTGTTACAAAAATGGACAGACGCAACTTAAAAACTTTTTACTAGTTAGTATGCAAGCTTACAATATCAGTCGATAAACTCACAGATTGTTATAAATTCAAGCTTTTAAATTCACACTATGCGACTTTGACGTTTGAGGGTTTGAATCTAGGCCGTGCATATTTTTTTCTGTGTCTTTGTTTTGGGCACTAACTGGATTAGTTATGCTATCTATAGATAGTTTTCAAGCTAGTTCAACTGGCTTTAGAGTGTATTTTGTACATACATACATACATAAAATCACGCCTCTTTCCCAAATGGGTAGGCAGAGAGCACGGATCTCCACTCGCTACGATCCTGACACCCAACTTTTGCCTCATTCACTCTCAATACATTCTTCATACATGCTCGTCGTTTTATTTTGATACGTAAATAATTAAATTAGATTAGTCAATTCCGTAAATATTACGCACGATTCTCTCATCGTAAAAAAATCTTATTAAGTCAGTAGAGATATTTTTATTTATGCAATTATTTGTTTGCAGAAAAGAAATTGTGCGTACAAAATATCACAGACCAAAATAACTACGATCTGTTAAAACTTTTACTGACTATGCGTTCCAGGCTACGTCATGTATTCCAGGCTACGTCATGTGTTCCAGGCTACGTCATGTGTTCCAGGGTACGTCATGTGTTCCAGGCTACGTCATGTTTTCCAGGCTACGTCATGTGTTCCAGGCTACGTCATGTGTTCCAGGCTCGGCGCAAATCGTATACATTTTGACATTTAACATTGACTCGCGCGAGCAGTGGAACGCGTGAACGCGCGTAGTCCGTACGCAGCTTTACCACAAGATCTTAAGAACGATCCGAAACGGACTTCTTAATTTAAAAGAAAAATATGTGGCTCTGATAACGATCTAAGCTCAGCGGGTGTGAGGTGGGGTCACACTTTGAGCGGAGCCGCATCATTTTATTTTCTTTTTATGTGTATTTTCGAGCTGGTTTAAAAGTCAGTTTCGATTTTTGATAATTTATTTGATTTTATTTTTATTATATAATTTTTTGGCAGACGCGTGGACCCTATGGCCACATATTTCAGTGAATATCTATGCAACCAGACCGTCACAAATAAAAAGAAGCACACCATGCTGCGTCACCTACGAGTCTCTAAACATTAGGATAGCATCCAGGTCTCTACGTGCTCGGCCACAGGGTTCTGATGTTAACTATATTTTTGTGTCATAATTGTAGGTAGCCAAAAAGGCTTTATGTCGGTTAGTATCTCCTATCTCGTGTTCAATATGTGCTGTAAAGCAAACACACTTAGCACTAAATATAATGTGATATAGAGAAAACATATTCTTTTGACTAACATTTTATGACAATTAAAAGATGCGAGTATTATATTTTATAATTACGAATATATGCCACTTATATGTATGAATAATTCGGAACTAGCCATACAAATATCCACAACCGCTTCCGCTTATGACAGAAACGCCCTAACTACAAACACACCTGGACAAGTGTTTTAAACATCGCATTTCATAAAACTGTGCAAACAAAAACGAAGAATTAAGTAAGTCTTCGTATAGTGTTTTATTTACATAATATTTGAATGGAATTTTGTAAATAACGGGTACAATACTACAATATTAAATAAATTACTATTATGCCTCTCGGTTTCACGGGCGGGGAATTTACTTATATACTCTTTTTATATTAAAAAATTGGTTGTCTGTAAAGTCGGTTTACTGACGATAGTTGAACGTGACAACGTTTGTGCTTCTTTGTCGCTCGTTCCGCGCTCTCGCTTGCACTTCAAGCCTTACATGGAACGCCTCAGAGCGAGGTAACGCCGCATTTTTTCGTGCGTGCAGCCGGCTCTATCGAATTATAAGACGTTGTCACGTCAAAACGTCACCAATGTTGACACCGGACTCATACATTTTACAAACTTATTGTTCAAAGCACAACTCACAATCAATCTGTACGTTGTTATAATAAAATCCGTGTTGTTTTATTTAAAACCGTTTTTTAGCATTCTTGTGATTGTTTTGAGATTTGAATGCGGTTCCAAGGCCGCAGAAGCTTGCCAAAACAATGTCCCTTGATTTATGAGGTACACCAACTGAGTAATGCTTTTAGAAACACACAATAACATATTCAAATGTTATAAATCGTTGCTTCAACTAATTTAGGATTGAATAGGATCTGTTTCAATAACTCTTGCAGTGTGATTTGTTTTTACAAATTTGAAAAGACGCGTTTAAAGAAAACTTGATATTTTTTAGTCTATGCGTCTTACCATAGAACGTGACATAAAGTTATTCCGGAGTGTAAACTGTCAAAATGTATGGTTATTCTTGATTTTTCGGTGAAATAACTTTATGACACGTTCTATGGTAAGACGCTATAAGTTTACTGATTTTTTCGCTGTGGACTGTAGTAAAGCATGGTTAACCACCACTATACAGGGTGTAAAAAGACTGCTACCGAAAACTGAGTTGCAATCAGACCATGATTCGAAACATACTTAACGGAACATACTTTTTTACTTAGCTTCGTCATGCTATATTATATTCGGTTATTTAATAATATAATATAAAACAGAAAAAAACAATTAAAACTCAAAATCCAGCATCTACGTAAAACAACGCGCCCAGAACATATGCAAACAGTACTCTTCAAACGCTGTTTTCTCCGGATATAATGATTTTTTCGGAGAATCCTTTTGGATTTGGTTGTGTGTTGAATGCTGTACCTACCGCTTTCGGCTTCGTTAGACGTCTTTTACACCCTGTATACATTCGCCGAACTATTATTTGGATAGAAGATGACAGGCGAATACAGGCGATGAGGCTCTCTACACGTTCGTCACCGTCGGCATTCGTCTATCTTCGACTATGTAAAAGGCCCATAGATTTATGAGAGATTATCAGAATAAAGCTTGATTTAAGAAGTGTTTATTTTTATTCTTTACCAAAGACTTACTTTTTCTTTTTTTAATTTTTTTCTTTTCTTTTTTTTTCTTTATCCTTTTTTATCTCTTTTTTTTTCTTTTCTTGTCCAATGTTCATAAATAATTTAAAGAAATAAGTATTGTTAGACATTTTGTACATTTATTAACACCAAATTAAGCTGATAACAAACACAAATGTCATTTTTCTAAACTTTTAAATAACTACAGGACAAACTCCCGTGAACATCACAAACTTTTGTCCTGGGAATCGAACCTTAACCTCCAGAAAGCTACTCTATAATTTATCTATTGTAACTGAGTGTTATTCTTTAACTAATTTGTATAGGAGCGGTGTTTTGGGGTATTTTTTTGATACACTTTGTAGTATTGTTCTTTCATTGCATTGTTTGTTACACAAAAACTGTTTTATTGTTTCCTATAACGAACTATTTGAAGATAGCATACCTACCACTTTTAATTTCACTCGGCTATTATATACTAAGCCCTGTTTATCTATGCTAGTCCGATTTGCACTTGACTGGTTTTTTAAAAGATACTGGGTCACGCTGTATCTCCAAGGCGTGGTGGACAAGACATTATCTCAGATCTTTTTATGTATTCCAGATCCTTTGAAGATGTCTTAGGGGGTAGTCAGATGCATGTCCAAATACATATTTGATACATGCCCACATCTTGCAGAAGTTAGTATTCCTTAAGTGACAGGTTGCAAGCCCATTGCCGCCTATAAGAATACCAACTGGTTTCCTCACGATGTTTTCCTTCACCGTTTAGAGCACGAACTGACTGGTTTTTTGTTGACAGAACAGGGATATTAATTGCTTGAGTTCTAACCAAGCACTTCTCGCACTGTTTCATTTTCCACCATACATTTACTTGCAGCGCCCCTAGCGGATAGTTTGGAGAACTAAAGTAAATGTATATGGGGGGAAACGCATGTAGTTTTGTAGAGTATCAAAACAAAAAAAAATGTGCTGCTTATCTTCGGTGGGAGCTAAGCGACCATTCTAATCAGTACCATAAAATTCGATCCCAAACATCGCTTCTCAAATATCCGAGTGTGAACTCCTCACTAGGCAAACAAGCGGTTGCGGTACCTACCGTGAATTGTCAAAGTCCTATTAAAGTCAATAATTGAGAGCAAACAGACGAACAAAATAACTTAAGGAGGAAACTGGTAGTTACATTTCACGAGCGTTGTCTTAAACAAGCGGCTGCGGTCACACCACATTGTAACTGCGAGCAGAATTACACCTAATTTAGAGCAGATTCCGTATTTTTAGATATTTTCATCAATCGATTATATTTGTTATTATTAAAGCTTATTTTCGTATACTTATCCTCAATTATAAAAAAATTACGACAAATAATATTCAATATTCATTGCATTGCTAATTGAGCTTATTTTCTTATAATAATCCAGGTAAAAAATATTTGCTTACTAAGGTATCATCTCGAACTCTATCTATTGTATTAGCAGTATCTTTAGCGTGAATGATATTTCAACTTTTTGGAATTCTTTTGCTTATAATAACTTGTCAGCTATGTTACTTTAAACCATAATATTTTGCAATTAAGTTTGTTTTACCCTGGTTTCAAGATCTAAAAATAAAAGACGCATGATAACAAAGCAGATTCCTTGTCATTCAAGCTGCTTGTGTGGTCTTGTAAGCACTCACGCTGGCTATTGCCGGCACTTCCTAGGCGCCCTATATTTTATACAATAGGCGTATTGTGTTACACTATGAAACTAGCTTGTAAATTAGACAGCTAGGCTACTCTAATGCGTGGCTTACAAGTCTGTAAGCCGTCATTTCTTCCATTAAATGGAACTCTATACAACAATAGGTGCACAAGAATGTCGAGTTCCGCAAATGACCTGCATATCAAGTTACAACAGAATAATGCTGAATTTTCTTGAGACCAAATGATAGTTCATAGTCACAGTCATACTACGTAATACACATAACTCCGCTTACTTAAGGGGCCATATGATGCAGTTCTTTATTATGGTCTTTTTTTTCACATTTTCAATAAAAACGCCAAAAGATTTAGCAAATATTGTGATTTAAAGATCATTCAAATATGTTTTTTTTGATCACCAATTATCTGAGTGAGCTAACTGTTTCTAAGCTAGCACACGCGGCCACTCGCATTGTCTTAATGTCAATTCACGGTAATAGACTACTGGCAGATGTAGTTTAATTACAATCTCATCACATTAATATCGCCTAATTGATAATCAATTTCATTGTGTTTTTTTTGTTTAACATTGTTTTTGGTTTTTTTTATCTATGTGTGTGTGTAAACAAAATATAATTAAATGTTTATTAATTTCTGCCATTTATAACATCGCTTGCAATTTCTATAACAAAGAAGTGACCACAACTAAACACAAAATTGGTAATTTTGTTAAATATGTGGTCAAAAATGTAATACTAATTGATAATAAACGCGATCGGTGTAAATGCAATTGGCTCAGAGCATCTTTATTATCTACCTACATTAACTAGAATACATACAAATATGACCGGCTACTGTTAAAAATAACAAATGATTACTTCATATCACATTGTTTTGTTTCAGGTTTTTTTATCGTTTTATATTGATGTCCAAGATTAAAATGCAGTCAGAGGCATGTCCATACATAAACATACCTAGCCTTCTTGACAAAACGCAACTACCATCACCAAGGAGTTAAAATTGTCCAAAAGACATGACTTGTATACTTCAATCAAGAATACTATAGATTTAGGGTCAGCGCAGCAAAACCGTCTCTGTAAAATAACAGCTCGCGCCGCATTTTGACGTTTTTTTTGATGAATGATCGTAAAGGTTACGGCCACTCTACACATTCGCCGAACTATTCGCCGAACTATTATTTTAATAGATGAGCGATGAAGCTCACTACACATTCGTGACCGTCGGCATTCGTCTATCATCGGCGAAAATGTAGAGGGCCCATAAGATAATGTTTTGAGGATTTGATACTTTAGTACGAGGTCAAACTTCATAGCTCTGTCACCTACCTACCTCATACCTACTTTTGTATTTTTCTTTTTTGTACCTGTTCTCTGTTTATGTAATGTACCTGTGTGTTGTCAAATAAAGCTTTCTATCTATCTATTTATAATTCGGCTTTTTTGTCACGCGGACAGAATTTAGCATTGATTTTGTACGTCACGCTGTAATTCTTGATTGAAGCTTGTTTAAGACAATTTTTTTATTGCATTACGATGTACTCAAAAACGAACTCGAATCATTTTAAAAAACCAAATAAAAATGTCGGCATATCTTTAGGAACAATTATGGTATAGCCTGAAACATTACACATTTAGCAACATGAATAGCCGCGTTCGCGAGGCAGCCGAGCGAGGCAAATCTTTAGGTCAGGACGTGCCTCGCCCGCTGCAAACGTACGCTCTGTCAGTACACGGCTATTGCATAAAACCAAGGTAAATGAAGTACTCGTATTTGGCAACCGTGGTCTACAATGTCTATAAAATGGTATATTAATATAAAAAGTGAGCGTTCTACATTTTTATTACTCCACGCTCTTTTAATCGCCGTAATTCATCCAACGGGTTATAAACAAAACGATTTTAAACATATTGTATTAAACGTATGGGTGGCAGTACCATAAAATATAACTGCAAAACTTACACTGATCTCGCATGCGCATTTTTATATTACATTATATTATATTTACTGAACCTGTTCGGATTGTTCATTTTTGATACCAAGACGCAAAATAATTGGATCAAAATTACCTTATTTACATAAACTTATCAATTTGACAGATATTACTTATAAGTTTTTTTTATCATATTTATTCCTTTTTGCTTGGTAATCTGTGTAGGCTTGCCTGGAAGATGACATAATGCGGGCGTTAAACTGAGCTTTTTAGAATTTGTGTTTGTACTATCTAATAAATAACAGTATAATGAAACTCATCGCTTGACCTATCCCCCACTTAAAACGTGCCTATGTTCTGAATGCAACGCAAGCCGCGGTCAGTAGGTATTTTATAAAATAAAAAAAATAAAAGTATATCAGTTATCTGGTTCCCATAGTACAAGCTTTGCTTAGTTCGGGGCTAGATAATGCTGTGTGAAATGTCCAGCATTTTTTTTTATTGCGCCATTGAGAAACGAAATAATGTATGAAATACTTGTTTTATACTAGAACTAAAACATAGACGCTAACTAAACACACGTACGGAAGCTAGGGATTACGAAACTAAACAGATAAATGACACAATTTCTTACTACCATCACAATGCCAAACGAATATAGTCTTATTCTCGATTGAGTAAGGTGCATGTTACACAAAGCTACAATGTAATGCAGCTAAGATGTATGCAGATTATGAGATAAGATTAAATATTATTCTAAAAATGTATAGTCGTTTGTCGATGCAATAGTGCGCGTCTTCTCATACAAACATACGAGTATCATACATATGTTTGATCTTCGTGGCTGGAATAGAACTAGCAACCTTTTGCAGGGCCTTCATCCACTGCACCATAGAGTCCATAATTTTTTATTAAACAAGTTATTTTGTGATTAGACAAGTTAAATATAGTCGCTAAGCCTTAACGGGGGCGACCTCTGTGGGCAGTGGGTGAAAGCCCGCTTGTGACGCAGAAGGTTGCGAGTTCGATACCCGCCGTGGGATAAATGTTTGTATGATCTGCAAATATTTATCTCGGGTTTTGGTGTTTCTATCTATACTTATATTATAAAGAGGAAAGATTTTTTTGTTTGTTTGAACTGAAAGGGCTCAGAAACTACTGGACCGATTCGAAAAATTCTTTCACCATTAGAATCCTACATTATCCTTGATGAACATTGGCTATATGTTATCCCGGGAAAGCGAAGTTTTCCCGAGGGACCGCGGGTAACACCGCAACGGACAGCTCGTGTATAATAAGTATTTATTTACAAACAAATAAGTAGTATATCAGTCATCTGGTTTCCATAGTATACAAGCTTTGCTTAGTTTGGGGCTAGATGATGCTGTGTGTATCCAACATTATATATTTATTTATCAACGGTATAACGAGAGTAATACCTATGTATATATTCTAATCTATGTGCGTTTACTAATAGAAAACAATGCAATAATTGTTTCTTAAAATCAGCTTGACGAATGAATTTAAACGCTGGTTAGGACTTACACAATAACGTGCAATAAGTAGGACTTTATCAAAGATGATAAAAAAGAAAGCGGTTTGAGTTTTTTTTAATTTTATAGAACAAATAAATAAGAAGAATCTTTATGGGCTCTCTACATATTCGGCGAAGACGAATGCCGGCGGTAACAAACGTGTAGACGCCCTCATTGCCTGTATTCGCCTGTCATCTTCAATAGTTCGGCGAATAGTTCGGGGAATATGTTGAGTGGCCGTTAGATTTCACCAATATGTCTCATAATCAGGTCAATTAGACTAAGCAAGTATGGCCAACTTTGATGACGGTGTTAGCTATATGAAAGTCAGGCTTAATGACGTCATAGCCTAGACCGATACGATAAGGATCGCACAGTCTAGCCGAGCCGAACGCGCCGAACTGTCAATTCAATAAAGAAAATGCTGCTGACGTCAGAAGCGGACCGCGTTTACGTCATCAGCATTTTTTGTATAGAAAAATAACTGCGGCGCGTACGGCGCGGATGAGTGTGCGATCCGGTTAACACCATTTTTATTCATGGAAGAGTTTAACAGTGTTTTTAAATAATATTTTACTCATGATTTAAACTTAACCGACCGTATAAACAGCGTATTATATCATTTTAAAGTAACCCAAAAAATTATGAAGAGTCATGTCTCAATTTCACATCTTAAGTGTACTATTTTGTATATAATTCCGATCTAACGATAGATAAAAACGCAATTACAAGTCAACTGATGTACACGTTTTTATTACACATTATAATGCATAATAAAATAAGAATTAACTTTTTTGTACAACTTAATATTCTGTTATGTAGAATAATAGAATAAAATTATGATTTGTACAGTCGAACGCAAAATTATTTTATATGAACCATAAATCCTGTTAACGAAGTGTTTTACTGCATTTTTATGAAATATTTAGGTAAAAGTTATTTGATATTATTTTACGAATGCACATAAAAACTAGATTTATGCTGTAAAGTATATTGCAAATACTGGTTGCTTTTGTACAAAGTTACGTCAACTTTATTTTTTGTATTGAAAGGCTAAGTTTTTTTTTGTTTTTTGTACAAAGATGTTCAAACTTTTTATACTAATAATAGTAAGTACTTGTTAGTATAGTATCGTTATGGTTATGGTGAATTCCAGTTTTTTTTTATATTATACTTATCAAAATACTTTAGAGTTAGAAAATGTGTAGGTTTTACTAGAAGCAAAAATACTCGTATTGCGTTCTCCAAGAAGAAATTGTTTTCACGAAGATCCTGAGATAGCTTGACTAATTCTGTTTTTGTAATTTTATGTTCATATTGTAGTAGCTTAGTTTCAAAGAAGAAATTCACGCAATTCCTAATAATTTTGTGTTCGAGTGTACATCGCAACTGTTTCAAAAACCTTACCAACGCTCCACTTCCGGGTTATAATTTATGTTTTATAATAAAACAGACGTACCTGTAACAAAAGCATAAAGTTTAGCATTAAGTTGTAAACATGGGTTTTGTGTGAAAACCTTAATATTTACGGACATTAAACTACAGTTTTATTTATGAGTCGGCAGGATCAAGTAATTTCACCGTTCTCTGACGAAACAGGATCACCTCTGTATTCTAAAGCGCGGTAGACGTCTGAAATCTTGTGCCGTTTTAGCGTGAACATACAAATCATTCTTTGTATACGAGATATTGGCAAAAATTAAAAATACGGTGGTCCCTACAATCCCTACAAATTATTATTATTTTCGGCTTCTGAGATGAAACTTAAATACATATGCCAAACAGAAAGCTTTATGCCATGTAATGCGATGGATCAGGCCATGTATGATGATGATATTTTCCCTTGTTCATTCTGAACATAATAAGGTGAAGTTTTAGGCCGTAAGCCGGCCTAAAAACTCCGTCACAAGAGTGGGCCACTGAGTCATACGAACTTACTTTTGCTTATTACTCGTATACTTAATATCAAAGAACTAGTTATTAATGTTCTAGATTCCAATGCGATAAATACAGATTTTAACCGAGTTACAACCCACTGTGTTGGCTACAAATAAAACCGACCTAGAGCTAACTATCCCGGTTTATATCAACACAATAATATAAAATAGAAACGCAGAGAAAATAATAACGAAGTCAGATTTCGTAAAAATCTGACAAACAAAGAATGGCTGTTATTTTTAGATGAAATTAACGCACATTATGAGCGTACGCGCCGGTTCCGATCGTGAATCATTTTAGGGTGCAGTCATGGTGCTAGCGTTAGCGAGTATTAGCTATGAGAGATTATTATTATTATTTATATTGAAATTTTTGTGATAGAATAATAATCCTTCGAAGCTTTTCAGACTATCGCCTCTAAAGGCTCACTTCAAACATTGGCAGCTGGAAGGGGAATGCCTAGGCGAACCTTCTAGGATGAACTTGGCGATATTTTGGAGAAGGGCCAGGTTAATAGTACCCTAAACCGACGAACATGTATGAAGAGTGTAATGAGAGTAAATGAGGCGAAAGTTGTGTGTCAGGATTTTGGTTGATTAGACAAATGAAAGAAATTTTATTTACAGAAACTAAGCTACTACAATAAAAATAGACAAATAATTCATACAGCATCATCTAGCCCAAAAATAAGCAGAGCTTTAGATAAATAAATAATGCTGAACATTTCACACAGCATCATCAAGCACCAAACTAACTAACTACTAATAACTGACTACATATAAGATAGAACTATAAGTGCCTCTAAATTTACACTCCGCCTAATCTCCATCACACGCACCAAACCTCGAACACGTCATCGAACAACAAATATTTTCCACTGTATCTATTGTGTTGTTGGTTTTTCTTATTAAAACCATTTTATCTCATACATTGTGAAAGGCGAAGTACAAAGACCACTTATTTCCTTTCACCGTGTGTTATAGGCCAGGTCTTTAGTTTTGGCTTTTAGTGTGAGTAGAGAATATAATTTATCTATTTATTTATTCGCAGATTTTCATGCCTCTTTTTACAATTTCAAAACTAAACCAAAACCTAAACATCTAATTGATTGTAAATTGATGCAGGAACTATACTAAATTAGAATGATATCTGTTTCAAGGAGGCTCGCTTGGCAAAGGATTTACATTTTTACCAATGGACTTTCAAACATATCCATATAGAAATACGATATAAATTCCTATGCTTTAAAATAATCGTGGCATGCCGTTGCATCCCTTCTGATGCCACGGCATCATTTAAAATTATAGGAATTTATACCGTATTTCTATTTTGTTATGTTTGAATATCTATTGGTAAAAATTTAATGTGCTGTGCCAGGCACAGCACATTACTGTCCCGGTCTGCGTATGCCTTTCAAAGAGTAGAAGAAGAAATGGAAGAATTTTTTTTAAGATGAATGGGTCGACTCTTAACCACGAAACCCAAACAGGCAAGAATGAGGTCTATACGATGAAGCAAGCCTACCCAGAAGGTGCATATTAAGTCTTTTCTTAAAAACAACAGGGTCGTAGCTCAGCGGAAATATAGACGCGCGAAGCTGATCCCAAATTTTTGCAGTGCGCATAATAAAAGAGCTTTGAAAGCGCTTAATTCTAATAAGTCACTACATCCTCAATGACGATGGACAATACATCGACTCAAATTCAAGATGACTCTGTGGGAACTTTGAACATAAATTGTAGGGAAAATCGCCAAAGACGCAAGGTCAAATATAATTATTACATTTTATGTACATTTTGAAAGATAGCCGTGCCACTTAACATACGATCGGCTGTCGCATTACATTTTCTTCTAAAGCTACGTTCAAACTGACGGTTGCAGATTATCAAAACAAGTAGTACATACGCATTAGACGAGTTGGTGGCCAAAGTTAACATTATATCTACGACCTGAGTTGTCACCCTAGGTTTCTCAAGAATTTAACTTGAAATAAAAAGCTTACGCTACCTTCATTTTCAAATCTGTTCGTCTACTTCAGCGTAAAGGAGTCATAGGACAAACATCCATACAATTTCGCGTTTATAATATGTAGTTGGAAGAAAAAAATTGGTTGTCTGTAAAGTCGGTTTACTGACGATAGTTGAACGTGACAACGTTTGTGCTTCTTTGTCGCTCGTTCCGCGCTCTCGCTTGCACTTCAAGCCTTACATGGAACGCCTCAGAGCGAGGTAACGCCTCATTTTTTCGTGCGTGCAGCCGGCTCTATCGAATTATAAGACGTTGTCACGTCAAAATATGTAAGCGGACCATGAGCTTTGCTCTAGATAAACTTTGTTCATCGCTAGTAATCGATTCACGAAGTCGTCAAAGACTTGCAGATCATAATTTGTCTTCATCTTACCTAACTTTAATCTCATATATGGCGGTCACATGACCTCGCTCTGAGGCAACTTGGCTAGCTCCTCTAGGGAAGAAGTGCTAACAATATAGAAAATTAATTTTATCGGTTTTCTCAAGAGTTACAAACAACGTAACAGTCAAATAAAAAGGTATGATGGAGGTTTATTATTTATTTTTGATGTCCCCAAGGCACGTCAGACATTTTCTTGATCAAGTCCTTTATGATCGAAGGTGAATGGTCAAGGGTCAGAGATACGTCTCATAAATTGGTCACAAAATGGAATATTTTTATTGTCTTTGAAAGAATAAAGTTTTTGAAGGCCGCGACATAGCTGGCCGGGAAAGCAGGATCTCGACGGGCTTGAGAGAGTGTGGTCGCTAGCGATAGGGACCAGTCGAAAACTATTTGCAATTTGTAATATTAAGTTGAAAACAACTTTTTGTTTACTTTCTGCTCGCGTCTTTCGCTGTCCTTTTCCAACTATGACAAAATTTAGTTAACCATCCCGCTCAGATTTCGGCCTGGTGTAAGGGCTAGGGTGACCCTCTTCCAGGAACATTATACGCATAGCCTTAGGCCGGGCTGTATAAGCGATGACAAGATATGCAGATAAGTTAGTCTACGGATGCCGGCGCGACGGTGAATACATTTCGCGTAATTATACCTGTATAATTACAGATAATATTATAAATAAAATACAAATTGCATTCAGCCTTCAATTATACCTTGAGAAATTCTACATAGAAGTTTAGCAGGTTTAGGATGACTTAATCTAGGGCCGATTTCCGATGACTGACTTCTGCAAGTGTTGAAATTTGGAGTTATTGCCCCTCTTCTACATTATCTGATCTGATCTGATGAACTCTGATCTTTTAAACCTACCGATCATGATTATATTTTTTTTTTTCAATTTTGTGTGGTATGTACTCATTCTACAGCAGGTCGAACATGGGTCAGACTAACGCAAGATAGGGAGGGTTGGCAAGAGCGAAGAGAGGCCTATGCCCAGCAGTGGGATGAAAAAGGCTGCGGGTGATGATGATGATGTACTCATTACCCCGATGACTCTAAAACTTGTACAACTATCTGGTCAAACTCCTATCGAGATCAAAATTTCGACTCCGAACCGAAGAAGAGGATTCTATCCCACTACTTCTTGTAATGTTATAAATCAATTAGAGTTAGATAGAGTCGACTGCCCATTCAAGCAGAGGCACGGATCAGCAAGTTCGAGGGTTCAAATTCAATGCCATTTTTGGGATGCGTTTAAAAGTTTTGAGAACCTACAAACTTTGAAAAAGAATCTTGCCGGCAGTCAGAAAGACCTGGTTTCCGTCTGACTAAGCCTTGCTCCTTCGTCTATGCGGAAAGTAGGGGTGTCAGCAAACTTTCTCGGAATACGTGTTTAGATAAGACATCAGGTACTTTGTTTATAATACTTTGATTGCTTAATGCTCCTCCGCATCATACATGCAATGACTTTCTTGCGTATTGAGCTATCGATACTTCAATCGTGTTCAATGATCTCGTAACAAAAACGTCGAATAGTCATAATAGAGCAGTTCGACAAATGCTCTAGTCTATACTCACCTTTAGATGTTTCAACTGATTCTGGTGTATTTTTAATTTTGTAAACATGTAGTAGCTTAATTTCTGTATAAAGTGTGTAAACCGTTTAAGATTGTTGCCTGACATCAAGTTATGATGGAAACAGTTCAGGTGTCCAGCAGAGGATAGTGTTGTAATTTACAATTATTATTTTAGACATACCCAGCAAATTAAATGTCAGTCGGTCCGTAAAATGCAAAAAACATTTAACATTTTTTGCGGTATGCGGTCTGTGCTCAGAACATTGGATGACAATGTAATAAAGGAAGAAAAATAAAAACATTTATATGATCGCAGCTTTAATAAAAATAGCGGACAACGTATTATTTGTAATATTTTTTGTACAAAGTATCCGATCGGGCTTTTAATCGGTCCAGAACGCTAGGGTATAATGATGTCATTAGTATTCAAATAAGTAGCGATTACCCGGCCACTTGTCATATTATGCTAATTAATTATTAACAAAATGTATGCAGGTGCCGAATTCCAAGGCTTTGGACACTAGGGCTACCCTAAAGTTGACGTTCTCTGTCCATACTCTGTCGTCGGATAAGTTGTCGTGCTTAGGTAGAAAGAGTCTGCCTACAAAGAGAGAGATAGTCTGTTTTTATCAGTACCTTCATGCTGCCAGCAATCAGTAGAGCCATCTCGGTATAATAAAAACAATAATATGGTTTTATACCGCCAGTGTGGTCGAAGTGACTCGTAGGAAATTCATTTGTTTTAGTATGTGCAGAGGCTCTCTGTCTTACTCTTCTACAGTCCTAAAGACAGGATTATGAATCCACAGATAACTCAACTGATATATAGATAGATAGAAGATAGAAAATACTTTATTGTACACAACATGGACATTACAAAATACAAACAAAGATACAAGAAAATATTTGAAGCGATGTACAATGGGCGGTCTTATCGCTGTGAGCGATTTCCAGACAACCTTAGGATGAACTGGATTAAAGGAAGGCAAAATGGCAAGTTTCGAGGCTTAGTTTCTGTATCTTAGCTGAGTTTTTAGAAATGTTAATAAATAAATAATGCTGGACTTTTTCACACAGCATCATCTAGCCCCAAAGTAAGCAGAGCTTGTGTTATGGGTACTAAGATGACTGATATACTACTTATATACTTCTTTTTTGTAAATACATACATATTATAGAAACACCCAGACCCGAGACAAATATTTGTAGATCATACAAACATTGGTCCCGCCGCGGGGATCGAACCCGCAACCTTTTGCGTCGCAGGCGGGCCTTCGCCCACTGCGCTACAGAAAAAATATATTTATAGTCATTAAATGTTGATCAGTTTCATCATCATTGCTCACATCACTATTACGCTTTTTCCATCATTTTATGCCTTCAACCAGCAGTCAGGTCTTCATTGTGAAGAACTTGACGTGTTGAGCTTGCTGACAGTTAGTTACGCTCCGTCGAACCTGTGACGATCTCTAATCACAGTCGTACCTTATAATTAGTGTACTATTATAACAAGATACCTGTATACCTAGGTTGAAAGTGAAAACGAATTACACTACCGCTTCCCGAACGTCAACATTCGACTTGTGATTTGACAGTCAGGTAAATAATGTTTTCAGAAAAAAACACTGAGCCACATCCTACTAATAATAGAGTTTGTGAGGATATTGGTTTCGCAGTAATGCAAAGACTATTGAATGTATTTGATGAATTGATGAAAGGCATTGAGGTTATATTTATATAGCCATAGAAATACGAGCTATTTTTATCGCGGAGAAGTGAAGTATTCATAAAAGACCGTGCACACGGAGCACAGGAAAGTATACATTTATATGTTTCAACAGTGACATGTGACCTAGAGACTAGTGACATTGTCAAATGACAAATGATGTTCAATAAGCGAACGGATTCGCATGCAGTTAGTAGCACGTCGTATTCATATGTAATTATTATTCCTGGACAATGCGTTCAGTGATGGTCAGACCAACAGATCGGATAATGCCATATCGTTATTATTTAATTATATTTAATTCCATGTCCGTTGGAGCTCTATTGTGATGAGTCTCTGTACAATCGAGGTAATTGTTACATTATAACTTGTTGGTAATACAATAAAGCATGCCTACTGGGGTAGACACGGTTGAGCGTTTGTTTGTATTGTAATCATTAATATGGAGCTAATGTCAAACTAAATGTCACTTTGTGTGGCGATGCAACAAGCGTCTTGGCTACCGACTGTCAGACATGAAGGCATGGGCGGATCCAGAATTTTTTTCTGGGGGGGGGGGGGGCACAAGAAACAAAAACTGACGTAAATTTCACAATTTATTAATTTTTCGTAGTTAGTAGGTACACAATAATATCGTCGGGGGGGGGGGGGGGGCACGTGCCCCCGTGCCCCCCCCCCCCCCTCTGGATCCGCCTATGCATTAAGGTATAGATTAAGGGTGCTCGCACAGTGCAGCCGAGCCGTACGCGCCGAATTGTCAATTTAATAAAGAAAATGCTGCTGACGTCAGAGGCGAGTATAGCAAAATAACTGCGGGTGCGTACGGCGCTGACAGTGTGCGATCAGGTTAAACCTGCTCGCACATTTTGCCGCAACGAACGCGCCACTGATAGAAAAATGCGCACCGTACGGCGCGTACGGTGCATGCGACTCGATGTGCGATAACCATAAAATGGAGTATATACTTCGCACACCTTATTAAAGCTCTTTCTATTAATACCTCTGTGTGCAGACCGTCTCTTTCTAAGTTCCCTGCTGAGGTAGAGAGAGTCTGCCTACAAAGAGAGAGATAGACTATTTTTATCAGTACTTTCATGCTGCCAGCAATCAGTAGAGCCATCTCGGTATAATAAAAACAATAATATGACTTTATACCATACTTCGACCACGCTTCGACCAGTGTGAAAGCGCGTAGGAAATTCATTTTTTTTACGCGCAATGATAAAATGTATAAATAAGTTTGTGAATATATAGTGTGAAGTACTTAATTGATTTTTTTTAAGATGTCTGGACAGTCAGATGCCCATCTTAATTATACTTGTTTAGACTGAATGTATCATGAATTAAAAATAGCCCGCAAATATCGTTGCTTACGTCAAAGTTCCTGACCAACTTTGTGGAACAATGCCTCTAATGCAGGTTCCCTATTCATCAATCTTCAAAAGAGGTTCTATAAGGTATGAGGGCAACTTGACGAATATAAGAAACCAGAGAAAAAGTCTACCGTGCTTGGAGATAGTCGTGATCATTTTTTATCTTTAGACTAGTAATCAGACGCATCGCCTAATGCATTTTGGTACCTTGGTCGCAGTGATCCTTTTTGTTTGATAGTCGTGAACCAATTCTATACTTTACAGATTACAATTACAAATTACACTGAATCCTTACTGGTCAATTGGTATGACCTGCAGACCCCACACAGCTGTCCTACATTGTTAATATGTAAAGTAATCATTGAGAAAACAATAACTCGCTTGTGAATCGGTTTTGGTTACGACGTCATTAATTAAAACGGAAAATTTTATCATCATCTTAAAAGCCTTTTAAATCTTTACTATGATTTACACACCGTCAGGAGATAACCTATGCTTACACTCAACGGGATGCTGTAGTGCCAGCCCCTCTAGTCATGTCAGAAATCGCAATAGAATAGAAATCGAATCGACAGATAACGCTGAGACCAGCAAATGGCAATAATTATCAGAATTGCATACATTCTATGTCGAGCATCGCGGCACGTGAGTTCCTGGCATTATGTCAAACGGACGATTTACATAGAGCCAGGTACTCACGTGCCGCGATACTTGACATAAAATGTATAATGTTTTTGAAATTAATGGCGTAAGATGCAGGTGGAGTCTCAGCGTTATCTGTCGATTCAATTTCAATTCTACTGCGATTTGTGTCATGGCTGAGGTACTGGAACATTGTTTGATATGGAAATGCTTGCCCAGCACCTTAACCATCCTCTCAACATAATCGGCCTTATCCACAGGAAATACTGACTAAGCTGTGGGTTTTTTCCGAATAATTATTCATCTGCGATAGATCTTAAAGGCAACGATGATACATAAACTCACACCACAGTGACACCAGTGTAATTTTCTCTAGTTAACCTTTTGAAACCATAAATTGAATTTGTGATCCCTTATTTTTTGGCAGTTATCGAACTTCATGTCAGTTTTGCATAACACGGTTCAGTAAAGAACGTCGCATCATGTTCTCTCGCTTGCACACTAGTGCAGTCACTAATGTGCAAGTGAGAAAGCATGACAAGCGCCGCCATTTCAGAATTACTTTTTTATGTCAAAATTGCCATTCTGTACAAAAACTCCCTGGAATAGAGCTCAATAGTAACCTCCCGGCTCCGGAAAGTTCAAAAATATCCAATAATTAAAAGTATGCAGGTCAAAGGGAAAATTAATTTAGGACCAGGCGAAAGCTAAATTGACTCAAAGGCCTGTAGCTTTCAACAGTTTCAGTTTGAATCCAGTGTACAATTGGTATTTGAAAAAGCTGGATTCATTTATGTGAACCAATTGTTCTAGTTTCGTTCGTCACACAAGAGCACTAAGAGAGTGAAATGTCCAATGACTCTGATTTGCGTTTTTTTTTTCATGTTAGATCAAATGGCTGGATCCATAGGAAGTTGAAGTAAAAGGGAGGTATACACGACTAGAATGATAGATAGATAAAAAAATTATTTGGGAAAACACACACACAGACGAACATAACTAGGTACAACTGACACAGCAAAAAAAAACAAAATGTATTAGATCTAGGTAGGTACTACGGTACTACTTAGATCGACAATGACTCGGTAGACATGCTCTCAGATCCAATCTTTCCAATTTTTCAAGATATTTAAGGGTTAGTCCGATACACATCCAAATTATTAAGAGCGTGCCCAAATTTTGCAGAACTTTGTATACTATTTGGATGAGAGATATTACTTACTAACATGATTTAAAAACATTTACCGTTTATTCTCGTGTGAAAAGTCCAGCATTATTTTTTTTATAATTGCTCACAGAAAAACTAAAGAGCCATTTGATAAGGTTTTTTAACTTAAAATCTACATTTTACGAATAAAAATATTTCTTTATTACAACGCAACGCGCAAACGAGTTACATTTTAATATCAAAATTATTCATGCAACACGGATTAACCAAGACGGGGACATGTGAAATTATAATTAAAATATCTCTTGTGAATATTATTAGCGTTATTGAGTAAACTGCAAATATTTTAAGGATTTTAATACAGTATTAGCTGTTGGAATTTGACGTGTATAATAACTACCTAAATGAGGCAAACGCTTTGCTACATGCAAATAATGAGATTATACAGTATCTAGATTACATTTTACTGATAATCGACTACACATGCGATTACATCTACGAGTAGATACTATCGGGTAAATCCAATTCTTTATCATTCCACTCTTAAAAGTTTTGGTAAAATTCAGCTTGCTATTTGATCCACATACAAATGCAAGATCAATACAAAAACAAATGGGCCGCCATAAATAAATAAATTAAAAAAATATTTCATTCGATTTGCACTAACAAACTTTGAAAATCAATCTAATATTATAAAGAGGAAAGATTTGTTTGTTTGTATGTTTGAATTGAATAGGCTCCGAAACTACTGGACCGATTTGAAAAATTCTTTCACCATTAGAATCCTGCATTATCTCTGATGAACATAGGCTAAATTTTATTCCGGGAAAGTGAAGCTTTCCCGAGGGAAAGGGGGTAACACCGCGATGGACAGCCAGTCGATTATAAAACAACAAAAAAAAACAGCGTCACGACTGTATCCCCGAGGCGCGGCGGACATTCTCTCAGATCTGGAATATAAAAGATCTGAGAGAATGTCGATTATAAGATACAAGTATACCACACACTCAGATTGTATTCACAAAAATAAACTTTATCCCACTCAGCAGGCCGGACAATCGGGTAAATACGTTGATTGGTGTCCAAACTTCCATAGATTTTATATGTGGGCGTGGCGATTCATTTTACAGCCTTTTATGCCTAGTGTCCCGTAGGTATAACGACGGGTGAGTGAGCATGTATTTTTAACTGGTTAACCGATAAATATACAACGCGACAGTAAAACAGTTTTTTAGTTTTGTACTTTGGGTTCCCGATATGTCATGATCACGGGACAAGCGAGGAAAGAGATGAATCGTGCAGTTAGATAGTTATTATAGGCAGATGAATCAGTCTAGAGTCAGCGGGCACGTTAAATTGTCGGTCCCGGCTATTTAAGTCGTTAAGCCTCCGGAGGCCTTAAGGCGGCCTAAAAACTCCGTCACCAGAGTTGGCCACTGACTCATACGAACTTACTTACTTTTTACTTACTTACTTACCATTTCATAGGCCCGAGGCCACGGTTTGCCAGTCTGTCTCGAATGCACCCAGTGTTATAAGTATTTACGTCAAAAATTCTAAATCAGGACATTTATATTTCCAGAATTTGCTTTTAGTTTTTATGACGAACAAAAGTGTACCGAAATGTGAGTTTTCGAGAGTATACTTGTACACTCTTTACCAGTCGAGTTGAAAACTTGAAAGTAAGGTAAATGAAGATGCGCGCAAACACAACGGACCCCGCAGTATAATTTACTAATTTACAGTATAACCAGTATAACATAGTACTATATGTGTAGCCGAATGATTAAAAAACCTAAAGTTATTTCATTTACATATATTATTCCTTTGATCATCTAAAGAACCCTAATTTAGTTAAGAGCATATCGATATTTTATGAAAATTTAATTTCACCGGCGCTGTATGAAGATTGCTATTTTTATACACGAGGCAAGTTTTTTTTTAATTAAAAAATAAGATCGAAATGTTGCCTTATCAGTACATATGATTTTTATCAGTACAAAGATTACGGTAGACACCAGTATCGTTGAAAAATTAACTGAAAGATCAAGTAAGTGGATGAATGATAAAATCCTAAATTATTAATTTTCACTAGAGAGAAACTAAGCTACATAGCATTATGTACATAAAATTACAAAATACAATAGAATCAGTCAAACTATCTAAGGATCGTCGTAAAAACTATCTACAGATAGCTCAACTGATCCAGGTCACTGCCAGTCGGAAGCGTTCCCAAAACACTGGCGGCATTGCCACGCTGAATGGCAATGCTGATTCTTTGTGCCAAAAAGTCGCCAGCTCTCGAATCACGCGACGCTTCGACCAGACGCCCTGAAAGATTTTTGAAGACGCGATGGGCCCCGAAAAAAAAATCCTTGTTAATATAAGATCAGAACATTACACATATCATGTGTACGAAACGATTCTTAAAACTCTGATATCCGCTATGAGTGATTTATTTATTATTTATTTATTTATTTAGATAGAACTTAACTATAACATTACAGAAATTCCAGATCATCATAGTTAATAAATACATGTACACATAATAAAAACATCAGAAAATTACACAGAAAAAATAAAATATAGTAAGTATAACATTTAGACAAAACAATTGAAAAGAATTTACTACAACTATAGGTACGAGTATAACAAAAATTAACTTTAAAAACTTTCACAAAACTCTAGGCACAACCGTTCTATCTCCTTCCAGCCATCCGCAAACACGTCTAACTGAGGATGTACAACCATGAGCTCGTTAAGGTTGCGCTGAGCGCGGGAAATAGGCGACTGCTGGCAATACAACGTGCGCACGCGTATTGGCTCAAACAGTCGGACTCGGCCTGGCCGGAATCTGTTTCGCTGTTCTGGGACGCAAAGACGGCTAGCCTCACTCAAAAGAATAGGACAATCGGTTTGACCTCTTAAAAGGCGGCACAAAAATAACATCTGGTCTTTTAATCGCCTTGTCTCTAAGGAGTTAAAGCCTAAAGTTCATTGTAAAAATTTTGTTGGATACATAAATGGGTAGTACCCACACATTTTTTTATAGAGAAACCTTAGAAATCTCTTCTGGACCTTTTCAAGCATCAGCGAATATGTGCCTTGATAAGGGTTCCAGACAATAGCAATAGATTCTAGTTTAGAACGTACAAGGGATGTATAGAGCATTTTTATGGCTCTTATATTTTTAAAATCTCTACAGTTTCGGGATACAAATCCGAGCTTTTTAAAACATGTGACTGTGATTGATTGAATGTGGTTATGAAAGTTCAGCTCTGGATCAAATTGAACTCCTAGATCCTTTACCGAGTGACACCTGGCAATTAACTCGCTTCCTAGATAATATTGCGCGGTTATATTATGCGTGGAGTGTGTGAAGCTCATCATCTGACATTTAGATACATTAAATTGCAATAGGTTTTTGTTACTCCATGCTTCTATGGCATTAATGTCGCGTTGAAGGGCTTGGCTGTCATGTGTAGTTCGAATCTGCCTAAAAATTTTGACATCGTCAGCATATAATAAACACATATCACTATCAATACATCTAGTTAGGTCATCGATCATGATGGTAAAGAGTAGTGGACCCAGGGAAGAACCTTGACTTACACCAGAGCGAGTGTGGTAAGAGGTGGAATTATAACAACCCAGACGCACGAACTGCTTGCGATCACCTAAATAACTGGCAAAAAAACGCAGCAGTTTTGGGGACAGACCATAAGCGTTTAACTTTCCTAATAGTACGTCATTATCTACATGATCAAAAGCTTTTTTAAATTCGAGGTAAACCACATCGACTTGAGTGTTGTTATCTAGGCTTTTTGAAATGAAATTAACAAGGGTAAGTAAGTTAGTGTTAACAGATTTTCCCTTCCTAAAAGCATGCTGGGAGTCACTTAGATACGGTGTTATTTGTTTGTATAAGTTTGTGTGTAAAATACTTTCAAATAACTTAGCAAAAGATGATAGTATTGCTATAGGTCGGTAGTTTTCAGCTAGAGATTTGTCACCTGACTTGGGGATGGGGGTCACGCGAGATATTTTCCAGCGTGTCGGGTAGATTCCTGTATTAAGTGAAAGGTTAAAAATATGTGTTAGTGGAAGGGATAACTCTGTACTAAAAGCTTTAATAATGTAAGAAGGAACATTGTCCGGTCCTATAGAGCTCTTCGGCTTCATTCTTTTAATGTGGTTTTCGACTTCTATTGCGGAAATACTTACAATATTTATTAGGTTGTTTGAGATGCTACCTGTAACTTGGTTTGGATTTAATACTGGTGTGTTGGGAAGAAAAACGCTACTAAAATAGTCCGCAAATGCCTTGGCAGCGTGCGGGCCACTATGACAGCTGTCCTTATAAGTAATTGAGGGTTCGAAACCACCTTTCGTTTTCAGGCTAGTGATGTGGTTCCAGAAATCACAAGGATTTTTGACTAAATTGTCTTCTATGCGCTCTATGTGTTCTGTGTATGCTTTAGAGACACACGCTTTGATATAGGATCTGAGGGCTTTAAAGAAGCTATAAACCGTTTGATCCCTATCTGCTTTCCATATCTTATGCAATGAAGCCTTCAACTTGAGATCTGTTATTATATCTTTGGTGAACCATGTTGGATATCTTCTAACCGACGAGAGACGGCGGACTTTTTTAGGAATGCATAAATCAAAACTATTGTACAGTAGATGGTAGAGTGAATCAACAGCATTATTAACATCAAGCTGATTAATGACATCGTCCCAAGAAATTTCAGTAATAGTATTATAAAGTGCTGTAAAATCTGCCTTACCAAAGTTCCAGTCAGTAGATATGGGGACGTTACTTGATTGCATCTTTTTATCTTCCTTCACCCTATTACAGCTCACATTGACATCTAGCGGGGGATGGTGACGGTCGGCGCGCTCCACCAGGCCATCCTCAGTCACACTCACACTCACACATCCTAAACTAGCACTAATCATTACAACATCTAATTTACTACCACGATCATTAAAAAAGTAATTACGCTCTATGAGATCACAAAAGTTAGTAAAATAGCATATATAATTATTTACATTTTGGGTGGCACTGTTCAAATTAAGATCACCGAGGATAATAATAGGTGAATCACTAAGTATATCCATATTGTTTTCAACCTGACAGAACCATGTAAGATATTCTTCGTCTTTGGCACTAGGACTAATATAAACGACACACAAAAAATAAACTCGACCGAGATAATTCATCGAAGCCCACATATCTTCGCAATCAGCTGTCTCTAGATCACTGCGTCTAGTAATCTCAAGGCCTGGTCTGGCGGCTAAAAGTACTCCGCCACCCCGACTAGGCCGATCTCGTCGCACTAAACTCCAGTTGTCTGGTATAACTTCAGCATCATTAATGGAGACGTCCAATTTTGTTTCAGTGACAGCAATTAAATCTGCATCCGATATGATCAGGTTCTGTCGGAAGTACTTAAGTTTAGTTTTTAGGCCATTGACGTTCTGATAGATAATATGTAAATGGTACTTATACGGTGATCGTTCTATTGTTGCATGTTTCTGTGTAGACCTACTCTGATGTACTTTGGCCGGGAGTGCGGGGTCTGTTATTAAGTTTGTGTGAGGCACTCCCGGCTCCTCTGGGAAACCAGTGATCATTCTTCAGTCATCGCGGTCCGTATCAGAAGGACAATTTAGCATAACGCCCTTGTGGGATGAACGACAGCACATTTAGGAATCAAATAAGGTTTCGGGCGTCTAAAAACTTAATAGTAATATTTTATCGTGTACCACGCAAGAGAAGACGTAACATTGTCATTGTCACTGTGATCCAAAATAGGATCTCAAAGGCAAGGTACACACTTAGCGTAAAAAGTAAGGGTTCATGTTATGTAACATTTAACATGTAACATTTATAAACATTTTGAATTGAATTGAACTGGTCACGGAGTTTTGAGGCTGCCTCAAGCCCTCCGTCATGGCTACGACTTGGCCGACAATTTAAAGGAGACACGAAAACGCTGAATGATAAGGCCACTGGTGGTCAACCATCAACTTACTGGTTGTTTAGAACGTTGCGAGATCTATCAAGAACGACTAAGCAAGATATGCCAAGCGTAAGACACAAATGGTTCAATAGCTCCGTGTTCTTCCATTAGTGCTAATAATTAGAGGGGGGCTAGTAATTATACGAAGCTCAACGCACTTTCACCTTAGCCCGATAATTTGCGATAATTGCGGAGAACAATAACAACGCTTTCGTATTAATTTAATTATTTTGTAATATTGCTTGTAGGGTCGAGGCCGAAGGGAAAATTCCTCGTATCTTACATTGTTTTCATTCATTAGTTTTCAATACTTCTTTGTACTGTTTAAATGTAGTTAAATATTATTACCTTTCAAGAACAATTTAAATACTTTTAAAAAACTTAAAAATAAACCGACTTTAATGTTGTCCTACGTAGAAAATTAAGTAAGAAAAGTATCTTAATAAAAGTACTTATCTCGGTAGTAAACGGTTTGAAAAAAATAAAAACGTAGGTACATACAATCGAAAACAGAACCACCTCTTTTTTTGCAGTGGCTTAAAAAACTACATAGTAATATTTATTACAAAATGACGAAATATGAATTTTAAGACCCCTCGCAGACTACTGACTTTCTATCGGCCGATAATTTAGACGGGCTATAATTCTCCATACTCATTACGAGCCGAAGTATATTCCGTCTCAACTATCGGCCGATAGAAAGTCTGCAGTCTGCGAGGAGGCTAAACAGTCGTAAGGTTAAACTCACGTCCGAGTAAGTACAGAATTGTGGAACTCATTGTCGGGCTCTGTATTTCCCGAAAAATACAATATAATAAGTAGGTAAGTAGTAAATGAGTAAATAGGATCCATCTTAGACCTCACTACTGCGTAACATCAAGCAGAGTGAGGTCACATGTCCTATTCAATAAAAAAAAAGATTTGGACCTAAAACAACATAATATTACGGCTACGTTTATCTGCTAATTAGGGTTCTTCCGTCCCGTCCCTAAACCTCGGAATGACAATTAACTGGGTTCCGAATAAGGACAGTACTCATAAGCGGAAGTGATTTAATTTTTCAATTGGTTTTTAACATCACCTGCAAACATATTACGAATCGCGGTACGAATGTCTCCATATTCAATTAATATTCGCTTTGATCTATAATTAAGTAAAGTCATAAAGTATTAAAATAAGATAAAGAAAGCTGAAATTAATTGCAGTTATTAAAGTTTATTTTCAATATTAATCGCAGTTTATAAAGGTACTTAGTAATTAATTTAATGAGTTAATCGTTACATGAAACAATAAAATTAATATCGCCGTATTTGTTTAATGGTTTATATTATAAAAGGGCGCATAAATATTCTCATTCAATTTTTAAAAAGGTTTGTTTAAATTTAATTGAGTGAGAAATATACGAGTAAAATATTTTAAATTTATTTAAATGTGGATATTTTGCACAATTGTTTATCGTTATTTTTCTATTCATTTTTTTATGTTTAATTATACATAATATCAAATTCAATAAAGAAATAATCAGGTAAGTACTTTATTAAAAAGTTTTTATATCTTTTATTTTGTTTAAAATTTTAAGTTTTATTTAAGACCATGGAAAAAACATTAAATGAATTAAATATTTAAATTTAAAACTGCAGCTTGCTTCGCTCATGTCTAGCTAGCACAACACGTTACCGTTGCCGTTTAACACAAACTAATACAATTTAAAAACTTCACACCCAGTGTGCCGCGTCCCTTATCGTAGACAAAAGACCGTGAAAGGGTAGAGGTAAAGGTCACCCGGTCAATGACCCCGGGGACATTTTTGCCCGTTTTATAATAGATCGTGTTACATCATGTCACGTGTTATTTCCACTTAACTTCTACAGTGGATTAGGGCTGTCCGGAAATAGTTAACATCAGAACCCTGTGGCCGAGTACGTTTAGTGACTCGTAGGTGACGCAGCATGGTGTGCTTCGTTTTATTAGTGACGGTCTGGTTGCAGAGATATTCACTAAAAATTTCATTATAACAGCACATTTTTTTTTGTTCCTTTTCGCAAGGTGGATATGGGGAAATAGCCGTACAAATACGCGTAAAAAACTATAACGCACCTTGGACTAGTAAGCTGATCGCACATATGTCCGTGCCGTACGCGTCGCAGTCATTTTTCTAATACTGATGACGTCAGAAAATGCAGCTAGCTTCTGCCGGGGCCTTCGCTAACCATTGCAAATGCTAAGTAGCTACCATTTTTGTTGTTTAAGGTGTAACTTTTTTGTCATGCAAAATAAATATTCTTTTATTTCAGTATTATTTTTATTTGGCTAAAAAAACTTTTAGCTGCCAGCCCTATTTGAAATGATACGATTATTTAGACCGAGGAGTTATAGCTAGAGTAGGTAGATTGGTTTTGATTCTAGATTTGTTTTAGTAACCATGTCTTAAACTTCTTACCAGTCTGCATTTGTTGTAAGCCACTGAACAGATTTCGATAAAATAAGGCATAGTTTTATAGATTGCATTCCATGAAGGGAGATATTTAAGGTACTTTTTTATTTATTCATTCATTCATTCATCGTAACAATGTGCTCATGTGCTCTCTATATTAAATTAGCTTGCTCCAAAATGAAGCTATCGCTATGGCCCTATCTGAAGCCGACGAGATCTTCCTGGGTGCAGCTGGTTGGGCACAAAAGGCAGGAAAGGAGATGTGACATATTTTGTGTTGGGTCTCCGCACTTACACTGGATTTAATACATAATTTTGGTGTGAGTTGCTGATTAAACTTTGGAGATGAGAAAAAAAATTTAACGTGGAAACTGTAAAAACAGATATTACATATTTTACATTTATAATACAAATAATTACCTACATTTACATTTAAGATATTGCACATAATTCTTTGTACTGCCGCGGAAAAGTATAAGATAAGATTATATAGTAAAGACAAAAGTTATCTTATGTTTGCTCTCTGATAATCTATTTGCAAGTGGTTTAGTATTACCGACGATATTAATGTTTTTGCAATAATTATAACCTTATTTTGAGATCTAAAAAACGGTCACCGGTGATTACGGCCGTTTTTATGTTGGATTAGCCAGACGGAGTACGTAGCAAGATTATCATAGAAAAGGCGTTTGAAAGGCACAGAAGGTACTATTTTAGTCAAATATAAAAAAGTACGTGTGAAATACGTCATGAATGTTTAAATGGGGAACTGAGATACGAATCAATGCTGATAAAGTTGGGAAACCACGAGTATTATTCTACTTCCAACGTATTATAAAAGTTGTATGTTTGGGTGTTTGTTTCAGTCACGCATTATCGATTTGGATGAAACTTGAATTAACTTATAGGCTATTTAAAATGTTGGTGCCAAGCTGCAAGCAGAAGCTAGTACGAGTATATTAAATGCAAATTAAATTACATAAGTTGAGATAAATACAACGTTGCAACGGTCATCGAATCTTGAACATCAAAGCATTAAAAGTACATTGATAACGGTCTATTCTATTTATCTTACTTATCGTAAAGTACATATAAAAACAGAATTATAATATTAATTGGAGCCAGTCAAACCAAGTCCAGAAACAACTTTTTACACTTAGCTTCTAAATATTACATCAGTTACATACTTTTAAACTGTAACTAGACGTGGCTCTGACCCTTAAGCCGCTTTCAGACTACGCTATACTCTGAAAGTATTTGCTATACTTTATAGCAATAAAGTGTAGCAAAGAAGGACTTCCTGCTGTACTATAAGGATGGCGATCACATTACGCGATATTATCGCAAGCAGTTATAGATATATACAGGCGCGGTTCGAGGGGGGTGGTCACGGGGGACATGACCCCCCCCCCCCCCCCAAAGTCGTACACGTCCAACAGTAAAATCCTGTTTATTGTGCAATAAAGTCTATTATTAGTGTAGAATTTTGGGGGGGTCACTACTGAAATTTTGGGGGGGACCCAAAATTTCTGCGACCGCGCCTAGTTATATAGCAAGCTCAGTTGACTGCGATCTTTGAAGAGAGTGCAGGACGGCCGGGGGTAAGGGAGGAGGAAGACGGCGGCCACAGGGTTCTGATGTTAACATCAAAAGGCCGTAGTGTATTGAAGAACAAATGAAGTGAAAGATCGTAGAATCGTAGTAACTTAAAATCTGTCGCCTCTACACACAGAAAAGCGGCGTTATTTGTGTATGTGTATAACAATTCAACATGTATGTACTTAACTACATACATACAATTACGTCCGAGCATTAATAAGATGTCTTCAACGAAACGCTTTTTAAACAAAGAAAAAGGGTACATTCATTATTTCCCCGTACATACATAATAAAGCTATTGACAGACTAGCGGTCGCGAGAATCGGCGTGTCAACAACCGCCTTAATTCGTGCGAAGTGACACTTTTTGTTATCCATGTTGTTTTAAATTAAAAAAAGATATGCGCGTTTAAGCCTTAAGGCCTTAATTACACGGGCCGACGTTTGGCTAGGACAAATATGTAGACAGATAACTTCATTTGCATTGTGTAATTGACCTAATATTTTTAGTTTTTTAAAACAATGAGAGAAACGTTAGCTTATGAAGTTCACAAGTTTATCTATTCATTTTCAAAGGCCCCGTTTCCAAGACATGACAGTTCCATCAAGAACATTATTGAAGGGAAAGGCTTGTACAGACTAGGCGTTCCAGGCTCGCGCGTGTCGTCAAAATCGTATACATTTTGACATTCAACACGAACCTTGGAAAACGTGAACACGTAGTCCGTACGCAGTTTTAGAAGAAGAAGAAGACTAAAAAGTAAAGTTAGTAAATTCGTATGAGTCAGTGGCCAACTCTGGTGACGAAGTTTTTAGGCCGCCTTAAAGCCTCCGTCACGGCTTAACGACTTAAATAGCCGGGACCGACAATTTAACGTGCCCTCCGAAGCACGGAAGCGCTCAGATGAAAATGCCACTGGCGGTCACCCATCCACTTACAAACCGTTCGAACGTTGCTTAACTTTGACGATCTATCAAGAACGACTAAGCAAGCACGACCACGAGCGCTCCAGAAGAAGACTGAGAATTAGTTACGTCCAAGTGAAGAAGGTTGCTGTCAAGTCGTATAATAAAAGGCACGACCCATCCGCGCCAATCTCGCCGAACTGGCATTTTTTGACGTCATCATTATTTTTTGCTACAGAAATGACTGCGGCGCGTACCGTGCGGACATGTACGGTCAGCTTAATGAGGCTGCTGAGAATTACGTAGAAAGATGCATTCATTGTACGGACAAGGGTTGTACTCTTAAATTTTAAGGAGAAAGCCCCTTTTATGTAATGTTAATGTAACGTAAGTGTAGGTAAACTTCTTTTTTAGCGTGTCATCCGCCGCGGTAAATCTTTCCATACAGTAATTAATTTTTTTATATTAGTGCAGTTACTTTTCAAATGGCCGAGTACAAGTTTATTGGACCTAATCAGTCTAAAAATAGAGTCGTAATTCGTATGAAAAGCTTAAATATCTTTAAAGCGCTTGAAGTGAAACTCGTGATAAATTTATAAAGGTAGGTATTTCTGGTAATAAAAAAGATCGGAAAAGAAAATATAATAGAGTTTAAAAATAGCGTTAAAAAAGTGTAGAGGTTGATCAGAATGCAATGCGAAGTTTCGATATAAATATATCAAAATTATGTTTTCGGTTACTTGTGTTCAATCAATCAGCTAAAGATTAATTTTACTTTTTTAAATAGTAGCTACCTGTTCATTTCGTTGTTGACATTTACTAATAAGTGTGTAAGACGATAAGGGTATGAGTAAACTTAATAAACTGGTTAAGAACCCGGCTATTTTACCGGATCCCGCTATTAATACTTACGTTTTTGCGGTTTTGTACGTTTGCTTAATGTTATGTGGTTTTCCGAACGAATGATAGATTCCAAAGAATTTAAATTAAGCTCTATCTAGATAATATCTACTGGTTACATGTAATATGGAAAAAAATACTAATATTTTATCATCACTAAAGTAAGTTCGTAGTACAAACTACCTAATCGTTGCCAAACTCCAATGCTCAGTTTTATTTTTATTAATATCGGTTCATCGTCTTGTTGGCGGCTCATTTAAATATCAAATTTGACATTGTGACATGCCGTTCAGTCATTCAATCATTCATTCATTCACGCGAATGACGCTAATGCGGTTCTTCGAATAGATTTAAATGTGTATCGATGCCATGACATTCAGGTAATGTCGTTGCATTTTATTTTGAATATCGACTTTAGAATGAGACCCTGACCACTATAAAACCATTATTTTATGAATTTATTGTGAATCGGCAGAATTAGCGGGATAAATGCTTGCGGTCGCTAAAGAACTAATTTACATTGTAATTGCCAATGTTTGATGTACACATTTGCATTTTACAAATATGAATTTAATAAAATACAACCATAGGCGATTTGAATGTAGACACAAAATTATTGCACTTTTATGAACAGTAACTAACTTGTCTTAATGTTTTCTAGTAAGTTCATTTAAGGGTGAATGTTTTAGTAACTTACATTCTTGGCTAAAGGTGGAAAAAGGTGCAATGCACGTTACCTAATACCTAGGTAAGTAGGTAGACAGGTACTTCTTTTTCCGAAAATAAGAAAAAAATGTTTTTTTTTTACTCTAAGATCTGAAGTAGTCCTATGAGAAGTATCCAATCACAAAGCGGCATGGTCTGCAAACTGCTTTAACATGTTTTCTAGGTTTCGAAGTTTATCTTGATTTTCCGTCCCCTTTCCTGATTTTTTTTTTTCAAAAAGTTCTTAACTTCTTTATAGATCATCGCCATTAATAAAATAGATTATAGCTTTTAAAAATCATGGACACATTGAGTCAATGGGAATGTTCGGCACAAGATAAGTAGAATGAACGAAGTGTAAAGGGGATACCAGACCAAGATGGGGATGATGTTATCTCAAAAGAATATTTACAAAAAATATGTTTATTCATATTGTAAACTGACAAACAGAACATAAATAATCCACAAAAAAAATACTTCAAAATAAGTACTCAAAAAGTATTAGAATCAACATAATAAATTGAAAGTTTATAGCCCGTGAATTTCAATATACAATATTCATTTAATTTCACGCCTAAATAAATATTAATTGATTGTATTTCGTAATTCATTAAAATAATCTTGTTAGTTTCGTTTTAAATTTTATTGCGGACCGATAAAATATTTTGTTCAATACCTACATTGTTAAATGTAATTTTAACTATTTCTTTGCTATTTTATATTACAACACATTATGAAAATCTATACGGGCTTAGCCTAGTGCGGAGTTTTTTGTTAATTATAATAATTGTAATTATTAACTAAATTGTAAAATGTTTTTATGAATAAATTGAATTAAATCTATTTTGATATGGTGGAGAAAACTCCTTTTCTGTAGGTATTATGATGAAAATCGCTGTCATTGACAATTTCAAAACTGAAGTATTGATTGTTCGTCCTGTCTGAACTTTTGTAACTCTCTTGAATGTTCCTTCAGCTTTTATATTTTAATGTTGTTCCTTAAGTCAACCAGCTTTTATATTTTAATGTACCATTTTCACCACATTTTCAATACTGAATCTACTCGTAGATTCGTCCATGATGCGTCATTCTAAATGCTGACTCAAAATTGATACACAAATATTTTCTAAAAGCGTTTTGTTATCGATAAGTACAGTCACCGCCATAAAATAAGTCACGGCAGTTAAATTAGTCTACCTCCTGAATCACACTTTACAAAGCCTAGGCGAATTTACGAGCTAGAATTTTTTAAATAAATAGTTGATAATTAGGACGGTGACGTCATAAGGTGATTGACCGATTCGTCACGTCAGTAAGACTGTTCTATGCAGGTCAGGTAGAGACGCTAAGGAGATGTACAAACAATATTCGTATGTGAATTAAATTGCTTAGATGGTGACCTAATGTAAACATTGCTTAGGTAATGGAAACTGACCAAAGGATAAAAAACGCTAATAAAAAACGCAGGGTTGACACATAAGCGCTTCTTTTAAATTCACAAACTAAGCAAAGCTTGAACTAAGGGAACCAGATAACTGATACTTATATCCTTTTTGTTTGTAAATACATATATTATACAAAGAAACACCCAGACCTGAGATAAATATTTACAATAATGGAACTCAAATGGAATTGGGCAGGACACTTGACCAGACGAAGTGACGGCTGGTGGAGTTAGACTTTGACCGAATGGTGGCCTAGAACCGGACATAGATGTCGAGGCGTCCAATGCGTTATGGGTAGACGACATCAAGAGGCAGCATAGATTTTGGATGCGTGAGGCACAGGACAGGAAGGAATGGCGTAAACAGAGGCCTATACCCAGCAGTGGGATATTCTTGGCTGCGGATCATGATGATATCCATGATAATGTCTACCGTATCTTGCGTATACAGTTAATTTATTCCCTATATCCACGTATTGGTAGAATCCTACACGCCTCGCCTCGCACCAAGACTCTACACTCCAATATCTTGTTTGTGTTCTTACGAATGAACGAATGAATGAACGAATGAACTATATAATATAGCTAAAGTTCATTAAAAGCGTGCGTAAGTAGGTAATTAAACGGTTGTATGGCGTTTGTCCAGTGTCCGCGTTGTAACCGCGGGCAAAAGGTACTTTAAATTTTAATATTACTTAGGTGATATATTAAAGTGGTAATATATTAATGTAGTTACTTTATATAAATGATATAAACGGCACCCAGACGCTCTGATCGCGTTGAACTCAATATGACTTACAAATACGTCGGCGAGACTTGGAAAATTACAGTTTTTTATTCGTATTTATTAAATAAAACATCTATTTGTGACGGTTCAAAGATTTCAGAAAGTATGAAGCGTTCGTCTTACTTATGATCTGATTCATGAAATACAGCTTTTTTTAATTACCCACACCTTATAGTTGGTGTTTTTTAATTTCACGATCTTATAAGCGCCATTTGTGTTAGAAGTAACCTGAGCTTCTTGTGAATTGTTTGCTGTTGCTTAGACATGTTTCGTTTTATTTATATTTTATTTAAAATATTCAACAAGATCGCGTCTGTATCCTAAAGCACGATATAAATAATAATAAATAAATAATAAATCATGCTGGACTTTCCACACAGCATCATCTAGCCCCAAATTAAGCAGAGCTTGTGTTATGGGTACTACATGACTGATATACTACTTATATACTTTTTGTTTGTAAATACATACATAATATACATAGAAACACCCAGACCCAAGACAAATATCTGTAGATCATACAAACATTTGTCCCGCGGCGGGGATCGAACCCGCAACCTTATGCGTCGCAGGCGGGCCTTCGCCCACTGCGCTACGGAGGTCCTCATTATACCTACTTTAGTTGGAAATTTTTGCATTTATATCTACATTTTTACAATTGAGTATTATTATTTTTTGTTTTTAGATCTTTATCTACTCAGAGTTTAAACTGGGACTAACTGGGACGCACGGGCCTAGGCCAAGTGTGACTCAATATAAGGTTGAACTTCAGTTTTACAATTACAACTATTTTATAAAAAAAGCATATCAAATTGGCTTTTTAATTAGCTATTAGATATTTTCTAGGCGTCTTACCATAGAACGTGACATAAAGTTATTCCACCGAATAAATCAAGAATAACCATACATTTTGACAGTTTACACTCCGGAATAACTTTATGTCACGTTCTATGGTAAGACGCTAGAAGTATGAATGAATGAAAACTCTTTATTGCACACCATTAATACAATTAAAACAAAGAAAAACCAGATAAAAATGTACAATGGGCTGCCTTATCGCTAAAAATCGATCTCTTCCAGGCAACCTATGTAATTACAAGGCAAGTTTTTATAAATTGTATCTATTGTAAACTTATATGGTCCAATATGGAGGGAAAATCTTATGCAAAGTATTAAATTTTCTATCTATCTATCCAGCCAGTAACACTCACTGTTGGGTATAGGCCTCTTCTCTTTCACGCCACTCCTGGCGGTTTTATGCCAGCCGGATCCACTGTTCTCCCACCGCCCCCACAATGTCGTCTGACCATCGGCAGGTGGTCTACTTCGGGGCCGCCGCATATCTTAATTTTATATAAATATATTTTTTAAAGATTTTAAATGAACCCCAAAAAATCTTTAGTCATTCCTCAAGTGTGCGGAACACTACAAAAATATAATATATTTTTAGTTAGTAATAAATGGTGGCTGGTTAGTTTTTGTTGTGTGGGATTTTTTTTAATTTGAGTGAGTTGAACTACACTACTACAGTTAGTCATTGAAATAAGGCCTGTACAAGATGCATGAAAACCAATCCAAACACATAAATGTTATCGCACTCATATTTACAGAATTAATCGAACACAAAACTATAATAAATAGTCTTATCGTCCGACATAAATTAATCCGACATTTTTTTCTTATGTATGTACTTAGAATTTTTAATTAGTAAACGTTAATTGAAATGTGTTCGAAGTTATAAAGTTATGATGATGAAATTGAAGTACCTTGCTGATTAGCGCATTAAATATTAGCAGATAAGAATAAGGAATTAAACCAAGGCATGATAGAAGTCAGTGTTGAATGAAATGCTAATTACGAAATCATCAAAGAATAATGGCCATTCATTCATTCGTTCTCACTGCGTAAAGCGGAATTAACCAGAACTATAAAATACAAATCGTTCATCTTTGATCCGTATTCCTTGCACACAAAATTCCTTTTCAAAATTTAAAAATTAATAATTAAAACTGACTTCTTGAATCTACTTGATTTCAAACAAATCAAAATCTTAAGGTGCATTAGTATTTGAGAAAAAAAATCTTTAACACACTCAACCCAATCAACGACTGAAATGAGAATCAAAAATTAATTAACAAAGGAAAAACTAATTAATGTATGGTCTTTGAACATGGAAGTACTTACAATATATACTTGCAGCTTTTTATATTGAAATAAATATAGGTATTAGCTTATATATACTTAGCTTTAAGAAATATTTCTCTCATGATGCAGTTATCAAAGAAAGAACTTGGAGAGAAATTGATATTTATTTATTAATATTATATACTCGTAGTATAATATTACTAGATCTGGGACACAAAGGACCGAAAAGTTTAGGTACATTAGCGAAAGGAGGCCTAATTCAAGGAGTGATAACGGTCTGAAATGATGATGATAATGTTACAATAAAAATGTAGGTAAGTTAGTTCGTCTAAGTCAGTGGCCAACTCTGATGACAAAGTTTTCAGGCCGCCTTAAGGTCTCCGTCATGGCTTACCGACTTACATAGCCGTATTAAATAGTCGACTAAGAATTTACAAGTTTTACTTATCAGCACTTAAGAGGCTCGAAGAAAAATGTCTTTAGTTACCTTATAGTTTACCTAACTAGGTAAAAAAGAACTTCCACACGCGATGACAAACTTTATCAATTTGATGACTCAGTCAAAAAAAAAAAAAAAACAAGGTTTTTGCGATTTAGGAAACGGAAATTTTATTCAGTAGAAACTTTATTGTACGGAACTCTACAAAACTGGACTTCTTTTCAGGATCACTTGGTCATCCATTTATCTATGCTGTCTGGCAAGATACCAAATATTTTGTTTTAAACATCGACGGACTAAACACGTTTAGTGCCGGTGACATGCTATGCTGCTAGAGGGATAAGCGGCCTTGATATCAGGGAGGATCATGCGGTTAATTCATGCGCGGGTCAGACGATCAATTTAAGAAAAAAATTGCAAGAATTTACACAATTTACAATTTTCACAAACGTCGGTTTGCCTAAAACATGGGATTATGATAATAAGTTTCACGATTATGCACACGTAATTAATTTCAAGATTATGCTAAGCTCCAATTAAAAAATATCAGACCGCTTGGAAACACTTTTAGGAGTAAAACAACAAGATTTAAAAACTAAACCCCGATAGTTAATTTCCTTTAAAAGGTGGTCGCACAATCCATCAGCGCCGAACGCGCCGATCTGTCAATTCAATAGAGGAAATGCTGAGACGTCAAAAAACGAGACGCATTTTCTGACGTCAAAGTATTTTTTGCACAGAAAGATGTCTGCGGCGCGTACGGCGCGAACAAAATGTACGATCAGCTAAAATGTGACAATGTTGCTGAAATGTCACATTTCATTCATAATCGGATAAGTGCCTAGTAGTTTAGACGTAACCGACGCGACGTAAACTCAAAAGCTCTTCTTTTTAACTTTGCCGTACCTAGGTAAAAAATTGTTGGCTGTGAGACGCGGAGTAAGATGTGGGTTGCCACACGTGTGCAAGGACTATTGTAATGCAAAGTAAACGTAGCTTTATCTATGTTGATTGCATAGTAATTGTATTTGAACAATATCCTTTGTACGGAAAAGACCTAGTTTTTGAGCAAAACACCAAATTATACAATAGCTAACAATGGGCCGTTGCATATTTATATTGGCAACAAAAAGGAGTTTCCGTAATAATGTTTTTAGCAAAGAAAAATATTTACCTACATTAACACTAAATGTAAGTTTGTTGTAAGTTCGTTTAGTTTTGTGTTTAGGCTACCTGAAGGCCGTGTTATGAATTAGGTCGCGTTTCCACCTGCAGGAAAACTTCTGCGAGAAATATCCGACAGCATACAGACCTCACGAAAGTTTCGATGGTACTATAAGGTAGTTTGAAGATACTTAAGATGATGCCAGTAGTTTTAATAGTATAAAGTATTTACCAATCTGTAACCTTAATGTATGGCTATGGAAGAGCGGGACCTTCTAACACAAGTATTTTTACTTAAAAGGAGGTCCTCAACCTTAGTAATTTATATTGTAAACCTGTTACAGAAATAAATTATTTTCTATTTTCTATGATAGGTATTAGAAACTTAATGATACTTAATTTAATCTTGAGTGACTTATTTAGGTAGGTACTTTACTTTCCTTAAATGTAGAGAAATTAATAGCTTTTAAATAATAAATATTGCGGGACATTTAATACCTAGGAAACCGAACAAAATCTTTGATGGGCTTTAATGTGAAATCCCTAAAAAGTATATTACCTAAGTATTTTTGGACGATCTTTTGACCTGAGCGCTTTATTTTTAACTGTTATGAAGCATGCCACAGGAAGTGCTGCGCCACGGTATTCTGTAAGGCGCCACTGAAAACCAGCGCTCCAACATTTCTTCTGGTCTGCGGCTCCAACAGACTCTTGAGCTGTTGGAAATGCTGGGTAGCCTTCTTATCACCCACTCAATCGTTACAATTACCTAATTGTAGTTACCCTAAAACGACGAGCATGTATGAAGAATGTAATGAGAGTGAATGAGGCGAAAGTTGTGAGTCAGGATCGTAGCGAGTGGAGATCCGTGGTCTCTGCCTACCCCTTTGGGAAAGAGGCGTGATTTTATGTATGTATGTATGTACCTAATTGTAAAGCTCGTGTACCTACGTTGTACTGTGGAGGAAATAAAATTTTATTCTATTCTAAGTGGCGTTTTTAAATGAGTGGAGAAAATGTGTCAAGTTCGTAGCAGGAGTAAATCTATCTTGTCTATATTAATGAAGGGAAGCGTAATTCTATGAACGCGCCAAATTTTTGTGTATTTTTTTGTTCAATTCTAGACTCTATTTTTCCACTTGTTTGTAGGTATACAGATATATAAAGCTATTGAAATGATTCAGGCGTGACTTATGAAGTCTAAGACGGAAGTACATCGTTATTCGCTCTAATTAGCGGATTAGTAGGTACCTACCTAATTAGATTAGAAATTTCCATATCTTCCAGCTGTGACATATTAATTTATTTCTCATTACTCTAGATTTGCCTGTCTTCTATTGGATTGGTTAGGTTGTCAAGTTAGATAGGCGTCAACACTTCACCAAGTGCAGGTAGAGTTCGTTCCCCTTTCGTAGAGAACCTAACTGTAGAGTCTACCTTGTTTGTTATTCATGCAGCTGTTGCGAGTGTTTTTAATTTGTCCACTAAGTAGGTACTCAAGTAGATCTGCATAGCTATTAATAATCTACGATCATCTACCATTTAATATAAAAACCTAATCAAATACCGAAACAACCGCTTCGATGACTCGCTGAAAAAGTTATTCATAATTTTTCGCCCTACTTTTAGTTTTCCATGAAAACTTAACCGAAGTGACTCTTCATTAATTTTTAGTCAAAACTCTAGCAATTTATCGACACGAACTACAGAACCAAACATAATCCACGAGCACTATTTAAACTTATACATTACCATCAACGAAATAGGGAGAAAATAAATTCGCGTTATTCGATACGGGACGGAAAGTTTAGGGGGGTGAGGCGCCCCGCGCGCGAAAACTTTTACGAGAGCGGCGACACCACGCGGCGTAGTAGGTACCTACATCAGGGAGAGAAGATAACTCACCCTTTCCTCCTCGCGGATCATCTCGGCGATGCCGGGGCGGATGTCGATGTCGTCGTGCGATGCGGGCGGTGCTGGCGCGCCGGCGACGGCTCCGGCTGGCGGCTCACTCGGCGACACCAGGTCCTGTGGCTCGGCCGGCGGGCTGGCGTGCGAGCCCCGGCGGCAGGCCCGCGCGCCGCCCGCCTCGCCCGCCGGGCTCGCCGCGCGCTTCGAGCCACGCGCGCGCTCAGACCCGTACCCCGCCAGCGACGCGTGCTCGCCGCTCACGTCCGTCAACCCCCTAATCTTCAGCGTGTCCGCCACCTTCAGCAACGCCGCGATCTGATCCTGCGAGACATTGATCTCCCCGCGATACATAAAGTCCACGGCCGCCTTCAGGTCGCAGTACTTCACGTCCCGGATTATTATGATCGGATGCCGGCACGGGTTCTCCATCAGCAGCGACTGGAAGTACGGACTGCACGCGCTCAGCACCACTTTGTGCGCTTTCAAACTTTGCCCCTCGCAAGCGAGGGTCACGTCCACGAAGGACTGGCTCTGTAGCAGCTGATCAAAGCAGCTCGTCAAGTTGTTCTGGTAATTGTTCCACCTCAGGCAGAACTGCTGGGGCGAACCGGAATCCCGGCCGTCCATGGCCGCGGGGTCCTCCTCGGCCGGCATGAGTTTAGTGTGCGGCGAGCATCTGAAACGTAACGCGCGAATCGTGAATTTCGCGGCACACCCGACAGCGACGAGGGCTCGCGAGATACTGACGGAGCGGGCGCTAGCGGCGGGCGCGCGGGGCGGCCGGAGGCGGGCCGCGGCCGGCCAGTGGCGCCGCTCGCCCCGCCCTCTCCGCGCCCCGCCCGCGCGCCGCCCGCGCCCGGCGCCCGCGCACGCACCCACACCACACTACTCACCATGCTGGCACTACACTACGTTGCACACATTTTTCGTGCAAACTCTTACAACTCTTTCATTTGGGTTTGAAAATAGTAAAATATCAAAGATTTTTGAATTCTTATAAAAAATACAAAGGCCAATAAACTTGACATAAAGTTATGTCATGCATAACCTATGAATAACCATACAAATTAGTTTACTATGCATGACATAGGTGACTTTATGTCAAGTTTATTAGTAAGGGCCTTAGTGTTTTGTTACCTATCTAAGTTTTGATTGATTTTCCAGAATTGGTAAATTGTCTACCTAACTATTCGATATAAGCTTAGTTTTAGTGGCATGATTAATAAAAAAACCGGCCAAGTGCGAGTCGGACCCGCGCACGAAGGGTTCCGTACAATCTTTAAAAACGGCAAAAAAACACGTTTTTGTATTGGAGTCCCCCATAAATAATTATTTTATTCTGTTTTTTCGTATTTGTTGTTATAGCGGCAACAGAAATACCTATCATCTGTGAAAATTTCAACTAACTATCACCCCTGTATACTGTGCTATCACGGTTCATGAGATACAGCCTGGTGACTGACGGACAGACAGACAGACAGCGAAGTCTTAGAGGTATCTAGTAATCGGGTCCCGTTTTACCCTATGATTACGGAACCCTAAAAATACCTACGTTTCGAATTCAAATCAAAAGAGAATGGAATTTATGATTTGCCTACCCTATCGCAAAAAACTAAGCCAGAATAGGTATTCTGGCTTAGTTTTTTGGGTTACCTAATGTTGCGCGGTTTATCCATGTGAAAAAAAATCTTTTGAAAAACAAATTTTAATGTGATATAGGTTGATAACTAAGTAAGTAGGTAAGTAGGTACCAAGACAACTTTGGCCAGTAAAGTAAGTTGGAATGGAGAACTGGTGCGGAGTTCGTAGGCCTCCTGAAGGCCTCCGTTATTTTAGTGACTTTGTTTTATTATTATTTCCTTGTGAAATATTGTTCCAGTTCAAATTATGATGTCTTGGTATCAGATACATTTGTATTGTCAATTTTATTTGACTGGCTCCCCACTGGAGCTTGACTTTTAGTTTTATTTAAGATGGATCACTAAAATAATGCAACAAACCGTGTTTGTTGCCCTGATTCTTCACGGTATTGGTCGCGCAAGAACAGGAGTAAAATTAGTTTTAAGACTAGATACTTATTCTAAGTGATACCAGCGGTCCTACTGAATAAACTTAAAAAAAATTGACGAATTTAAATAAGTAAGTAGGTATTTTAAAAATATTTATTTCGAGTGAGAGTGTAAGAAAGAGTGAAGGAGAGAGAGGGTTTCCGTTTGATGGTTTGAGAGATATGGGAGAGACCCTGGTACAAAAATGGGAGGAAATATGTTTATAACAAAAATTGGTACAAACATGGTCACGGGATTCGAGAGCTGGTGATTTTTTGGCACAGAGAATCAGCATTGCAATTCAGCGTGGCAATGCCGCCAGTATTTTGGGCACGCTTCCGACTGGCAGTTACCTGGATCAGTTGAGCTATCTACAGATCGTTTTTACGACGATCCTTAGATAGCTTGATTCTATTGTATTTTGTAAACATCCATACTAATATTATAAATGTCAAAGTAACTCTGTCTGTCTGTCTGTCTGTCTATCTGTCTGTCTGTCTGTTTGTTACCTTTTCACGCCCAAACCACTGAACAGATTAGGCTGAAAGTTGGCATGGATAAAGGTTGTATCCCAGGGATGGACATAGGCTACTTTTTATCCCGAAAAAATCCCGAGGGCCCGCGGGTTACACCGCGGGAGCGCAGCTAATGGTTAAATAAATCCCAATTTATTGACATTTTTGTATCTTTATTAACTAAAAAAATCTCATTGTTGAAGTAGGTAAAGCAGAAGACATAAGAATATGCGAAAGCTAAAATGAGTTTCTAGTTTCCACTGTGAACATAGATCTAGAATTCTAGATACATCAAGAAACGACTAGGCTTAACCTACAGCATTCCAAAAACAAACATCAAAGTAGCCATGAATTATCATTTAAGACAACGGTTAATTTTTTAAAGGAAGCATAAAGTCATTCCTAGAACCCAGTTGTTCTCCACACGGAGAGCATTATAAAATATACACAGACCAAGCAAACAAATGAAGTGTGGGCGCACGTTGTACAAACAAATAGACAGGACACTGTATTTTCTGCTAGATAATATTTACATTTTTGCAGCGATGGATATAAACAAGATATGGCAAAAATTAACCGCATTGAGAGCAGCTTTAAGCCTTGACCGGATATTGCATTTTCTGCTAGATACAATGAAAAATGGTGATGGGCTTGCCGCGTAAGAAATGAAAAAGTATTCGAATGAAGAATGAGGCTTCTTTGAGCAACTCAAAAATTCTTTCAGCACACAAAGAAGAGCAATTTTTTTTTATTTAGGTGTGCCTACTGACTTCCCTCAGAAATCATCAAATCTCTAATGCCTATACTTATTTTCTGAACCGTGGCCTGCAAACCTGCGTAGCAAACAAACACACATAAACCTTTTCGCCTTTATTATTTTAGGAAATAAATTTTTAGAAAAAAAATACCGGTTTTTGTTATTCTACTCGTTAGACACCAAGTTGTTTGAAGTACCTCTACTTATTCCAAAGTTGAGGCAGAACTTATACCTAATGCATACCTTATTTTTTATTTCTGCCACCTCTAAAAGTTTGTAGCTCTATGAATAGCAGGACAACGAAGAATGGTGGTGTAAATATATTAAAGCAAATATTTTAGTAGTTTCGGTTCAGTAAATAGTTAAATAAACTATATTCTCAATGTATTTGGACCACCGGGATCGAGCTCAAGCATTCTACTTCAAGGTGACCTTTAGCAATAGAGGATTATAGCATAGCATTCAAAGCTGAATTTTAATTTTGGAACGATTTGAGAATTAGGCATTGATCATAGCATAATTCAAAGTTGAATTTTAATTTTGGAACGATTTTCGATACCTAAGGTCATTGATCTGTGAGGTCTGGAAGCTTAATTTAGCTGTACCCACGGATATTCTAGTCTGGGCCTGTTACGTAGGTAGAAAGTTGACGATTGAGTGGGAATTTGATAATCAATAGATGTTTGATAGCAATTTAATAATTTAACTAGCTTTTATTTGTTTTTGCTGATGGTCTAAAGAAGTGACTACGACATCGTGAGATGGAAATATTATGCGCTCTGTTTTTTTATCGCTACCAAAATTCCTACCCGCTTTAGACCCTTCGGGTAAAGTGGGTTCTTGGAGGAGCCTCATATTTTTAATTTTTTTGTTATTAAAATATTAAATAGATTTTTCTTCATTTTATTTTAACTTATGTAAAGTTTAATAATTATAGTTGTGTCTGGATATAATAGATGAAAAAAGTGCAATTTTCATCGTTTACTATCTTTCTTAGATTACCCGCTTCGAGCGACCTTTCCCTATTATAGTGGTTATTTAAAGACATTTATTTATTTACAACTTAAGCTAACATTACAGATACTAATATCTAAGGCGTTAACCTAGTGAGATCAAAAATTAAAAAAAAAAAAAAAAAAAAAAAAGAAACGAACAAATATAGATAGATAGGTAGATATTAGGTACTCACAAACTTTTAGATTTATTGTATTATACTTAGTAGAATGTTAATATTAGTTTATTTAAGAATATTACCTTATTAAGATGAAGTAGGTACCACCTACGTTTTTTTGTAATTTAGATTATCCTTTGCCTAGTCACTTACAATAAATCTTTTTTGCCTCGTCACTTACAGTCAAGTGCTGTGTTTGCCTACAATTGGCAAATATGTTAGAATAACTCATGACAATTGTTAATACTTAAGCTGTTGGCGTTCTTTTAATAAATAAATACATAGATTATATTCTGGAATAGCACATAAACTTGCTAGCTTATAAAAATACCTAAGCTTTCCTACTAACTTTTTATCCTTAAAAAATGTACTATTTCGGGAATAGACCGCGAGTAACATTGCTGAGGCCCCCTTACGCACTAAACCCAAATTTTTGTTCAAATTTTTGTACAATTTTGTGGCGGTTAGGTACCTACCCTGCGTCTTACGTGGGCGATCTTGGTGTGAACGCGAAGCGGCGCGGTGCGGCGCGGAAACAACAAACAGTCGATCAATGATGTTGTATACTATATAGTATCCCATTTCTCTGCAGTCGATTTACTATTGAAGTGTCCTACGTGATGGTGCGTATTGAGTATTGCATAGATTTAGCATGGAACCTCCGCGGTTGAGTATTGAATCGAACGCGATCAGAATTTTTGTTAATTTTGACACTATGTATGATTTAAGGTAAACTATGTAGGACAGACTCGCTGCACCGCGCCGCGCCGCATCGAATCGCAGCGCTTCGCTTCACAATCGCGTTCGCATCAAGTCGCCCACGTAAGACGAAGGGTAAAACTGGAAAAGCGGTTCACCATGCTGCTAGCCGTCCCACGGTTCAACCGCCAGTGCGTAAGAGCGCTTAGTTTAATGCCTAATTCCACAGGTAGACGCTCCCAAAAACAAAGGTATCCATGTCAGCCATAAACCTTATCAGAACACGAAACATTTCGATAACACAATGATCGCAGTTACAATTTTATGTAGATGACACACTCAACACCATAAAGCAACGACTCCTAAATCAAATAGCCGACATAAAATGGTATTTTTCATTAAATAAATCTAGCTTCCGCCAGCGGCTTTCATTGTAAGTTCATGCCTCTGGTGATGGAGTTTTTGGGCCGCATAAAGGCCTCGTTAGGCCCTCTAGAATTATGTTAAAACTCAAAATCTTCTTATCTATTCTTGGTTGTTTAAATGTGTGCGTGCATCTAGCTATGGAACTCTTTGGCTCCAAAAACTATTTAATGAATTTGGATATTTGCCACACTGATTATATCAAGTCTAAAATAATAGGCAACATTGTTTTTGATCCCTTAAAGTAAATTTTTTCAGAGGAGCTACGGCAGCCATAGAACTGATAGAACTCAATTGGCCTTACCATCAAACGTGACATAAAGTTATTTCTCGGAATAAACCAAGATTAACCACACATTTTGACAATTTACACTCAGGAATAACTTTATACTAGGTGTATTAGTAGGCGCCAATGAGTGCAGCTAGGTATTTGTCAGAAACCTTTGCACAACTAATGTCCAATTATTAAAAATTTCCAATCATAATAATCTCCATTTATAATAATGTTCACTCATAATAATGTCCATTTATAATAATGTCCCATCATAATAATGTCCAGTTAACCCTGTTCTTGATTACGCCATTCCTTAAATCCCATCCAGTTCAGTCCTAGTCCAATTTTAGTCTAAAACTAGTTCGGGTTCTATCCTAGTTTCGGTAAAAGCCTTATTGATAGTCAGTCAGCCAAATAACAATTTTGTATGTCAACATCATAAACACGTGACTACAAAGGAGCACTTATAGTCACGCAAGTCGCAATAATTAAATAGTGTCACATAAAATGTTTTAAATCATAATCTCGACGTGCCGCTGGAATGTTCTAGAGCGCTCTGGAGTGCACTCCAACCATGAAAAACTAACCTACAAAATAAATGACAGGGTGTTTTATTTATTTTTACTTTTGCACGCGGCTTCTCACTTTTTTATCTATACTATTACTAATATTATAAAGAGGAAAGATTTGTTTGTTTGTTTGTATGTTTCTTTGAATAGGCTCCGAAACTACTGGACCGATTTGAAAAATTCTTTCACCATTATAATCCTACCCCCCTGATGAACAAATGCTATATTTTACCCGGGAAAGCGATGTTTTCCCGAGGGACCGCGGGTAACACCGCGACGGACATCAGCTAGTATAGGTATAAAGGGAAAAAATAAAGAACTTAGTGAGGTTCTTGATTCAAACTAAATAGTTTAACGTTAGATTAGACTAAAACATAATTGGTTTCGTTTTATAACTATAAATAAAAAAGACTTCGTTAAACCTAAGGAAGTTTTATAAGTTTTTAAAAGCAACAAAAAAATAATAAAGGTGAGCTTGATCACATAAACGTAAACCGGTTTAAGTTTTTATGGCCAGCCAGTAAAACATTATCCCGGTGCGCGCGGGAACTAACCCTTGGCACGGTGAGTTCTACACACGTTATTAATTATGTTATAAAAAAGTCATAGCTAAATTAGCATGTTTATAGAGGTATAAAGTTGTAGGCTAAAGGGGGCGGAGCAGTTTCCTTTCTATACGGCGATATTTGGAATCAAATACAAGTGCTAGTTGGAAACGTAGAGGAAAGGTTCCGTAAAATAAAAGTGTGCTCGATTATTATAATAATAACTTTACTAATGGTAGTAGCTTTAAACGGCCATTAAGGTGATAGGTATTTATAATAGTTAGCAGTAAAATTTTGAATTTTTCTATTTTATTTTTTATTTATTCCAAAATGATTATGATTTAAGCATTCTATGTAGATTTGATGAATAAGGTGAACTGTCTATGTATGGCATTGTTATTATTTTATTATAATTTATATATATATACTTATTTATATTTATTAGTAGCCAGCCGCGCCGCCGTAGGTACATATTATTGGCTCGGATGGTATAGAGCCGGTTATGAACCATAGCTCGCGTATATACAGGATGTTCAATTCGTATCTTTATCGTCGTTAAATAATTGTTTGCCAAGGCAATTCACATTATTTAAAGATTTTGTTATAATTTTTATCGTAAACTTGATTGAGTAATTTATGAAAAACGTTTTAAAATTCTTATTTGTAAATTATGAATTTGTTTAAACGAGCTGTACATTCAGCGACAGAGTTCATGAACAAGCTTAATTTTAACATTATCTGTGGGAAAATTGCCAATTTTTTCACAAATAGTAATGGTGCAAGGCAAAACATCCATTATAAGGTAGAGTTTTATCTAAAGCCCTACGAACTTCGAAGATATAGAAGATACAAATACATCAAATGTCCATGAACTTTTAGATAGAAAGATAGAAAATACTTTATTCCACACCACATAATAAAAATAAACAAAAATGGAAAACTAAACAAAAAAACACAATGACATACAATCGGCGGTCTTATCGCTAAATAGCGATCTCTACCAGAACTTTTGTCGGTGACTGTACGTGGGCCCGTAGATCGTTAATCCTTACTGAATATAACTAACGAGTAAAGAGAGTGTAGGTATAGTATAAGTCTCTATAAGATAAACAATTCTGTAAAAGTTTGATGTTTAGCTAAGAAAGCGCTCGTGGTCGTGCCTTAGTCGTTCGTAATAGATCGTCGAAGTTAAGCAACGTTCTGTAAGGATGGGTGACCGACAGTGGCATTTTCTTCGGAACGCACGTTAAATTGTCGGTCCCGGCTATATAAGTCGTTAAGCCATGATGGAGGCCTTAAGGCGGTTTAAAAACTCCGTCACCAGAGTGGGCCACTGACTCATACTTACTTTTTACTGACGTAACTTGTTACAAACATGTTCAAAATGGTAGTATTCACTCTTTTTGTCTCACTAATACAATAATAAAACAAGAAGTCCCTAGTGACCATCCATTAAGATTGATTATGCTGCTAATGTGTTGGACTCGCTTTCGATAATTTAGCAACATAGAATAGAAAAGAATTTATATTATTACATAGGGCACGTAATGGATGAAACTCATGTAACTAAAAAGGTGATGGAAATGAATGTGGATGGATATGTGAGTAGAGGTAGACCTAAGAAAAGATGGATGGATTGTGTGAAAGAAGATATGGGTAAGAAAGGAGTGGATATGGAGATGACGAGTGATAGAGGAGAGTGGAGAAAGAGAACATGTGGTGCCGACCCCGCATGAGCGGGATAAGGGCAGGCCAATGATGATATTACATAGTTTGAGGACCGTAGGTACGGTAGCCCCTGCAGTACAAACGGCCTTAGGGGGTTACCAATTGGTGACGCTGACTGTACCTACCAATCTAAAAAACTTTTTTATATTAAGCAAACGTTATCCACACGGCTTAAAAATCGCACCCTTATGGTGAAAAATACGTCATAAGGATTTGTTTATTTTCCCGCTGTCTATCGAGGTGGGTTTCCAATTAGCTGGCCGTCACGGCACCGGCCGGCGGCACTTCTACACGGTAGCTGTCACTGTGGACCGAGTATTAGGTAGCTGTCAATTTTCTTCTATGTCTATGATAAAATCTCTTTTCGGGCTGTTAACAAGGTGGGTCCAAATTTTGCCACTATGAGGGCAGCTACTAACTTTCTTTTGTAGGTAGTAAGGTTTTGATTTTTCTCAATTTTTAGCATAAAATATATACCTAACTACAAAAGAAAAGGTAGGTACTCTCAATGAGGTAAAATTTTGCCCTATTTGTAAGTAAAGACTACAGAGCTGTGTTGGCCGAGTGGGTAAGAGTCTTGACTTTCTATCCGAAGTTCTAGTGGCTGTCTCGGGCTACTCAAACATTTTTATGACCTTGAGATGATGATGCACTTAAGAGCTCCAAAAACCAGGACTCTGTCTTACTTACCTTTGTTTTTTTATCATAAGTACTATGTACTATACTATGTACCAAGCAAAATAACTAGACAGCCAGACTAAAGAGCATAATTGAATCGACAATATCTTTCTGCTAATCGATTAAAAATAGTATAAGAATAGAAAAATACCGTTTTATGAACAGAAAGAGGAGCAGCGGCCCCTCCTGACTTTAACATTTCATTCCATAAACCATTTTAATGGCAAATCGATGTTATAATTCAATTACTAGATGGCAACCACGCTACAAATCACTTTGTCTCTGAGGCGAGTCCACACCTTGGGTGCTGTTTGACTCGATACAAAACTATTAATAAGCTTGTGTAAACTCATAGGCGCATCATCATCCGCAGCCTGACTTCACCCACTGCTGGGTATATGCCTCCCTCTGCTTTTACCATTGTTCCCGGTCCTGTGCCAGCCTGATCCACTGTCGGCCTACGACGTTAATAATATCGTCCGCCCATCTCGCTGCCGGACGTCCGACGCTTCTCTTGCCAGTTCTAGGCCACTATTCTGTCATTCTTTTACACCATCTATCGTCACCACGTCTTGCCAGGCCTACTAATAAAAAAAACTTAAAAGGGTCACGACTGTATCCCCAAGGCGTGTTAGACGTTCTCCTAGATCTTTTATTTTCCAGATCCTTAATTTTTCTTCTTTCTTCTTCCATTTTCTTTATTATTTCTTAGGTATAACCCTAAGACCCCTCGCAGACTACAGACTTTCTATCGGCCGAGAGTTGAAACGGAATATACTTCGGCTCGTAATGAGTATGAAGAAGTATAGCCCGACTCAACCATCGGCCGATAGAAAGTATAGTCTGCGAGGTGTCTAAACTGTATTTATTGTAAACGGTTCAAAACAACCATGATGATCTTCAAGTTTTAACCAAGGCCTAATTGTGAAGGTTATCGTAAATAAGTTTCACGCGGCAAACTCGCCTAGTGTGAACCAACCCCGGTTTCCTCAACAAAACAAAACAATGTCTTTGAAGGAAAAACTGGAAACTCTGAGATAATGAGATTCCAACTCATTTGCTAAATGGGTTAAGCGCTCGCAACTGAAAACATGATTTGTTTATCTCTCATTAAGTATTAGCGAAAAAATACAGCGCTAACGATATTAAGCAGCTTGTTTGCTATTACTCGTTAGTCTGTACTATTATACACCGCTATTTTATGACTACCAAAAAAATTTTAAGGACAGTCATAGCAGATGCGGAAAATGATAATGGTCAGAACTTTTTTTTATTTATCTATCACAAAGTTATCGAGGATTGTAGTCAACCAAAACCGAACAAAATTTTATGAAAACTGCACAAATAAGTACTACAGACAACAATCGCGTACCGATTCTCATTTAAACTATGCTCTCGTATCATCCCCAGTCAGTAAAGCCGCAGTAGCTATCATAAATCCATGTCTGACTCGTCTCGTCTCCTTTTGAGGTTATAATTTTTTTCTCTTTTTTTGAGTTTTAACTACATAAATGTGATCAGTAACAGACACCGAGACCATGTTTAAAATTTTTTTGGTCATTAAAAAAAAAAAGGTGTACCTATATTTGCAAACATTAAAAGGAAGTTCGTATGAGTTATGGTGACAAAGTATTTAGGCCTCTCTAGGAAATCTCCGTGCATCAATGGATTTTGCGTTTCGTAAAAATATGCGGTTTATCACGAGCTCTGAACGGTGAAGGAAAACATCGTGAGGAAACCAGTTAGTATTCTTATAGGCGGCGATGGGCTTGCAACCTGTCAGGTATGGAATACTAACTTCTGCAATGTGGGCATGTATCAAATATGTATTTGTACATGCCCACATTGCAGAAGTTGCTCTTAGACATCTTCAAACGATCTGGAATATAAAGATCTGAGAGAATGTTTACCGCGCCTTGGGGATACAGTCGTGACCCTGTTTACGTTTACGTCTAGGAAATAGGTTAATTTGATCTATGTTTTTGTAAATGTCTATGGTCTGTGGAGACCACAGACATAGATCAAGATAGACGGCATGAGTTTACCTACCTTGCGTGGAAATAGTGTGATCTATGATCACACTCTTGCTCGGCCTAAGTCAGTCAGCTTGAGACCACTGGCATGTAAACACGCGACCATCGTGCGTAACGTAAGAACGAAAATGGTTAATTGTGCAGTGCTCTCGTGCAGAAACGCGTCGAAAGCAGTTGGCCGAGAAAATAACGGTATTTCTTTTCACAGGTAAGTACTTTTGAACACTGATAACCCCGGATTTAATATGTAAAACAATTATTAAGAATTAATTTTTGATCAGCATCACTGGTACAAAGATAATTACGGAGCTCGGACGCAGTGAACATATCGCTACGCGTATACTTCCATTGCGGGTTTTACTTGACGTGATGCCTTATGGTATGCATTCTCAGCACGCAGTGAAAATCGCAGCAAACGATACTGTTATGTGAACCGAACGTCATGGTATGAGTCTTTCCTCATTCCTCTGTCTGATTTTAAGAATAGTGCTGTGTATGTTCCGATCTTTTGAATCGATAAGACAGCGGAATGAGAATCGATTTTTTTGAGACAGCGGAATGAGTTTGTTTGGCGAGATAGCGAAATGAGATATTTGATCTTCTACCACGAGGTCGATTAAGTGTTCAAGAAACACATTTTTCATTGCATCCAAAGTTCAAAAGACGAGACAGCTTAAACCTACTTTTTTTGTTATCAGTAGAATCTACTTTCAGCTTTCCACAGGATCCGAAAATTAAGGAAAAATGGATTGATGCGACAGGAAATGGAAAATGGTTTCCAAACAAACACAGCAGGATTTGTTCAGTTCATTTTGATCAAACCTGCTTCGACAATACCAAGAAATTGCGACGGTTGTTCAAAACCGCTTATCCGACTATAGGTGTATTGAAGTTGGTAAGACATAGGTACAATGTGTGTGTGTGTGTGTGTGTGTGTGTGTGTGTGCGCGCGTGTGTGTGTTTATTTGTAATTAATACGACGCATCGTATGCCACAGATAAACAGTCAACCTTCTTCGGAGAAAGACGATACTAACAACACACCAAGGAAGAGAAAAATGGAAAAAGTGAGTACCTACTTACTTCTATTTTTTTCTTCATTAATGTACCTAAGCTGTCGTTTTGTATTAGATTGTAATTTTTTAACATGTACCTATTACAGGACGCCGATGAACCATCCACATCAGAAGAGATCCCATTATATACGCCAAAGAAGAAAAAAATTCTAAACCAACTGAACAGAGCTAAGCGAACGATAATAGAGCAAGAAAAACACATTAAACGGCTGCAAAAAATCTAAAGATATTTTAAATTCTCAACGATTATGATTAAAATAATTATGTAGATCAATAATTAAGGCTGAATTCTTTGTACTTATCAAAATAAAACTTATAAACGAATGAATAAAATTGGGCACAAATACACCCACAACAAAATTACTTGGTTTTCTTTGTGTTAATGATATCATTTAATGTTTTTTTATCAAAATTGACCTTCTTTATAGATAAAATTTTTATTTTGGTTTTATTTTCCAAAGGGTCAGTCAGGTTCTCTTCTCCAGGCATGGTTTCTTGTTCCACATCTTTGATGTCACCCAGATCAACGTGGTGCACAGTCTGTTGGATCTGTCGTTTTTTTTGGTAATGTTTTCTTGAATTCTCTCTCCAATGTTCACGTTGTTTTTCTTTCTCGGTATTAGTTTTCTGATTGATGCTTAGTTTTTTTTTTGATCGTGTTGCTTTGATGTAGTTTTCTTTGTCTTTTTATTTTTGTTTTTGTCGTAATCCAGGGTCAGCTTTAATTTTTTCATACCTCTTCTTACTGGCTTTTCTTTTGGCCTCCAAAATTTCTTCTCTTGTTTTTTTCTTGCGTTGTGATGTTTCCATAGGGTCCATTACCTGGAAATCATAAAGTAGGTACCTTTGATTATATACCTTCTAGATTGAGTATCGCTGTCCCGAACGCGTAGAAAAATTTGTTGACACGCACACAAGCTTAAAAACGCTGGCCTGTTTTATTTTAATGCAGTGTTAACAGGGCTACATTCAATCTAGATGGTATATAATCAAAGGTAGATACCTACATTAAAAGTGAATAGGTATGTTCAAAAATAGATGGCTATCAACTTTTTTCAAAACCATCAAAAGCAAAAAATCGGCCATGCTCTTAATTTATCACCCAGTCATGTTTTTGTAAAAATGTTCAATGTACAGACACGCAGGTTTTATTTCATAGGTATAGAGTGTGGTCAGGTGACCAACATTTTTAAAGGGAGATCGGAATTTTTTTGACGTAATTTCAAAGTAATTCTAACCACCAACATCTATTTAGCTAACAAACAACCATGAGCATTCTCTGTTAAATCTGACTGACACTACTTCCGTTACACTCTTTATTGTCCCATAGCATACCTACTCTTTAATAATTTAAAATCGATTCTCATTCCTCTGTCGATCTTGACAGAGGAATGAGTATCGACTCGGACAAATGGAATAAGGTTTTGAATGTTGTGCTGATCGTATTCCAGAAGCTTCTAGAACCGTCGTCATCCAGCAGGCTTCGGTTCCGACACCATACCTTTCACGCGTTGAATTCTAGAAGCTTCTGTGATGACTTAAATCACAAATAATTTGCAAAATACCTACCTTCCTATAAGAACGCGTCACGTAAGAAGTAAATTTTGACAGCTAAAAATGGTTCCATTTTCAAACCTAACAGGTTAACAGGTTTGAAAATCGAACTAGGTATTTCTAGCTGTCAAGACTTACTTCTTACGTGACGCGGTTAAATATTTACCTACCCGTTTTAGGCATACCGCATAGTAGAACAAGCCGGATTAATAAAACGTAAGTATATTTTATTAAATGACGTTAAATACTTACGAACTTGCGAGTAGGTACAATTGCCGCTGACGAAAATGTTGCAACTGATGCACTGGTAACACGTTCTTCCACTTCAAATCCTGGCAACCTACTGCATGAAAATAAACTAGGAAGTTGGAGTGGGGAGGCGCGAGGGGTGGCGCGGAGGGAGACACGAGCAGCGACGCGGACGGCGGCGCGGCGAAAAGACAGCGCGGTGGCTTTGAATCGGTGGCGGCACTCCTTTGAATCGGTGGCGGTATCGATTTCGCGCACCTTGTTTTCCCATCACTAAATCTCGCTCGTGACGTCACCGTAGGTACGAAAAATTCGACACGCTCGGTTCTCATACAGTTTGGAGCGCACCTTTGGTCTATCTTGATCTATGTCTGTGGTGGAGACAAATAATATGAAGTGATAAGCACTCTTAAAGTTAAAAGCTTTCTTGTAGCTTAAAGTGTCTTTTTTTTATTTATTTAACCTGCACTGTCCCACTGCTGGGCAAAGGTCTCCCCCATATTTTTACACGAATTTTGCTCTTATTATTTACTAGCTCCTGCACGCGGCTTTGCCTGAGTGGTACCAACATTTTGAATAGCCTCTAACATACATTATATTTAATCTAACATTCATTTTATATAAACTTATTTACTAGCACGTAGGTAGTGTTGGCGCGACGTGTGACACACGACCCGTAATTGTCCGCGGAAACGCCGGAAAAGCACTTTTAAGTTTAAGTATTTAAGTAGACGTTGGTGACTCTGAGTACGGTCAGCGACCAAAGTTTATGAACATTGATTTATTTATTTTATTTATTAGTTTCAGGAAAATTGACAGCTAGGTAAGAACAATACTAGTTATATAACTAGGTATACGTATGAATACATATTAAAATGGAACGCCAATTATAAATCACAAAAGTAAAAAGTAAGTTCATATGAGTCAGTGGCCAACTCGTGACGGAGTTTTTAGGCCGCCTTAAGGCCTCCGTCATGGCTTAGCGACTGAAATAGCCGGGACCGACATTTAACGTGCCCTCCGAAGCACGGAAGCGCTCAGATGAAAATGCCACTGGCGGTCACCCATCCACTTACAGACCGTTTCGAACGTTGCTTAACTTCGACGATCTATCAAGAAGGACTAAGCAAGCACGACCACGAGCGCTTCAATTTTCACAGATAGATATGATAAAGAAAAAAGGTAGGTAATGTTTAGTGATGTGGACAGCATATATGTATATTATTGAACCTTCTATATCTTCGGAGGTGATAGTAAACTAACCTAAATTGTTGCTTTTATTAGATGCTGTGTCATCCACCTATTATTTGTAAAAAAATCATTTAACATTTAATTTTCCTACATAGTATGATGGAAACGTAAAAAGTCTCCAATTGTTTTGTCGCTGTCTGTACCGACATTAGGTTCTCCGTACCCCCTCAGCTAACCCGCTTGCTATTTGATAGCCTAAGGAACCTGTGCCCCAAATGGCCGAAAGTTAGGAAATAATCGAAAAAAGTGCGCCAGGATAAAACATACGAATGTTCATATTGCCGCGCCGACCCACTGCCGCCCGTGGAATAGAGCCGGTGCAAGGAGCTGCGAACGACGGAGACGGCATAACCTACTCAAAAAACAGGATCAAAATGGATGAAACTGGCTTCTTCCATCTAAGTACTTTAAAACTAAAAACAAACAGTACCACGACTATAATCCTCAAGGCGCAAGAGACATTTTAATGCGATTTTATTGCCGACTTGAATAAAATTTCCTCCTATTTAAGTTCCTGTGTTTTTTTGTAAAAAAATGTAAATAATAATTTTATTTGTTATTATTAGTTTTGTGTTTTATAAGGATATTGATTTTTTCTGATATACAGTAGAAATCAGCATAAAACGTAGTAACTTATTGTGCTATTTTGTGCTAATTATGTTATTTTGGCAGCCATGTTCAGCTGTTTACCTATATGTATTTCAAAAACCTGGCAGATTGCAGCTTTGAATCGCAAGGAGTTAAAGAAGGGAAAGGAGGCTTGTGCCCTACCAGTGAGACAACAATGGCTCAATAATAATAAAAATATTGTATGTTCACAGATTTCACCGTCTTCTGTCAGTCCACAGAAGAAAAAATATTTTGTTTGAAAGATTATAAGTACCTGCCAAGTGAAAGTAGCGCCAGTGACTGAAAAGTTGAGGAGCAATAGGTTAGCGTGGTATGGGCACGTAATGCGGAGGGATGAAACTCATTTAACTAAAATGGTGATGGAAATGAATGTGGATGGATATGTGAGTAGAGGTAGACCTAAGAAAAGATGGATGGATTGTGTGAAAGAAGATATGGGTAAGAAAGGAGTGGATATGGAGATGACGAGTGATAGAGGAGAGTGGAGAAAGAGAACATGTTGTGCCGACCCCGCATGAGCGGGATAAGGGCAGGCCAATGATGATGAGGTACCTGCCGTCGAGATTGTTGTTATGAGGCATTGTGGTGTGCTCTTGATTTTCTACGTACTTACTCCAAGTTTTCTTAAAGGTCAGATCTTGAAGAAGATTGAAGTTAGTTTTCAAAACGAATTAATAATGATTATGTACTTCTTCTTCTTCTTTTCGGGTCAACGGCTCTACAAAAATCAAATTTTATTGGTGAAAAACTCAGCCACGGCTCAAAATATATTATGTACTCATTACGTAGCACAAAAAGTTATTCTAACGAAAACTGCCGCATCCATGAGCACAGTATTTCTTGATGCAGGATCAACCGCTCGCTCCGCGTACTTTTGTTCTCTTTGTTGGGAGTTCGCGTTATTATTAAAAACAATAAATCGCTGAGGGCGCCACCTACCACTATTGCTTTCACTCCCTCCCCGTAATTACTGAGAGAAACACAAAATAATCACATACGAAGTAGTGCTCATGGCGAATGTTCTTCGAACTAACGAACGTACTGATGAATCTAATTACGAATATTTTATACGGTTCTAATACTTTAATATTTGTCTGTGTTATTGTGGATGAATCATAAAAAATATTAATTACCTACACTGTTGACGTTTCTTTAGGCTTACAAAACTTTTTTGAATACCTACATGGTAAGGTAAAAACAGGGAGGTAACAGAATGGTGTCCAAGAAGCTACAAAAGAAAGAAAGGAAGACCGAGTCGAAGGGAGGATGACGCTAGATAGCGGGCATTGCTTGGGGAAGACAAGCGTTGAACCGCGCACAGTGGCAATCTCTGGGGGAGGCCTATGCTGGATAGCAAGACGATCTGCACGCACCGGTGTCAATTTAAATAATATTTTATAGTTTTATGTTAACTTATTGCTATATTAATAAGATTGTTAAATAAAGGGTATCATTATCATTATCAAGGTAAAAACCGTCTAACTCGTACGGTATAAAAAAATGTAATTAATCATAATAATCAGTGGCCATTTGAATCTTTTACAGATGTGTTAGTGAGGCAAACGAAGAAAGTGTTTGATTTATTTTTCCTAAAATAACCCTCACTTCTTAACCATGTAAGAGAACTTAGACTCAGTCAATCCCCAAACAGCGCAATCTGCTAATAGGTTATAGCAAACGCCGTAAAAATCCCGTATAACGCGCATATTTGTGCGATTACCGACCTCATGGGACCAGCTCGCTGATTGGTTGGCTAAAACCCTAGTCTACTCAATTATAATTACCGCTACACGGCAGCATAAGAACCAAATACATGGACATCTTCAAAATACCTAAATATGTACTAGACAAAGACCAGGATAGCCTATTCCATCTCAAACAATGTCCCAGGCAATTCCTAGGACCTAAAATGATCCACCAGCCCTAACAGCTGAAAAAATGGATTAAGTGCTGGGCTAGTCTATGTCATCTGCAATGCTTCCTAAATTTTAAAATCTGATGTCATTTTTCGTTGGCAAAATTACATGAGCGAGAAACATTATATGAAATAAAAATATTTTTATTCCTTGGTTGTTGACATAACCTCAGATCTTCAAGTTTAGGCTACATATGTAACCTACTTAAGTAGCTATACTATCCACGCAACAATTAATTACCTAGATTACTTTCTGCAAAATATAAATGTTATATAGGTACATAAGGAAACTAAGCAACCACAATATGTACATAACATTACAAAATACAATAGAATCAGTCAAGCCATCTAAGGATCGTCGTAAAAACGATCTATAGATAGCTCAACTGATCCAGGTCACTGCCAGTGGGAAGCGTGCCCAAATCAAATGTATATTCAATATCAGTTTAGTTCATTATATTATGTATATTTGCAAAACTATGTATCACAATATTTTTTTCAATTAAAATAATTTTTTATCAGATTGTTAAACCGCTAATCGACTTTCAGCAAACCCATGAATGATTGGCACCTGATTAATTCCCTTAATCAACTAAATTACTAATCAAAATGATTAAATCATTCGCTCAATGAGCCGAAACTTTTTTAACACCAATCAAATAGGGGTGGATATTATGTCGCCGAGTTTTCATTTATCAGCGAAAATCATTTCAAAGTTTGAAAGGAATTTTTTTACTAACTTCAAAAAAGGATGGTGTGCGACTCGTAGGTATGGTGTAAAGATGTTATAGATGATAACAATAAAAATGATACCTTTAGGTTTTAAACTAAAGGTATTGATACATTTACCTCTGTGGCGCAGTGGGTGAAAGCCCGTTTGGGACGCAAAAGTTTGCGGGTTCGATCCCCGCGCGGGATAAATGTTTGTATGATCTGCAAATATTTATCTCTAATGACGTAGCTAGAAAAAAATTTTTTTGCGTTTTGTTTTTGCTAAATGTGTTTAGAATCATGGTCTGATTGCAACCTCTCAGTTTTCGGTTGTAGTCTTTTTACACCCTGCATAATTACATAAGACCTGACTGCTAGCTACCTAGTGCTCTGTGCATTAAACATCAATACAGAACTGGCCACCCATCAATTTGTCAACGCTACTGATCTAATAATGGCAGCCAATCGCGCTCCTACTCCCCCTTACTAATGCATGCCTAATTATTATGGGGTGAATGGTTGTATCCGTACTGCTGCCCGTGACGAGCCAAAAGGTTTTGAAAGATATATCATCATCGCTGTAAGTAGGTAAGTTCGTATGAGAGCCGTGTTGGCCGAATGGGCTTGTGTCTCGACTTCCAATCGCCGTGGGTTCGAATCCCAGCTGGGCATCAATGGATTTTTCGTGGAGCTCGAGCTCTCATCGTAAGGAAACCCGCAGCTTAGTCAGCTCCACACGTATTGACGTCGTCTTTCCTGTGGACAAGGCCGATTAAGCTGAGAGGATGGTTTAGGTGCTAGGTAAGCCTATTCCATCTTATACAATGTCCCAGGCACTACAGCGTCCCGTTAAGTGTAGGCATAGGCTGCCTCCTGAAGCTGTATAACGTTTTGTGTATGAGATTGGCTAGATCTGGTGACGGAGTATTTAAGCTGCCGTAAGACCCCGTCATAGCGACGGGATTGACGGTGCTCTCCGAAGCATGGAAGCAATTGACGATTACCTAAATGCCACTCATGTATCCACTTTTGTGACGGTACAGAACAAAAACTTTTCAAAACTTCTTTTGCTTCTTTTCTTCGGTTTTATTTTTATCAGTGGCATTTTACTTATGAAGCCTTGTATACGTAACAGGAGATTTGGCAAATGGAATGGGGGAGTATTGAAGAAGATTTCTCATTTGACGAAAGATTTCTGTTGGAGTTTTGAAGAGACAAGCCGCCATGTTTTTTTCAAAGCCAAATTGACAGGACTGACTGGCATGTTATGAAAACTTGACATTGGCAGAATTATGTCGATGTTACAGTTAGTTGCCATATAATAGAAGAAGAAGAAAAAAGTTTTTCAAAAGAGAAAGCTTTAATTTAAATCAAGACCTGGCCGTCCTGCCTACGCTAGTCATGTTTAGACCTAAGTAAAGTCATTACCAACCAGCATAACTCCCGCTTACTTTGCTTTATGGTGCACTAAGTGCTCTAAGTTACTATTAAGTAATTGATAGAGAGTGACATCAGCAATAACTAATACTATTGGCTGTGTCGATCAGACGACGTCATGTTACTGTCACTTCAGAATTTAGCTTATTTTCAATGGCGTCAATTTAGTAACTTAGTAACTTAACTAACATTACTAAACTAACGAACTGTGGGCTGCAGTGGGCGAAGGCCCGCCTGCGACGCAAAAGGTTGCAGGTTCGATCCCCGCGGGACCAATGTTTGTTTGATCTACAAATATTTGTCTCGGGTCTGAGTTTTTCTATGTATAATATGTACTTATTCACAAACAAAAAGTATTTATGTAGTTTAACAGTCATCTTAGTACCCATAACACAAGCTCTGCTTACTTTGGGGCTAGATGATGGTGTGTGAAAAGTCTAGCATTATTTATTTTAATATTTTATAGAAACATAAAAGAATATTTCATGTAAAAACTAAACCTAAAATTACATGAATATAATTTAATTTAGAAAACATGGTTCACACAATTTTTGACTCCTGGATGGACCAGAGAGGAATAAATAACATAATACCAATAGAACAAGGAAGACTGCTTTATGCTAACCTAAGAACTCCTCCACCAGAATAGGTATGATGACAAATTTTCGAAATCTGTTCTATGTTGTTCAGAATGATTTGTTATGTGAAAAAAATATCATATTTCAGTAGAAAATAAAGGTTTTCAAATATAAAAATCAAAAATTAAAATTTGAAATTCACGCCACAACGCTCGTCGGTGTCATGGCGGCTGTTTTGACGCCACAGCTCACCACTGCAACAGCAAAAACTACTTGCTAAAACTAATAACTAAAGCTCAAAGGAAACAAAAGGCGCAGTTTTGGTCTATTATATTGAGTAATGACGTCACGCGCTCTGTTTGGTGTACATCTATCATGGCGAATTGTTGTATTTTGTAGAATTATTTTATAATAATATAATTTAATAATCTCGACATTATTAGGACATTAAATGCATTTTTTCTCAAATCCTATTTAATTAGACCAGTTAAATATTTTGGCGAAACTTTATTGTTACGATCAATGTCATCATGCCTATTGACCACAACTCAAACGAATTTACTTTATTTTTGCGGACTGAACAAGTTTTTTTTAATTAAGTAGTTCATTCACCGTAGTTCACTGACAGGGACTGTCATTCCTTATAATAGTAGGTCGGTACTGTGTGATCAGACACGCTGTCTTAGCGCTTTCCTGGCTGCCCTCGTGTTATAGTTCTGCGTCGGTGACTAATCAACACTAATTAGAAATAAGTATCGGTATAATTTGTCGCTACGGACTCGCGGCTCTAGGTATATTGTCACTAGCTTTTCTAATTGGTATATCTGTCGGCAGATTTAAAAGGAAAGTAATTAATGTTCGGGAGTGGAAATGTTTTCTGCCTTCCACTGCGGAAAAGAGGCGTGATTTTATGTACTGTAGCTGTCCGTCACGGTGCTACCCGCGGTCCCTCGGGAAACCTTCACTTTCCCGGGATAAAATATAGCCTATGTTCATCAGGGACAATGTAGAGTTCTAATGGTGAAAGAATTTTTCAAATCGGTCCAGTAGTTTCGGAGCCTATCCTATTCAAACAAACAAACAAACAAATCTTTCCTCTATAATTTTAGTGTAGATGTATGTTGATGGTCTTTTAACAATATTACGTATAAATTGTTAGTTTCTACAAAATGTGGGCATATGCCAAATAGTGTTTATATCTTACCACCTTAGCCCACCTAGAGATCCGAGAGAATTTGTAATTTGTGCCTTGTTTTTTATAGTCGGTAAACGATTTGCTCAGTCAAAATAGATTTGACCAAATGCAATTGTTTAACTTTGATATATTTGACGACAAAATATATTTGCAAAACAAATAAAAAACAAAACGCAAAATGGAACGAGCCATATTTTGCCGGCCGATTGAAAAAGCGTTGTTGAACGCTTTTTTTTATACTAGTGAAACACGTGGCTTCGACGTTTAGTTATTTCAGGACTTTGAAGACATTTATATTATTTGCTTTTCCAGTTGCACTTTTACAAGCTTATATTTTTTGTCTTTACGCTCAATATACATTGTGGATACTTTTTATGTAAAGATCTTTTTAGTCATCATCTTTGTAGTCACTTAGATTTTAAAACGATTTTAAGTGATCAATCTGGTCCTACTAAGTAAATAAAGATTTTTTGACTTTGATGAAATTTTTGAATGCTTATTTAATTTGTGCCCGGTGTACATACCTACTGACTGACGTCTCCTAAATCACCTGTAATAGATAAAAAGGACAATGATGATGATGATTTCTATCTATATTTTCTGTCTGGACCTCACTCAGATTAAACTCAGATAAAAATATATACTTATATCGTCCTCTGTGCCGGATCCGACAATGGCAAACCTGGCTTAAATTGAATTAAATTCGGTTATGAGCCCGAATATGTCTTGCAAAGCCAGGTACCTTATTATATCGAGGCGTATTTTGTCATGATACGTCATTTTCGTATTATATGATTGGTTGGAATGGGAAATGGTAATGGATTTCAAGTTAGACAATAAGGCCTCTGGTCCTGAATGATCTGTTGCAGGGCGCACATCGTAACCCATGCATTATTTATACACTAATATTATAAAGAGGAAAGATTTGTTTGTTTGTATGTTTTTTTGTTTGAATGGAATATGAATAGGCTTCGAAACTACAACCGACTTTAAAAATTTCTTCACCATTAGAATTCTGCATTATCCCTGATGAACATAGGCTATATGACGACCTCTGTGTCGCAGTGGGTGAAAGCCCGCTTGGGACGCAGAAGGTTGCGGGTTCGATCCCCGCTGCGGGATAATGTAACCTACATTGTGTTATATAGGTACAGATGTTAAAATCCGCGGGTAACACCGCGACGGACAGCTAGTGTAGGATAAAAATATATTACCTAAAAACTACGGTCAATTGAATTGGATCCATCCAACATAAAACAAACTATTTCTAAATTAAGATCCCTCCCTCAGTAAAGGAACCTCAAGTTCAGTTACGCTTTTAACTTGCGTAAATAATATATGACGAATGCATCAGCGCTTCTGAACAACACATCAATATCCAACGAGCCATATAAGGTGCACGTGAACCTTCCCACGCACCGTGGCGTCGGCGACGCAGTATAGGGTCTTGGGGCGACTCACAAGCTAGAAAATCACGCCTTTTTCCTGTAGTCTGCAATTCCCGAACTTACATATTTCGCCTCATACAGGATACATGGCGACCTCTGTAGCGCAGTGGGCGAAGGCCCGCCTGCGACGCAAGAGGTTGCGGGTTCGTTCCCCGCGGCGGGACCAATGTTTCTATGATCTACAAATATTTGTCTCGGGTGTGGGTGTATCTATGTGTATCTATATATAACAAAAAGTATATATAGTACCTTTAACACAAGCTTTGCTTAGTTTGGGGCTAGATGATGCTGTGTGAAATGTCGAGCATTATTTATTATTTATTTATTTTATTTATTCAGTGCAAATAATATTTTTTCCTTGTACATTGCTGGTTATGTACGAGTAACAAGCAAATATTTCGTTTCAGTGTAATTTGATTATATTAACTTGAGTCTAGTCTAGAGTGTAACAGAGATCATTCCTCGTAAATTGACATGCGACGTGCGACCGTGTTTATTTCACCCAGTGTACTGGTTTTCGCGGAAATCCCTATGAATCCAGAGCAATCCTGAACAATAGCCCTCGATTGGAAATTGGGTTAGGACGTCTGCTTGTTTCTATGTAAATTGTAATAAAATATGCAGATTCAGCGGAAAGCCCATCATGGAGTTTGGCTGCACCCGGTTTTACTGACTTACAAAACATATATTTGAAAAATAGGATTCGAATTGCCACCATACCAGAACCAACTAGACCAACACGGTTTGGTTTTCATGTCTTTGGTAAACAAAAAATAAACTACACAATTAAAACTTGTTTCACATAAATTGTTCTAAACATATTTAGCGAAAAAAAACGCAAAATTTTTTTTTGACTTAGCTTCATCATGCTATGTTATTTTCGGCTATTTACTACTATTACAACATAATAAGACCATACCTACCTAATAATTTCATTAAAAAAGAAAAAAACATTTAAAACTCAAAATCCAGCAATCTACGTAAAAAAACGCGCCCAAAACATACGCAAACAGTACTTTTCAAACGCTGTTTTCTCCGGATTTAGTGCATATTTCGGAAAATCCTTTTGGATTTGGTTGTCTATTGAGATGCTGTACCTACCCCTTTCGGCTTCGGTAGACGTCTTTTTACACCCTGTATATCATCATCTCCCCTTATTTCACTTCTATGTGGGATCGGCAACAGGGGAGATGTGTATTTTGTTATTTAATTCTCAGTAGGTATATAATGATTATACCGCGGTTTGTACATACGAATAACTGTCAAGATTTCGATGTGTGGATTCGGGCTTTTCACAGCCTAAAGATGATATAACTATGATGGCATAGGTCAGCCCTATCTTTGGAAATAGAAACGTGATCAAAACATGGTAAGCCGGCTTGTCCAGGGAAAATTTCAATTTCGTCGAGCACCGCGATTTCTCCCGGACGCAAACAGACATCGAACATGCACACAGAGATCAATCTACAAAACGTTGCCACTTAACCTGTCTTACTCGTATAATGGAATTTGAATTATGTTCGTTGTCACTGTGCAGCTTAGCTTAGAGACCCAGTTCTATGGCATATGAAACAAAAAAATAGGCAAAGATAATGTCCGCATTAGTTTAAAAACGGTATCGCGGAAATTAACGCCCAACTCCGAGTACAGAGATTATTTCCACGAAAACAAAGTTGATATTAATATAATTTAATCATCATTCCGAATAGTTACTTATTCGGAAGTGCGGTGATCTAGAAAAATAGTTGTAGTGAAGTTGTCATACAGCTAACTAGTCAAATAGAGATGTGGTCCAAATGCTCCTAGCCTAATAGTTGCAAAAACAGGAACAACATTATTACGAAAAACTTCAAAAGCTCATTCCATTTTTCCGAAATAAAACGCCTATACGAGTATACTATTCCAGGCCATAATCTATCTCTGTACATACCATCTAAATCAATTCAGTAGTTTTTGCGTGAAAGACAAACAATACATCCTTACAAAGTTTCAAGTTTATAGGATTACCAACCTGGAAAATCAACCAGCGCAAAACATAATTATGTCACGCGCTTCCTATGCAGCGCAATCCTAACTAATCTTGATTTAAGCTTTGCACATCGAAAAAGCTATCAATGGGATATGCTCGGCTTCATTTTACTCGATTTACATAGATTAAGACTTACCTGATTTCAAGATAACTAGGGAGGTGGGTTGAGACTGGTGCCGTGGTGATTTTTTTCCTAGCCGTAGCACCCAGTGCGTAGCATGTAGCACTAAGTCGTAGCACGAGCCACGAAGTTGTAGCACGTAGCGCGAAGTTGTAGTACGTAGCACGAAGTTTTAGCACGTAGCGCGAAGTTGTAGGACGTAGCGCGTAGATGTAGCACGTAGCACGAAGTCGTAGCACGTTGTAGCCGATTTCGTAGCTCGTTCCAGAAAGTACTTATTGGGCTACCAGCCTCTACCTGTGGGTAAAAATACAATAAATAAACCGAGTAGTAAGTACCTATAATGATTTTATCTAATCGCAGGTAAAACATTTTGTTTGTTTGTTTTGGAAATGGAAACCATTTTATTATGCCAGAAATCGTGTAAGTGGAGTCACATGATACCATTCCAGCATACCATTATTGCCTCGGGATTTCCCAAATTCAACGGAGCAAGAGCTAATATTCTGTGGCAAGATGTAGAAACGGCGTGGAAGAGTAAGATCAAGGAAAATCGGTTGTAATTTAGTGAACGCAACTACTCTGATCAATTCATAGCTTAAGTAATGATCTATGAATTATGCAAGCTATTTCACGTGCGAACTTAACCTGCAATTCAATGTGGGTCCAGCATCAACGCAATCGTAGGGATTACTTAGTTACCCAAGGACAATGTTAACCCTACCAGGGGTGGAAAAAACGTAAAAAAAAACAGGGTCACGACTGCATCCCCAAGGCGCGGTAGACATTCTCTCAGATCTGTATATTCCAGATCCTTTGAAGATGTCTAAGGGGGTAGTCAGAGGCATGTACAGATACATATTTGATACATGCCCACATCTTGCAGAAGTTAGTATTCCATACGTGACAGGTTGCAAGCAGGGGTGGAAAACTCGAATTGATAAGGCAATTAACATTTGGGACTTTACCTACAAACTCAAGATTATTAAAATACCCCCTGATTAGAAAAGTACTCGTATATAGGTTCGTTATATTCATATTTCATTTTTCACAAGTTCATCAACGAAAATACCAGTAGTGAGTCTCGTAAGTAATCAGTAAGGTCTACGAAAATTCAGGAAAAGTTTGCCATGGTTCTATATAGGTAAGCAAAATGTAAAGTTGGTGTGTATACTACATACATAGCTGCATACTACTTATTCCAAGCCTCGCGCGAGTCAAATGATAAAATGTATTCAAGTTTTCAGTACATAATTAATCCTGCGGACCGATAGTTGACAGTTCACGCCATCCTTTTTATTCATATGTGAATCTCTTTATAATATTACCACGAGCTCTAAGCGGTAAAGGATAATATCGTGAAGAAACCAGTAGTACCTATTCTAATAGACGCTTTGCAACCGTTTTATATGGCATGGCATAACTTCTGCAAAATGTGTGCATATGTCAAATATGTTTTTATTCTTACATTTATTCTTATATTACGTTCACGCATGGAGACACCTAGATCTCTATCTATTTGGGCATGCCTCTGACTACCCTTGAACATTATCAAATTATTTGAAATACTCTCAGCGCCTTTTAGATACAGTGATTTTTGGAGTTACAATCGCGGTCATGTTTTTGAAGTGAAAAATTGCTAACACCTCTTTTGAGGTGGGAAAAACCATTGCAATCGCCGAAAGACCATCTGTTTAGGTTCACTTCTGTCGGCACTCCCGTAATGTCAATTTTTTTTTGTTAGTACATCAACATGGCAACGAAGCTAGCTACAATTTTGTCACCCGTGCATAGTTGCGCTATTCAGGATCAAGGCAGGCTGATGCCCCAATTATCTGTCTCATCGGATCTAATCGAGTTTCCGTGTCTATACACGCGTCTTGGTCTATGCCAAGACGCTTGGCTAGATCCGAAGCTTGGTGGTTGAGAATGCAATGAAGCGGATGATTGGTGCTGAAGAATATATTGAAACCAAAAGATAGGTATTTGACAAGTCTGTTGAGAACTTATTCTAAAAACAGCTTTCTAGCAGCATCCGAACCGAAGCTGATTCGAAAATATGAAGAAATGTTTTTTTTTAATATTTCTACTAAAGCTGTTCTTTGGTTTTGAATACAAGTTTTTTTTCAGCGCTCAATATTACTTGAAATCTGACCACACGATAAGATAAAGATGCGTCGTGAGCACCTCTATTTACCATTACATTAGAAAATCATTTAAAAGGTATTGGAGATTGCAAAAAAAGAACAATTCTAGAAAATGGCAATCAATTACAAGTAATGACTCCTACTGCCAGTGGCCTACTTAACCCTGCAGGGGACTCAAGGGCCCTACAGACCCTACTTTGTTGCAAAAAGACTTTTTAAACTGGTATGTATTAATTTGCCTACTAAATAGGATCACAGCTGTGTCAAGGCGCGGTAGGATTCGATCAGACCAAGAACACAAGTTTCTATGAAGATTTCTAAGGACTTGTACCCAATTCGTATGACATTGACACACATCTCATACACACATCATCATCATCATCGTCTAGTACATTTTGTCATTTTACATCGACCCGCGCGAGCCTTGGAACACGTGAACGCGTACCCTGGAACACGTAGTCGGTACGCAGCTTGGGGACAATCAAAAGACAGATTCATATTAGGCACATATCCACATTTTGCTATTAGTATTTCATACGTAACAGGATGCAAGCCTACCCCCCTAGCCATGTCACAAATTGCAATAGAATAATTCATAATTCATTTATTGTGAAACATAGGTCAATAACAGATATAAGGTACATAATTACTAGCTCTCTATGCTACCATTACAGGTGAGCAATATTAAGATATAAACTAAAATACAATCAAAAATCAAATACAAATTAAAATAAAAATGTAAATTTTGAATACTTAAATTATTAGTTAAATAGAAATCGAATCGACAGATAACGCTGAGACCCCACCAGCGTCAAATGGCAATAATTGTCAAAACTGCATAGTCATAGATTCGATTTCTATTCTATTGCGATTTGTGACATCGCTAGGGGGGCTGCTTCTTCAGATTCCTCATGAAAATGGGTTTAGAACCCCACACACGTACGAAAGAGCAGTGACTCGAAGGATTGAAGGACAAAGAGCAATTATTGCAGCAAGCTATACGTAGTAATATATTCTCCACCAAAGCTACCATCCTATTAAGTGACCGACGTCTCCGAGACCACTGGAGTGCGTGCGGCTCTTGATTCTATGTAGGTCTGATAGGCTAATAACATTTGAACCGATCGATACTCCAATACCCATGAAATTGGGTGATGCATTTAGGAAACCTACATGCGCTTTTGGAGACACTAACTTCATAGATAACTAGAGCACTGGTGGTATAGTGAAAGTGGCCCCGATCCTAATATCGCCGTATATTTCGCCGAAAAATATTGTCTAATAATAATGCCTAATGTCTAAGGTTCGAATCTGATCGTGCACCAATGATTTTGCGAGCCGCATTTTCTGACGTCATCGGCATTTTTTATTGACTGCAACATACATTATTGTAGAAGCTGTTTATGAAGGTGAAATTATCCAAAAATTTACCACCGTCATATTCATCAATAAATAAAATAAATAATGCTGGACATTTCACACAGCATCATCTAGCCCCAAACTAAGCAAAGCTTGTACTATGGGAACCTGCAGATAACTGATATACTACTTATATACTTTTTGTTTGTAAATACATACATATTATAAATAGAAACACCTAGACCCGAGATAAATTGCAGATCATACAAACATTTATCCCGCGGCGGGGATCGAACCTGCAACCTTCTGCGTCCCAAGCGGGCTTTCACCCACCGCGCCACAGAGGTCGTCAATCAATGAAGCTACGCATTGCGTGTGTTAATTTCGCAAGCCTTTTGGGCACTATACTCGGTCTCTATGTTGTTTTCATCATCATCATCCACAGCCAGATTACACCTACTGCTGGGTACAGGCCTTCCTATACATCACGATCCTGTAATCTGACCCATTAACAATCTGATCATTAATAATTTGACTGATTTATTTCATTCATAAGAGCTTTTTTGGTGTATGTACAGGTTAAAACGTTAGCCGCTTTTTAGAAATCTGAAAACGTTCCCCAAGTCAAATATTAGCAGAACGCCGCGGGTAAAACAAAGCAATTTCATTTATTTCTAACTCATTGCCATTGCAAGCTGGACTACTTGAGATCAACTTGAGGTTGTATCATTTGCAGTTTTCATTGCACGGACTATTTCTGTTTTACGTAACTCGCTATATTTCTTATATTTTTGAAGTGTAAACTTCTTTACGTGCGATTGGCATTTTTGAGATAGGTAAAAAACGATTGAACTCGCGATACCGTTACCGACACTGTACCTCTGTTTATGTAGGTATCTGTTGACCTCAACGCCATTAGCGACGGTGACATAACTCGGCTTACGATGCAGCGTACGGCTGGATGCTGGCAGAAACTACAAAAAATTGCTGAACATACATGGGGGTGATTCGGGTAGCCCTTGGAGTGCTGCATCACTGGACTTTCGCTTGACAGTCATTCCTGGGACACCCTGGCCATAGTGATGACCCTGTATGTTGGGATCTATGTGTAAACATTGGTATGTTTATTGGGTAATGTAAGGGCCAAATTGGTGACCCTGTGCATCGTTTAAAAAAAATGCTGGACATTTCACACCGCATCATCTAGCCCCAAACTAAGCAAAGCTTGTACTATGGGAACCAGATAACTGATATACTACTTTTTGTTTGTAATCACATACATATTATACATAGAAACAGACCCGAAATAAATATTTGCCGATCATACAAGCATTTATCCCGCGGCGGGGATCGAACCCGCAACCTTCTGCGTTCCAAGCGGGCTTTCACCCACTGCGCCACAAAGGTCGTTTTACCTAAAGCGCTCGTGATCGTGCTTCCTTATTCGTTCTTGATATATCGTCGAAGTAACGTTTGAAACAGTCTGTAAGTTAATGGGTGACCGCCAGTGATATTTTCATCTGAGTGCTTCCGGGCTTCGGAGGGAACGTTTAATCGTCGGTCCCGGCTATTTAAGTCGTTAAGCCATTACAGAGGCCTTAAGGTGGCTTAAAAACTCCGTCACCAGAGTTGGCCACTGACACACATGAACTCTGAAGCTTTGGTGTGAATTGCATCTTTGGGCATTATTTAAAGCGGGTATCACTACACGGTATTCAGGGCCCGGTAGTTAGGGAGCAAGGCTTGCTGGGACCGTCCGGTCGCCCTAGTTAGGGACTCTAACTCTTATTACACCACTCCTTGTTAGGGTAAGGGACCCTGAATACCGTGCTGTGTGATACCCGCTTAAAGGTAAATATTACATATGACTTGTTTTATCTAAATCTTTGTAATGAACTGCATCTTTTGTACCAGTGTTTTATTTATAAGGCCATAGGGACCCTAAGCTGGACATCGGGCTGATAGCTTAGCTTTGTAAAGCTGAAGTTGTTGAATCTGTAATGGCTAGCAAAGCACCAGGGCGGTCGATGACCTCTAAATAATCTGTGCTTTCGCCATCTGAATAATAGTTTGAAAGCTCTATGTCGGATTGAAATGATTTAATAATTCGTGAAATCTCTTCCCTGAAACTCGTATAAGATTTTACAGAATCCTGAAAGTAGGTACCTAGCATAAAATAAAATGTTTGGGCCCTCTACATATTCGGCGAAGAGACGAATGCCGACGGTCACGAACGTGTAGAGGGCTTCATCGCCTGTATTCGCCTGTCATCGTCTATCCAAATAATAGTTCGGCGAATAGTGGCCGATATAGAAGACAAAAAAAAAGTTATCCAATCCTCCACATTGAATATCAACACAAGTAAAGAACCTCATTGAGACGCAATTATAATCCTTTCATTACACTAGTTCAAAAGAACATTTGACGACCTCTGTGGCGCAGAAGGTTGCGGGTTCGATTCCCGCCGTGGGCTAAATGTTATGATCTGCAAATATTTATCTCAGGTCTGAGTGTTTCTATTTATAATATGTATGTAACAAAAAAGTATATAAGTAATATATCAGTTGTCTGGTTCCCATAGTATATAAGCTTTGCTTAGTCTGGGGCTAGATAATGCTAGATAATGTTCAGCATTATTTATTTTTTATTTGTTTATAACATGACACGACAAGAAGAAGACAAGAAGTAAAAATTGTCATGCATAATTTCCCTAGTTTCAAAATACAGGGTGTAAAAAGACAACTACCGAAAACTGAGGGGTTGCAATCAGACCATGACTCTAAACATATTTGGCGAAAAAAAAACACAAAAAAATATATTGACTTGGCTTAGTCATTTTATGTTATTTTCGGTTATTTACTACTTAGTACGACATAACAAGACCATACCTACCTAATAATTTCATTAAAAAAGAAAAAAACAGTTAAAACTCAAAATCCAGCAATCTACGTAAAACAACGCGCCCAGAATATACGTAAACAGTACTCTTCAAACGCTGTTTTCTCCGGATATAATGATTTTTTCGGAAAATCCTTTTGGATTTGGTTGTGCGTTGGGATGCTGTACCTACCCCTTTCGGCTTCGGTAGACGTCTTTTTACACCCTGTATAAAAGCACCTAAGTCTTCAGAGGATCTTGAACTCTCTCAGAGAATAACTACCTTGTTATGTCCCAATCATATTCGCTATATGAATGCTACTTCTAAAAATCTAAGACAATAGATGCTGTACAGATGATCGTTTCAGCTATTTTAGTAGTTCCCCAAATAAAGCGCTCACTCATTTTAGCCGACCGACCGACGGCAGCTTGCAACTTTAATGATTCCTCCTGAGACGACGAACATACATTAATATTGTATGCTACTGTTCCTGCTGTGCGTACCCGTATGCGCAGAAATGAAACGATAGCACTCACATTTGCGTAAAAATACAAGATCAAAACGGTATCAGCATGGCGCGGTAGCCCTTATCTCTGGACTTCTATGTATTCTTAAGAGAGTTCTGAGATAGACATCCAAAAAGTGGGCATGTGTCCACATTTCGCGGAAGTTACATTTCATACATAACTAGAAAGCTCATTCATGGCCGCTTATTAGACGACCTCTGTAGCGCAGTGGGCGAAGGCCCGCCTGCGACGCACGGTTCGATCCCCGCGGCGGGACCAATGTTTGTATGATCTACAAATATTTTTCTTGGGTTTGAGTGTATCTATGTATAATAATGTACTTAAACAAACATAAAGTATATAAGTAGTATATTAATCATCTTTGTACCCATAACACAAGCTCGGCTTACTTTGGGGCTAGATGATGCTGTGTGGAATGTCCAGCATTTTTATTTATTAGAAGGTTTCCTCATGATGTTTTCCATCATATTTCCATTAAACAAAATATAAGGATTTATAACTATCAGTCAGGTACACAAGATTTGCTCACTTTGTGGCTAGATGGAATAGTGTAAAGTCCAGCCTTTTGTATTTAGGTATTTACATGACATTGATGAAATGTTTCAACTTTCAAGGCTATTCTACCTTGCATATTCCCATGACACAGTTCCTTAGTCCATACCACTTAGTAAGGAGCAAGCTGCACACGAATCCCTATGTGGTATTGGATTTATTAAACACCTATAGGCCAGACTGGCCACTCTTGCGAGCCTACAGCATTCTTGAATAAACAATAATGTCTGACCTATTGCTTTAAAACGTCAACAATGAGTGTGCTTTCTAGATTACCTTTGCACAGAAAATAATGATTCGAAATGCCTTTGATTACCCCTTTAAACTTGTTCAAATGATTTGGAACATGTTAAAAGCGATATAATTTAAAGGTTGTGAATAGTTCTGTGGATTTGAACATTAAGACCCCTCGCAGACTGCAGACTTGCTATCGGCCGATAGTTGAGACGGAATATACTTTGGCTTGTAATAAGTATAGAGCAGTAAGCCCGTCTCAACTATCGGCCGATAGAAAGTCTGTAGTCTGCGAGGGGTCTAAGATCTATTAAAGGATCTGAAATGCTTGAGAATCTCAACCACGGAATACAGATATTAATTAATTTCTTATATTATATGCCTTGCATGACTAATTGTATAAGTAGTCGTAGTTTATTGCCGTAGAAGTTTTTACATCATGTGCCACATCTGAACATCAATTTTTTTTTCACTTCAATAACTACGTATTTAAAGTTTAAATACGTAAGAAAAGACGGATGGATTGTGTGAAGGATGACATGAGTAAAAAAGGAGTGAGTGTTGAGATGACGGCTGATAGAGGAGAATGGAAGAAGAACACATGTTGTGCCGACCCCACGTAATGTGGGAGAAGGGCAGGGAGATGATGACGTCGCCGCCCCCAGCGAATAAAATCGTAATCGACCATTACGATAGGAGTGTTTTTATTTGAAATAATTGTTCTAGAGGTCCCATTACACCTTGTGAATTTTTTTCAGCTGATTCGTACGAGTACTTTTTGATTTAGAGATTTTGTAATGGATTTTACAATAATATTCACTGAAAAATATCTCACCTTTTTATCTCGTAACAGATTAATACTTACACCGCTTTATCTTCATTTTTACAGTAAACTGTTGTTGCGTGTTTATTCCAGTAAAAAATAATGTTTTGATTTCGGTAATGTACATTACCATATTATTCGGGTAAAAATGTTTCATAACTTTTCAAAGTAACAGTTGTTTGCGATTTCGCTTTGAAACATTTTAAACTGTTTGCATTTCATTCTATACCCTATATTACTACAAAAATGGCACAATCCGTTTTATTATTAGAGGTCGCAATGATTTCAATTAATTATTATATGGTTTAGCAAGTCTAGCGATATTTGATTTCATAATAACAATAGTAACATGCAAAATTATTTTTATAAAGATCGATTGTTCATCAAATTTCATTGAGTACTTTACTTAACTAATATTTTTTTTGCTGAAAAATGAATAAATTCATTTAAAAAATGAATGTATAAATCTTAGAAGGAAGACATTAACTACTAACATTATTATTATGAGATTCTATGCTCTCCCTGTTAATCTTTAGATCTTGCAGATAAAAAAATCTAAGATAATAGGTAATATAATCTGGATAAAACAGGTTCTTAAAACAAAACTATTTCAGGTACCAGTTTCTCACAAAGATATACGTAGGTTTACCATTAGACTGCCACTTCAGGAATATAAAAATAAACACCGCGAGCGGGTTCAAACATATTTCTTGATTCAAAATTACTCAGTACCAAATCCAGGAACTAAAAGACTCAGAAGAAAAAAAAGTAATTATATCCAGGAAAGAAGTCGTGTCGGTAAATAAATTGTCTTAAACTTACTTGTGAGCACAAATCATGTTTATTTAACAGTTAGAAAACAGAATAGGCTTCACTATTTCAGTAAGGTTTTAAACTGAAAATGAGTCGTACAAATTTTAATCTTAGTCTGCTTTTAACTACGAAATGTTCATATAAACCAATTTCAACAAAAGTACCTACAATCATTGCAAAATATTTTTTGTCGTCGAGGTCTTCAATTCCATAATATCTGAGGATGAATTTGTAGTAGTATCATTCGAATAAGGCGTGGTCATCAACAACCTTACATGCTTATCGCTCACCGTCTTTTACATCTTTGCTTCTGACGACTTAGAACCATCTGGATTAAAATACGGGACCCTAAAAACATTGTCTCTTTGAGACTATTAAAAAATGAAAACATCAATCAGTATAAGTCCATTACTGTGATGGGTCGCGCGCTCTACCGAATTTCAGTGATTTTACTAATATTTTTTTTACGTTGTATTGTGTTAGTATGTGTTTATATTGCAAGATAAACTCAGTGAGCAGTTGTTTATGATATAGTTTTGTGTTGACAGTGATTTAATTCAAGAAAATATCCAACATTGTTATTGTTTGTGAAATTTTGGTAAGTCTGTATTTTCACTTCAAATTTTATTGTATTTAGTATGTTGAATGCTACAATCAAACCTAAATATTCATATGAAGCAATGCCCAAACATTACCATGACTTTTACGAGTACTTTATAAGCCGTGAAAGCCAGACTGATGACATTCAGTCGAACTTATGAGTTTAGACTTAGATAAAGGTGAAATATGTGTGTAACTAAATTTGTGATAGCGTGTCGTTTCTGAAATTTTTTAATTGTGTTATTGTTAAGTTAAGTTTCATATATTTTAATTGAAACATCTGAAATTCCAGACAAAACTAGGTTTTTTCCCATATTTTGACTTTTTATTACCTCGCATTTGATTCAGGAGACTTTTCGGTAATCGATATTTACACAAACCAAAATGATCTACCTTGCCATGGAATATAAACGTAATCTAGTTTTACTATACTAGCCATACTTAATTTAACGCCGAATAATATGGTAACATTGCATTACTGTTATAGTCAAAATCGCTTGTTTACCGTTTAAAGTGTCGTATTCGACTATTACTGTATAGGTCCATGTCCATAATTTACACGAAGAAAATCGTAATGTTTATTACCGTTGCAAAATATGTTTTCATTTGTGGTAATATATATTTTAGCGATAGTTTTAATAGGGTGCACGTAGATTTTTTTTTGAAAATACTATATTATTGCAATAAAAATTACCTATCTTTTGGTGTATAAACGATCTCGTTACGTTAACAAACAAAGGAGATACTAACAAAAATCAGTTTTTTGCTTCTCCTGTAAAATTTGAATTTTGCTATTACGATTTTCTTCGTTGGGGACGGCGACGTGGTTATTGATTTTGAACCTATTACGTGCCTGAAAACGTATTAAAGTTTAAGTATGCAATCACATTCTTAAATAACAGTCCTACCTTGCAAGGGAGGGGGGAGACCATACACCTTCATTGATCCACCACTTATCATTAGAAAGCCCAGCTTAATAGGCCTCTAGTCCGTATCCTAATAGATGGAACCTGAGGAGTTGATTGGATTTTGACATCATTGGATAGGTAAACCAATTGAAATTAGATTGAGGCGCTATCTTGGCTTTCAATACATTATAGGTTCTATTCATAGTTTCTATCCGAATTTTAATGAAAAACTAGTTAATTTAGAACAAATAGTTTGAATATATCAATCCATCATTATGAATAAATTAAAAATAAACAGGATCACGACCCCAAGGCGTGCTAGTCATTTTTTCTATCAGATCTTTTGTGTTTTCTGATCGTAGGAAGATGTCTATAGGAAGAGGAACAGAGGAAATTGAATAGGAACATTTGTGCCGACGGATGCGGGCAGGAAAAATAAAATAAGGACTGAAAGTCAAGCCTTTCAGTATTGGAATCATAATTTAAAAAAAAAAAATATATATATCTAACTGAACTTGAGTTTGATCTGTCGATTTCTATAAATATTGTTATTTTCAATTAAATTAATAACAAAAGGGATAATGACGGAAATCCACGGCAAGTCACACATGATATCATTTCACTAGAAACAGTCAACCAATTAGTAAAGCGACACCGCTCCATTTTGTCTATTTAAATTAGCAGAATATAACAGTCACAGTTCAAGTTGGAATTCATTTCAAATCGAGAAGTTCGGGGAAAACTTATTCCTAACCATTGCAGAGTGAATGTCGTATCTAGCGTTAGTTAATGGTGAAAGTCAGAGAGCAATGTTTGTCGACTACGAGTATAAGACCCCTCGCAGACTGCAGACTTTCTATCGGCCGATAGTTTAGACGGGCTATACTTCTCCATACTCATTACGAGCCGAAGTATATTCCGTCTCAACAATCGGCCGATAGAAAGTCTGCAGTCCGCGAGGGGGCTAAATGTTGTGAGACGTCGACGTTCGCTGGTGACGACATCGTCATAAGAACCTACTGCCAATGTTGCTGTCCCTGGCGTTTAGATGACGATCTTAATGCGAGACGCGTGGAGTCACACGTGGTGGCCCGCACGGAATTCAAACAATGGCGTTGTAGAGTGGGGTTTACAGAGAAGCGCGACACTGGAACCGATTTGGTTACCCGTTGATCGGGTTTTCGATTAGGTTTTTCCAATGTAGGTATTATAAAAAAACACCATCATCGTTATGGATTATACAGAGTGTAAAAAGATAACAACCGAAAACTGAGGGGTTGCAATCAGACCATGATTCTAAACATATTTTGCGAAAAAAAACGCAAAAAAAAATTCACTTCATTTTATGTTATTTTCGGTTATTTACTACTAGTACAACATAACAAGACCATACCTACCCAATAATTGCATTAAAAGAAGAAAAAAACAGCTTAAACTCTAAATCCAGCAATCTACGTAAAACAACGCGCTCAGAACATATGTATACAGTACTCTTCAAACGCTGTGATCTCCGGATATAATTATTTTTTCGGAAAATCCTTATGGATTTGGTTGTGTGTTGGGATGCTGTACCTACCCCTTTCGGCTTCGGTAGACGTCTTTTTACACCCTGTATGTATAGGCTATGTTGTATGTAACATACATGTATGTGAACATGTCTTTCAAAGTTCGCCTGCAGCATAATATTTTCCAAGCGGAGGCACACCGCAGGCGCGCCTATGACGCACGGACGAACAAACACCGTTGCCAATAAACTATTACTTTATTGTGCCACCGCCCTTATCATTAGTCGCAGTTAAACATTGGCTGTACTGGGTCGGTTTATGAGTATTTACTCTGTGTGTCCCGCTCCTAATGTTCTTTACGTATTGAAATGTATTGTAATAGAACTATGCTTGCATGGAGGTGTTTGACTCGGTGTGGGTTCTTTAATACCTTTTAAATTACGCATTAACGAGCTATCTCGTTTTATTATGATAGTAACTGTGTTTCCTAACGGTCTAAAAACCATTTACGAATCAAGAAATCCTCAAATTTACTGCACTGGTTTGAGAAACTAAGAAGATCGGATCTAGACATGAAAATCTAGATATGAAAACCTTGCTCAATGCAATTTCTTAGATTATCTTCCAGCTGAAACTCTATATCCGCTCTCCCCACCATACCGACGGCGTAACTTCCTGCCAAACCACAGAATCCTCAGATCACCCCTCTCTGTCACTACCAATAAGTTAGAAAGAGACAACATTGGACATTTCATCTTAAATACCTGCTAATAAGGGGATTGGCACTCCAATGGAAAAGCGATTTTAATTATCGAAGAATCTATGTTCAGATCAAGATATACATAATAATATAGTATACACAACGTTGTGTAGCGATGGCAAATTAAGTGGGATACTTAAACCTCAATATCCCACTAATATAATAAAGCTGAAAGTTCGTGAGTTTGTTTAGATGTTTGTATATGTCAGTGTTTCAATCACGCCTAAACCAGAGAACCGATTTGGATAAAACTTGGAATAGGCGTAATAGTGACCTGGAATAGCTTAAAGGCTATTCATAATATTGATACCACGCGGGCAAAGCCGCGCGCAGTAGCTAGTAAGTCTAGAATAAGTTAGCCAATACCGAATGCAAAAAAAACTTTTTACCAATTATGACAGTCGCGACATAAATCTATGAACAATGAAACGGCATTTACACAATACCAGTCTCGCATCTTGCCACAGAATATTACATCTTGCTCCAAGAATATGGTATGCCAGAATAGTATCGTCTAAATGGCGCTTCAGAGAAAAGTTCTGTCTGGGAAAATTTTATACTTAATTTGTTTTTTTTTTACTAGAAAAACGTGAGGCAAAGCGTCTAATTTTAGCTTTGGTTGTAAACCAACAGATAAGGAAAAATTAAAACCTTAAAAATATATTAAGAGGTTGATAGTCTGCAATCTACATCACTGTAACTTCTATACTGAGTCGGCCTGTAAGCTCTACATGCTCGTAAATGAAAAAATCTGATTTTTTTTTGGAAAATTCTTACCAGTTATTTATTCTCGAATTCAAAACGCACGCACTCCTAAATCAGTCTTGGAGACTTTGGAGAACCCTGTAACAAAAAATATTGTATTTAGCACCAAGACACTTATAAAATTTCCTCTATTGCCTAAGGCTGAGCGCAGACTTGAGTCACGATGATATTGCGGTAAAAGAATATGAAGGCGCTCAAACTTTTATCATGACTCAAGTCTGCGTTCAGCATTATTTAGACATCTTCAATAATGATCTTGATAAATTCAAGCGTGGCTTGGGAAGGTAGGTAACCTACCTACCTATAATCGTATCGTACTGCACCTTCTCACGTTTACGTTTATTTATAAATATATTTCTCAAAGCGAAATATTTGGTTAAACTAACCACGCAATAAAAAAAATTTGCAGAATCGCAAAGTTACCTCAGCCATCAAATTGTCTCGCCCCAAGCCCACTCGATACCAACAATTACCCGCGCTTTAAACCGTAAAATTCCAAATTCAAATCCGCCGTTGTGATTGGTTTTGTCGCGGTGGTTATCACCGACAATCCCTAGCGATTGGAGGATGGAAACATGATGTTATTTATAATATTGTCACTTGTAGGTGTCTCCATATTGCAATTTATTTTCTTGGGGTGAACTTTATTTAATTTGCTCCTGCCGCCAAACTCATTAATAGATGTGCGCGAGGTGTGGTTGCGCCGATATCTTCAGACGATTTTATTATTTACAATCATATTTAAAGGCAGTAAGTAAGTTGCCTTTTTTTAATTTGGAATATGATTTCTTGGGTATGCTAAAAAGGAAGGGCGAAGTGGCAGATCATAATTATGAATGTGAAAGGATTCAAAGTTGACGAGTGATAGGAGTGAGTTGAAGAGGCAGACATGTGCCGACTCCGCTTAACTGATAAAGAAGGATAATATTTTCATAACCATGAAAAGATATATGTGAAAGAAGATATGGAAAAGAAAGGAGTTGATACAAAGATGACGGGTGATAGGGGAGAGTGGAAGAGGAGAACATGTTGTGCCGACCCCGCATGAGCGGGATATGGGCAGGCCAATGATGATGTTGATTTTTTCAAAACCATAGGTTTGGTTTGTAAATCAAGGAATACGTCTAGAAAGAAAATAATTCTGCCTTAATACATTTCTGCACCAAAAATTTAAAAGTGCCGGCCAGAAAAAATAATGGTAGTTTATGTTAGAATTAATATATTTTTCTATGGGAGCCAACCTGCACGTCCAACGGTTTATGAGTTATTTACTAGGTGAGCGGTGAACCTGTTTACGGAAATATGGGTGCTGTTATTTAATTATAAGTAAGTCTCCACATTTTTTCAACAATTATGAATGTGTAAATCTACACATTCAATAAGAAATGAAAAGTCTTATTAAAACTTACGATTCCGACGGGATTTGAACCCGCAACGATCAAACGATCCTCCTAAAGCCGGAGTGCCTTTAACCAGCCACGGTACCCTGACGTCAGAATTCGAAATTCTTGATAAGCTCTTCATCGGTTAAGCACCGGTTAGCGCCATCTACACGTTTCACTAGTGAACTCATGCTCATTGTCCGAAGTTACATTCAGAATCAAATGATAAATGATAAGACTTTTCATTTCTTAATGAAATACCAAGTGTAGATTAACACTATAAAATATTACAAAAAAATTCTAGATTTTTCAAGTTTCAGCAATTTTGTAAACGAAATAAGTAACAACTCATTGGTTTTTCAGGTTCGTTGTCATCATGAAAATGTTAGTAAAAAGGTAATAACGTGTTTTAACAGGATATAATCTTCTTTGCACTTAAAATTTTGGTGGAACATACCTTTTTTTCATTTCATTTGAACTGAAAATTCTTAAACTGATTTCGGGCCTGCTCTCATATGTACATACTGTTGGCGCCTACCGGTCTAATTCGCATTTCGTCCAGATACAGACGCTATTGATCAATTCAATCATTTGCACCGCAAAGCTCCTTTTACATTGTACAAAAACTTGCGTCATGAAACTCCTGTAGGAGTGGCGTTGCAAACGGATAGCCTATTGCAAAGATTATCATCTTCCTGCCCTTTTCCCACATTACGTGGGGTCGGCACAACATTGTGTTCTTCTTCCATTCTCCTCTATCAGCCGTCATCTCAACACTCACTCCTTTCTTACTCATGTCATCCTTCACACAATCCATCCATCTTTTCATTGGCCTACCTGTACTCGTAAATCCATCAACATTCATACCAAGCACTCTCCTAGTTACAAGAACTTCTTCCTTCTCATTGCATGCCCATACCATGCTAGCCTGTTGCTCCTCATCTTTTCATTTACTGGCGCCACTTTCACACTTCCTCATAGGTACTCATTCCTTACTCTGTCCATTCGCGTCACTCCACACATCCATCTCAGCATTTGCATCTCAGCTACGTGTACCTTTTGCTAAGATCGTAAGTTTTGCTATTTTCCACAGCACATTTTTTATAGTAAGTATACATAGCATACCATATATAGCTTTGCACATTCATAGCATAAAACATTATTCTATATTCTAGCAAAATTCTGTGCTTCTATGATTTGGACGTGGCGCGGATTGTTCAATCAGAAATGGCATTTTTTTTTAATTGTGGATGTGTATGGGTATGGATGTATGAATGTTAGTTACCTACTCTTCACGTAAAAGCTACAATGGATTTGAATGTTTTTTTTTTAGAGTAAGATTAAATTCTAGAATATCACAGGCTTTATCTCGAAAAAGTGAAGTAAGTATTCCCGAGAGATCGCGGACCGCAAACACATTAAATGACTTGAATGTTCTAAGTCTTTATTTTAGCCTAATATGAAAGAAGCTTAACACCGTCCTGCACTGAGCGGTCATGATAAATTCACAATGGATTGGAACATGCTAGAACGCTCCCTGGTGCATGGTTTCGACAAGAGGCTACCTTTACTGTATCGAATTTGCAACAGGGTTGTTTAGGTAAATATATTATTTAGACACTTATATAATTATAGACAGACATGGTGGCCAAGTGGGACAGCTCGTAGTGACTGGCTTTTGATCCATATGTGAGTTACTACATAATAATGAATTTGAATACATAACGAGTTAGTTTCGTACTCAGCTTCAGTCGTGTGAAATATTTTTAACCGACTTCAAGAAAGGAGGAGGTTCTATGTTCGGCTGTATACTCGTATATGTTTTTTTTTTAGATATGTTCACCAATCACGGAGATTGGTGTTTGAACATATCACGGAATTGTGGACCGATATTGAAAATTGTTTTTTATTCGAAATGTACTTAGGTACTCCCGAGTTGGTCCCATATAAAATTTATTCCTGAGTGTTTGATAGTTTACCGGTAAACTAAAAACCTCATCTTCGCTTGACGCCCTGAGTCACGCCGCGTCATTAGTCAAACAGTAATGTATTTTTTATGAAAAGCTTATTTGTGATTATCCAGCCTACATATATTTCATGTTTCATAGAAATCAGTTCAATGGTAATAGAACCTTGGAAACTTGGAATACCTAGATGTGTAGATGACAGGTGATATTGGAACACAAACAAACTTTCACGTCTAGAATATTAGTAGATATTCCAATCTATAAAATCTTTGTAAATAAACAACGTTAAAAGAACTATCAGCTATTCATGCAAATCGCATGTAAAAAGTTGTGTCGCGATTGGATCCGAGAAGTCATAGCTCGGGCGCCCTCGGCCGGACTCGGTGGGACTCGGGTGTTCTTTACAATAATTGCACGAGAAATAATAACGTCGACGCTCGCCTCGTATCCGCTTGCAATAAAAATGTAAAATTCCGCCGATAACCGACGACGCCGACGAAGCTGAGCGTGCCACTTGCATCAACAAGCAATCAAAAATGAGCTTTAAAGAGGTGTAATTGGAATCAATATGGTTTATTTGTTGCTATCAAGATGTTTAAAAGCACAGTCATTTTGATTTATGAATTTTTAATTATTGAAACACGTCAACAACAGAGTTCATAGATGGCGCTAGCATTAATAAATTACTCACAAGTACTACCATATTGATGTTTATTTTGAAAATCATCATTGCTTGCGGAAACCGTTAAGTATGTGCATTAATTGATAAAAAATTCTGCGTCGACTGATAATGTGTAAATTAACTACAAACAAAAGAAACAAACCGTTCTGTGCACAAAAACGACAAAAAATTACATTGTTGTATAGAAATCATGAATGTGACATCTTTCTGCATTTTTCCAATATTGATTAGTCAAATCATCATCTTCTCGCCCTTTTCGGTCGGCACTACATGTATTCTTCTTCCATTCTCCTCTATCAGCCGTCATCTCAACACTCACTCTTTTCTTACACATGTCATCCTTCACACAATCCATCCATCTTTTCTTTGGCCTAGGTACCTCTACTCGTGAACCCATCAACATTCATTATAGTTACATGACTTTCTTCCCTTCTCATTACATGCTCATACCATGCTAGCCTGTTGCTCTTCATCTTTTCATACACTGGCGCCAGAATATTGATTAGTCAAATAATAATGAAATAAAACATTTTTATTTTTATACCTAATAACTAATATTGTGAAGCTTCCATGTAGTGAAGCATTTATTTCGTAGACTGCTACTACATCTGTGGTGGAGGCTCTAATGTGAACAATAGGGATGGGACACATATTTCACTTTATCGATACAGACGAAATGTGAATGGTGTTCAAGGCGCTGTTGACGTGAGATCACATTCACGTTATAGCAGATATTGTAGAATGGTACATAGACGAAAATAAATTATTTATTGCAAGTTCTTGACTTTTGAGAAGTTACATTTTACTGTAGGTAGGTTAAAATAATTACCTTAATACTGATATTGTGGGTACTAAGTACTTACTTAGCACCCACAACCCTTACTTTACCCAATTCAGACTTGTTCATTTTCATTTCTTGGTGTAAGGATAATAGTGTTCATCCTTTACTTAAATCATTACCCTGTTCCTGATTTCTGTTTAAGCGTTCGACTAACAATATCAGTATAATTCTGCCGATGTCAAGTGTTTTTATAATCATATCATCTTACTTTTTAGTCAGTCCATCCTGATATTATACAACCATAAAACTTATTTAACTTTCGTGATTTGAAGACATAATTTGTATTTGAATAAACGGGTTTTTATCACGTAAGTACTTGTTTTATTTGGCCCGACGTCTCGAATACGTCGTAGTCACGTTTGATAAAAGTTTATTCAAATACAAATTATACAACCACTAACTGTCCGTCGCGGTATTACCCGCGTTCACTACAAACTTCACTTTCCCTGGATAAAATATAGCCTATGTTCATGCAGGATTCTAATGGTAAAAGAATTTTACAAATCGATCCAGGAGTTTCGGAGCCTATTCAATTCAAACAAACAAACAAATCTTTCCCCTTTATAATATTAGTGTAGATTAGACCATCGATGTCGACAACTAATCGCGAACATCCCTAGGGGCGGGCCGCTTGAGTTTTTAGGTCCGGATCAAACCGCTAGGTATTTTGTCACACGAAATATAAATGTGGCGGACTTCCTTCCTTCATCGGGCAATCGGAGTGATTCATTGTGGTGCTGTAATAGCCATCGCTTGTTTTGCTTTTAGTTAGAGCAGCGTAGGGAGGATGACGTGCGGTGCCTTGGTCGGGGTTCGATTCTCGGGTTTTATAACTTTTTTGTCCAAAAAAATAAAAAAAATTGTTGGACCACCCTTATCACTTAGGGGGATGAAAAATAGTATACATCCGATTCTTAGACCTACTGAATAAACACACACATAAGAATCGGTCCAGTTTAATATCGCTATTAAAAATTAGGGGTTGGTGGTAGAAAGCTAAAAATTTAGGGTTGGATGTATTTTTTTATGCCAAATCTTATTAACATTAAAATGAAAAAAACAGTCCAAAAAATAAAAAACAAAATATTGGGGTGGACCACCCTTATCACTTGGGATGAAAAATAGTTTACACCCGATTCTCAGACCTACTGAATATACACACAAAATTTCATAAGAATCGGTCGAGCCGTTTTGGAGGAGTTTTGTTACAAACACCATGACACAAGAATTTTATATATTAGATTTGATAAGATTTGAAACTTCGAAAGCTTCAACACTCGTTAAACCTATTACCTACTTATTTTAATAACTTTAATAAAAATAAGTAATATTTATCTTTTTTTCTCTATTTTTTCTTCTTTAGGTACTTACTTGTTTTAAAAACAAAATATTATTGTTTTATTTAGATGGAAAAAGACGTACCTAATTCCAACTACATAAAAAAAACTCTGTCAACCTGCTGTCAACCCCTTCACTTATTTTTTGCTCCTGGCAGTTTAGCATAGCAATGACGTCACGTAATAAGGTTGTATCAAGGAGTTTTTAGTGGAACTGTCATGCACTATGATAGGACGTGAAGTTTATTATTCCTGATTTGAAGACAAATTGCTTTGTTTTTGCTGTTTATGAAAAAGCTTTTTATACACTGCTGTCTGTGCCTCTGTGGCGCAGTGGGCGAAGGCAAAAGGCAGCGGGTTCGATACCCGCCGCGGAACAAAATGTTTGTATGATATATTGGTCGAGGTGTTTTCTATCTACACTAATATTATAAAGAGGAAAGATTTGTTTGTTTGAATTGAATAGGCTCCGAAACTACTGGACCGATTTGAAAAAATCTTTCACCATTAGAATCCTACATTATCCCTGATGAACATAGGCTATATTTTATCCCGGGAAAGTGAAGTTTTCCCGAGGGACCGCGGGTAACACCGCGACGGACAGCTAGTGTATAATATTTATGTATGTACACAAGCTCTGCTTACTTTGGGGTTAGATGATGCTGTGTGAAAAGTCCAGCATTATATATTTACTTAGCTCATTGTTATGCCAAGTGAAATGCATTTTAACAATTTAGGTACCCTCTATGTTCCCTTGACAAAATCATCTTACCATTTTAATATAATATCACATAATTATAGGTATATAATATTGGAAACCTACGTATGTAGGTATATTGTAAAACAAACGTAAACAGGGTCACGACTGTATCCCCGAGGCGCGGTAGACATTCTCGCAGATCTTTTATATTCCAGATCCTTTGAAGATGTCCTTTGAAGGATGTGGGCATGTATCAAATACATATTTGATACATGCCCACATCTTGCAGAAGTTAGTATTCCATACGTGACAGGTTGCAAGCCCATCGCCGCCTATAAGAATACTAACTGGTTTCCTCACGATGTATATTGTATTTAGATATGTTGTATTAACAAAAAAACACCCATTATAACCAACTAAGTACTAAATTAACATTAACTAGACATAATTAACTTACAAAGTATTATTTATAATTTTGTTTTGAATTTCTAAAGAAAATAAATGCGTGCACATATTTTTAAGTTATAGTGTCCGTTATAAGATGACCGTTTTTGTCACAGTTCTTTGTTTTTAACTAGTTTACTATGACGTCTGTCTGTCGGTCTGTCGGCCTGACGTCGGTCTGTCTGTCTGTCTGTCAAGACCCGCTCGTGAACGCGTGGAGGTATCGAGTTGAAATTAAATCATATATTCAGGTCTAGTTTCTTTAAGCTGTGAAAAAATCAGAGTTCTAAGTTAACGCAATAAAAAAGATACGGTTGTTTATGCCGCAAAAAACGTAGGTATATAACGACACTCAATAAATCAAAATTCATAGGATACTTCCCGTTGACCTAGAACTATAAAACTTGGCAAGTAGTATCTTCTAAGGCTACAAGTACAGGGAAAAATCTGAAACACGTATATTTTTAGTTACCACGTTTATTAGGTACCTGCTTAAGGATGTTGGTTTTGAAAGCTCCCGTTTAATTTGCCGTCCGTCAAAGTACGGTGCACGTTTCTTCATAACGCATACTTTAGTGAGTAGCAAGCAGGCATTACCTATGCAAATCTTCTACATATAAAACCTAAGGTCAAACTACACATAATAACATTCTTTATCATAGATGCAATCATCCGGAACGAAGTATTCTTTTTCTTGTCGCGTCACTATAAGACCCCTCGCAGGCTACAGACTTTCTATCGGCCGATAGTTGAGACGGGCTATACTTCTCCATACTCATTACGAACCGAAGTGTATTCCGTCTCAACTATCGGCCGATAGAAAGTCTGTAGTCTGCGAGGGGTCTTATAGTTCATTCGAATCAGTGTAGTAGAACCATCGTTGAAGACTAGATAATATTTATATGTAGGGTAGAATATAGGTAACATTTTTGGAAAGGAAAACTCGGGTGCACGAACGGATTTGAGCCCACGATTTTAGGAAGCTGTTACTACTAACATACCCATGGCGCTCGGAACAAGATATTATCTTCTTTACAAGCGTGCTAAGAAGGGAGTATATACTTAAATGGCAACTCATAAAAGAGTCATTCATGAAACAATGAGTTTATTTGCCTATAATTAAATGTAAAAATTCTTAATTGCACCACGAGGTATATGCATAAAATTATTTAGATAACTAAATCCCTATGTTCATGTAACTTTAAGAAGAAAGTACCTAAGCTGTTGTTAGTTGTTTAGTGTTGCTGGAGCGCTGTTCATTATGTAGATGCACCCCGATTCAAGACTGCCAACAAAACGTGGTTTAATTTTAAGGTTAGCCGGGCTACCGATCCGCACTACCCCTTAATCAAATTGTAAGTAATTTCAATAAATATGGCCCCGGCACTATAAATAGCCATCTAATATACAGGCAAGGATCACGAAAGTCGATCGTCCACAAATTGATATGTTTAATATTACTTTCTCACGATCTTGCAATAGCGCAGCGCAGGGCGAGCTGACCTCACCGAGCTTTTATGAAGAATGGCAGTTCTCTTTTTATGAACTTAAATCATCAAATGCAAAAGGATTTAAGATTTTCAAACGAGTCTGCTATCTACGTACCTACCTACATAGTTGTCGTACACAGCGAAAAGCTGTACCTAGATAAATTTTATTGGACCGCCAAAAAATTTCAACCATTGCGTCGATTTCTTTTCAGCGATCAATCGTCTCAAGTATTGAAATCTAAGTAAATACCTAGCCTAGGGTGTCAAATGAAAATAGAAAAATAGTGGCATTCCAAGAGTGCCGACAGAAGTGAAAACTTGAACGAGGTTTCGGTAAAAAACTATACTAAAAAAGTGCAAAAATTTACTGTCCCACTGGGACTCGAACTCAGGGCTATTTTACCAGAGGGTAACTCTCACACGTCAACCATAGTAACGAAATTAAGATAGGTATAGTCAGAGGATGGTGTCGCAACAGTCACGTGACTGAGTTTGATATTTTTCTCTCATCTCAAAAATGCCCACGCGCCTTAAGTTGTCACTTTAAAGAATTGTGACTATCTCAGCCTGATTTTTCTTCGGGGGTTCCAAAATCTCAATTGTTTAGCCATTGTAGCCAGACGTCCGGATGTACAAGTAATGAACACTTTCAATATTGGTGATCAAATGTCACTCCGCATTCCGGCTACAGACTGGAATGACTATGATACTTACGGATCAAATTATAGTAATGAACACTACAGTCGCGTAATTGAGATAAACATTTATTTACAGAAACTAAGCTACTACAATATACAAATACACGTTCACGACTATATCCCCAAGGCGCGGTAGACATTCTCTCAGATCTTTATATTCCAGATCCTTTGAAGATGTCTAAGGGGGTAATCAGAGGCATGTACAAATACATATTTGATACATGCCCAAATCTTGCAGAAGTTAGTATTCCATACGTGACAGGTTGCAAGCCCGTCGCCGTCTATAAGAATACTAACTGGTACTCACGATGTTTTCCTTCACCGTTCAGAGCTCGTGTTAAAGTGTAAAAGCTACTACAATATGTACATAAAATTACAAAATACAATAGAATCAGTCAAGCTATCTAAGGATCGTCATAAAAAACGATCTATAGATTGCTCAACTGATCCAGGTCACTGCCAGTCGGAAGCGTGCCTAAAACACTGGCGGCATTGCCACGCTGAATGGCAATGCTGATTCTTTGTGCCAAAATATTGAGATATATATTGAGATTACATTATATTTACTTATAATTCCTACGTCGAAGTCATCAAAGTAGAGGAGATGGATAGATACTCTCTCCGTCTCCAAAATACTTTGATCATGGACGATAAACATGATCGCACACTTGTCCACACCGTACGCGCCGCAGTCATTTTTCTATACAAAAAATGCTGATGACGTCAGAAAATGCGGCTCATTTCTGACGTCAGCAGCATTTTCTCTATTGAATTGATAGTTCGGCGCGTTCGGCTGGACTGTCCGACCACCATAAAAGAGGCTAGGCTAGTGTTAAGATCACCTTTTTTTTTTTTTATAACGTCAGAAAATCCATTATGGATACCCGACCGCCGTGGGGACAGTCGGAATCTCACCGACTAAAAACTGACGCGTGGCCTGCCTCCATGCATGTCAACGAGCTCCGGGACCTCCTACGGAACACGCCGGTGCCCCTCTCGCATTTTGCCTAAGCACTGTCCCGGGAATGGCACCCACAGCCACGCCCGGCACCCTCGCGGTGCTTACGGCGGCGCTCGAGTGTTAAGATCACCTAAAGAAAGTTGGGGCTCCAAACAGTGTTTATTGCCCCAGTGAGTCGCTAAGGAACAGGAGGTCGTGCTTGCTTAGTCGTTCTTGATAGATCGTCGAAGTTAAGCAACGTTCGGAACGGTCTGTAAGTGGATGGGTGCCAGTGGCATTTTCATCTGAGCGCTTCCGTGCTTCGGAGGGCACGTTAAATTGTCGGTCCCGGCTATTTAAGTCGTTAAGCCATGACAGAGGCCTTAAGGCGGCCTAAAAACTCCGTCATCAGTGTTGGCCACTGACTCATACGATCTTACTTACTTTTTAGGAGAATCTCATAATTATTAAGACGATTTAAAGCTGCTGTCTGTGAAAAGAGTTTTGTTTTAACTTACGTCGATAATGCTTAATTATATTCCATGCGGACATTTAAAAAATATTCCTAACTAGCTGTCCGTCGCGGTATTACCCGCGTTTCTTCAGGATAACTTCATTTTCCCGGGATAAAATATAGCCTATGTTCATCAGGAATAATGTGGGAGTCTAATGGTGAAAGATTTTTTCAAATCGGTCCAGTAGTTTCGGAGCCTATTCAATTCAAACAAACAAATAAACAAATCTTTCCTCTTTATAATATTAGTGTAGACAATCCAACGTCCAAATGTTAGACCAAGTACAAAAGTACAAATCCATAAAATAACGAGATATATTACAGCAATATTACAATGACCGCGCTCAGGAAATGAATGACAATAATATATTGCCGTATTGTCATTTTATAGAATTTGCGTGGCGAATCTAATTTGACATAATGCGCGCACTAATGTCACAAATTGGTCTAATTACGAGCACAACTCGCAAGCGCATCACGGCGCACCAGCGAGTGCTCCGAATATTCGTATTGCTCGTATATTCGTGGTGTACTTATCGTTCTTGATAGATTAGCAACGTTCTGAATGGTTAATAAGTGGATGGGTGACCGCTAGCGACATTATCAACGTGCATGTTAAATTTTCCGGCTCGGTTATAAGTCGTTAAGCCATGACAAAGGCGAAGACGAAGTCCTTATAAGGTGTACCTTATAAGGACTTCGTCATGCCTTAAATACATTTACACGATGCTATTTACACGATATCGTATCGCACGGCAATTTTTCACGTGCACATCGTATACGACTTATCATAGATATCGCGTCGCTTGTCGGCACGTTCAATAGCAAATCGTATGAAAAATCGCATCATACATTTTTAATATCATTGGTGTCACTTAATTTATGGATGGCCAAAAAGTAGCTTATGCAGGATATAAACTATCTTCAGAAATCATCACCTAGGCGCTGTCTCCACGAGCGACAGAATCGCGACGAGTCCGCCCTCATATGGCTGGCTTCCTTTATTATACAAAAAAAGTGTTTACGTACTAGTTATAATTTGTGTTACTATTACTACGAGAACCTAGTGTTTAGGCAAACTTATTCTAAGTTTTTAAACACTATTATACCGAGAATTGTACCTACCTTTTATAAGTAAATAAATAAATAAATACCGTCGGAGAATCTCCACGAAAGAGCGATAATTTCGCCGCGTATCGTCGCGAGTCGTAACGGAATCGCAGCGTTTCCGCGGCGACTCGTAACGGTATCGCCGCGTTTCCTTGTCGAAATGTCCTTGCTTGACGAGAGGCAACGCTGAAATGACGCTGCGTTTGACAGCGCGCCCGCTGCTAGTCGCGACGGGCTAGCGACGATGTAACGACGTTTCGCGCGCTCGTTGCCACTCGTCTCATCGCGGCGATAATATCGCCGTGTGGAGACGGCTTCTAGAGAGTGTATAGAAATACTTGGCACGACGATAATATCGCCGCGATTCTCTCGCTCGTGGAGACAGCGCCCTACGTTCTGAGGCAGCAACAACATAGACGCGAACTTTGTTCAATCGAACAAAGTCGCGGCATTTTAGTTTCCATTTCAATAAAGAAGATTATTCAAATTTCAGATTTACGCTAAGCATAACATTCCCAACATATTTATATTCAGTTGTCCATGAATGTTACAAGAACGAGTTATTTAAAAAGTAAAATTATTGTGAACGAATTATCATACCCACTGCCCGCCGGGTCCGGGTGTGGCCACACTGCAGGCGGGCTTGTTTGTAGTCCTATAAGCTATTGCTTGTAGTTCGCTTGCAAGAGTTGCAAGTTAGCTACAAACAAAGTGCACCAACGTGTGCAGAGCAAAGTAGAACAAAACTTATATATTTTTTTTATGCTGACGAGTATCGTAAGATAGTTTTATTTTGGAAAAAAAAACTAATTACAAAAAAGTGCATTGAAGATTATTTTGAGAGAGTTGAATCCTGACTGCTTCATGTATTTTTCGTTACAAAAATTATCGATAGCCCCTCTGGAAATCTGTAGGGAAGACCTATTATTCAGTAATGGTCGTCATACGGATATAATGATGATCACGAACACATAATCCTAATATACCTAGGTATATATAAAAAGGATCCTGAACGCCTGAAGATCTGAGAGAATTGAGAATGTCTACCTTGCGGTATTCCTGGTCTTTTTGGTATACAAAAAAAACCCTGTCTCTTTTGGTTTCGTTTTCAAATGAACAGCTACCCTCTGCCGGTCTGACCACATCTTTCCATAATACATAATAATTTGTGGCAGATATCGCTACTGTTCAAAATAAAAAGGTGGGACTACAACAGTTTATTATATTTTATAATTCTTAATGAGAGAGCAGCGCCCTAGCGGTCGAATCGAGACAAAACAAAGGGAAAAATAAAATGATAATCAATACTTAAGTGATCGAAAGGCTGGGCCGGCGCAGTGGTAACAAGCTTGAGCAATTCGAAAAGCTTTTCTTAACGTTCAATATTACAAATAAAGAAAATTTGTAATAAAATCAACCTCAATACACTTAGAAAGAAATAGCTTAAAAGATAGAGCTAATTATTAAGCTTTTTGTAACCTGCTGTTCTATTTATGGGGAGGCCTATGTTCAGCAGTGGACATCAAACCGCTTATGCAAACAGTTCAAGTTGTATGTTTTCTGTATCGCTTAAAGAAGTCACACATCTATCTCGTTGCGACGTGCTGTCATTATCTTTCGATATTTTTCGATTTCCTGACGATTCACCTAATTCTTCAAGTTTCACTTCTCTCGGCACTCGCTGTAGTGCCGCTGTTTTTTTTTCTATCAGCAATGTATAATTATTGAATCGGAGTATCCTCTCCTAAGAGGTTGTATAGAATTCTTCAATAAGCATCTAGCCATCGCGCAATACATTTTCTTTAATTCCAATATACGTTTTCCTTAATTAGAATTTGACATTTACATACCTAGTCATTTAAATAAGCTGGTAACCAGTGTAATGATCCTATAATTTACGATGTTGTTAACAATTTTACTGGGTTTTAGCAATGATGATTGTAAGGATCAGAGTCATAAAACGATTCACAACGATCCTATATAATTGGTTTTAAAGCCGTCAAAAGTTTAGTTTGGAAAAAGCTATTCACGTTTCATCGTTTCATTTAAGGTGGTCGCACAACCTATCCAAACGCTCGGAACTGTCAATTCAATAGAGGAAATTCTGAGACGTCAGAAGCTGCATTTTCTGAGGTTATCACTATTTTTTGTATAGAAAAGTGACTGCGGCGCGCACGGCACTGACAAATGTGCGATCAGCTGTGCGTTCGCTAGAGGATTAGCCGGCACTGCTTACTCTGATTACTTATTTCAGGGTTGGGAGATTAATACAACTAGACTATTCTAAGTGATCCCTGCGGTCCTACTGAATAAATGATTTTTGACTTTGACTTTGCAATATAAGGAAATTCAGATTATTAATTTGAATATTTTGGCCGTTGAACGTTTTTGTAACGTAAAGTCTTAAGATTGAAGCTTTATTAAATTTTTGGATACATTGTTTCGTTGTTATCATATTTTCAATCGATACTCGATAATCGATAAGACTTCAAGGGACAATTTTCCGGGTTGGAATATTTGGTTAGGACCGTATTTTAGACCCCTCACAGACTACAGATTTTCTATCGGCCGATAGTTGAGACGGAATATACTTCGGCTCGTAATGAGTATGGAGAAGTATAGCCCGTCTCAACTATCGGAAGATAGAAAGTCTGCAGTCTGCGAGGGGTCTTAACGTTGATCTTATCGACTGAATACAATGTAGCTCCTAGTAAGAAACATCCGAATGTTCATCCAATACAATCGACAATGTGTCAATGAAAAGCATTACCTAACAATAATCTTGTAGATAATATTCTCACGGTAAAATATCGAAACTTTCAATTTAGGTGACACTTAAATCTATGGGAAACTGATAGCGAGTATGGTTTGCATGATAGATTACTTACGGTTTAAGTGCGAACGTTCCTGTAAGGACTCCATTGGGTCATTGGTTCAAATCCCAGCCGGGTATCAAACAGTTTGTTACAAATCCTAATCCTAATTCCTAATAATAGAATAAATCTGAAAGTTTGTGAGTATGTTTGGATATTTGGATGTTTGTACGATTGTGTAACAATCACGCCTAAACCAGTGAACCAATTTGGATGAAAATTGGAACAGGCGTAGATAGTGACCTGGAATATCATAAAGGCTATTCAGAATGTTGGTACCACGCCGGCGAAGCTGCGCGCAGAAGCTAGTATCAAATACGTGGGACATTATGACGCACTCATTGACCAATCACAAACCTCGCAACTGCAACGCTCGGGCGGAATCTCAAGATAACCTTTTTTTATTTCCAAGCAATTTCTAAGATATTATTTCTTGTAAGAATAGAATATAATAGAAAAACATTTATTTGGCACAAACATACACAAGAAAGCATTAAAGGATATAAAGAAAAACAAACAATATAAAATATGTAGGAAACCTCAGACTTATAAAATAGAACTTATTTAAAAGTAAGAAGGCGTATTGAACTTTTCTAAGTGCCCTCAGCAAAGACTCCATAGCATATTGTAAGCTAGGATTTCCTTGAAACGAAAGAAGATGTGCAATGATATTTTCATATACATAATGACAAAAACGGCGCTCTGTTTGACGTAAACTAAAGTAAAAACTGTGCTAAAAGACCGTTTCGATGTTTCAATTTTCTTAAATTCAGTGGCAACTTTTAAATGACGTCAACATGCCAAAACCGTGGCTTTATGAAGTGCACACTGTGGGAAGCTTGCGCCCCACATCAATCAGACAGTTCACTCGGATTGGTATTATTTGCTGATATTTATGAGATAGAATTACATGTTGCGGCCCAGAGCAGCACACGATTGTACGTGTATACCGGCCTTTATAGTTATGCACAAATAATTTATCTAGATGGTTTGGTATCCATACTAATATTATAAATATGAAAGTAACTCTGTCTGTCTGTTTGTTACCTTTTCACGCCCAAACCACTGAACAGATTAGGCTGAAAATTGGCATGTATAAAGGTTGTATCCCAGGGAAGGACATAGGCTACTTTTTATCCCGAAACAATCCTGAGGGACCGCAGGTCACACCGCGGGAGCGTAGCTAGTTTATTATAAACATGCGGTTGAGATGCTTTTCTCAAGCTCTTCACGCAATTCGTATAAAAGATAAAGAAATTTACATCTAGATGTTGTACCATCGCTTTCTTTTGTTTCGCATAGACATCGTAACATTTAGAGCGTTCAATTGAAATGTTTTTATTTGTGTATGACAATCTGATGGAAAAAAAATAATGATGAATTTTAAAAGTCATAGAACAAAAGTTGTTCCTTATGATGAGTAATCAGCCCTGAGAGGTTACCAGTGTTTTACAGATAACCCTATATAAGTAGTATTTCAGTTATCTGGTTCCCATAGTACAAGCTTTGCTTAGTTTGGGGCTAGATGATGCTGTGTGAAATGACCAGCTATTCTCAGTCCAGCAGTCAACAATTATTTATCTTTGGTGACTCGTTACCAATCTATAAACATATTAGAATAATAACTAGCTAACTACGACCTTCACAAAACTGATGCATGGTCAGGGTTCTAACTCAAAATAAAGTCGCAAGCCCACGAGCAACGCTTGAAGCTTAATCAACCAAAAATTAGTCTCCCCTACACCGGACCCCTGGGGTCTCGGATAGCATAGAACAGCCGTGCCCCTGCCCAACCCTCAAAGACCACAAGGCGTTCCCCACATGCTCAGAATCTTATTTAAAAACTAACAATTCTATCACCTCCCACTGCGAGGTAATTTAAAAAACACACTTGTGTTTAAATGCAATTTGGGTTTGCCATGCCGGTAATTCAAAAATTGAAGTGTCTATGATTTTATATTTTAAGGGCTTTAGTTTTGAACAAGTTGCAAGAGTTAATTGAATGAATGAATGATTATAATATAATATATAATATTTTATTTCCAAAAAAAGTCTTTACAATCAGGTTTTAAGTACACATTTTAAACTTTCGCGACTCGAACAGGCGACAGGTTTTAAGTGACTTAAACTAAAAAGGTTAAGTAGGTACATTTAAGAAGGATTTACCTTAACTTGTAAAGTCTTGGCATGGACTCCTCACTCTAAGTATTATCTACTTGTGTCGTTATTATAAAATTTGCCACATAATAGTTTTTAAAAACGAAAGAGAAAACCGAATTTTGACGCATGGCGTAACTCAGGGCGTCAAGTGAGAACGAGCTTTTTTTTAGTTTTTACGGAAAATTAATTTAATAACGGCTGACAAATGACGGAGATATCAGTGAACATACATTAAAAAATCATACATACAGCCGAACTTACAACCTGCTAACTTTTTATAGCCAGTTAAAAAAAATATTTTGCAATTTTATTTTTGAGTCAAATAATTTTAACTTAATCTGACCATAGTAACCATCCTCCACCTTAACTTCGAAGTACCTACTTTGTACTTAGTAGGTATAATCTGATATAAATAAATAATGCTGGACATTGCACAGCATCATCCAGCCCCAAACTAAGCAAAGCTTGTACTAAGCTTGTAAACCAGATAACTAATACTACTTATATACTTTTTGTTTGTAAATACATACATATTATGTATATAGAAACAACCAGACCCGAGATAAATATTTGCAGATCATGCAAACATTTATCCCGCGGCGGGGATCGAACCCGCAACCTTCTGCGTCCCAAGCGGGGTTTCACCAACTGCGCCACAGAAGTATAATTTTGTCTTTTCTCTTATATGAAGTCCCTCACGACTCTTTGAGCATGGGGTAGGTAGTAAAATAAGGTTAGGTAGTGAAAATGGTTATAACTTTGAGTTATACGTTACATAATACTTTGAGTTTCAGGCCTTCAGCGGTCATAAAGATGGGAGAATTACGGAGGCCTACAGGCGGCCAAAAACTGCATTACCAGAGTAGGAAACTTAACTCATGCGACACCGGATTCATGAAGGTGTCTGCGTAGTGAACGATTTTTCATTCTTTGTGTTCTGCGCAGACAAACGGGTAACTTCACGAATTCCTAGATCCGTTGGGCAAAATGTATTTTTATTTGCCGTCTAAGGATAAAGTAAATTAGTTATATCAAGCATTGGATCTCCACACAACGCATTTATCTCATACAACTTCAGTAACAACCGCGCATTATCCAAGCATTTATCCCCAACCATTATTATTTAACTAGCATTATGTCCATTATTATATATTGTTTGCAACAATATAATATATCGCTGTTCTTGCATCGCCTTGGAGACAGTCACCCAGAGATCCATACATCCGTAGTTGGACCAAATTATATCTAGCAGATTAACTTCACAGGACCAAAAAGAGTGGCGTGATAGAGAGGAGACCTTAACTAAACAGTGGGTGCAACCGGGCTGAATAGATAGATAGATTAACTTCTGCCTACCTACGACCACCTACAAGAACATAATATTAACTTGGTAAATTTAACTCTCAGTTTAGTGTGAAGATACTGAGCTATGATTTAAGTGTAAATTGTTAGCCGCAGCGTGTGAAACCCTTAATACAAGTTTTGCTTAGGATTAAACTTGAATAAAAATACACCTAGACTAGAAGAATAAATAAATAAATAAAATTATGCTAGACATTTTACACATCATCATCTAGCCCCAAACTAAGCAAAGCTTGTACAGTCACGGACAATAAAATGTATACACTCCATACTTTTAAAATGAATATCACACTAAAACTAATAGATGGAGGTTAAAAACAAAAAGCGGAAATTAATTTCACATTGAACTAGTGGCGAAATTAATAAAAATACCAGAACATTGTTGGACATGTTGAACTGTACATGGGTTGAAACATCATAAAGTGTATATCTTATTGCACGTGACTGTACTATGGGAACCAGAAAACTGATATACTACTTATATACTTTTTGTTTGTAAATACATACATATTATACCTACATAGAAACACCCAGCCTCGAGATAAATATTTGCAGATCATAAAAACATTTATCGCGGCGGGGATCGAACCCGCAACCTTCAGCGTCCCAAGCGTCCTTTCATCTACTGCGCCACTGAGGTTAGAAAAAATATTACGTTTTGAAAAAAAAACCATTCTGTAGGTACTACCAACATTTACGACTGTATGGAATCCAAAGTGTACGGGGTCCTCCTAATAAGTTAAAAATTATACGTCGGCCGGCACTGTGGCTTTTATACAATAAATAAATTTTCTTTTGACGTATAAATTGTTTTGTGTTTTATAAATACTGTGATGTAATGATAGGTCTTAGGGTGTATTATCTTAGGGATTTCTTGCGCAAGATATATTATAGTTCAGGGTTAGGACTACGGACTTTTGCTTGAAGTTTTGGCGAAAATTAAAAAGTATTCAGTTATAGCTATAATTGAGTATAGAGAATACCTCAGGGTTATTTGTAAAACACCGGTAACCTTTCAGGACTGTAACTAACATCATAAAGAACCACTTTTACCGTACTTAGGTACTTACCTACTTAGATCGTTTCAGCTAATTGCAGCAACATTTATTTATTTATTTACACACACACCATCCAAGCTTAAAATGATCCCAGTTAGGTATGATACTAAGCCTACACCGAAATCTATTGTTTGTTTGAATTTAATAGGCTCCGGCACTACTGGACCGATTTGAAAAATTATTTCACCATTAGAATCCGGCATTACCTATCCCTGATGAACATAGGCTACATTTTATCCCGGGAAAGTGATTTTTCCCGAGGGACCGCGGGTTACACCGCGACGAACAGCTAGTAGGTATATTATAATTTAAGAACCCATATTTTTGTACCTACCTGCCTCAATCGAGTGAAAAAAAAAATTTTTAAATCCTAACAATTTAGTTAGTTCAATCCATTTGTTGAAATGCGCGCGTTTAAATCTTTTGTAAGAACAACTACAAAAAGACGACCTCTGTAGCGCAGTGGGCGAATGTCCGCTTGCAACGCAGAAAGTTGCGGGGTTGATCCCCGCCGCGGGACAAATGTTTATATGATCTACAAGTATTTGTCGCAGGTCTGGGTGTTTTTTAGTATAATATGTATGTATTTATTGTATTTACAAACAAAAATATTGTGAATATGTGTAAATGCTGTGATTGCTGTGTGAAGTGTCCAGCATTATTTATTTTATTTATTTACCTATTTATAATTATTTACAAACAAACACATGGTTATTAGAACCTCCGCTTAACAAAAAAAGTAAAACTTGTGACATCCGAAGCACGGAAGAGCTCTCTTGTTATTTCTAGTTGGTCACGTAATCCACGTGTCCGACTCGCACTTGTCGATATTGTATTCTAGACTGAAGTGATGTAGTACTGAGCGTACCTACCAACCTACCTACCTCTACCAGGGATTTTTACTACCGACTTGGTCAGATATCTCAAGTTGCCGGCAAAGAATAAAATATTTACAGAATAGCATTAACATCTTAATAGGGTTTTTACCACTGTAAATTATTATAATGAATGAAGATACTTAATTGTTTTAAAATGTACCTAGATTTACCTATGTTTGTACCTAAGTACCACCTACCTACTTAGTAGGTGCTTACGTGATATTCGGTGCCTATTTCATATTTTTGTACCTTTTTATTAACTAAACTAAATTCACGACAAGATAAATAATGACAACAAGGTACCTTTTACCTAACCCTTATTTAGGTACCTTACCTACCCACCTACTGCGGCTCGGGGATACGTACATGATAGGTTCAGTCATGAATGAGTCATGATCCTATGTTGTTTTTGTTTACTACAATGAGTATAGGGGGTAGGCATTCAGAAAGTTCTTTTGTCTTGCCTGTGCGGGTTAGTCTTTGCCGCGACGATTGCAAGCCTACCTGGACGCGACGGCGCAAGGCGTCTGCGTCCCTTTCCCTCAAGGCTACCTCTTGCCGTACAGAAACGAACCTTATACTTTAGCTAATAAGGTTTAATCTACCCCCAATAAAAGTTTTTGAGTCACGACCAACGACGGACAAGCCTTGATAACCAAAGGTGCTTTTCGAATAAACAAAATCTAGTCGTTCTTCAACAAACTAACTATGTTGAAGTTAGTCTATAGTCGTTAGTTTTGCTAAGTAAATCCTTTAATATCAAAGCTTTACAATTTTGCTAAAATAAAAACAACACAAAATAAACAAAACAAAATATAAACAAACAACTGTCACTGTCAAAGCCTCGTCGCAACGTGCACAGAAACGTCAAAACAATGTAAACAAACAAGATAGTACATTTTAATTGGTACATACCCGATAACAGCATCACAAAAGCACATTTGGAATATAAGCACAGGTTTTAGTGGTTGTTTGCGTCGCACCGTCGCGCGGTGTCATAACGGAATCCGGCGCCGGCGCAGGCTGCGACGGTGGCGCCGCGGCGACCCCGGGGACCGGCCGCCTTTCCCCCTCCCCCCACGCCGGCGTCGGGACCTCCCGCGAGCGCCTTGCTCTCCCTGGCTCCCTGCAAGTCAAGCTCACTCGAGCCGCACTCGCTCGTGATCTCAATACATGCATAGGTAGGTAAGTAGTACCTACTAGTAAGCGATGCTCAATACGGTGGGTAAGCACCTTCTACACCTATTTTATATACCTAGGTACCTACCTATTTAAATTTTAAATAGTTAGTAGGTAGGTACCTACTTAGGTACCTAACATACATACTTTGAACAAAGACTTTGGAAAAAAAATATTGAACTCAATTGAACTTGAAAATTTATTACCTACAAGATTTGATACGAACCTACAGTACCGACATTATTATTAATTTAACGTTGTGGTTTGGTAATAATTTAAACCTAAGTTCTTGGTTTTATGGGGTTTTTTGAAATAGGGTGCACAATAAAAACAGTAGTAAGTAGGTAGGTACCTACCTAGGTAATAGGTAGATATTTAGGTACCTAGATCCACGATAGTGTCTCCAGAGACGATAGATTTTGGTTGTTATTTGGAAATAAGGGTAGGTAGGTAGGTAGTTAGACTTGGAACACAGACAACTGTCTGTGACTCGGAAACACGCCAAAATATTCATTGATACCTTTTTACCCATTGAGTTATTATGTACCTACCGTTAGTACATTATAACTCAATGTTGATACCTATGTAACTAAAAGGTAGTAATAAGTGACTTGATGCTTTGAATTATTGAATTAACTTTTATTTATATTTAGTTCTAAGACTGTTCTAAGTGATCCCAGACGGTCCTACTCTGTCCTATTGAAGATGCTGTTTGGCTTGACTTGACTTGACTGCTTGATGACGCTTTTCTTTTCTCTGGCTTGTCATGAGATAATATTTAAGAATTTCTGTGTGTGAAGAAATTCTGTGGTAGGTAGGTAGGCATACCTACTAGGGGCACCATGTCAGACAACCTTCTCGTGCGCCCAAAGCTGCTTGTCCCATACGGATCCGGGTAGGAACGGCAGTTGAAGGGCCGGTGTGCCCTGTTAATCCTAGTTACTCTGTGGTTAATCCCGACAATAATCTTAAATCTATTGTGCCACAAAATTGTCTGCTCCGGTGGCCAAAAGAGGAACTTACGAATTTTACTCATCATCATTTGCCTGCCGTTATCCCGCTTATGCGGGGTCGGCACAACATGTTCTCTTCTTCCACTCTCCCCTATCACTCGTCATCTTCGTATTCACTCCCTTCTTACCCATATCTTCTTTCACACAATCCATCCATCTTTTCTTTGGTCTACCTCTACTCACATATCCATCCACATTCATTTCCATCACCCTTTTAGTTACATGAGTTTCATCCCTCCGCATTACATGCCCATACCACGCTAACCTATTGCTCTTACGAATTTTACTGTAAAATTTTTCTTTCAACAACAAATACGATAACAGCGCCTCTCTCACCGGCTCAGATAAGTTTGTGGCACTGTACAAAAGTGAGTCTAGAAATGAGTCGAGTCTAGGAATGGCCGATTTATCTTAAAATTGGCATAGTATACCTACATTTTATTCTGATGACCTAGGTCCTAATTATGCTAACCTAAAATACCTTAGGGATCATTTTGAAAATCTTAACTATTTTGTGGGGTCGGCACAACATCTAACAGATCATAATCTCATATTACCTACTTGATAATTTAATTCGCTAAATCACCAAATAACTGCTGCATTAAAACAAATAGCTTGATCGAAAAATATTTATTACCACACATCAGTTATAGAAAATCGAATACACATTATTTATTAACCTTACTACAAAATATTCTGAAAAAAATTAAAAGGCCCGAAGTGAGTTTTTTTTACCGCAAAATTGCTTGAGGCCAGCGCATTAACTACAGTGTGAATATAACTTTACAATAGGTACCCTCGAGCCTTAAACATTTAAAAAACTACATTGAATTACTTTCAAGCATAAAAATACCACTTTCGTCAAGAATAACAAATCAACTTTCCCGCCGTAGGTTATCTTTATCAATCACTATGTCATCATCATATAATATAATTTGGTATTTACTATAATTTGACGAAACTAAATTGTTCATTTCAAAATTAAGATATTTAAGAGAATTGTAATCTTAAAATAACCTAGGTAAGCCTGCCTACTAAACACTATAAAAGAATACCCTCCTGTTTATAGAGTCGGGTAAGAGCGATCACATCGCTAGTAGGACCTAGGAGTATAGAACATCGAAAAGCGGTCTCACAATCAAAACCTAGAAATACATTAGTATAGAAACATCACGTCCAGTAAGATCCAAGAGGTTTACAAATTTCAAGACTTACTTTAAACATTTATAACTAATAAAAATACAATGATAAATTAACTCGTAATCTAAAGACTTAAGAGATATTGACGTGCTTCTGCCCAAAGGGAACTACAATAACACAGCAATTTATCAACACTGCTACATTATAATTATTGAAAACTGTGATCGCCACTAATCAGAACATGAATTGTCTACTCGGTCACAAAGACCTATAATAGTTTGAAATAATGCTTCAATTGATACAAGATGATTTAATATTTACATGCTACTAAAGGGGCGACATTTATTAATTATTTACATTAGTAAAAATTTAGCTGCATGCACTTTTGTGGACCTTTTTGCTACAGACTTGACAAATTAGCAGATTCAGAAGCAAGAATGTACATTATCTCATCTTAGTTATCTAAACTAAACACAGAAAGTACATTATCTCGTCTTAGTTATCTAAAAACACTAATTATTTATTGATAAAATGACAATATCACACTACTCGTATCAGATTTGAATGACTCACGCTGAAGCACACTAATAAATACACGAACACGAAATAGTTACAGGCCAGTTGGTCTTGTTGAAATCACGATAATATACAACAGCTTAAACAATTATGCTGCCGCTTCAATGAACTCTACACTAGCAATGATTTTCAATCATCGTCGATTGGTCCGTAACTCGTTGGGTTATCTATCATTGCGTCAACTGAGAATTTTTGGATTGAGCTATTGAAGCGAGTAGATACATATACAGCTGTTTAGATTAAAGTTAGTCTAGATTAACTTGAATAACGATGTAAACAACTTTACTCATAGTCTTTTACTTGTCTGGACTGTCTGTGTTGTGTACACAACGGATTAGATCCTGATTACATTCACATCAGTCTATGAGTTCAGTTGCTAATTAACATTAAAAATACACATAAATACAACAATTATACCATAATGTCATCCTACAAATTGAACTATCATATATGAATAAGAAACATCACATTGAATTTAAACATCTAAACAGTCGATGATGCACGTATTTACCTAAAAGCGTGTCACCTGCCCGGTGCGAATCATCCATTCTTTACGTAAACACATAGTGAGCGCGAAAATGATGATGCAAAACACCAGGATTTATGGTACCACAATAGCACGTCCCATCGGCTTGCGCAGTCGGTCGGTCATCAATGCGACCGTCAATGCGCCGCCACGAGGCAGCGACGCGCGCGATTGACAAGGCACTCTCTTTCCCTTCACCATTAACGGTGCCGGAATTCAACGCATCTCAAATGTCACATTCCGTACACTCGTAGAAGCAACATCACGTTTTATATAAGAGTCAATGGCTCTTCAGGAGAAGGGCACTCTGCGATTGCTTAGTGCCTTCGTCCCCTGTTGTCGTTGTTGCTGTCGGGTTTGTCGAACAGGCGGTTCCACGGTTTCTGCTGGTTTTGGAGGAAGGAAGGAGCAGCTGGCAGCGGCGGGGGGTACGGGAAAAGTGGGGCATGGAGTGGCGGCAGCACTACTATAGGTCTTGGGATGGGTGATATTTGAGAGTCTGAAACAGATTGATCTGGTTAGTCTCAGTGCGAGCGAGGTTGGGAGCGCCCGCACACCCGGCCTGAGGAGCCTGCAACCTGCGGCGGTCGGTGTGAGTCCACGCCGATTCTCACCAGCTATCTGCCTTCGACATTACATCCTTACATAAAATGTACATTTAGAGTCTGTAGTTTTTTTCAACTAACAAAATAATACATTAATTACCCTTTCTTTCTAGTTTTATCATTACACAGATAGGTACAAATCAAACGACATGTTATCAACTAGCTATCATCTGCTCTCTTATGAAATAGTGTGAAATTAACTATTGTTCATAAAATTTAGAAATAATATCTTAATTATAATGTTTTTCTTAACTTTCTATATATTTATTTAGCCCGGGACCCGGTTGCACTCACTGCTGAGTATGTCTTCTCTCTATTATGACACTCTTTTCAGTCCTGTCTGATATTAACTTACAAATTAAAGATACTGAGGCCTCAATTCAAACCTAACTAGCACCTCACATAGGCTAACGTTCTAAAGTCCTAAGCTATAATGGTGTTGAATCAGGCACGTGGTCTCACAGGCTCACTACTATTCAATCCCGGTACAAACGAACGCGAGCGAACATAGGAAAGGGTTTATGGTCGAGAAATTGGACACGAAAATGGAAAAGATATAAGTAAGGAATCCAGGATAGAAATGAGAAATGAGTTAATTGTTCATTCACGTTTGTTCGTCGTATATATTTAGCACAACCAACCGCCTTGGCTCTCAGCCCTGGTGTACACGAGCGCTAAAGAGCGCAAAGCATGTTACTACAAATATGAAAATATCAACCATTCACTACAGTTTACCCCAACACGAGCTCTGACCTATCGACCCTCGATAGAGACTATGATCGATGACACCTCTTTCAGTTTTAGAGGAATTTATTCAGTAAAAAATGATAAAATGTCAGAAGTCATGTTGGAGATAACTAAAATAAATTGAAGCAATTAGTATAGTTATGAAACAATTAATAAGAACTCAAAGTAAAAAGCGTTAACACTTGCGACTAACATGCAAATCCTGAAAATATTAAATGTTAGTAAGCTGAAAAGTGACATGTTAAAAATGTTAGATTGGATGGAGAAACCTGAAAATTATTAAGCAGAATTAGTAAACTCGCTTGTTCAACCATCTTGAGTAAGTGATAATTAGTTACTGCCTGTTACTAAGTAAAAGTAAGTCAAAGAGCATTTAATTTACAGGATGCATTTTTGGCTCGTTTTGCTAAGCCGATGCCGTTTAGCGGCCGAGGATGCTTCGCACTTGCAAAGACAGCAGAAAAGAAGCAGCCGATGACCGTTTACACGTATAAAAATTATAATGCGATAAGATACCGAATCGTAGACTAATGATATTTCAGTGATGGTGATTCAAGTGCAAAATAGTAGCCTTACTCATTCATGGTGAAACAAGCTTTTAGTGATGCTAGCTATTTTCATAATCACTGCCTTATAAAATGTGAAGTGAAAAATAATATCAGGTGATACGTTATATTAAGTGGCACGTTATATCAAGTGATACATTATATCAAGTGATACGTTATATCAAGTGATACGTTATATCAAGTACAAAGAATTTTTGCATTGATTATGCAATATCTAGCTCACGAAAGTTACAACAATATCCACATCAAAGATATTCCCAACTGTAGGATAGCCTAACACGTAAAACAATAAAAAACAGTGGCACTCCGGAACTGCCGACAGAAGTGAAAACTTTTGAATCGTCACCGGGCGCGCGGCGGGAAACGTCGTGATTAAAGTTTTTTACTCTGTAACTAACAAGTTACGGAGTTCGAAAACTAGATGGCGCTGACGGTGGTGTCGGTAACACTGTCAGTTTGAGTTCAATAGATTTTTCCCATCTCAATAATGCTCGACGCGCCTAAAGAAGTTTTCGCTATAATAAAGATGTGCTATTAAGATTTTTATTGAGTTTGCCCAGCCTATTATCTAGACAGAAACAACATGGTACTAATGTTAACTAATATCGTGATGTTCAGCATTGAAAAACTATTAAATCACTCCAGAAACATTGATAAATGAAAATTAAAGCGAAATTCGTAGAAAATAAAAATTATAACTTCGTATTTCATTAAAAGAAGCTGCCTCTGGCTAAATTTTCAAGCCGATGCCATGAAGTATTGTATATCATTTGATGTGGATATGGTCAATATTAATACAATACAAATAAATCTTAGTAATATACAATAAATTATTAGTTTTTAGAACTGATTTAGCTGAAAACCTAATTCTTACTAATTAATGTCTCAAAATATAAAAAATATATAAATAATTTGGACGTAGTTACGCAAAACGGAACCAACCCATACTCAATGTCAAAATTGAATTAAGTCTACTCAACCATGTAATGATCATAGCGAGCTGAGAATTTTGTTTTGACTGAACCAATTTTTTTTCGTAAATATGTAGCCTAAACAAATTAATATTTTCATAGTTTTTTTTTAATAAAACCAAAGATGTTTCATTTTTGAATGAAATTAATAAGAGATACAGATTAATACGAGTATTTCTTGATGTAACTATTGTAAGGAAATTGTTCTCTTCAGGGTCTTGGGTGTAAATAAGGTTCGAAACACGATTGATTAGGTATAACGAAGTATAATAAACAAAAGAACACACGGAAATAGCAAAACAGGTAAAGGTACAAGAGTAAAACAATGTAGATCCGAAACAAATGAAAATCTCCGCGCGTCTCTCGCGCGGGGGTGGCGGGGAGTCTCAACTGAAACTAAGTAGCGTTCGGAAACAAGGCAGAAGGTGCGTTCAGAGCAAATATTATAAGGACGCGTTCGAGCACGTAGGGTAACGCCCTACGTGCTCGAACGCGTCCGGCTCTCGTTACACTATGTAATATTCAAAGGTTGAATAATTTAATTAGGAACCAACTGGAACCAACCCACAAAATGGGCACTTAAATCCAAGGAACCATTGAGTTTTTTTCAAACAAAATACTATAAATGATAAAGACTTTCTCCAAAAGTAAGCTGATCAATATTGTATTTAAACTTTGTAAAAAATATTGATAGCTTTTAATTTTTCTCAATACACAATTAAATACAAAAAAAAAAATGGCTGTATCTCAAAACTACCATTGTGGGTTGGTTCCGTTCTGCGTAACTACGTCCATTTATACATTTTATGTAGGTCGGGTAATACGAAATAATTTATTTTCATATTTTGTAACACGTCCGGTATTACCCTACCCTAAAACTTAATTGTACAAACATTTATTTTTAAATGTAAGTTACAGTTATTACATTATTCGTTGTATAGTAAATAATATAAAGGGAAAATAATATAAAGATTTAAAAGTAGACTAGCAGGTGCCAGAGTGAGTGAATGAAAAATTAAGATAGATTATTTTTCCGACCCAAATATCGACCAATAGAATTGCACCATTCGACGTCACGTGGTACAACCTACATGGTATTATACTGATAATTTTTTGAAAATTTTCTCTGGTCGTTGCTATATATAAAAAACAAAACATGATCCAGTCAAATTAACCACACGTCAAACTGACAGGTTGAATTCAATTGTGAAAATTGGAGATTTTGCATGAAAATGAAATTAACTGTACATTTCGTCTCATGGTGCAATTCTATTGGCCGACATTTGGGACGGAAAAATAATCCCCCGAATACCACATGAGCTTCAAAATTATCTGGCATTTCCCTCAAGGTTCCCTGCATACAAATAAAATCGTCAAGTTTTTCAGGAAAAATCACTCGCGCGAATTCATTTGTTTGCAACGAACCTATCGGGAAATACCCGATAATTTTGAAGCTCTTGTGGTATTATAAGTGATAAAATGGGAGAGACAAGAATTAGTAAGGTGAGGTAAAGGCAAGCTGGAGAAAGATATAGTTATGGATATTAAAATCACAGCTTAATCTCACACTACTTTATATTACATCACTATCATCAACACGAGGTTATTATGAACACTTTTTCCCAACATTTATATATTATTTATTTAGATATGTCTGTAGGACAGATATCTCGACAGTCACGCAGATGACTGGCACAGTTTGGCTCAAGATCGAGAGGTGTGGAGAAATGGGAGGGAGGCCTTTGCCCTGCAGTGGGACGAAGCAGGCTAAAAATAAATAAATAAATATAAGACAGATTATGTTCAATTGGAAGGCATTCCCTTGAAATCTATAAAGCTTTTTGTCTATGAATGGGACAATGAGATATATTTTTAATGTTATCACTTTTCTATCTCTGTTTAGTGATTTAAACTTTTCCAAAAATAGTAGTTGTTGAGCAAGCATTCGAAGAGCTCTCTAAAATATTACTATTACTACTAACATTGTTGGAAAGAATAATTTATGCCAAACAAAATTTTTTTTGTTGGACTTTGACTTGAGAAGAAGCTAAGGTGATGGTTTGCATCGTGTGAGACAATGCTTAGATAAGTAGAAATCAAAATAAAGAATAATAGGTACAATATACATTTAACTGCTGGTTAATTCGCTTGAGGTACTTCGCATATCCATAGCAATAGGGACATTCGCTTATGATTAAATACCTTTCAAAGAGATTGAAATAAATAATACAAAAACGTATATTTTATATACCTTATACCACTTTCAGAGATTAAAGTATTTTAACATGACAAAAACTGGTGACCTATTCGAAATATTAAGAATCATAGATTAGCGTTGTTACTTTTCGAAAATTAAAAAAAAGTACAAAAATTAGAAAAAAAGTGCAAAAAGTTACTGTCCTACTGGGATTTGAACTCCCGGTTGTATCACTCAAACTCTTTATACTTCGGCCATTCTGACGATACAATGTGTGACGAAATTAAGGTATAGTGATGGTGTCGGTATTTTAACCGTCACGTGACTCGCGATTAGAATTTGATGGTTTTTTTCCATCCCAAACATGCCCAACGCGCCTACGAAGTTTTCATTTCAAAAATATTTTCTAATAATCGGGATTTTGGCAATAGTACCTATTCGCTATGGAAGTACGAAGTTCACAAATCACCTTATTGGTTAGTAAACATTCCTTGTTAGTACTATCTCACTTAAAGAAATTTTCCGCCTTTACCATTAAAAGAGATACTGGTTTATTTCGGGGTAAGTGAAGGTTATTTTCTTTCTATTTCAAAGTTCTCATACTTGTCTCATGCACACAGATTTCAATTACATATGCATTGTGTTTTGCTTTGCTGCTATTCTATAGCAATGCACGTAAATTCTAATTTGACTGTAATTTTTTTTATATTCGTTTAGCCAATTATATGAACGAAAACGTGAAAGATCCAAATATATCTGTATGTATGAATTGTCAGAATGAGAGCTTCTTTTTGGAAAATAACTTATAGCTCGTTTTTTGGAAAATCCGGATCGGTCGCCGCTACGTGGCGCCGCTTGGTACTCCGCGCGACGATAGTTTTTTCTGTACTTTCGTTCGTTCGACGTAGCTTTATAAGTCACGACAATTTTGAATAACAAGGCCCTCACTAATAAACGTTGCATACATACATACATACATAAAGTCACGCCTCTTTCCCAAAGGGGTAGGCAGAGGCCACGGATCTCCAGTCGCTACGATCCTGACAAAAAGTTATGTAATGCATAAACTCCAAATTTGTATGGTTATTCATAGGTTATGCAACATAACTTTATGCAACGTTTATTAGTAATACGGCAAGTGTATAAAGTGGGTGTGTGCGCGTGTATATGTGTGAGTGAGATGTGCGTGTGTTTGTATGCGAGTGTGTGTGAGTATGTGAATGTGAGTGTGTCAGTGAGATTGTGTGTGTTAGTGAGATTGTGTGTGTTAGTGAGATTGTGTGTGTTAGTGAGCTTGGTGTGTGTTTATGTGTGGTTATGAGGTTTGTGTGTTTATAAGAATGTGTGTTAGTCACGTGAGGAATGTCTGAATCTGCAAGTTTAATAAAGATACGTCGAACAAAGTAGTGTTTCTTTTGTTATTCAGGATCTAATCTATATGTTAGTAACCGAATATAAACGCTATTTAGAGAAAACAGACAAACTAAAACAGTTAAACCTGAATACTATCTATTAAATGTTATTTATTTCACACAAGTACACCTAGCTTAATTCTAAAACCTAATAACTATTTTAAAACTAAGTTCTACATATTACGCGCCAGAATATTAAGATGACGCATTGAAAAACAATTATTTAAAATCGGGCGCCACGCCGAGCTTCCCAGGTCCGACGTTGACAATCGTCAGACGCGGACTGCAGGGGGCCGTCTGCATACAAACAGACGCGAGAGCTAGCTTGAAAGTAAAAGTCGTAAGTGCCAAAACAGTATCTCTCGTTTAAAATAAAAAACTATAGGTATTATGTAAAATCCAATTACAATTTTGAAAAGAGTGTATAGACTTATCTGTAAAGAAAATTTAGAGGCATAAATCGGTTCCGTTCACCGGTAAAGTTAAAATCTATGTTTTTATAGAGCAGTTTTTGGGATTTCTGCTGTAATATTTAACAAATCGTGAAAAATACTAATTTGAAGTAAAAAACACGAAAAATTCAAAACTCAAAATATCAATTCCGAAGGTTTCGTAATTGCTGAAAAATGTTGAAATCCTGGCGCGAAATATGTATTTAATCAAAGTACAGTCTGTCTCTGTTTTATCTCAATAGGTACAAGTACTACCTTCTTCGACAAACATGTTGTAGATGGAAGCGTTTCGGACAGACTCCCAATGAAGCTGTCGCTACTCAGCCATCCCCACCTCGCCCCCTCCAGATGCCGTGGGTTTATCAGCGATACAGGAGCGCGCTACGGATGCGAATAACCTAGAATCATTTCCAAAGGTTACCGCCATGCGCACTGTCGCCGACTGCGGCGGCGACAAGACACACATGCGACATTAAACAAACATGCGCAAGAAACCAGGACTGAGTGAGCCCCTGGCTTAGAGCCTAGCTAATAATGAGCAGAAGGTAGGCATAGATTAGTAGGGATATGTGGAACTGGCGCTATATCTGATCGAAGATTTTTACGTTATATTTTCTAATAATTGAATCTTAGACACTATAAATAAAGATATGATTCCGATTTTCTTTGTATTTTCTATATTGTGAATGACTTCGAATTTCTAGGCAGTATCGATCGGCAATTTAAAGCATAAATAATGATCTTTTGTATACATGTGGGCAGCGCATATTTTGATGAGAATCCAGAATAGTCTGCGGAACCCAAAATAGTGAATCTAGAAGCTACCCTAGGAAAGCACATACTTGAATAGATAGGTAAGCAGCATATGACATCGATGATAGAAGCATTTCAAACTTTTCACGCCCTCACAAAAATAACTCAAATAAATTAATATACGTAATTGAAAAGAGCATCTAATTCAATACAGATAAATTATTTATCTACGCGTAAGCATATAATTTAAAGACCGCTTGTAAACCGAAAATATTGAAAATATATCTGGAAAGAGCTATATTAGGCAACCTTTTCCTCTCACAAGTCGAGGCCAAGGAGGGACCCTCCCTTGTTAGTGGATAACAATAGTGTGTACGCGATACATACAACAATTTACAAACGATCTTATTTCTACAAAATACCATAGAAAAAAACACGGAAATGTAGTTAAAAAGGTTGATTAGCATCGTTTTCGTTTACGTAAAAATAACTATACCATATTTGGAAGCACTACTTTAGTTTCAATAATCACGCAAATATCAAAGATAATGTTGATAACTGAATATTAGAGGCGTTTAGAAAATAAAAAATAAATTTTGAACTACATTTCTCAGTGTATACATGTGTATAACAAAAAAACATCTACTTGCAAAGTCACGAAAACATATTGAATTTAATGATGTCATGTTGATTCTAAAATAAAAAAATAATGTTATTTTGATGGCAACAAAAATACAAAGTGACAACGGTTCGGATTTTCTCTTATTTAAATCGGTACTCAGAGTCACTAACGTCTATTTATCTCCGTTGCTTAGTAACGGTAAATCTTTACTAAGAAACTTATGTAGCCATTATGTGTCTTTGAGTGCGGCCGTTAGAAGTTGAGCAAATCAATTATAAGCTAATATTGAGTGATGAACTACATACATTAACGGGCAAACTCCTAACGGCCAGTGCCGAAGGTGGTCACAGACAATGTTCCACAAGAAACATTGGCAAAATTAAAACAAAAAAATAATAAGCAAACCAAATATAAGTAATGATCTGGCGATATTCAAAAATTAATCAAATGCTTTATTAAAAATTAGTTACCTATCATTGTCAAATTGTATAATTACGATTGGCATGTGTGTATCGTGCATATCATGCATCATTGGCAATGTTGAGAAGCCGCTGGATAATTTATGAAAAATTCTAAAAATAGCGGTCAAATTAGCTCATGAAATGGTAAGCTTGCAATGAATCGCATTAAGCTGAAAATTGCTGCGAACGTTGGGAACATTTTTGGACATAAGTTTCGCAAAAAAATCCTATTTTTGTGACCTTTGAACCTTGAATAACTTTCTTAGGGTGGGGTAATTGGGGACTTTTGACATTTCATTTATAACGGTGTTCCCAACGTTCGTACCAATTTTCAGCTTTATGCGAATTAGCAAGCTTTCGCCTAATTTGACCGGGCTATAACTGAAGTATTATGGCTCTACCACCATGCTGTGTCACCAGTACATGGTACAGTCACATGTATACACTCCACAATGTTTCAACACGTAGACATGCCCAACAATGTTCTGACTTATATTAATATAGCCACTAGTTCAATGTGAAATCAATATTACACGTGACTGTACTAGTACCAGTAATGATACAAATTAATGGTACCAGTGACACCAGGCGCATCTTTTATGCATAGGTGGTGATAGCCAATTGGTAACTCAAAAATAAGGGCGCGAATTCTGTGTCACACCACTCAATACTCTAAAGCCAATCACAAACACAAGAAAATTTTGAAAAAGATAATTATGTATATCATATATTATTATTATTTGATATTTGCTCTTTGTCATCATTTGGCCCCTTTAGGCTCAATGCACACAGAATCGGCAGCGACGCGACAACAAGACAGTATAAGCATTAAGAACAATGTTACAAGATATAGAATGAACGAGCGTTTCTATAACTTGTAACATTGTTCATAATGTCTTGTTAAGTCTCGTCGCGTCGCGGCCAATTTAGTGTGCATTGCGCCTTATAAAAATGAACTATGTTTGTTTCTACCAGTTGGAATATTTTAGGAAAGTAACTATCAAAGTTGAATTGGAATTGAAGATTCATGTACTCAAAAAGAGCTGGATTTGAAATTCTTTGGTCTGATAAAAACAAAACTCAGTTCTATTCTTAGAATCAGAGCACGGTATTTTAAGAAATGAAACGTCAGCATTTTTACAGCAGAAGTCGATGCAGTTTAGAGCATCGCAGTCAACTCTATGAGGCTTTTGAATACCTATATAATGGAGACTAGCAATAAATTGAGCCAGCTTACGCGCTCTGACCATAAGTACAAGTTGATAAGTAAGACCAAACAAATTAACCAGATATTACGGACGGATCGAGTATGAAATAACGCCAAGAGTATGGCTCAGTTACGTCTGACCGGTTAAAATGTTGGTGTCACCAGCCTTGAGTACGATTCTCATGTCTGAGCGGAACTTTTGATCATTCAAGGATATTGAACTAGCTTTGATTGTTCCATTACTGTGTTAAAAGAATCTGCTATGAAACGCTCGTGAGACAGGAATCGTTCAAGAATTATTAATCAGAATGATCTTTCCACGATACACATCCAGTAAGAGAAAGATGTCTTGGAGTATCTTTGTTGAAACAACATTTTAATAGTTTTTACTTGTAATTTTTACTTGATTTAAATTTATTATAGAAACGAGTATAGAGGAAAGAACAATTGGTTTGTCCGCATTCTAACCTGTAGCGGAAACTGAATGCCCCAGAATAACATTATTGGAAGTTTATCACGCTTCTGTGCTTGTTAACGACGTCTCATTCGGACGTCTTGCGCGTGCGTTATATTAAATTCAATATGCTTGATGTAATAAAATACTAAATATTGTATGATGTAATAATATGCATGTATTGTGATGATTCGTTCTAGTTGCCAAGCGGCTGAATTGAGGCAGAGAAGGCTAAGACGAAGCTGTGCTATTTCAGAAAGTCCGTAATGTTGTTATACATAACATACACATTGTTTCAGGGTACGTTAGCTCAGAGATATTTGTCGTTAGTAAATATAATATTTTTAATACATGTGATACCTCTATGTTACACCTTTTCACGTCTAAATCTCGGATTTACACTAAGGTCTGATTTAGAAGAACATATTAAAATATTACTTATTTAAATGTGTTTAATGCGTTTTAATTATTTGCGAGCTAAGTTACAGCACTACTAGCTTGACTCAGACTTATTTTTACGTGGATTTTGTAGAATAACATTATCTAGAAGGATTTTTATTACAAATCATTTACTTTAAAAAATTCAAAAATTTTGTTGCGTTCCTAATTTTGTTGCATGTCTATGAAGATATAGATTGCATCCCGGACAAGGACAAAGCTACTAAAGCTAGAATTTTTTTCATCATACAGGGGCTGATATAAGTTATAGAAGTTTGTGTGAGAAGTCTATGAAGTCGCGAGAAATAACTAGTGTATAATAATATACAGAGTGGATTTTTGAGATGGGGCATGGAGGGCTGTTGGAGCTACAAGAAAACGCTCTTAGGAGAACTTCACTAACTTTTTGAGATATTTTGAACTACATTCACAGATTTTTTTAAAAATATACTTACAGTCAGCGACAAAAATGTTAAGTAAAAAAATTTTTTTGGTGAACCATAAATGGTCCGTCTTTTGAACCCTACATAAAACTGAATCAATCGGCATCAAAAAAAAATATTTTTAGCTAAGCATTTTTGTCGGTGACTATAAATTTTTTTTAGATCTGTGAATGCCGTTCAAAGTATCTCAAAAAGTTAGGGCAGGTCTCTTAAGATCGTTTTCCTGTAGCTACAACAGTTAAGGCCCTCGATGGCCCAACCCAAAAAAACACCTGTATTAAAACAACGCACAACATACTTGAAACTTCATGAAATAGAACAGCGTTACTTTACAAGATAGCAATGATTTGCCTCTACATGACTCGGCAGATACTAATTGCTTATAGTATTTACGACTGCCTTAAACTTTTACATGGTAATAAGTTTATTTTGTGATCTTCATAGAGAATCGGACATCAGTATAGCGCTAGGGTTATACACGGACTTTCACAACTTACTTTCTAACATCAGTTCTATATTCCACGATCGAAATCGGATGTCACATACACCTCGTCCGTCGAATATAAGAACTGATGGGCCTCGTTCAGGAAGGCGCACAATAGGCCTGATGACAGATTTTTAAATTAAGTTCTAAGTTATTCAGAATTCTCTGTTACGTGAAAATAATATATTATTTTAGTAGAAAACAAAGGTTTTCAATCATAAAAAATAAATTTAAAATTAAAACGCTTGTCGGTGTCATGGCGTCTGTGATGACGTCACAGCTCATCATTTCATTTAATTTTTTTGGCGATTCTTGATTACTGTCATCGTGCCTATTACGGGATATGATGAGCTTAGAGCAGATTTGGCCCTGTAACTCATACGAACTTACTTAGATCACTAAGGCCGAATTAGACCAAACTAAGTGTTATACCGCGACTTTGTTCAAATTCTGCCGATATTCAGTGTAGATTCAGTATGGTTACGACTTCCTAAACGAGGCAAGGTTTGGAGTTTGGACAGAGGTCCTTCAAGTTTTTTTCAGTATTTTTTGTTACATCCATTTTCAAGACTCTATCCTAACAAGCCTATTATTATAAGTTCAACTAAAATCTTATTTAATATCATTGTCATAGTACACGTGTCACGATTTTTAAAAAGTTTATCTGTCGGCCTTCGATCAATTATTTTCGATAGAAGCTGTCAGCACATGTTTTATAAATAATACTTATGAAAAGAAAACTAATTTCCACAGAACAGTACAATTGATAATCAAATCGTTTCTCGTACAGATCTGCAGATTACTATCGAAAATCTATAAATTATTTTGACATCTACACTACTCTGATATAAGAGTACTTTGTGACATCATAATATTATTTCAATATTAAACCTGCTTAGATACTGATAAGCTGTTGCAAGGTTTTCTATAAAAAACCTCTTGCAATTTATTAAATTTTGAATTTTGAAAATGGAAGTAACAAAATTGAAAAAAACGCGAAGGCGCAACCTCAATAACTCTAGAGACCACCAGATCGTTTTCAACACTAACTGAACGTCATTTAACTAATTTGAACACTAGTGAGGTGCGAGATAAAAAGGACTCGGCGACTCAGCGGGACAGGTTTCTGATGGGAAGGAACATGGGCCAATATTACCAAGCTATCAATTCAATACGCATTTCATTGACATTTATCTAGGCGGGTTGTGTCACGTGACCGTCCTATCTACTAATTGACTAAATTCGTGAAGTTTCAAGAATACTTTATACAGACTAAGTTTTAGACGTACCTGTATCAAGAATACTATAAGTACTCTCTTATTCTATACATTACCGACTATAACATAGATAGAAGCAACAACAAACTCGTGATTGCTTCGGCGCATCGATACGTAAGTTCAATTTACTCGACGCTCATCTTATACTAAAATTTCCACCAACACACAAGACAGGTAATAAGTTAACACAAATGTCTTTAAACAGTTTATAGTAACCGATTCGGCCTATGTAAAGGGAAGGAAGGGGTACTCAAAAGAGTTAAATGACGGTTATGAGTAGATACTGTAATGTGTATCCGGCGAGAAATAGTCATTAAGTCGAGCGGCCTCAGCGTATTGACTCCAGCAGGGTACATACTTCTCAATCTCCGGAGCACAGTGGACGAACTCGTGGTTCCAGAATTTATATGCTGGGTTTTTGATCAATTCAATGAATGTGATTAGCAATCCCCATGGATGCGGTCGGTTCACAATCAATCGTTCGAGTAACATCCTCGTTATTTGTTCCTGTATAGCCTCTGAATTTGCTTCCGAGAATAAATATAGCAATGCGCATGAGAAATAGTGCGTGTGGCTGTTCGGATAGCGAAGCTGATTCGCTATTGCGTTCAGGAACAAGTACCTGAAATGCAGGGGGAGCAGACATTAGTATGACCAAACAACTGGCAATAAGTAATTTGCATTTCACACAGCATCATCTAGCCCTTATCGCTTCTCAGCGATAAGGCCGCCCATTGTGCATTGTATTATGGTTCTCTTTTCCACTGTATTTTGTAGTTATAAGGTGTGCATTGTGCAATAAAGTATTTTCATTCATTCATTCATTCTAGCCCCAAACTAAGCAAAGCTTGTACTATGGGAACTAGATAACTGATATACATATTATATACTTTTTTTTAATACATACATACTATACATAGACCCAGACCCGAGATAAATATTTGCAGATCATACAAACATTTATCCTGCGGCGGGGATCGAACCCGCAACCTTCTGCGTCACAAGCGGGCTTTCGCTGGGGTCGAGTGGAGGCAGGGGATTGTCGAAGGGGATTTCGATACCTACCCGTAAAAACTACAAGTGACTTTGCCACTTGCTGTTTTCAAAGATTAGGCTTGGTTCTAAGTCAGGGGTATTTTCAGGATGCAGAAGCTTACAACCATTTTTTTTTTTTTTTGCTCTGGGAAAAATGCATTACGCATCCCCCCCCCCCATTGGAGGATGGGAGGGGTATGTAGGACTCCCCAGCCTGGAATGGAGCCAGGGCTGGAATACCCACTAAACAACCCAGCGGCGCTCAGACCTCGTCAATGTGAGGGGGACTGGGAAACCGGCAGAGCCCCTACATCCAGTCCCCCGCCGACGACCGCCCACCTTTACAGCGGGGCCCGCATGCCCCCCCCCCCCCGTGCGGGGAGGGGCCCGGGAACGACTGCGACTTTGCCGTTCCCGCCAGAAGCTTACAACCAGAGTTAAGACTATTATCTAGTCATTCTTTCTTTGGCTAAAACCGTAGTAGGTAGGTTAAATAAACAAATTCAATATACATACCGTCCCTCATAATCTAAATCCACTGTAAAGTTTTGGAATATATCCATGTGTGAAGAATGAGCTATGGTGGTCATGCTTGGCTGTAGTCCTTTAGAGCGGATGTAGGCAATTGCTTGAGTTCCCACGTAAAGCACCACAGCATTCATGAGCTGGCTGTTGTAGCGGCGGCCTGGGTCGTTCAGAACCTGAAATATTATTGCTATTATTACCCACGACAGAACCTGTACCAGTATGCGTTGTGTGTTGCAGGCGCGGTCCGAGGGGGGTGGTCACAGGGGACATGACCCCCCCAAAATCGTACACGTCTAATAGTACAATCTTGTTTATTGTGCAATAAAGTATTAGTGTAGTGACCCCCCCCCCCCCAAATTTCAGTAGCGACCCCCCCCCCCACCCAAATTTCAGACTGCGACCGCACCTGCATCTCCCTGCCCTTTTCTCATATTATGTGGGGTCAGCACAACACGTGAGCAGTTTTTAATTTTTTGTCACTTTTTGAAAGTTTTGTCTCGCTTATACTTCAAATTTAAATATAGTATCATGATCATCGTCATTTCAGCCTTCAGGCCTATGTTCAGTAGTGGACGCTATATGGCTGAAATATAGCGGTTGAATAATTTTCATACAAATAAATATCAAGTATTTTTTAGATTCGATTCTTACCTTATTTTGCACATTTCCTGACAATTTCGCTGACTGAAAACAATTTCTTATTACAAAACATTCGTTATTGCAAAAGGAAGAGAAGCTAAATTCAAAAATTCAATATCTTAAATTAAAATTATTATCAGAGAATGGCGGGAGATCTCGAAGGAGAGAGTCGGTTGGGGGGATTTGGGGGAGACCTCTGCCCAGCAGTGGGATGGGACGAAATCGGTTAATAAAAAAAACCAGGAACAGGCGGTAGTACCCAAGAGAACCAATACTTAAAACTGTTATGTCTGTTTTATGAACAAGAATAATTTCGTAAATTTATTTTCAAGCTAAAAAAGTTTTATAAATCAACCTGTGTGCCACTTTTCGTCAAAATCGGTTGACAAATGCGACCTGTAGGCGAGAACAGCCGAACAGACGGACAAAAGCATTTAAGCCAATCTCGAAACGCACAAGCTCCGCTCGCTCGGTCAATAAACTCACCTGCATATTGCACCTCAATTCAGAGAAGAAGGTGACCGGCGATCGCGCCTTGAGATACGCGTCCAAATCCTTCTTGAATTGCGTGTTCGGCAAGATGGCGGAGTAGTTGATAACCGCACGCGGCGGCAGCGCGATCTCAGTCAATAGATCCACCTTCAAGTTCGGAGTGAAAGGATCTGGCAAGCGCATATTCCTCGGGAAGGCAGATAGAATCAAGTTCCTCATTTGGATACAATTAGGCGGGATCTCATCACAGAACCCGTAGTGATAATCGCACAGAAACTCAGGGAAGTCGTGCAGTAACACAAGAAGCACTTTCAGCGTGCCTTTGTATAGCATCATGACAGGTGGAGCGAGCTCTGTGTTCCGCAGGAAAGGATCCAGGAACTTGAAGAGATCGATGAGCAGCGTTGAATACATGCCCCAGCCCTGGAATGATTTGACCTTGTATTTATTCAGTGAGGAATATTGTTCACAGAATAAACTGAAAAAACATAAATGAAAATGTGCATTTTTCATGTAAAGCCGTGAATGGCGTCGATTCTGTTGTTCACTGACTAAAATTAACTAAACTAAAATGCTACGTTCTTATTTCCTTTACGATAAGGTCCAAAATAGAATGACTATTACAGTGGCATTCCTAAAATTACTTATTTTTAGTAAAAATTAAGTATTTGAGGGTAGAATTAGTCACAACCATTTTACTTGCTGTGTAAAACAGCTGCTACAGAAGCTCAGAAACGCCATTTTGATTATACGTTTAGTAATGTCACTTTCAATGACGTGCCATTTTCGTCTTTAGCGAGAGCGAAATAAGAACGTTCAAGTTTCAGTTTAATTAAGTTTAGTCAGTGAACAGCAGAATCGACGCTAATGTGCCACTAAAATGTGTATGAATGGAATGTTCTGGTGATGATGATGATTTGTTATTGTGATCATTTTTTCACCAACGTGCAGCCTTATTGCCTACAAAGACCTTCCTTAATTAAAATAATGTCTTCAGGGATTTTAAATGGCAAAACTTGCTTTCATAAATAAATCGTTTTCATGTGCCTTTTATTTTTAGTTTGAGTGAAGGAACTGGGTTCCACCAATCAGCAGATAAATCAGCTTGTTATAGAGCACTATAAAACATTTGAAACTAATGACCTAGATCAGTTGAGCTATCTATGGATCATTTTAACCTTAGATAGCTTAACTGATGTAATACATTTTATAACAGCTAGATTATCAATCGGTGTACAGGCTTTCTTTTATCTATAGGCGTATAATAATACCAAAAATATGTAAATTCGAAATACGCGCAAAATGGAATCTCCGCCATCTAGTTCGTATGAATTATTGCCCAACTCTGGTGACGGAGTTTTTAGACAAGATTTTGTTATTTATTTTTTAGAAGATATAAGAAATAAATAATGCTGGACATTTTTACACAGCATCATCTACCCCAAACTAAGCAAAGCTTGTACTATGGGAACCAGATAACTGGTATACTACTTATATACTTTTCGTTTGTAAATACATACATATTACACATATAAACAACCAGACCCGAAAAAATATTTGCAGATCATACAAACATTTATCTCGCGGCGGGGATCGAACCCGCAACCTTCTGAGTTAGTATGAGTTTTTAGGACGCAGTTTAGGTCAAGAAGTGCTTGGTTTTTAGTGCTCTATAACTTCGAGATACCGTGGCACGGTGTTACATAAAAATGCACACAATTGCCGAGGTCCACTCACCTTCTGTTGCGGAGTGACTGCGAGTACTCGGTTGATGAACGCGCGATGTGCCACCATTTCCAGCCACGCGTAAGAAAAGCCGGGCGCGACGCTCGGACGGATTATACGGAGCGTGTGGCAGAATGCCGTCAGAACCTGTATAATACAGTCTCAGTATATATTTATTATACATCTATCTTAAATCTAGAGATGTTGATAGTCAGTTCTCAGTATATTAGCAACGAGAGGAATATTTTAGGCACAAGATTATGTGCCTATTTCCCAGCATTGGTTAAGGAACTAGTGACGCGTCAATAAATAATATACATCTTTTTTAAACTTTTGACACCATAACTTTAAAAGTATGTAAGGCAACTCTGTAGAGTTTAAGCAAAAACATATTTTCTACAACGGAGATAAATCTCAAAACAAGATTAGCTCAGCTTCCATGTAGTAATGAACCAGACATAACCCATGACGAGAGGGAAATAGCCAGTGGACAGGAGTGGACAGATGATGGATGAAACTTAGAATAGATGTAGGACTGGAATAGCATTGTCGGCTATGTATAATTCCTCCACTCTTTCTCTCTTTGATTTTAAGCTATGACAAAATAATCAAGAAAATGTTTTTAGATTATCTCACCTGGTAGTTCATGGACTCGAGCACCGGCTCAGCCATGTTCATTTCAAGGAACAGGATAAGCAGTAGTCTGTGGTACGGCAGCTGCTGGAAGTTCGTGGTATGCTCCTCGTGGTCCTGGAGGAGGCAGCCAGCTATGATGCCTAGGATCTAGTGGATAAGGTTCATATTAGCTTGGAGACTTGTAAGCCGCTTACACTCGCAAAGAGCAGATTTTCTAACATATGAGGGGTCGACCATTGATCACGTGAAGCTCGAAAGGGGGGGAGTTCAAGAAAAAATCACCAAATATCACCAGGGGGAGGGGTGTAGTGAGATATCACGTGTATTTATTTTTTCTTTGAACGCGCGATTTTTTACGGATTTTTTTAAGATAGGAAAAAAAAAGCTTTAGTTTGCGTCTTATACACAATGCACATTTGTTGTGACGTAAACTAAAGCTTTTTTTTTCAAAAGAGCTAGATGAATCTGTAACAGCAAAAACGGTCGTCACTCAACATTTTGCCAGTTAGCGAAGTCTAACTATTGCGCTGGTATTCTGTGACGTCAGGTAAGTACTTTGTAAAAAAAATACACGTGATTTTGGGTAGGGGGGGGAGGGGTATTCTAGAACCTCACCACGAGTCACCATGGGGGATGGGGGCAAAAAAACATCACGTGATTAATGGACGACCCCTATTAGGGTACCGCTATAGGGGACCCCTATAGGTACAGTTGATCTCACGAAAGCGGGTTATTAGAATGGGGGAATGGGGAATAACGCAGATGCACGTTGTTTCACGTAAGCTCGTGAACGCCCCGTGGATGAATGAGCGCTTAAGGGTCGATTCACATCTGACCGAAGATCCGTCGCGGATTATCGGTCGCGGAACGCCAGAACTGACAAATGTATAGAAAAACACTCCGACGGATGATACGTTAGTCCGTCGAGTGTGAACGATCGAGTGTTTTTCTATACATTTGTCAGTTCTGGCGTTCCGCGACCGATAATCCGCGACGGATCTTCGGTCAGATGTGAATCGACCCTAAGCCGGGTCTCCAGCGACACTGTTTTTATGTTTTCACCTAACATCAAACATTGAACAAAATATGGGAGTGGCCTACTGTTTTGTTAGCAGAAACAAGCTAACATCGTTATCCAAGGCGGATGAATAACATCCGCGCGTTCGCCTGGGGGGAGGGGTAATTTCATTTCAACGTTGCTTTCGAACATTGAGATTGTGCGTTTAGTAAATAGATGTTTGATGTTTGTGTTTGAAAGTCCCAGGAGACGGAAATGTTTTGTTAGTTTCTTCTGGTCGCAGGAGACACGGCTTCAGTGCCGCTTAGTCAGAAGCAAATCTACACACATAATTAAGATTAACCTCTTCGTAGAACAACTGTATTATGGAATCAATATACTTATACAGTACCACTGTTACTGTTTGTTGACCAAAATATATTAAACATAAACATGGGACGACGGAGGCGCACAATAAAGATAATGACTGAGGATCATCATCAAGCCTAGATACTGTGCAAAGAGTTGAAAAGGTGATTCAACAAGGTACCAAGCAACTACGATAAATACGTCGAACACGACGGCAAACGGCAGATTACGTAACAAACGAAAATAGGCCTAAACGACAAGCGATAGTACTAATTTTTGTTTGGTATATATAAATGATATGAAGATATCGCCTAGTTTCGTGCCATGCGGTAGCGTTCAAACATACAATATTAAGAGAGCCTGTTATCTCCACTCTGGAGGTGCTTTGTGCAGAGGTTGATCAATGAGGGGATCTTTTTCCCTGATAGATCATCTTCTGACTCATTGCAGTTCATAGTTTTTGTTTTTAATTTTTATTTAATTTATTAAGATGTGTGTATTTAAATATGGACCTCATTCTAGTTGTCTGAAATAAAAAGATTTTATTTATTTATTATTAAAGATACTGAAATAGAAAATATAAATATGTTTTCCTACATTCAGTTCTAGTATATTCACGACATTTATGGGAAGTCACTTTAAAAAAAAAAGGTGGCACTCCAGGAGTGCCGAAAGAAGTGAAAACTTGAACGAAGTTTTGGTAACGGTTCTAAACTAAAAAGATAAAAAGTACGAACATAAGCCGGTGTCATCATATTCACGTGACTCGCGAGGCGAATCCAAAGTTTTTATCCATCCCAAAACTGCTTAACGCGCCTAAAGAAGTATTCGCTTCAATAATCAGATTTCTTGGGCTGCAGCACTGTTTGTGACCTAACAATTTGTTGAAGAGTCAGTCACTTCTGTAAGTCATATAGCCCATATATACATATATGGGCTACATTACCCGGGCTTGACCTACTCATGCTAGAATCTACACGAACCTGGACAATTTACATGGTTCATCTTAAATTGGTGAAATGTTCTTAGCTCAATAATCACCAACCTAAACTGAACCATACTGCGATGTATGATAAAGAGCCCTGTGCAACAAGTGCAATCATACAATTCGTCATACAACAGAAAGAGACACAACTAGTCCACATAGATATCAGATAAGCAAAACAACCGCGCAACTATAACAAGAGCGATGACGAAGAATACCTATGAAGTTCTTACCTTGTGCAGAAATACGTTGCGATTGAAGATAAAACAGACACCATGCATAGGTGGCATCTAAAATACAAACCAACAGTTGTAATTTTGATAAACCGATTAAATCCCCTTTCGCTCATCTCAGATTTCGAAGCAAGCGTCGAACATTCGTGACTAATAAAATGCTAAGTTCAAACTTAAAGGGAGCATTCTATTATTCCATTAGTATTTTCATACTTCTATACTGTACAGGGTAATCAACTGTACAGCCAAATATCATAAACTACTCTCTGAAAAAACTAGTTGGTAAAATGGAATGCTCCCCCAATCAAAGATGTAAAAAACTTGATCCTCCTACGTTCAGACTACAACTGAACAGTAAAAAGCAATGATGTGTAGATGTGTCACAAATTCACAATGTTGTCTAAAAACACACACGATTCACACAGTACATTCGCTAGTCAATTAGTAATAATATATTATTTAATTCAAACGATACTTGCGTCTTGTATATCTAATTAAATGTTAGTTTTCCTTTTACTTGCAAAGTTACATTTTATTCAATCAATAAGTAACTAAAGTAGGATAATAGTTTCGACAATAACTAGTAAATACCATTCCACGTGTAGCCTAATAAAATAATCGTATTAAATCAGGACTATATTTAGTCTAAACAATAAGACACACTTGCTTCTATATCTCTTTTCAACTATTTGCCAGAATTTCATAAAAAAGTGATCCTTTTTTGGTACTTTAAAATAACTTATAATGCTTATAAGTTATGACGCAATTCTAAATTGAAAACATCAAAAAGTTTGTATGAGTCAGTGGCGAACTCTACCGACGGTTTTTGGACTGCTACAGGTCTTAACTCGCGAGTAAATAATCCATAATTGAAGTCTGTACTTTAATCTCAATAAGTTTACTTGGGACCACTGAACGTATTGGATTGTAAAGGAGGCCATTCAGGCTCCATACAAGGTTGGGCCCAAAAGTCAAAAGTGTCGGATTTTTCGGTATGGCACTAAGTCTCTTATGCCCGGTTTCTATATTCAGCGGACATACGCATTTCTACACACAGGTAAGAGCTACGACTCGTTTCCACATACGTTAGCTGTCAATCTTTGTGTCCGAACTGTCGTTGAATATATTCTAATTACTACTTCAAAAGATTTCCTAAGTTCAAAAATCTGGATATTTATACAGTTAAATTACAGAATAATTTTAATTAGTTGACCTAGACCTAGACTTTGTGTTATATTGAAAATAACTCCGATTAACTTCCTCAATAGTGGTGACACCTTTATTTTCGTTAACCGGCACTTTTGACTTTTGGGCCCAAAATGAATGACCTCCTTTGTAAACTATTTTTGTGCCTAGTAAAACTAAACTAAAAATAAACATACCTTGTTCAACAAGTTCAGTTTGGGCGTCGGATTGCCTGTGTCGGGCGTGTTCTTGATCAGCAGTGACACGAGTTTGACGAAATGATCGCAAGCGTTATAATAACGCTCACGTTTTGGAGGAATCGGGGGTGGATTCATTCTGTCTTCGTTGAGGAACTGGTAGACCTAGCGAGAAACATTGTGTTATAGTTGGAGTCACCTAGCGAGAAACATTGTGTTATAGTTGGAGTCACCTCTTCTCAGGCCCAGTCTGAAAATCAGCGTTACTCTGTGCATTAAGTAACATTAAGCGGAGACTGGACCTTTTTGACCCACCACAGCACGAACCTCTGCATCCACCTTTGTAGGTGGATCTAAAATCGTGAAGCTAGCCGTTTGTCTACGCAATGACGCTTTTTCATACAAAATTGTGTATCGCATCAATACGGCTAATTACACGAATGCCTGCATTCGTTGAACGTACTGCAACTCACCTCATCGATGACCAACTGCGTGGCGATTCTGAAGAACCGGGTGATCATATCATCAGACTTGAGTATCCCGTTCATGTTCATACGATGCACGTACAGGTTGAAGTTCTGTCCGAGCTCGATTTCTGTGAGTGGACTGTGGAGAACCGCGCGCCATTCGCGTAGTAAACTCTCCGTCTTCTCTTGTAAGCCGGGAGGGTCGTCGTAGTTTTGGGACTAGGGGGAAATAAAGTGTATATGAGTTCGTGGAACTCTGATGGAACTCTTTTTTTTTATTATTGTTTTGTTTTCTTACCTACTTAGTTGATTAGTTGAATAAATGTGTTTTCTGTTTTCTGATGGAGCTGTCAGGCCGTTATAGCTTTAAGCGAGTTTCAGACTACGCTATAGTATAAGCATATAGCTCATAGCACAACAATATCGCGCACCATACATTTATTATGGACACGTTCACACTGTACTGTAGTCTGAAATGCACTTTACGCCTTGATAGCCGGGACCGACAATTTAACGGGGAGAGATGGGATGTTACACCAGAACAAAGCATTGGAATATTGTAAACGGGATACAACTAAAGCTAGACCTCAAACCGTTTGTTGCTGTTCTTCACGGTATTGGTCGAGTAGTTTAGTAATCCTTGTTCGACTCAATCCTAGCTTGTTATTGACCCCTGGGTCCAATTGGAACAAATAACTGTAGATCAAACTTGATCCACCTGAATCGAACTCGCACTAGCATCAACGCCACCGATGTCATTTTATTTACCACAAGCGACCCGCCCCGGCTTCGCACGGGTCCAATGCGGATACTAAATATTAGGGTTCAGCAAGCGTTTGCAACGTAAGCGCAATTTTTTTTATTTCCGACATCACACTACTATACTACTATATTATGCATTTATTATACATATAAACCTTATTCTTGAATCACTCTATCTATTAAGGTGACGCATTGATAAACAATTATTTGAAACCAGGCGCCACGCCCCCATGAGCTTCCCGCAAGCAGCTCATACCCCCTGCTCATTTTAGGTGGTTTGCATACGGCCGAGCCGCGCGGTGCGCCGCGCGCCGGCCGCCCGGCTGAGACGAACTCGCTCGCTTTTCGGTGTTGACATAAGACTACATGGAGTCGCCTTACATTTATTTATTTTTGGAAATATTTTCCTTTTTGGACGATACGCATGGTGGCTAGACGAAAAAAAGTGTTAGATTTTGCGTCACGACACCATGTTTAGGTCAAATGGTGTCGGTCACCGTGCAAAGTGCACAGTCGCAAAACAGTCCATAGATTGTTATATTGTTAGTACGCAGTACGCAAGAGCATTTCTAGGATTTCTAGAATTAGTAAAAAAAATTAAAATACAAATCAAGTAGGTACATCGGGACCCCATTGTTTCGCCGAAAAACTTTCTTCATCATTTTACATCCCATAACATGTTTTCATAGTATCAAAACCAATAATATTTATTGATAGCGTTGCCAAGAAGAAATTTTAGTTATATTTGCTGCCTACATTAGATACAAATTTATAGGAAACTTTTGTTCATTTTTATTATTATTATATTTAAGATAAGATATTTAAGTACATTTATAAGTTTTTTTTTTGTAAGATCTTAAGTTGAGTTGTTTTTGATATTTATGTCGCTCGTTTGTTACCTATTTCCTGTTCACTTGCTAAATGATGTACGTAACGGTGGAAACTTGATTGGTTTATGTGTTTTTATATGCTCTTTAATTTAATTATCATTATGTACTGTTTGTTTCCCAAATAAAATAAAATAAAATATTAGGATATCATAATCCCACTCATAATAATAAAGCTGAAAGTTTGTGAGTTTGTTAAGTTGTTTGCGTTTCAATCACGCCTAAACCAGTGAACCGATTTGGATGAAACTTGGAATAGGTGTAGATAATGACTTTAGAATAGCTTATAGGCTATTCAAAATGTTGGTACCACGCGGGCGAAGCCACGCGCAGAAGCTAGTGTTTAGTAAATATATCATATTTTTTAGCATAATGATTTTAATTCATAATTTTGTAATACATAATCAATCTTTAGCCTAATTTTAGAGGATATAAATAAACATATATGTCATAATGATAACAATTAATAATAATAAAAAATCCGAATAAAAGGCTGGCACAAAAAATCGGAGCGTGGGCGTCGTGGAACACTCGGTTGGAACGAAGTGTTTTGATATGAGCTTATCAAAAATTTGGACACCGGCAACAAGGGATTCTGTGGCCGAGCGGTAAGGCACTCCGGCTTTAGGAGGATCGTCTGATCGATGCGGGTTCGAATCCCGTCGGAATCCAAAATTTTGATAAGACTTTTCATTTCATAATTGTTATTATGTTTGATTATTAGGAGTACATATTGTTAAGGCTTATAACTTTAGGATTACCGTATGTTAGGAGATGTGATTTTATGACTATTTAATGTTACCGAAGTAACAAAAAAAGAAATTAAAGATAACTTTAACGAACAACTAAATACCACGATGGAGACTCTAAACAACACCGTTATTGTAATGGGTGATTTTAACAGCCAAATTGGCGAAAGAAATAAGAATGAAGACAAAATACTGGGATCCTACACGACCGGTAAAAAGTTGATAAACTACGCGCTAGAGAATAACTTACATATTATGAATAGTGTTTATAAAAGAAAACTGAAAAGAAAATGGACGTGGCAATCTCCCAACAAACCAAAGCTTTTCTTAAACGTGGAAGTGCTTAACAACTTTAAATAAAACACTGAGCACAGATTACTTCGTGGCCATTTACAAATGATGGAGCCGAAGATTATAAGAAAACAAGAACAAAATACAAAGCTACCAATTACTCAACCTTTACCAACACACGTCTTAGAAACTTTAAAGACCAGGTTAGCGCCAATAAAAGCACTTATAACGGTCCAAGAAAAATACGATAACTTAGAGAAAGAACTAAAAGAAACTAATAAAACACTAGAAAGAGACAAAACACCAAAAGACAGAATTGGAACAAAAGCAAGAGATTTGATTCAACAAAGAGCCCTTCTATTCCAAACCAGGAAAAACAAAAAAACAAGAGATAACTAAGCTAAGTAAAGAAATAAACTTAGAAATAAGAAAGCACAGACAGAAACTAAGAACATAAACAATACAATTCCACATAGAAAAATCAGGCGGAATCAAAAATGCATGGAAAGAACTTCAAGAAAATACAAATTGGATTATTAATGTAACACATCATAAAAATAAAAAACATAAATCGAAAAGAAATGACATATTAGAGACAGCCACCGACTTCTATCGTGAACTTTACAAGGATGATGTCTTTATGCCTACTTAAATAAGACTCAATAAAAATATTTTGATTTTAATTTTTTTTTTCTTAAGGTAATAATATTAGGACCACATAAATGTATGTCAGTTTAAGACTACGGGAATTTAACATTATGACTACAGTATTTTAGAACTAGTATGTTATGTGTAGTTATATTAGGACTATTAACATTATGTCAATCAACAGGACCCCGTTTTGTATTTTAAAATCACGATTTTAAATGTAAGGGGAAAAAATATACGAAATATCTAGTATGAGTTTTAAATGTTATGACAAATATATTTATGTTTTTTAGTCATTATGGGTATCAATATTAATAAACAATATTCGAGATTCCAAATTATTCGGCCAAAGTATGATTATGGTACTTATACATTTTTATACCAAGCAAAATTATATGAAGAATATTTTCGAAGATATAATAGAGACCCCGAAAGGTCTTGTAACAAAACTCGACCGATTTTTATAAATTTTTTTGTGTATACTGTATACCTACATAATATTCAGCGGGTCTGAGAATCGTACACATAATATAAGCTATTGTAATTTTTTATGCATACGTGTGTGTAAAATGCGTTCGTGTTCTACCTCGTCCCTCACAAAAATCGGCAGAATTTGTAAAAGAAATTTCGTCAAAACCGCGTCCAAGTCTAGTTAGTCTGAGGTGCTCACTGTCACTGTGCCCGTCACAATGACACCTAAAGTTGGCAAGTCTCATATCCCTGTAGTTTTACTAGAACCCGGAAAAATATTTAACGTTTACTTTTATGTTTTCTTGATCATTTCCTTACATTTTCAATATACAAAGTTCTCATCTTCATGTAGAAACCATCAACTTTTTTTCCCCATTTTTAATAATAAGTATTTGAGATTTTACTTAGAAAATACGACTATCGATGTTTACTAGAGCGCGGGAGCTCGATTGACACAGGTCCGACGTTGACAATGGTCAGACGCGGACTGAAGGGGGCCGCCTGCATACAAAAAGACGCGAGAGCTAGCTAATTAGTAAAAGTCGTAAGCGCCAAAACAGTAATTCTCGTTTAAAATAAAAACTATTGGTAATTATTTAAAATCAAGTTTGCACTTTGAAAAGGGTGTATAGACTTATCTGTAAATAAAATTTAGAAGCTTAGATCGGTTCCGTTCACCTGTAAAATTAAAATCTATGTTTTTATGGAGCAGTTTTTGGGATTTTTTTTCTGCTGTAATATTTAACAAATCTTGAAAAACCAGCTATCAGTTCGAAGTAAAAAACATGAAATATTCAAAACTTAAAATATCAATTCCGAAGGTTTTTCAATTGCTGAAAAATATTCCAATCCTTGACGCCAATATCCTCAATGCGTCGTCTTAAAAAAAACCGCATCAAAATCCGTTACGTAGTTTTAAAGATTTAAGCATACATAGGGACATAGGAACAGAGAAAGTGACTTTGTTTTATACTATGTAGTGATCACAAGGCATAACAAATTGTTCTACTACACATCGATATGGGTCCACAAATATCTAGTTGTATTTGATATGGCCTTAGTGTACTCACCCGAACTAGCATGATCCCAGAATGAATGTGAGCGGTTGGCCCCAGAGGCGATCGTTCGCCGAGATAAGCGCTGGGATCCTGGTTGACGCGGATCATCTCAATCAGAGACCCTAAGCCTTCTGGCGGCGAGGTTCTGTTGCCAAAAATAAAAATATATTAATAATGTTTAATTTTGACCAACAATTACACTTGTTGGGCACTTACTCCTACCGACAATGAAAATAGCTTGAATTGAAATATAAAAAGTTGGATAACATAAAAGGAATATCTATGGAGGATCACTTTAAATCCTTTCGTTATTTAATATAACTAACTATTGACACGGAAAAAAGTAGCAACCATACATTAGTCTAGGTTTAAGACATTTGAAATGGTTTTCTTGTCCGCGTACCGTTAATAAAAGCATAATCTCTATTGCAATACAGATAAGTACCAATTTCTGAGCAATTGTCAGATTATTTTTCTACAAAAAAATCCAACCTTATCTTATTCAGCGCTGAAAAACCAACCTTACTCTTTTACACTTAAGTGTTATTTTACCTATGTGACTACTGCATTGTAATAAAGATGTCAGCGCTTAAAAACCGATCTTACTCTCATACAATTAAGTGTTATTTTACCTGTGCGACATGATCCGGACCAGCATCTCAGTCGTGTGGTAAAGATCGGATTCGTTCACGTAGATATTGTTTCTGTCATCGACAAGATACAGTTGCACAAGTTGCATCGAAAAGTTTACAGCCATGAAATTGTTGCCGTTCTCCATCATGTGCGCAAGCGCAAGATCATACTGTGAAGTGAGAACAATATGAGCACAACTAAGTATAATAAACTTAGGTAAGGATTAAAAGGATCACACAAGATGCTAGGTTTTAGTCATAGAACTTAGGTTTGAGTCACTTTGGATATTGTTTGTGCGCGGACGATCTGCTCTGGTTGCTGGCAGAAGCTGGATGCGTCGAGCTGAGGACAGGGCGCAAAACCGCTCATTGTGTCCAGCAGTGGACTGCTATAGGCTGATGATGACGACGGAGCGCATTCGGGAAAAATATTATATGCCACCACAGTGTTTTATTTATTTATTCAGACAAATTCCAACAAAAATTCATTTATCCATCCAAATCTTTTAACTCGATGGACAGATAATCTTTTACAAATTGATCATGCTTAGAGCAATTAGTGTCTCACATGATAGAGACAATACAGATCTTTATGTACCGTAACCAAAACTTTTTCTACTACTGAGTAGTTTTTAGGACACCTATCTTTTCAGTATGACATACGGCGAGCGCATATTTAGGTATGAGTCGAGCGCAGCGAGCCACAACTCACCTGTTGCAAGGATATTCTAAATATATTAGGCGAGCGCAGCGAAACGTACCTGTGGCAGATTGATAAGATGATTACGAATCATGCAGTCCACAGCCTCGAGATTATACCGCATCTCCTCCCGACATTCCGTGATACAGTATGTGATCTGTTTAGTAGTCCAAACATGGCCGTACACCCTCGCGTCTTCTAACAGTTTCAATGTACGGAGATGTATGTCACGGTAGCGGGTCATCATCTCGATGTGTTCGGCCGTTGTGCCTGGAGGGACTAGGTGGCCTTCTAGAAGACCGTCCACTGCCTGAAGATAAACGTATAATTTTTAAGACAATGATTTTGGCAAAAGGTTTTAATCCATACTTAATATTATAAATGTGATAGTAACTTAGTCTGTCTGTCTGTTTGTTACCTTTTCACGCACAAACCACTGAACAGATTAGGTTGAAAAATGGCATGGATACAGGTTGTACCCCAGGGAAGGACATACGCTACTTTTTATCCCGGAATAGTCCCGAGGGACCGCGGGTCACACCGCGGGAGCGCAGCTAGTCTACATATAATGTTTGAAGTGGTTTTTATGGGTAGGTATAGAAATACCTTTCGACAATCCCCTGTCGGGATTTTTAGAGTTTAGATATTCAAAAATTTGCCAATCATATCGAGTGGAGTATCAAAATCAAGGAAATTAACAGGAGATTATTAAAATATATCAATAACAAATTGACAATGAATGCATGCAAATGGTTTTGTTCATGGTTACCCTACCTAGGCATTGCAAAATCTCAAAGTTGACTTTTTAACATTCGTGTTTTTAGATTTTTTAATTAAGTATAACACATTTTTATGTTATTTTATGTTTTGCTGTGCAATAATGCATTATCTATCTTCTTGCGCCTACATGACAGCATTAATTTGTTTGTTTTAATTTAAACTATACCAAACCTTTTGCAGAAGCGTGCAGCCTGAAACATTGTCCCTATTCCTTCTAGCGAGGATGAGGCATTCGAGCAGCGAGTGCATATTCGAAGCTTGCACCGCCAATGACGTCATTCCGATACAATTCTGCAGGAAAAGTTCCGCCGCTGAGCAAAGCGAACTCATCTCATCCGTGCCGTATACTTGGGCTGGGTTCATCACCTGAAAGTTAGAATAAAATGCTGGACATTCACAGAATATCTGGCCTAGTATGTAATAGAAATCAATGACTCGAATCATCTGATGGTTTTCATAAACAGGCTGTTGATATGAGTACTATTCCAGGATAAAATTCACTGGAAATGGACTAGTTTATAAGATACTAGCTTCTGCGCGCGGTTTCGCCTGCGTGGTAGCAACATTTTGAATAGCCTATATACTACTATCTACGCCTATTCTAAGTTTCACTGGTTTAGGCGTGATTGAAACACAAACATCCAAATATAACTCAAACTTTCAACTTTAGTATATGAGTGGGAATTTTCCAAACAGAAGAACATTTGAAATTGAAAATTGAATTAATATGAGTACCATAATACTGGTATTTTTAATACATTCACATTATACTTAAAATACACCCAGATTCGAAACAGATATTGCATTCAAACATTTATCCCGCGGCGGGAATCGAACCCGCAACCTTCTACGTAGCTGGCAGACGAGAAGAATTCCATCTGATTACAGTATCTGAAGTCCTGGAATAGGCTATTTTACACCATGTAAGAAAACACATAAAAATGCATGTATACCATAGGTTTCGTTACAAGTAAACGATAAACGTCGATATTTATTCATAAAAATGCAATAAACATTTTATAATTCAATTTTAAAAATCGTAATTTTTCTTCTATTTTCAAGCCACCAAAAACGCCTTCTGCCATTTTGTGACGTCACTGTGTTCAGTTACGAACAAAAAGTTTATCTTTTACAATCGTATTGGTCACAAATCAACCCTTATGACGTCACAACATGGCGGCTCGCGTCTTCGTGCGATAACTAAAAATCATAAATTAAAGTGCATTTTTAAAGCATTTTACGGTTTTAAAAAAAATAGCCTTATTGTCATTTACCTGGCTATATGTCAGAGGCATCTGATCTTGCCCTGTTGGCTTGGGCATGAACAAACCAGCATCTCTTATAGGCAGGAACCCGGGGATGTTGCAGGCGAACTCTTCGTAAACTGCAATCTGCGGGTCAGTTGGACCACCACCGCGCAGCCTATAAATACAAAATCAGTAGGTAAATATAATTGGTCAGTCAATAATATTTTTGCTAGAATTACTATCAAACGTGCCATAAAGTTATTTCTCGGAATAAGTTTCTATATCTTGTACCATTGTTCATAAGGTTTATAATGGCTTGCTATGAAACTAATTTACGCGTTGCTTGCCAATTCAATGTGCATTGAGCCTAATGGTAAACTCGCAATTGAAGCTTTTATACATAACTGTCTGCTGTGCATCGACCGTATTGTAAAAATGGGCTGAGAATTTCGAATCTGACGTAAGTGGTTCTGTGGCCGAGCGGTCGAAGGCACTCCGGCTTTAGGAGTCAGAATTGAAAATTTTGATAAAACTTTTCATATCTTAATAAAATACCAAGTGTGGATTTAAAACTATAAAATTTCAAAAAAATAATATTAGAAAAGTCAGAACACAAGAAATAGAACCTTCAGGCTGAAGGTTAGAATGTGCATTCTAAAAGCTAAAAGGTCAAACTAAATAAATTAAGAGCTGAACACCAATTTCGAACTGAAAATAGAATTGTCTGGAACTTGGCTAGGTCAATCCATATGTAGATTCCAATAAATAAATAAGCCATTCTAAGCTTTTAACTGGAATAGCTTTCAAGGTTCACTATGAAGGTGAGCTTGTGGTGAAAGTAAATATCACCAAACAGATGTAGAGAGACCAATTTAAAAAAAAACAGTGGCATTCCAAGAGTGCCAACAGAAATGAACGAGATTTCCGTAACGGTTCCAAACTTAAAAAAGGGACTTTTTGGATGATACTTGGAAGAAGCGTAGACCTGGAAAAGCATATAGGCTATTCAAAATGTTGGTACCACGCGGGCAAAGCCGCGCGCAGTAGTACTGAATGATTGGAAAAAACCTTCGTTCAACACCATGCAGATCAACGGTGACCTTTAGTAATTCACATTGAAACCAGTTGAAAACTATGAATTTTCCCAAATCGATGAAGAAAGTTTTTTTGTTAATATCCTTTGATCATATATCTCCTCTAGATAATAGGATGGGCACCACTGAAAATCCGCGCAAAATATCGCCTCACTTGAAAAATGAGAGCGTAAACGAAACTTGAAAACTGTAAACACGCGTCGCAATGCCGCAATGTGCACTAAAATATTGCAAAAACAATGCCCGAAAAAAGAATTTGACGACCGGGGTGTCATATTTTCGGTAAATACAATTTTTTTTTAATATTGTGTAGACTTTAGACATGTAAAAATACCATTCTAACGTTGATTTTGTACGTAAGACAAAAATTAGAGATATATATGATCGAAGTTAATATCTGAAAGGCTCATAAGCTATTCTTACCTGACTCTCTCAGGCAGCCTCTCAGTCTGATACGTCAGTACGATGGGATCGTAGTACCGTCTTCCGTCGGCTCGTGCCAACTTCCTCATCTCATAATCACTCATGAGTCGTTTGTCAAGTTCTGGGAGTGCTTTCTCGACCGCTGTCTTCTGTATGAAGGCACAGGCCAACTCCATGTTCTCTGTGGCGATCACTGCGGCCGCTGTGTCAAGGACATCCTGGAGAAAAATGCATTTTGTTATTAGGGTGTTAAGAGAGAGAATTGCACAAAGCTTTCGAGTAAGTTAACGAGGACTTGAAATGTAAATCCTTATCTTCCTGCCCTTGTCCCACTTTGTCGGCATAATATGGCTCATCCATTTCCCTATATCAGACTTCATCACTAACTCTCGAAGCACTCGAGGTCGCGCTTGCTTAGTCATTCCTGATAGACCGTCGAAGTTAAGCAACGTTCGAAACGGTCTGTTGCATTTTCATCTGAGCGCTTCCGTGCTTCGGAGGGCACGTTAAATTGTCGGTGCCGGCTATTTAAGTCGTTAAGCCATGACAGAGGCCTTAAAGCAGCCGAAAAACTCCGTCACCAGAGTTGGCCACTGATTCATACGAACTTACTAACTCTCTTCTTACTCATTACAGGCATAATAATTTTGGTATAGTAAAAAATAGTTACCGGTTGCGCAGTCGCGGGCAGAAGTGCTGTAGCGAAGGCCGCCTTCAGGTTGGTACTCATAGTAGTGACAATCTGTTCCCGACATGTGATCATAGCCATGCCAGCAGTGAGGTTACGCATCATGTGATGCGCGCATGTGCGCATGCGTACCTCATCCGGGTCCAATGCGAAGTCTTTCCTTATAATCTGCTCACACGTGGTCAAAGCATACTTTATCGACCGATCCACAACTGGGTGGATCCATTCTTGAATCGAACGCTCGATGGCGGGTTTGATGAACTGTTTGAGGTGCGGGTAAGTCTGGAAGAGCAGCAAATGCGTGTTGTAGGTGACCTTTGCGGCGAATGCGGTTGTGGAGGTGATGTTGACCTCTAGGTAGCTGAAGCGTGGCTCGGGAGTGCTGACGACGCCCATCATGTTGGGGTCCGGTTGGCCGCCCATCTGGTTGGCCTGTTGGACCGCGGCGATCTCTTCGGCGGACAGCATAGCCGGCGGTGGCATCATTTGCATCTGCGCAGCGGGTACCATAACCGCCCCCGCGGGCGTTCCCAAGGGCGCGACAGCCTGTTGTTCCGCCGGCTTCTTCGGCTGCGAAAGCTGGAACGCGATCGTGCGCACCTTCTCCGGATCCTTCAGATAGATCACCGGCTTCAGGTCGTTTATATCCAGTCCCAGGTTCTTGCAGAGCACTTCAATCTCGAATTTTAGATTCAGCTTGAGATCAGGCTCCTGGTGAAGTTCGGCTAGCACGTTCATGATCGCCATCGTCCAAGGGTTGGGCGGCCGGAAAGCAGTGCTCTTGGCGCACGACTCCAGGATTTTAGCCACGAATGGCACCACGTACAACAGCTCCTGCTGGCCCTTGTGATAGGCTTCCAGCACCAGAGCTTTCAGTTCGATATCAATGAATAGAATCGGCAAGCTTCTCGCGAGGGTTAACATCCCAAGCCAGTGGCCGAGGTTTTTCAGTAGGGAGCGATCCGAAAAGTTTGCTATACCTTTATCCGAGCGTAGCAGCACCTTTATATTGCGGTAGGTTTCTTTTGTAACGAGTTTGTTGACTTCGCGAACTTTGAGAACGTCAAGGAAGTTAGAATATAGAGCGTGGAAGTTCAGCTCAATGGAGGCTCGCTTCATGACGAGATATTGAGACAGCCACGGGTAGTATTCTTCAGTGACCACTTCCTTGAGTTCTTCACATTTGGTTTGCAAGTTGAGTTGACTGAGATTGTTGAAGATGAAGGCAGTTTTATCCTGCACTGCTTCGGGAGGCGCGATTATCTTGTCATCCTTATCGGTGGCGGTGAGAAGGGTGTCAATATTGGTCGCGTTTGCGATGGAGGGTCGGCTGCCGAGCTGGCCTGCAGTAGACATCTTCGAGATCACGGAGATCGTCGGCTGGCAGACAGCGGCCCTGGGGACAAATTCACTACAAATTAATTGGATTAGCATACTGTTCATATATAAAAACATGAGTTTATAAGTTTAAGAGATACTAACTTGTATTGTGATGCCGCAGTGACTGTGACTACAGTATTAGTTGTGAGCATGGCTGCAAGCGTAGCGGGCAATACAGGCCCAGACGGCTTAGTTGGCGGTTCCTGCCCCTGCAAACCGTATTCAATGTACTCGCAAAGGTGCGGCGGGAAGTCGTTGAAGTATGGGATTGCGCGCACATACTCGCAGTACTTGTGATAATCCTTCAGCCGCGTCTTGAATCTGTCTAACGCAGAAATTCCGAAGTAGTACATCTTGCTACCTTCCCCTTTCTTGAGCGCGTCGAGCACGAAACGCAACGCCAGCCCAAGCGACACATAACTAGGCACCAATCCCTTCTCAATGATGCCTCCAAACAGCTGCGCGGTGATATGCAACTCCTTATCCGGGTACTGAGGAAAGAACTTGTACTCTTCGAAGAGGTTGCGGAGCATACAAGCGAAGACCTCACGTTCTCGTTTGTCCGGGGAATTCTGGAACTTCTTCAGCATTTCGAGGACCTCTTCGGCGCCGAAGTCGGGGTGCGGCGGGTGGTTGTAGATACACTGGAAGTAGCCGTTGGCTTCGTCCTCCGCTTCTTTGGAGACTGTAAGTATTATGTCAGTATACTGTAGAGATGGATCGGGCATGCGCGGTTTATCCATAAGCGGCGCAGGTGCCATGCGAGCCATGCTCATGGCGACATTAGGATTGTGCTGCAGCGGCATCATAGCGAATGGACTGTTAGGCGCGGCGGCCATCATACGTGAGGGCGAGCCGGGTGCTGTGACGAGTTGGCCGAGTGTTCCGGGCATTGCGAAGGGCGCGTTACCGGGGGCGCCCAAACTCATACTGGCTACACCAGGCGTGAGGGCACCCATTGGATCCATGTGAGGAGTGAACAGCTGAGCGCCGAGCCCCGCGTGCTGGAAAGGCGTTTCAAGCACGCGCATGTGAGGGCGCGCGATTCCAGGGTTCATGGCTGGCTGACGCGGCTTGCTCATCAGTAGCGCCTGGCAGTTGGCCACCACGCTGTAGATGGCCTCATGCAACTCCTGCTGCACGTTCGATATGCACATCTGCAGGCAGTTAAGCATGGTAGCGATGGTTTCATGCGGCAGCTGGGACGCTTTGGGCAGCTGGTCGTCCGGCGGCTTGCCGATCACCTGCGGGCATCGCCGCTGCAGGAACTTCACCATCGCCGCGACGAACGTCTCGCCGTGGTCGCGGATCTTGTCCGTCAGCCATTTGTCGAGCTTGAGATACTCGCGGCGCGACGCGAGGCACGCGAGATCGATCACGAACGGGAAAGATTGCATATTCAGTAATAACGATAGGGCCTTCAGGTCCTGTGCGACGTCCAGGATGCGGGAGAGCTTAGACTGGTCGCACTCGCCGCGGAGGTACCACTCTGCCATGGCGTGCATCACAATCGGCTTGATGTTCGGCGACTGCGTGTGCCAGGCCTGGTGAAGGATGATGGCTGAGTTGGGGTGGTTGCCAAGAAAGACAGGGATGAGTGTGGTGAGCAGTTCCTGACGTACGGGTGTGAGCGGAGGCGCAATCTGTAGCAGCGCAAGCATCAAAACATCGGGGCAATGCTGCAGCGGCGCCTTCAGCAGCTCCAGCGCTTGCACGTAATAGCCGCGCTCGCCCGCGTAAACTAACAGCTCCACCAAGTAAAGGCAGCGCCACGTGCCCACCTCTTTGTTATCACTCTCAGGCGGAGACTTCAGCAGGTCGATGGACACCGGGTGGAACGGGTGATCCGCGAAGCTGAACACATCCGGGTGCTTAAGAATGTTGCTCACGAGGCTCATCTGCCCCTCGAGATTCGTCCACCGGCGGCACAGATATTCCACGGGGAAAATATTGGCAGGGTAGCCCGCACTCTGCAGGCCCAGTCGCAATATAGTGAAAAGCAGGCTGAGTGCGTTTCTGTCGGGTACGATAAATTCAGGGTGATCCAGTTGCAGGATCACTTCTTTCCAATTCAGATTTGAGGCGAGCTCCTTGAGCGTCTGAACGAACACTTCAGCGTTCCATTCACCCATTCCATGAGTACCACCTTCCTTTTTGGAGTCATGTGTGATCCAGAAGTTGCCGGGGGTCTGAATCTGCGGGCCCTCTGGGAAGTTGTTGGTCTGGTACCGAATCATCATGGAAATGGTGCGAGCGACGTCAACTGCGGTGGGCTCGCGAGCTCCGAAGTTGAGCATGTTTGTCTTGCAGTCTTCAACGGAAATGGTGAATGAGTATCCGATGTCGCGGATAATGTCAGCGAGTGAGTGCTCCATCATGGCGGCGGCCATGTCGTCTGGCGCGGTCATCTCCTCGAGCGGCGTGCGCGTATCGTCAGGGTACAGTTGCGGAGCGAGAACAATCGGGACCAACTCGCGCGGGATGTCGCAGCGAAGCCGATTCACGAAAAGCTCTCGAGTGACGGGGGCGAGTTTGTTGCTCTCATGGGAGAGATTTGTTAGCAGCACTTGCAAAACTTCAGGGCTGCATTCCTGAAGTCCAGCACGCTCCGGCTGCTGACCTCGCTCTGTTAACAAAATAACATTACGTCACAAACGAGAACATCGACTTGGCGAAATACAACAAGACGTGGGACATACCTGCGTCGAGATAACACTGCACGAGGTCGAGGAATCGTTTCTTAAGGTGTTGCTTAGTAGATGCAACTATTTCTGGCTTCGACGATGATTTCCGCAATATTAGTGATAATATTACATCCTCAGCAGTCGTTAACTTCAATAATCTTGAGATGCGATGGATTAAAGTGTTTGTGGGCTTCAAGATCTGAAATATTCAAAGCAAACATGAGGATTGAGTTTGTTGGTTCAACATTGCAACATATAAAGAGTAGGACTTGTCCCATCAATTGCATTCAAAGTTTGTCAAACCTATTAACCCATTATGGGCTAGCGGTGCCGTACGGCATCGACTTAAACAGATAATTAACGCTCTAATTATTTTAATATTCATAATACCTATGTATGATGTGTTTTTTGATGTGCTGTCCAGCTGCTATCAACAAAATATAGATATCATACAAAACAAATTATTGAAATATTTATCAAAATACGGATCGGTCTTGTCTAGAACACAATTTGACTACATTTGATATTTGCCTACAGTTTAAAATGACTACTGCTTAAGTGGTCGAGCTCTCAAATTCGGGGCATTCAGGTATAAAATTTATTTCATACTTTTCGTTTGCCTGTCTAGCCAAGTCAAATTCTTACGATTACATTTATAGGTGTTCAATTTCTGACGCATCGGCGGCGGCTGCAGTGGCACGCTCGTTACGCTCGCTCGCCTCGCACGTAGTTTTTCACTAGACTAACATAAACTAACCAACCGACTTTGATCTATAGGTTATTTAAATTCCGGGGTGACTTTTATTTTTATTTTCATTTGCTGTTTCTTATGAATAAACATAATCTACTATTTATAAAATGACATTTTTATTTTTTACATTCACAAACAAAAAAAAACAGTAGGCAAAATGTGTTCTAGGTCTTTTCGACATTAGTCAATTTGTGTTTTGGGAGATTTGAAGGCTCGACCCATAATGTAGTATTATAGTCAATTTAAGCTCTAGGCAAATATCAAATGTAGTCAAATTGTGTTCTAGACCATCCAAGACCGACCCCAAAATACAAATAAACTGATGATATTAATGGGGAGACTCGCGAAAACGCACCGATTTAAAGTTATGACAAACAGACAATACAAATGATTTAATCATGAAATAAAGAATAAAGATGAAGGTGGAGATAAAGAAAGTAAACCTAACACACACAATTCATTCTTGCCCTTGTCCCACTTTATGTGGGGTCGGCACAACATGTATTCCTCTTCCATTTCCCTCTATCAGCCGTCATCTCAGCACTCACTCCTTTCTTACTCATATCATCTTTCACACAATCAACAAAACACACATAATTACGCCATCGATTTACGCTGTACACCATGTCAGGTCAATCGTAGGGCCGTGGGAACGATGACACTCGTTATGGTGGATCAGCTATATTTGGTACTTAATGCGGAGTGCATTCTATGGTGGTCGCAGACTTATCCGCACCGTACGCGGCGAACTGTTAATTCAATAGTGGTAATGATGCTGACGACAGAAGCGAGCTGCATCTTCTGACGTCATCAGTATTTGTTTAAAGAAAAATTGCAGCGGCGCGTACGGCGCGAACAAATGTGCTTAGCTTAAGAGTGCAAACTGTTAGGTACTAACTTCTTACACTAAAGTTATTACTACCTAATAAACTCGTACATGAGAAGGGAAAAACATTTTTGAAGTGAAAACTTGTTAAGGCGCGTTTGGCAGTTTTGAGATGAGAAAACATGAGAAAGAAAGGCCCTGAAATAAACTCAACCGGTATACGTTTTTTGCGGCACAGCCGTATTTTTTTTGCGTTAAAATACAAGCTTGATTTTTTCACAACTTAAAGGGCCCGTAAATTTGAGTATATGGTTTTAATTTCAACTCGATACTTCCACGCGATCCCGAGATAAAGGGTCTTGCTTGACAGACATACAGACGGACTACAAAGTGATCCTATAAGGGTTCCGTTTTTTCCTTCTGAGGTACGGACGGAACCCTAGAGTTTATTTTAAAGATTCGCTAAGATGGGGCACGCACATCTAGAAGAAACCTAATTGCAACCATAATTACTGTTCTGGAAATATACTCCAGAAACTTCACATTTCAGTAGTTGTTACATTAAATTCAGACTCAAAACGCTTAGTACGAACACTGGGAACATCAACGATAGTCGTAGATAAATAGCTACAACATTGACCGCAAAACTATAATAAGTTAGAAGATAATATCTGTGGTCGCGGTAGGAAATCCGCTACATTGCACAAACAAACGTATTGCTGTTACGTCGCGTCTTCGTCAAGTTTTTAGGTTATACTGAGAACTAGGCTATCCTAGATAAGATACTCTGAATGAGACATTATTCACGATCAATCGCTATCGTGCAGGCAACAACTCGAAGCTATTATGGAGACAGAAGGATAAAAAGTAGCCAATATGTTGTCCGACAACCTCGTCTATCTTCCAGTAAGTTTCATTAAAAACGGTTCCGCCGTACCCGAGATTTGCCCGGAAAAACAGACACTCGGCATAATGAATCATGATGTTTCGACAGCTATTTATAAATATGGTAACAGTGAGCTGATCTGATGATGGAAACAGGAGCTGTTGTTTGATCTCAATTGAGTCAGTTCACACACATTACAATTGAAAATTATTTTAAAGATAATTTTAATTATGCTATGAGAATTAAGTATAATAAAGCGATCGTATCAATAAAGTACAAAAAAGGGTTTACTTTCATCTTTGGTATGTAAAACTACGAGTAACACACTCCTCAACACTAGTTGTTCATTCAAACATTTATTTTGGTACCCTTACCTAGATCTCAACTCGGCAAGTCACTCATCACAGTATGTTTTTAACACACAGCAAAAAGGATCCCGAAGACTGTATCAAGGCGTCATTATTAAAAGGATTCATTTTCCATGAAAGAACCCTTAAGCCCGTTTTTTTTTTAACTTATTCACCTTTCAACCGAATCGTCGCAGAACGAGTCGCGAACTCACGAGACCCAATTAGCTTCCATATTTTGATATTTTACTAAATGGCATTCAGAATGGCCAAGTCGGCTTAGTACGTCTATCCATGGCGGAGACGCGACGCGAAATGCGAACCAGACTCAAAGCTCACTGGAGAAATTAGATTAGCTATTCCCCCACTATTCCACCCGCCGCCCGCGCCACCCACTTTTTAGACTACCCTGTAACTTTTTAACTTTTAATAGGATTATGAAAACATTTTTTTACATGGTTCCAAACAAATAATTACATAATTTGTCATGTATGAAGGGGGGAGGCCTGCCCAACAATGGGATGGAGGCAGTTTGCCTTTTCTCGAAGCGTTTCGGTGTATTTTTAACCAACTCGAATAATAAAACAGTTTCCACACGTCCTATGTGGTCCTAACCTACGTTCGCAACATACCCTCAAAGTTTTTTTTTACTTTGCCGGGAAAACTTGGTAGATGATTGCACCAGAGACCGGGTTGATGAAGTTACGGTACTAATAAACATGACATAAACTTATGTCATGCATAATCTATGAATAAGAGAGACGAAAAAGACTATTCTCCTGGCGGGTCAAATGTTTGCATGATCAGCACATGACAGTGAAGCATATTGATGGATGCCGTCTGCGCTAACCTTTTGGAAATCTACGTTACCCTTGACTGGGTGTTAAGGGGACCATGGTACTCGTAGTTACACAGATACACATTCCAATCACAGAGGGTACCTAGTGTGAGATCAGCACTAGTGACAGTTGGTAAATGTGAGGCTGTTGAGGTTTTTACCTTCTGTAAAGTGCGCGATGGCTGGTCTACAGTCCGGCAGATGACTGTCGCCTTCGCGGGATGGTTCAGTAGGGCGGTGACCCGGGTCGCTAGTAGCGACGCATACAAGTTGTTTGTCAGTGACGACGAGCTTGAGTTCCTGTCCGAGTCCCACGCTATCTTCCCCGCCTCTGTGAAGAGGATCCTTAGCAGGAAGTTCTCAGCTTCCAACCCATAGAGGTTAATAATCTGAAACAAAATGTATCATTTACTCTGTTGCTTTGGTAGTGTTATCAATTAAGCTAAGTTGGCTTAGCAACTCGGTTTACTAGACATAATCATAATATTTGAAAATCTCGCTAAAAGGAATCAGAATCCGAAAACGAAATCAGGTCAACATCAAAGAAACGCCAAGAAATTTTATTTATTGCAGCATTAAATCAATACAAACCAATACTGCAAAGTTTAGTAATATGAATTCGGTGACACAATTTTAACCATTATTATCAAATCAGCTCTGTAGTACATATTTTTATTGTATATGATCAATACATATAAATTAAATTGAAGTGTCTGTCGGTGATTTCAAAATAATCAAGTGCACATAGTTATTCACGCATTACTAAAACAAGCTTAATTATTTAAAATTTATGTCTGTCTGAATGTATGCTTTTCCGGGCAAATCTCGAGAACGGCTGAACCTATTTTAATGAAACTTTCACTGGAAGATAGAGATGGTTGTGGAGCAGGACATAGGCTACTTTTTATGTAGGCATTTCCGCGGGATCGGCAAAAAACGAATAGATAAATCCCTAACCCGGGATAAAAAGAAGCTTATGTCCTGCTCCACCAACCTCCTGTACATGTCCCATTATAATCAGTTCAGCCGTCCAGAGATTAGCCTAGACAAAGAGAAATACAGATGGTGTCACATGTCAACTTTTGCCTCCAAGGGAATTTTCACTGGATCGGAATTTACGCGGGAACAACGAACACACGAGAACAAAGTCGCGGACACAGCTAGTAAGAAATAAAGTAAACAAAACTATCACAATTATTTTTTATGTGCAATTCAGTTCCATGGTTATCTTTAGTCTTATTCAGGTCGATCTAATAAAAAAAAGAAAAAAAAAAAATGTTGGACTTTTTCACACAGCATCACCCCAAAGTAAGCAGAGCTTGTGTTATGGGTACTAAGATGACTGATATACTACTTATATACTTTTTTTTTGTAAATACATACATATTATACATAGAAAAACCCAGACCCGAGACAAATATTAGTAGATCATACAAATATTGGTCCCGCCGCGGGGATCGAACCCGCAACCTTTTGCGTCGCAGGCGGGCCTTCGCCCACTGCGTTACAGAGGTCGTCATCTAATAAAAGCGTATTGGTGAATAATCAAAATAAGAACGATGAATCACATAAAAGAAAGCGAAGAAATAATGAGTTCTTAGAAGTTATCCTATCTATTTGTATGACAAAATACCTACCACACATGACAATATCAGTGAAGGATAATTCCGGTGCCTTATTATGATCTAATTCGAACAGGAAACGATGTTAGAATATGCTACGCATAAAACTTACTAAGCATTTACGGTGAGGTGAGGAATTCTAACATACTGAATAAATACTTTTTGACTTTCACTATGGTCAATGTTCTTCTATTTTCTTAGATAACTCGACGACCTCTGTGGCGCAGTGGGCGAAGGCCTGAGACGCAGAAGGTTACGGGTTCAATCCCGCCGCGGGATAAATGTTTGTATGATCTGCAGATATTTTATATATTTATCTTGAATCTGGGTGTTTCTATGTATAATATGTATTAAAGTATATCTGTCATACGTACACATACCACAAGCTCTGCTTAGTTTGGGGCTAGATGCTGTGTGAAAAGTCCAGCATTAATTAATAAATAAATAAATATTTATTTATTGATATCTATAAAATAAAATCAGCTCTGACAGAGAGACAGACAGAGAGAACTTATAGAATGTTTTTTATTCGTACGGAACACAATAAAATTTAAACACTGATAGCATCAATATTTCATTCGCTAGGCCGCATTGCTCTTTTTTTGCGGTTCGCAATAAATGCAAATAGAGCTCTTGCAGTTCGCATCGCAAAGATAATTAACGGAACTCGTTTAGTTCTACCCACAACATTAAAATCATAAAAAAATTACCCTATTGAGAGACTGAAAACTTAACAAACTAAATAAGATCTTGATGTTTTTAATCCTACTGACTGAACAGATCTGGCTGAAACTTGGAATAGATGTAGATCGTATCCTGGACAAGCACATAGGTTAATTTTTATATTAAGTACTGAAATGTAAAGTATTCTCAAAGGACCGGGTAACACCGCTGAGCGCAGCTAGTCGATATTAATCTAAAGATTAAATGAGTTTCCAGCTGCAAATTAAGGATAAAAAAATACACAATACGAGCCAGCAAGTTCACAAAAATAAAATAAAATTCGCAAAAATAAAAACAAAGTCTGTCGCTAAATCAATAGGATTGCAAAGATTCGCAATTTCTACATTGAGGTTTATTAGTAGTTATACCGTCAATAGGTAATTTTGGTATGGGGCATAAAAAATATATATTTATTTGGCAATTCATAAGGCAAATACGTAGTGTAACGATCAACAGTTGGAAAAAACCATTCACTCAATTACTTCAAAACTAAATGATTCTGGCACGAGTTGAGTAAAACAGGAGCTAACCGATTTTTTTAAAACGAAATACAGAAAAACAGACTCACGCTGTATGTAATGTATAATTCCCAAGGATTCAAGAATTTTAAAAGAAATGAGTCAAAGAGCCACGTCTCGAAATCTACATTAACTCATGCAGAATTTTTGCATAAGCGAGTTTTTCTAGTCGTAATGGTAAGATTGCAAGCCCCATACGTACGTACCCTCAATAGCCCAATAGCCCAGCCCCAATAGGTACGTGATAAATACCCGGTTAAAAATAAGAATTTTGCAAGCCTCATGTCGCCGGTTTTTTTTGAGCTTGTGTAGGTAAATGCTCATTAAGGGGAAATCATCTGGAACAGGGGGAAATCATCGGCATCATGGACATCCACAGCTTAGTCAGTTCGACACAAAAATGTGCATGCTTTCCTGGTACTAACTAGGTATAGGTAGATTGCCTCTTGATACTGTACGTACGGCCGGCCGGGTTTCAATCCCGTAAGGAATGTCCGAGACACGACGTATAAATAAGACATAATATGTACACTACATCTCTGATCTAAATTTGAATGACGCAAACATCGCAATTGTTGATCAAATACCTACATTGATGTAACCTCTACTTCTTGAAAGGGTAAACACAGATCGCAAATACCCTTCAAAGAAGTATTCAAAGCTCGAAGTTTCGTTCAGAAAATCCAATTACGAGTTCCGAGCACCTGGCTTGGGTAAGAGGACAGAAGGGGGGGGGGTGCAGCTAGCTTATGCAATAATTCGAGTCGAGGCCGAGGGTCGGTGGGGGCGCGCACTCCAAACTTTTGGTTGGTTCCGTTCTGACGAAACTTCCGTTAACCAGAATAGATGCACTATCGACTGTTGGAGTCAGACTTGAAACAGTGAACTATTTATTTTTATTTTATTTTACGATTAACTGTTACGTATAAAAGATATGTGATTCCAAATGGGGCTGACAGTCATCAATTCATTTCTGGCCGACTTTAAAAAAGGAGGAGGTTCTTGATTCGTCGGAATCTTCAAATCAAATCAAAATCAAATCATTTATTGCTTTATCATTTTTTTCTTTTTAGTTAGTCAAACACGTAGTCACGTAGGTCATTAGGGTGTCGTATTTGATTTTCAATGTATGCCACACTCGGAAATCATATCTGTGTAGCCATCTAGACATACATAGGTAAAGCTCGGTATTATACTTTGGGTAGCCGTAGCACGTGAGGTTTAAAGTGTAAGTACACCACATTTATGATGTCCATCCCGTTTAGCACGTGAACGCCGCAATTTTATCTCCAATCTAACTCCATCCAATCAATGTGACTTATATAAAACAAAATAAAAATAGGTATACACTGAGTTTTTTTTTCAGGGCCACTGAGGGTAACTCTAAAACCGTGACAGCTATCGAAAAGTCATGTGAGGAGTTACGTGCTCGATTTTGATAATATCAAGAAATGCATTTAAAAAAATTCAAAAAGATTTAGATTTTTCGATAAAATTGACTAATTTGGTTTCTTTTTTTTTGCAGATTTTGGATGCTCGATCTGATAAAAAACAAATACTCCAAAACCACTGAGTCTAATGTTGCTGGAAAATTAAAAATCCTACATTTTAGTTTTCGTACAAAATGTATGGAGTAAAAAATATTTTGTTTTTTAATTATTTTGCTCCTTTGATAGTGGGTGGTGGAACCTATCAAAGGGTACTTGTGTTATAGTACGAAGTAGGATAGTGAACGAGGGTATGTGCCGAATACAGACATAATCATGTTTGTTTCTTTTTTAATTGACAAAGGATCCGAAAGTAGTTACGGTGGAATTAAGGCAAACTATCGAAAAAGTTGCTGCAATTCGTCATACGTCCATACTATAATATTCTAAAAGTAACTCTGTCTATCTGTCTGTTATCTTTTTAAGCCCAAACCCCTGAACATATTAGGCTGAAAATTGCAGCCCAGGGAAGGACATGGGCTACTTTTTATCCCGAAAAAAACCCCGGGGGACCGCGGGCCACACCGTGGGAGCGTAGCTAGTATACGATACTAGCGCCCTCCTCGTGTTACCTACGACTCGAACACAAAAAAACTTCTTAAACCAAAAACTTATTTTGTTCCGTGGACTCAATGTTACGTGCATATACTTTTTCGATGTTTGTAATAGATTACGAGGTGATTCAACTTTATCGATGTATAATATTTTATTGTTAGTTCATGTCTCGAGTAAACACAATGATAACGATAACATTGTTTCAGTGAAATTATTTGCTTACTTAGAAGTAAGCAAAGAATTTAGTTTATTTTCATTTATTGTAGCAATCTTCAAATTACTAAAACGCCGTCCGGGGGTTTTTGATGAATAAATAAATAGCTGGACTTTTCACATAGCATCATCTAGCCCCCAAAGTAAGCAAAGCTTGTGTTATGGGTAGGTACTACATGACTGATACACTACTTTAAAAAATTATTATTGGTATTTTGTGCCTGAATGCAAGAATAGGTGTAAAACGCCACAAAAAAATTAAAATAGTCCACAAAAACTAGTACAAAATATTTATAATAAGTACTACTTTGTGTGGCGTCATAATGTTCAACACCATGTGACGTTTTTTATTAAACGTCACTAGCGTTTCCTCGCATAATCAAAGATGAACCAAGAAGGTTCAATGCTAAATCCATGCGCATAATAAATTAAAATGCGATTTTAAGGCATTAATCAAAGGTTTACAAAATATTAAATAAAAACTCCACTGGTTTATTACGATCTCAGGATTAATTAAAAACAGTTTTCAAAAAAGTGTAAAATAGCCTATTGCGGAAATTTTACGCAGAAACATGACCTTTACTAGGTTAGAAGCAGAAAGCAAAGATACAAAAGTAGGTACAGAAGAAAAGGGCAAAAAGCCAAGTCTGTTGTTACGTTAGTCTTGAGAACGTGATGTCTTGTTGATGTCGTGAGCATCAACATATTGACGTCAAGGTCGTAAATATCTCCCGTTTATACTATTATTTACGTAATAAAACTGTATTAAAGATTTGAATTACTTATTAATTTCATCTGCTACATTGACAAATTTCTGATCAGCACAGTCTCAATACATCTATTATCTATGCCCAAGAGAAAAAAATATCAAGAAATAAGCTCTACAAGGAACATCTACAGTATTGTACAACTGTAACTTAACGTCAGTAATGAGAAATGTTTGAGTACCTCTGTGGCGCAGTGGTTGCGGGTTCGATCCCCGCCGCGGGATAAAAGTTTGTATGATCTGCAAATATTTATCTCGGGTCTCGGTGTTTCAATGTATAATATGTATGTATTTACAAACAAAAAGTATAAGTAGTATATCAGTTATCTGGTTCGCATAATACAAGCTTTGCTTAGTTTAAGGCTAGATGATGTTGTGTGAAATGTCCAGCATTATTTATTAATATTTAAAGCAAACTACATAATTTCATTATAGCTTGTTCATTAAAATCCAATCCCACATTAAAAGAAAGGTCCGTTTAAAGTATGGACTATCACAGATGGGATAGCACTGCGAGGGATACTGAGTTGATAAAAATAATTGAACCCCCATGAGAATGTACTCTTTCAAACTAAAAATATTAGGTCTTATTTATACCCAGCAGTGGGTGATACGAGGCTGAGATGATGATCATTATTTATTAGTCCACAAAAACATAAATAATGCTGGACTTTTCACAAAGCATCTTCATCTAGCCCTTGTTATGGGTACTACATTGTCTGATTTACTACTTACATACTGTTTATTTGTAAATACATACATAGAAAACACCCAGACCCCGAGACAAATATTTGTATGGTCACAAACATGTCCCGTGGCAGGGATTCTAATAAAATTGGTTGCCAAGTGTGGAAAAATTAATTTCTACTTGTAGCGCTGGCGCACCAGCTTAAGGAATGAACAAATGAATTTTCTTTATATTTTACCCCATAAATATAAATATGTGGAACAATATTTTTATTTCTTTGCAAAATAAAATTGAAAATGTTTCATTTATTGACTTTATTTGATTTAATGACATTTATCAGAGAAGGTTACAAGTGAATACGCTTGTTTTTAATATCATACATTAGGTAATATAACCTCGACTATTAAGTCCTAGGTGTTTTCATCGCTGTATTGGTAAGCAATTCGTAGAAATCAACCTTGATAGATCTCATTCCATACATTGACTATGCTCTCATAGTGGTGCTTGGCCGAAGCAAAGTGTGTGTACTGTGGCTGAAAGACTGGGTCTTTTCCCATATCAATGATGCAATCAAGGCTGACTGGAACTTAGAGGGGAAAAGCAATGCTTAAAGGATCCTACCCTCAAAAGCTAACTCATTTTTTTAACCTCTCTCTATTAGACCACACAACAACGCTTTAGCAATAAAAATGTGTTCAAATATTTATCTCGGGCTGGGTGTTTCTTTGTATATTATATATAAACAAAAAGTATATAAGTAGAATATCAGTTATCTGGTTCCCATAGTACAAGCTTTGCTTAGATTGTGGCTAGATGATGCTGTGTGAAATATTCAGCATTATTTATTATTCATATAAAAAAAAATAGATTGAATCACAAACTTATTTTTGTACTGTATGTTGTCGAGTTGTTGAGCAAGTTTTTAGTAAGTATACAAAAAAAAAATTACCACTAACCAAGCATGGTCTCATAAATGACAAGAGATCATCGATTCGTCTAGCAACTGACAGACTTGGTAGACAAAATTTTAACAAAATTGCACAAGTTTAGGGTACTCTGAAGCAAAGAACACAAAATGAGGGAGAATATAGGTCATTGTTTAGGTATTAGATTCAAGCAGAACAAAATGCTAACTCACATAGCACAATAGAGTACTGCTAACACAACATCAACATCAAATTCGACGCCTTCACTGGTCCTAGAGCCTCATGGCCACTGGCGCTGGCGCCCGAGGCAGGTTACAACACTAGCTCACTCAATTCGACATGTGACGGTGATACGTGATAGGTGAAATGTTCATAAAACCTAAAACAATACAGCTATCTCCGATAGCCAAACAAAGTCTCCAACTAAAACCACCAAATGGTCGTACGCTATTGTGACTACCGGATTCACAATATGGCGACATCAGAAAACAAAGACGAGAAAATCATGAACGTTACTCACCTGATTTAGTTCTTGAGCAGATTGTTTAAAGTTCTTCTTGTTTAGATGTGTAACCAGATGGTTTATTTGCGATAAACTAAAATTTAGAGAGTCCAGGTTCATAGTTCCATCAATGCAAAACCGAAAGCTTCAAACACGTTTGAAGCTCTCTCGATTTATGATGGTTTTCTACCGTAAACTTATGCTCTAGCACCGTTTTTTTATACGATATCGATAAGCCTAAGCCCAACATCACCAATTTTATTGTTCACTAGAGTTCAATCAACATAATTTAGTGCCCCACACTGCAATTTGTTCCATGAAAATTCTGCTGCACACGATGACGAAGGCAAGGCAGAGAAATAGCGCAGCGCAGGCAATTGGCTGAACTGAATGAATGAAATGAAATACAGACATTGAGCATTGAGTGAATAGAGAACGACCGGTTACAGATAAAATATTTTGATATACGTTCAATGCGCTACATACGTTGAACGCTCGGACGAATACAATGATCGAAGGTTGAACGTTATTAATTTTTTTCTTTGTAAAAATATTATTTAGGTGTACGTACAAACTTAGTAAATCTCTCTTAATCCTACTGCATTAAGCTGGGTCCACAGCGCCGTGTTTTAGTGTTATCTAACATGTTAGCATTGTTTTCCACTAATGGCACGCGCCTATTCGGTTAAACTAAACATGTTAAAAACACGAAAACACGGCGCTGTGGACCCGGCTATAAAAAAAAAAGGATTCAAATAAAGAATACCGGAATGGGCTTCCAAGAGCTTTCCTTTTTAAACAATTTGTTATTACATTTTCTGCAAAATAACATTTTGTTTAAAAGGTTCTAAAAATATGCAGTTTTATATGTCCCAAACTTTTTAAATTTTTAGATATGCAAGCGTTCCATCGGAAGAGATTTATCACTATTTCGTTTGAATTTCTTATGTGATTGGCATAATGCAGAATACACAATCTTGAGGGTAGATCAAACCTATCTTTTTATTTATTTATTTATTTACACACACACATAGATAGTACATTACAGAATTAATTATTCGAATTATTTTAATTTTTATAATTCTATTGGCTGATGTGACGATGTGTGTTCTGTGGTGACGCCTATTTTTGTCATTCGAACGGTGACAGGCAGCCACACTGGTGGAACTTCAATGCTAAATCCATGGGTGGAACCCCCGACATCCTACGGCCGCGCGCGCTTATTTCGTGTCGCTTGTGCTCGCAAACTCTTTAAGATTTCTTGTGAACGTTCATCCAAAGACCCACAATCCAGCAGTCTTATTAGAATCTCCCATACAGAAAGTTTACATTTGACTTCTCGTACCTATGATGCTTTTATATTAAGTAGCGAAGTAACTTCTCCAATTATGTAGTAGGTACTATCAATTTATGCTGAATTTTATTTAAATCCTTCTAAAGGTTACAAAACATGAACTTTTAGATCGGCCCCTTGATTACGGATCTCGCGACAGGCGTGATCTCGCAATTACTGCTGTCAAACTTGTGTTAAATAGACGTAGATAAGCGTAAAGGAAGCAATCCACACTCATGTCGAGTCTGAATTGTATTGAGTGTGGATTGGTTTCATAGCGCATAACTACGTCCGTTTATCAGAAGTTTGACAGCAGTGACTGCGAGATTAGCCTGTCGCGAGATCTGTAATCAAGGGGCGGTACAGGTGAATGAATGAAACCACAATTTATCTTTGTCCCATTAAACCTCGGACAAAATGATCTAAGCATTTTAACTACCTACATTGCAAGAATCGATTTCATTTGATTCTTGCAATGTTTTGGTGAGTATTTTATTTATACCTTACGCGTAATAAAAATAATTATGTCATTTGCAACATGTTTGGAATTTTTTTAATTTGAACCTTTATACTGAATGCGTGGCTCTCATAAATCTGATTCATTGAGTTTTTAATAATATTATTACTATCTTGTAACAATCGTGACTATCCTTTCAATGAATTGTTGCTTCCTGTATAACTTAGTCCATTCGAGCGTGCATGTGTGTGCGCTCGGATGTAGCCGGGCTGCGATTGGTGGAATATCTGTTCTCCTAAAAAAATAAAAGATAAATTTTGTGAGAGAGACACTATATAATTTTAGATTAAAATTCGATAGTTTCTCTTTTCGCCACTGGTCCATCCAATTCAGTTTGTGGCACAGTAAAGCGGGCTACAACCATTAGTTTTAACTACATCCCCACCTAGTGTCTACACACGTTTAGTTTTTATTTCTTTTCCCTTGAAGGAACACGTCCATGGAATCACAATGGCTTCATCGTGAGGCATGGTTACTTGTTTAAGTGCGATTTTCTGCCGCGTTATTTTAATTTAACTAAGTAATTAAAATTAGAAGGCTGCAGAAAATCGCACTATCAAAAATCGCGCACACTCCGATGCTTTTTATTCAAGCATTTGAACTCATTCGACCTGATGTTATGCAATAGTGAGGCCTAAGATTTTTTTTTTGACAAAACCCCTATAAAAAAATATTCAAGAATCAATCAATCAGAAAATCAAGAAGCATCCAATGAAATTTTATAAAATACTAGCTGTCCGTCGCGGTGTTACCCGCGGTCCCTCGGGAAAACACTTAGATGATCAAACGCGGCCGCTCCGCTAGAAAAGATAGAATGTTTTCAAGTAGTAAGGTTTTTTTATCGTACTTTCCTTCTTGCTCATAAGTTCATAGCAATAAGTTAAAGAGAGTCAAGTATATTACTATCAAGGCAGTTTTGTCCTTTCCGTACACACTAATTTGTTCCATAGAGAATTATAGATTTTAATAGAGATGTGAACATAAGTGTCATCGAAAATATTGTTTGTCGATAAAATTTTCTAAAATTACTGGTTCGGAAGAACTAGTGACACGACAAGAAGAAGTAAGTTAAAAGTTGATTATAGCTATTACCCAGATACCTATTATTTAAAATACAGGGTGGTCCACTCAGTGACGTCAATAGGAAAAATAATAAGTTTCTCACATCCATCCAATCCAGGGCTATCCAGAAATACCCCATGTACCTGTGTTCTACGATTTTTTTTAGTTTTCGAGTTATACGCATTTAAAGCTTTATAATGAGAATGTCCGATTGGAACGAATTAGTTATCAAAAAAAAGGGAGAATTTTCAAATTTATTTTCTTGTTAAAAAATTAACTTGAATTGTACTTTCATACATACAAAACTCAGCTGTCTAGCATTAGTGCAAGTAGAAAAGTTTAGATCCAAAGTTACGATATTGTGTTTAAGATAGTCAACGTTTAATTTTAAACATAAAATTAGGAATCCAAAAATTTGAGTATTTTCTAAAACTTCCAGGGACTGTAAGCTTCCGTAATACCATGAAAAAAGTGCTACTTAGGGGGCTATTTTTTGTTGAAATCAATGAGGACAAAGTCAAAAAGTATTTATTTTGTAACAATATTTTTAAAGTAGGTACCAATCCTAATCTACTGATTGGGTTTCCATAATATTCACCGATGGGTATGGAGTAGGTATGTTGTGTTCAGGAATATCATTAACACCCGATTAGTAGGTACTACGGGACCTGTGGTGGACCACGGGCAGGGACTGGCTATTACTTACCTGTATGTATGTGCCTATATTTCAGTCGTTTAATTGAATTTTCTTTAAAGTATAACTCTGTTTACCTACCTACTACGAGCCCCAATGCAAAATAGTTCGTCTAGTGTGAAATTTTCTGTGTGAGATTTTTTCTAACTTCATTATTTTGTATATCTATATAAAATATTAAGCTGTTCTACTATCACATGTCGCGTTACTTATGCCAATTTTTAATTATGAACCAATAATCTATTTTAGCTTTTTAAATTTATACATATCCTGTTTTAAATTCGAAGAAGTTATAAGCAAAATAGTTCGTCTAATTGTTAATCGATGCAAAAGAATTCGTCTATCGGTGAGTTAAATAAGATTATTCCTTCTTTGTACAATTATGTTGCATAATTTAAATTTGTAAAAGTAATTCTGTGTCATTCGTCAAGTGAGACAGTATAAATCTGAAAATTTCAGCTTTTTTCATTAGTTTTTAAATAACAATGGGTCGTGGCAAACCCGTGTGTGAAAAGCTTCGAAAGTGAATAGTTTGTGGGGTCGATGCTGGCAAATCAAGTTACCAAATATCTAAAGACTTGATACTTCCTAGGTCTACAGTTCAATCTATCATTCAGCACTATAAAAAAAATAGAACGACTTCTTGTTTGAAGAAAACTGGTCGACCACGCATCACAAGTGCAGGAGAAAACAGAATTCTGAAGAAAATTATCAAAAATAATCGTCGTGCTTGAGCTGGAGAACTCACGGTGCAATGGAAGGATTCACAAAGACGTCTAAGTTGATACTTGCCAAAGAGTCTTAAAAATAATGGGTTACGGATTTTACACCGCTAAGGAGAAACCACTGTTGACTGCTGTACAAAAGAAAAAGAGGTTGAAGTTTGCTCGTGATCATTTAAATTGGACTTCCGATCAGTGGCGTAGTATCATTTGCAGTGATGAGTCCAAATTTGAAGTGACAGTCGTCGATGAAAGGAAAAAAGGGATTCGGAACAAAAATGAGGCATTTCATACTGATTGTCTCAAACGCAAAGTGAAGTTTCCGGCGTCTCATAAGATATGGGGCTACATGTCTGCACAAGGTGTTGGTGGTATGCAGTTTGTGGATGGTTCTATCAATGCTGCAAGGTATCAAAACCTTTAGGAAGAGAATTGACTGCCCTCTACAACGTCACTTTAGCATCAAGATTCCTTCGTTTATCAACAGGATGGTGCTTCCTGCCATACTGCAAGGACAACAAAGACGTGGCTACTGGCGAAAAGCATCCCTACAATCGAATGGCCATCTAACAGCCCGGACTTGTCGCCGATCAAAACCCTATGGTGGAAAATGAAAAAAGTTCGGCGTAAAAATCCATCAAGATCGAAGAGCGACTTAAAGGCTAAACTCTTGGCTATCTTGGAGTCAATTACGCCTGAGGAGTGTGCAGCGTTGGATGCAACCATGCCTCTTCGCATTAAAGCTGTCATTGAGAGCAAAGGCGACACAACTAAGTAGTAGACGAACTATTTTGCGTGAGTGACAAGGGTAGACGAATACTTTTGCGTTATGTTTTTTAGAATATTTTTTAAATTTTTTTACGTTATGTAAAGTCAAAAAGAATTTCAGTTATGTTAAAATAAACTTTAAAATGTTCCTCAAATTGTGGTTTACTTTTTACTAAACGTTCTTAATTATTTTACCAATATTTACTTTCTATATTTTACGCTTTGCACTGCTTTCCATACTAGACGAAGTATTTTGCATCGGGGCTCGTATTAGGTTTAAGCCACATTGAATTGGCAAGCGACGCGTCAATTATTTTATTGCAAGCCATTATAAACCTTATGAACAATGGTACAAGATATAGAAACGCTTGTAGAATGAACCACTCGGGCCAGCGCGGCCCGCTAGATGGCTTCGCCAGATCTCGTTGATTCTACAAGCGATTCTATATCTTGTTCCATTGGTCATAAGGTTTATAATGGCTTGCTATAAAACTAATTGACGCGTCGCTTCCCAATTCAATGTGCATTGAGCCTTACATAATGCTATTAACTTAGGTTTAGAATCATTTAAAGCTAGATGAATTTAAGCGCCTTATTCCTGGATCAATCCAAGAAGGACCATCAAGAAACTTGCAGTTTGATTCCTTCCATTCCAACCATTAGTTTAAATTATAATTTTTGCATTTCCTTCTTACAAAGCGCTTCTTGCGGTTTGGAGCTCCATTCGTCTATATTATTATTACGGTTTCCTGAAACAGTTTTAGATTTACGTTAGCGTTAACCAAACATGAATGATTCTAATAATAAAGTTCTACCTACTAGGTAGGTAGGTATAACTTTTTCATCGATCACTAAACAAACAAACGTTTATTCATTCATTCATTCAAACATACATACAAATCTAATCCGAAAGGGGGCGCTGGGAACCGGGACACAGAAAATCTAGTCCGGCTCTTAGCGCACATCATTATTGTTTACGCAAGCATAAATAGGTACAATCACATACCTAAGTTATACTATTATTATTATAACTAAATTTAATTGTTTGTTACATTACTTTAAGCTTGTATAATACTTGTCTCTAAATAAACATTATCTTATCTTAAAACGTACTAGAATGTTTGCAGCCTTCTAGCCATTTAATTAAGTATTTATTATTTGTACTAAATTCCATAAATCCGGAACAAAAATTTAAAATAAGTTCAGCCTCACCAACCACCAACATAATAATAATAATAAATAAATAATGCTGGACTTTTCACACAGCATCATCTAGCCCCAAAGTAAGCAGAGCTTGTGTTATGGGTACTAAGATGACTGATATACTACTTATATACTTTTTGTTTGTAAATACATACATATTATACATAGAAACACCCAGACACGAGACAAATATTTGTAGATCACACAAACATTGGTCTCGCCGCGGGGATCGAACCCGCAACCTTTTCCGTCACAGGCGAGCCTTCACCCACTGCGCTACAGAGGTCGTCAAAAACTACATAAAACTATCGATGTCGATAGAATCGAGTACAACACTATGATAACAAATATGATTTGTATATTTTGCCTATAGCATTCGATTAATCCTTATTAAACAAGATTCCATGATAGTATTTTGTATGAAATTATCCCCCGAATGCATTAAAATTAAGACTTTGATACTACAATACCAAAAAACACTTACCGTTGGTAGCGTAAGATTTCATCATTATTTTGGCGTCTTGATGAATGAAACCTACAGCATGGCACTGCACAAGACATAGTTTAGATCATTAATTTTACTTGTTTCCAATTTTTTCTCAAAAACTTTTAGTAATTATAACAAAATTTAATTTTATTAGCCTTCATCAAAATGACGTTTCCATGTAAACAATCCATGGATACGGAATAATGTCACTCAACAAGAAGGTAAACTTTCAGTTTCTCTGACCTCTTTAATTTGGTTTCATAGGACAGAGGTTTATGTAACCTACGTAACCAGAAACCCTGTACGGAAAGGCCAAAACTGCCTTGGTAGTAATATACTTGACTCTCTTTAACTTAATGTAATGTAATAAGAGTAATAAGCAAAGAACGATAAAAATCACTTGCTACGTCATCAAATTTTTAACTTCCACCCTTGGGAAAACATCACTCTTTATAATATTAGCGTAGATCATGTTGTCATCTCAAAAAATGCCGAATAACCCTAAAGAAGTTTTCAGTTCAAAAATAAAGAAAAAAACAATAAAATTAAAACAATTTAATTGATTATTTATTTATTATTTATAATAGTAAGCCAAAAAATAAGGGAATTACATGCAGATTATAAAATGAAATAATTCATAACAACCAAAATGATAGGTAAAAGAACCAAAGTACTTGTGAAAAAAATGTAGATAAACTAATGTTCCAACTAAACTATTTTACGCTAATGCAATGAGCTCACTAGAAAACAGTAGGCCCAAGATTATTCAGACCAATAGGTCCGCCAGTGAAATCACGCCACGTTAATAAAACCAATGTATTGATCGAAACATCCTCATTTAATTTCAGCCGAAAATCGCCTAAACTAAAGATTATATAAATACATGGTCGTCCATCATCCTATCTCCTTACATTGGTGTTAACATTCGAATACAAATTGATATGATCGCAGAAATGCTTAGAAGTCGTGAGGTTAGTTAGAATAAATGAGTAGCTCGCTACAGCTCGCGTGTAGGTACTACATCGAAATACCAGTAAAAAACGTAGGTATAAATAATGCAAGCCGCTTTGAAATGATCCGAGCCGAGACAGAAGTTTCATGATAACTTGGAAGTTAATTTAAATTTGGCAACACTGATCAGACTGGGATGCCAGTTTGAATAATTATAACTTTGACATAATTTATTTGGGCCTTAACACTTATTAGACGATACATCGAACGCAGTTTTCTTGGTTCAGCGATTTTGAAATTCCTTGAGCTCTATTTTCTGATCGTATCAACGCGGCTTAAATGGAGATCCGCGAAGCACTCGCGGTGTGAGATTAACTAGCCAGGCTCCGATAATCAGAACTAGTTAATAGTATGTAAGTTAGTACATAATTATATTATTTCTTGCCTATCTAAACAACTGCTAAAACGCTCTTAATATCCTGAAACAAAGTTTGACGCTGGATACATAGAATGTGCTTAATGGACTAGCGTTTATATTGACAAATTATTGTTAATTAAATTAATTACACATTATTTTGAATAGTATTCATTTTCGCTTATTCTTATTTCAATCTATAATATACGTTTAATCGTATTAATTGCTATTAATAAATTTGCATCAGAGAGTAATTATTGCTTATCAAACTGGGCACACAGAACATGTTACACTTCAAAATGTAAGTCTAACCTCACGAAGTGAACGCAATTAATTGTTAAGATAACTTATGTTAAAATTACATCTATATTTAAAAGAACTTAATAAACTTATTTTTATGATAAAACGCAACAGCGTAATCAACACCTTCCAACTAAATAACAAAATCGATCGTCTTACATGAATTATACGAAACGAAAGGTCGCCAGTGAATAAAGACGTACTGTGATGCTCTGTAGTACAGTAACTACGTTAATACTTTAAATATTAAACTATATCTATGCTTCTCAGTCTTTGTTTCATTATTTATAGATTACAGCCATCATCGAAGATTCCCGTCTACAATTGACGCCCTTCCTTCAACGACCATAATACATAGTATAAATATATATACAACAAATACAAACACGGCCGATGTGTATTGCGATTCAGTACATGATCTTACTTTAGAGCAGCTCGGGTCTTTTATTTTATATAAAAAACCGAATAGTAAGGCTATGGAAATACCATGAAACTACCCTAAACAGACTTAATTCTGTTTGTTTTGGGGAATTTTCATCGACTACAAGCTAGCGACTCCTAAAGTCGGATCCCGTTCTCCCGCCTTGAACTGTACCACCAGATTATAATCATACGAGTTCCACAAGTGCGTGATTCCCAACACACATGATAAAAATAATGGTTACACAATGTTAATTCGGTATGATTACATGTCTGCAATGTTAACCATGTTATGTATTATAATGATAAGACATACAATTTCCCAAATTCAAATCTTAAAACTACTTATTATATTAACATGCTGGCCTTTAAGTATTGAGATATTTGGATTGTATACACGTCATAACAATAAGAGATTAAATAGATTACATTAGGTACTGTTATGTAGTAATTATAGTACAAAAGGGAGTTAGTTCAACTTCAAATCAGTTATCTTTCATTATCAACATACAAGGATTGATAAATCCGGCTATCACAGGACCAAAGTGATTTATTCTTCATTTAGTCTATTTTCTAACTTTTTGAATGGGATGGAGAAATTCTATTCCGGCATTCACAAGCTTGGCAGTAAAAAGTAGTTTGATCTATTAAGAATAGTGGAAGTCAAGCGATAGCAATCCAGCCCCAAATCTAATATAGATGTTTAGAGCCGGTTCGGGCATCACAGTCTTGTGTTTCTTTATAATATTGTGCAGGGACAACTATCTCACAATCAAGCAACAGAAATTGGTTAGTTATACGTTTAAAATAGCTTACATCATGTGTGAGCGTCTTGTAAGCGCCAAATGTGATGTTTTGTCATTGAATACACCTTAATACACGAGAGGATGCCTGACGTGGTATAAAAAGTGTGTGAATTCCATGAAAAATAAGGTTTAGTCCTAAAATGCCCTTTGATACCATACAAATACAATTGAGTAATACTTTCCCCTGGTGTGCTAGTCTAAACACACAATGTAATAAGAAACCACAGTACCATATTATTAATCATTTCTATTGATATATTCCAGGTGTATTCATAGATTGGATAGACATAATGCACCAATGAATATATTAAACTGGTTCACAAACAAAAAATAAAGTAAAACAATAACAAGAACATTACACATCATAGATCAAATAGTATTAGTAATAGTATTAATTTCCATAAATTCAAATTGAAAATAAGATAATTTATAATATTGGCACTCTTGCACAAGTGTCCTAAGTAAATTGAGAGGACTCCATACCACCATCTTGAGGTTTTAGGCTAAATGCACATTGAATTGGTTGCGACGCGAAGCGACGGGACGTAACAAAATATTATAAACCTTATGAGCAATGAAACAAGATATAGAATGAACGAGGTGTGGCGAAGCCTTGCGTCGGCGAGCAGTCTCGCGTCGTTCATTCTATCAAGCATTTCTATATCTTGTAACATTGCCCATAAGGTTTATAATATCTTGTTACGTATGTACATTTGAGCCTTTAGCCCCCTCGCAGACTGCAAACTTTCTATCGGCCGATAGTTGAGACGGAATATACTTCGGCTCGTTATGAGTATGGAGAAGTATAGCCCGGCTCAACTATCGGCCGATAGAAAGTCTGTAGTCTGCGAGGGGTCTTAAGATGGAATCGACAAATTGTTACCAAGCTGATAACCATTAGCCTAACGTAACATAAAGATAATTATGATATAATAAATACAAAACAAACAAAATAATAATTCGCAGTCAAATCAGTAAAAAAGGATTGGAGATATCAATTGAATTTAACATTGCATATTAAAATTTACATAAATATCAATATTTATAATGTTGGCACTCTGCTTGATTTAGTAACAGTAGTATCACAAATATTGTGCGCTTCGGACAAATTGGTCTAAATTGTCCGAATATTCATCCCGCCAATCTCGGGAGTACTTGCGCGTTAACATACATATTTGTAGTACCACTGTACATGGGTATGAGAAGATGACAATACTACTCATCCTTCAGCTGGTGGCCATATCTAACACAACACAAAACATAATGAAAAATTTATAATAACAAACAAAATAATAATTATTAGCAGTCAATGTTCGACAAGTATGGTTCGAGTCCAAATGTAAAATAATATGAAAAGATTGGCACACATCAGTGGCAGAAATAACCAGATATCATATCATACAAGTAGCGTTCCGTCCCAAAATTAAAATTTGTTTTAAATCCCTCATTGCAGGCAGCGCAACCAGCAACTTTATCATTACAACTTACCAACTAAGATCCAATTTTGAAACTCTTTGGGATAAAATGGAGTAATAAAAGATTATATACTACAGAAATTTGGCGATGCTCATCGTAGCCGCTATTGTATCTACTGAACATTTAATCTAGCACTAAAGTAATGGTATATTGTATTGTAAGAAAATATTATGTGAATATGGATACCGAGTTACGCAAAACTATGATTAAACTGTCCCATTCACTTTATAGTCCGGTGGGTTGATTCGCTCGCGCTCCGACACCCGAATCGAGAACTTCACGATCGTAACTCTCGTTAAGGCGCGAATAGGTTGAAGTATCGGCGAAGAAGCCGATCGAATCTGTGCTAGTCGTCGCACTTGTGGCAGGAACCGGGAAGGTCGAAGTTGAGGACGAGGAGTTTGGTCTCCTCTGTGCCGTTTCGTGAGCCTACGGCGCAGACGAGTTTAGTTGCTGAGGCTCGGATTCGCCAAACTACTCCGCCGGAACCGCCCGAGCCGAGTTCTACCAAATTCCGAATGAACTCGCCCGTGTGCACATCCCATAGTTTCACGGTGCCATCGTCCGATGACGTCACTACGAACCGGTTGCTGGACTGCAGGCAGGTCACCGCTGATTGGTGCTTGTTTGGCCCTGAAATACATATATATCTAGGTCAGAGATTGCAATGAATTACATGCTATATCTTTCTTTATACGTTATGATACAGCTAACAAGTAGAACTATATGTATTGTATATGCTAACGTTTGCAAGGCAAGGAAGATAAGACTTTCGCCGAGCAGTGAGACAACATGAGAAATATATTGCTTTCTTTATAAATATAAATGTATCTAATTTGAATGTTTTTACTATTATATAAATGATTAATTATTAGAAGATTATTTAGCTTAATATCATGTTATAAATTTTGCACACCAGGTGGATGGTAGAATATATAAGGCACAACATATGTAAATTGGCAACCAAACTTGTAAAAGTACCTGCCTATATTCTGGCAAAATAAATTCTATTCTTTTCTTTGTCTTTGATCTCGATACCATTTAAATATTTCTGACAAAAAACTTCACATCAAACAAAAACTGTACAACAACCGTTAAGCCCTGGAGAAGGACTACAATGGATATGCCCCTCAAAATGCCATTGAGCCAATAAAACATTGTAACTAAACAGTAGTCCTGTGTTTGTGGAGAACAACTTTTTCTGTGTCCGACATAGAAGAGACAAAACTATCAGAGACATATAAATACCTGATAGTGTATGCAGACAGTGTCCAGTGGTGATATCCCATACTTTGACCGTAGAGTCAGCATTGCCAGACACCAATATATTAGAGTGTAATTCCATCCCAGACGTAAGGGATTGGTGTCCAGTGAGCGTGTGTTTCAGCTGGCCGGTTTCAACATCCCACACTCTGATAGATGTGTCTAAAGAACCGCTTACCACGTGCACGCCATCAAACTACAATTTTATAAAACAATAGCTGTTATATACATAGATAATCAACCTATTTCATCCCACAGCTGGGCAAAGGTCACCCCCAAATCCCTCTCTCGAAGGTGTCGAGATCGTCCCGCCAATGCTTTCTCGGCGGACCGCGACCCCGTGTCACAATCAAAATTCAACTATATGCGTAGACTTTACAGTATAAAATTGATATGTTCAGTTCAGTGCATGAACAAAATTTTATCAATATTACCAACCTCTCGAAAACATGCAAAATTGAGTTGTATTTTGTGGAGGTTCAAATTTCTGTTTGAATGTACTGCACTGAATACGCTAATTTATCGGGATTTATTCGTCTGTTATAATGATTATGCAAAAAATTATTGGTTTGTTATTGCCATGCGATCGCGCCCTACATCGTTTTGTAGTTTCTGTTTGCTTCTTTGAATTACAAAATAAGAACTCACGTGTCAAGTGCGCTCGTATTTACGGATTTCTGCGCCGAATTGATTCGAGTTGATAATTGTAGATCTCTGATGTATTCTAATCAATCTAGTTCGTGTAATTGCTTAGAACTGGCATTGTGTGAAATTACCTAATCATCAACGATCTAATGCCTGATTTTTATTTAAAAAAATAACAGTCAAAAAAAGAAAACACCGTTGATGCCTGTTAGTACACAAGAACTGTGTAACAGACAACACCCTGTTTCTGAAGCTATAGGCGTTTCTTATGAGATCGCATTTACAAGCGAAATAAGCATTTTTTTTGTTTAACATAATGAGTGGAAAATGTGTAAGCTTACCTGTAAACTATAAACCCTATTGGTATGTCCAGCTAACGTGTGAAGGCACTCTCCCGTTTCCGGATTCCAAACCTTGACGAAATAATCATACGCACCAGAAACTATCACCTTGAACACACAAAAATAATAAAGTTTAGTTTACAAAATTCTAACAGTGATCGCGAAAGTTTATGACTATACTCATGTCTCTTGTAAGTCGTGTTATTTATGGCCACGAAATGTAGCTTCAGATCCTACTAATATTATATAATAAGTTAGTGAAGATTGACACGCAAAACATTCTTATTGGATTCGGATGAATGGCAAATATACAGGGTTATTTGTAAAACACTGGTAACCTCTCAGTACTGCATTACTATCATCATAAGGAACAACTTTTGTTCTTCCAGTGGATTCGACTGGATAGGATCGGATATTCTATAAAGCTATTAAAGTATACTAGTGAAGTTACCTTGCCATCGTACTGAACACATCGCACGGCCGCCATATGTCCGACCAGCACGCGGATACAACGACCGTCCGGGATAGACCATAGTCGGAGAGTCGCGTCACGGGACCCCGACACCACCCTGTACAAAACAAATTTCGGTCTTTACGTAAGATACTCAATCGGTCCCGGCTATTAAAGTCGGTAAAGCCATGACGGAGGCCTTATGGCGACATTAAAACTCCGTCAGAGATGGCCATCAGCTCCTACGAACAAGGCTGGTTGAGAAATTGCATTTTTAGAGTAATCTACACTCGACCAAGGTATTTAAAACTATAATAGATTTAAAAAGGATCTATACTAGATGATTTCTGCAGCATTAAAGGTCTTAGCTCACATAGACAACTCCGCTATCACCCGGCAAAAAGAATATAATTCAAATATGGGCTTTATGTATTCCTCTTTAGATATATTTTACATTGGCAAAATAAATAAGTCGACAGCTCGCTGTGAGCGAGCTTGCTGCCGTCGGTAACTGGTAAGTCGCGTCACGTTCGAAGCGGTTTATGTAGAGTCGAGGCGCAGGCGCAGGCGGCTATGCTTCCTCTCAAGCCTAAACGTTGCTACAAACGAAACAGAATGACAAAATGGCGGTAGAGTCGCGGCACGGCGCCCGCCGCCTCGACTCCGCGCCGCCTGCACCCCACCCGTGACGCGACTCTAGTATGTGAGCGATGCCTAAGTTTAGGGCGTGTTGGAGCAGTCGTTTTAGTGGGCTAAGACCTTTAGGGGCAACCTATGCCTCAACTCAACAGAATTATAGTGCCTGAGACATTTTATCGAGATGGATTATGTTTGACCAGTATATCTATCTATACCTACATTACCTACTATAGTCTTTTTCACGCCGGAACGTATGCATGACACTTCGAGATAATGTGAAGATCAGTCTAATAGTAATGTCCTAAAGTTTAATCGAGATTATCAAAATCAATTTTTGTTTTACTACTATCAATTCATCTCAATCGATTACAAGGTTCATTCATAGACAAAATTACTAAACCAACGATTATTTCTTTACTTATCGATTCATCAATTGTTTCGATTTTCATTTTTGCACTCTCTAATAGATTACGTTCCATTTTACTCAGTACTTTTAATTGGCGGAGTTTTTTAGAAAATGTTTATTGTTTATTTATTTATATTTTATGGCTCGTTTATGATAATTTATGAAATAAATAAACAGGAAATAGACAAAAACATTTTTTTTTGTATGTTTTATCGTTTAGTTTTTTTTCTTGACTTTTTTGTTTCAAAATTGTTGTGAGCCACACAACGTGAAACGAAACAAGTTCAATGTGTCTTGCATACGTTCCGGCGTGAAAAAGACTATAGCTAGGCCATCACGGTTCATGCTCAGGACACACACACACACACACAACAAATAAAAAGCTCAAGCCCATTTTTTTTGCGATGCATTTTACTTTTGTAATAACTTCCTCCTTATTTTAAGTTGGTTAACAAACAGCCTCACCTATCCTGATAGAGGTGCATACAGCGCACAGTGGAAGTATGGCCGGCCAATACTTTCAGACAGCGCCCGGACTTGGCATTCCAAACGCGCAGAGTACGGTCTGTCGAGCCAGATATTACCAGGTGTCCAACCATTTGTGAAGACCATACGCCGCCAGAATGACCAACTAGGGTTCTAAGGCACTGGAGAAAAAAAAAATTTACAACGGTTACAAGAAAAATGTATATGTCGTAGATGTAAGTATACTTAATGCAAATTTTCGAGGTTCTTACAAATGGTGTAATGCTCAGTACCTTCGGTACGGGTTTTGTTTGATAATTCATACATTTACTTTAGTTCTTCAAGTATCCGCTGGGGGCTCTAAATGTATAGCAGAAAACGAAATTACATGTAGTTTCGTCAACAATCAAAACCCGTACTAAGCGTACAGTCAACATGATTGGAACGGTATTAAAAATTGCAGTGCAGTACAAAACAGCCAGGAAATATGTTTATAACCCGTTGACAAGTCAACCTAAGGCACTTGTCCGACTGCAAGCGACTGAGCGGTTAGCGATCAACTTTTTTATCGCTCAAGAGAAGAACAAAATATATAGGTAGATTCCGAGTCAATAAAAGAGACAATTTGTTATAATTGTTCAACGCCGGCTGTTCACACCGCTGACGATAAATCGTTTTACTGCGGCGATTAAAACTATCAAAATTTACTCGCTCAGCGTTACTCGAGTGGAGTCCCAAAATTCTGAATTTTGTATCAAATTCACACCGAGTGATTAACTAGTCATAGTCCAGCAAAAGAACTCGTTTCAACGCACAACGCTCGCAGTGGGACAACTGCCCAAATAACAAACTATATGGTATTATCTTACCTTGCCAGTAGCCGCCGACCAAACTTTGAGGGTAGTATCATCACTGCCGCTAAGGATACGGTTCCCGTAGAACTGCAGACAGGTGATCACGTGGTCATCATGTCCTCGCAACTCCACTGCACTGTCGGTCGGCTTGTGCAGCCATCTGGAAATTATCATCATCATTAATAAAAAACCGGACAAGCAAGTGCGAGTCGGATCCGCCCACCGAGGGTTCCGTACCAAGGAATAATAGGTACGTTTAACAGTGCTAACTGTTCGGTACTTCCTATCTAAATACACCCAAGTTATTAGGTAGGTATACATACAAAGGGATTTTTTTTTATTTTCAATCATCATTCTTTTCACACCGGCCCTTCAATTGCCGTTCTCCCCGGTTCCTCCTCGGATCCGTAAGGGACAAGCAGCTATCCATACTAATATTATAAATGTGAAAGTAACTCTGTCTGTCTGTCTGTTTGTTACCTTTTCACGCCCAAACCGCTGAACCGATTAAGCTGAAATTTGGCATGGATAAAGAGTATACCCCAGGGATGGACATAGGCTACTTTTTTTTGTCAATTACCATTAGGGGGCGGGAAAATAAGGGTTGGAAGTTTGTATGGGGAAAAAAGTTAAGCAACCCTGGGCGCGGTCATAAAAAGGATGGGTGACCGCCGAAGCCACTTTTTGCACTCTAGATTTTTTAACTTTTTTTTGTATTTTGCATAATAAATTATTTTAGAATTAATGATAAACATGTAACATGTGTATTCCCACCCATCAATATATCCCAACTCCGAAGTTATGATTTTTTGATATTAAAATATTTTTTCCTTGGCTATAGTTAGAACGCCATCTATCGGTCTAGAGGTCAAAACTACTTTACACTTTTTCTCCTAGGTGGCGCTTCTAAAAACGTTTTTCGAAATACGATCGAGTATAATTTTCTTCGATTTTGAGTTTTGAAAAGTTAATGGAGATTTTTGCTTAGAATTTTTGATATTTTTATATTGCTGACGAAGTCGCGGGTAGGTAATATTAGTAAATCGTTTTATTTCGAAATTCAACACCATACAGTAGGTACTTGCTATTCAAAAAAAATTATGTTTCGAGTCAATTTCTTCAAAAAAATTGCCGCTCGCTTCAGCGATTCTATACCAATTACCGTATTCGTTTTGTTCTTAGCATTGCAACATCTGGGTAAGATTTTCCCTACCTCTATCTATTATGGGATTCTTGAGAGAAACATAAATACATAAAAAATATTATTATTATATCAAGCGACGGAGTTTTATATTTTGTATATACCTACTCTCGATTCACTCAAAACTCCTCTACTTTGTTCCTAATAATGCGCAGACGAAGTTGCGCGGGTCAGCTAGTCTTAACATATATATAGGTTATGTGAGCAACTGATTTAGATTTGGATGATTAAGTAACTTCATCCAGCTACATTTCTGGCGCTTCGGCGGCCGCTACCGCGGCACGCTCACTATGCTCGCTCGCCTCGCGCGTAGTTTTTCACTATCCTAACATAACCAACTGATTTCGATCTAGATAGATAAGTAAATTCATCTACCTAATGTACCCATCGTTAAATCAAATTTATGGCGGCTGCTGCCTGATATAAAAAAATATCAAAGAGTGATTGATATATTTCGTGAACAGTGCGTAGCAGAGCAAAAATAACAAAGTTTTAGGCCCCTTAAGTTACCCCACAGCCGATGCAACGATACCTTTTGACATACGTTTGATGACGTCATTGTAAATTTATCGGTCTAAGTTACTAATCCTACTAAAATATTGCTGTGATGTAAATAAAAGAAGTAACTTCATTTACCTACATTCCTGGCGCTTCGGCGGCCGCTACCGCGTCACCGTCACCGACACCGTCATCATCATCTCCATCATCATCAGCCTATATAGCAGTCCACGTCAAAATCAAGATGAAACTTCGTTCCACGACACTTACGATTTTTTTGTTGTACCATATTTTATTCGGAATTTTGATTTTTATGTATTGTTATCATTATAACATACATGTTTATATTATCTAAAATAATGCGAAAGATTGATTATGTATTACAACATTATGAAATTCATTATTCATAATTCATTATACTAAAAAAATATGTTATATTTGTTAAACACCAGACAGACGTCGTCCTGCCCACTGCTCAAAAGCAACGCCAATTTATATGTTCAATTTTATCAATTTCAAATCTGACCGATGAATCCAAATCAATACATCATAAAAAATATTTAATTCTTGTTAATTTTGTGCTAATGAAACCCTTTCATACGATACCCCACATGACACGGTTTACTCACTTCATAATTTCGGCCCCTATTCCTTGCAGTAGGCGCTGTTTTTTTTGTGATTTAACTAAAAATATACGGTTTTCAGATTTTTACCTGTAATTGTAGTCTAAGACGATCCTACTTGCCAAATTTCATAGTACCCTATAAATTGCGGCATAAACGGCCGTATCTTTTTTTGCGTTAACTTAGAACTTTGTTTTTTTCACAGCCGTAGACCTGAGTATACGGTTTTAATTTCAACTCGATACCTCCACATGTTTTCAAGATATGGGTCTTGACTGACAGACGGACAAAAAAGTGATCCTACAAGGGGTCTGTTTTTTCCTTTTCGAAGTACGGAACCCTAAAAATAATTAATAATCAGCTTCCAGCGTCTGTATTTCCGCTGAGCTACGACCCTGTTATTGTGTGTGACCCTGAAGAGAGTTAATGGGCACCTTCTGAGTAGGCTCGCTCCATTGTATACCTCATCTTGCCTATGTAAGTTTCGAGGTCAAAAGCCGACGCATTCATCATAAAAAAAAACTTACCTCCGAGTTCCCAGTTTTTATAGTCTACTAGCTTCTGCGCGCGGCTTCGCCCGCATGGTACCTACCAACATTTTGAATAGCCTATATGCTATTCCAGGTCAATATCTATGCCTATTCCAAGTTTCATCCAAATCGGTTCACTGGTTTAGGCGTGATTGAAACACAAACATACAAACATCTAAACAAACTAACAAACTTTCAGCTTTATTATATGAGTGGGATTTTATATAGCATGAGTGCTGACACTTTAACAGTTTCGTCTCACGCACCTTTTATTCGACAGTTGTTTTACAAGTAAAACTAAGTTGGATATGTACTAATTGTGATCGATATTATGTCAATCGATTTATTCTCTAGAAACATGCTAGAAACTTAAAATGACAAATCTGTCAGCGCTCATGTTGATTGAAGTGAAGTGGACTATACGATAGCGTTAACGTTAACGCAGAAATGTGAGGGAAAAATAACAATGGTTTGAATTGAACATCTGACTATGTGACTTACCATCAGTTATAGGGCAAATACGAAGATAAGCAACTCAAAAGCATTTAAAGCAATGTATCCTGTATGTCAACTGACCTTAAATGGAAAAAAAAAGCAAAAAAAAATGGTGGCACGCGGCGAGTCATGAAATGGGAACTACCTACGTAAAGTCGGGTCTCTTGCGACACTGCTTTTGTGTTAACATATAGGCGTGGCCTAACTTTTTTGTATGTAAAATGTTATCCAAGGCGGACGGAAAACTTTTTGGTCGCAGGAGACACGCTTTAGTCAACAATCATTATGTCAAAGTTTACAATTTCAACAGTTTATTAGGTCAACAGTTCACTACATCAACAAATTATGAGATCAATGTTTCATTAGATCAACAGTTTACTGACTCAACAATTCACTACACCATCAGTTTAATAGGTCAACATTTAATATTAGTTTTTTTTTTGGGTGTAACTAAGCTTTACTTAAAATCTAAATCATAATAATAATGATTGTTGATCTAACTAGGTATCCCCATAAAATAAGTGTTCACCAAAGCAAGAAATTTCCGAAACTAGGTGCTGCATTTTATAGAATTTAACCTGTACGTAAAGTTGAATTTTATAATAAAACGAAGGTTTAGTCGGAGGAGAGGTAGAGATAATAGATAAATAGAAAGAAATAATATTTATTAAAAAAGCAGTAGAGCGAGTAGGTATAGTATTAATAAAGCATGAGACACGTATTCGTATACACCCCTATTTTGTAACTACCAAAAAAAAGGGCAGTTGCAGTAGATGCAGAAAATGATAATGGCATGCTCAGATTTTTTTAAATTAAACTATTACAAAATTGTATAAAAACTGTACAAATAAGTACCAGAGACCACAATCGCGTACGCACTCTCATTTTAACTATGCTCTCGTATTATCCCCAGTCAATAAAACCGCAGTAGCTATCATAAATTCATGTTTGACTCGTCTCGTCTCCTTTTAGATTACAATTTTTCTCTCTTTTTTTGAGTTTTAACTACATAAATGTGATCAGTAACAGACACCGAGACCATGTTTAAAATTATTTTGGTAATTAAAAAATAGGGGTGTACTCGTATACTCAAGCGTGAAATCATTGCTCAAGCGATGATCCAGTACTCAAATAACATGGACATTGGCGATAGAGACACTTGAGCTTAGAATCTGGTGTGTGGGATGGGGACACACCGAGTATCTATTTAATCGTTGCAATAAGGTTTCATGTGCGAGTGAGTTAGTTGTGTTCAGCGGTCTGGTGAAAGAATGAAAGAAAAAAATGAAAGAGTTAGGAATTGATACCACAGGGTGTATGCTTGAAGTACCTGTTTTCAATAAGGTACTGGCGCATGTAGGCAGCTTTCCATGGGCTGGCACAACGCGGTAGATGTCGCGGCAGTCGCTTGATCGTTGTGATGCCGATACGACGACATTGCTCCTTCCACAGCAGGTTGTCGTCTGCTAACCACCTGGCAAATGGTAAATTATCAGTCACTTTACAATAAAACCTATATATATATATACAATGTGAAAGAGATCGCTTTCAGCGGTAAGGCCGCCAGTTGTCTACCTAGTCTTTTTCGTTATGTAGTCTATCTATCTATAATTATAAACAGGAAAGATTTGTTTGTATGTTTGAATTGAATAGGCTCCGAAACTACTGGACCGATTTGAAAAATTCTTTCACCATTAGAATCCTACATTATCCCTGATGAACATAGGCTATATTTTATCCCGGGGAAGTGAAGTTTTCCCGACGGACCGCGGGTAACACCGCGACGGACAGCTAGTATACAATAAAGATCTATCTATATAAAATTACTAACAACTTGTTGATTTTCACACCAAACAAGATTTATCAGCCCGCTGTAATCGCGTAATGTGTAAGAATGTATTGGACCTCATAGTTTTTTAAACGCGCGTTACCAAAGCGCGCACTTCGCCTAATGTGTACTTGCTTAAGTGCATTATTATCGTAATGTCACGTCATATTGTCCGTTTTTATTGCAACAGCACATGACACCCACAGCAGCTGTTTGGTAACTCAATCCCTGCGTGTCTATGTACCGTGAGAACGTGAATATACTAGATACAGTTGTTTCAATCTGTATTGCTATTATTATGTAGCTAATGATATGCTATGCTAATAAAGAACAATTCAATATTATATCGCGAGCTATTTAATATTGAATTGTTGTACCAAAATTGTAAATAGTCTGAGTTATTGTATCCTATGTTTAAGTTACGTTTTACTTGGAATTAGATCGTAACCTGGAATTGTATCCCTATGACACGGTAGACATCATCAGATATCTTTAACGTATTCTAGATCCAAAGTCCATAGACATTTCAAAAAAATAAATCCAAAGAATGCCCCTTGAAGGCCCTTAGGACCTATGAGATCTTTTACATATTCTTAAAGCACAGGCAACCCATCATTCATATTCCTCTAAGTATGTCCAAACAAATGTGTAATACTGCTTATCTGTTCTCCGTACCTCCAGTATTGGCAAGTCTGAGCGGCTCGAAGAAGATCTTTAGGCTGCAAATACCCCAGCACAGTGAGCGCCAGTTCTTTCGGCAGCAGCGATATGAAGTCCCGTTGAAAGAGTGGCTCGATCGACTTCATCATGTGCCGAACTTGGCCGGCAGCGCAGCGGCTGATTAGGGAGTCTATCGCCTGGATCTTCTGGGTGTTCGTCCATGATTGGAATCTGAAATAGAGGATAGTGTTAGCTTCTTCGAAACGAAAGTGGATGGACGGCTAAAGGCATTATCAACTATACGTCTCCGTGCTTCTGAGGGCAGGTTAAATCGTAGATCGATCATGGCTATTAAGTCGTTTAGCCATGACGGAGGACTTAAGGTGCTCTAAAAACTACATCACTAGAGGGTAAGCATTGATCTGAGTAGAAAAAGTTCTGCTTGTCGTATCGCTTCGTTCGAAAAAAATGTAACAAAGTTTTTTCTTTTTTCGAAGGGCCTGATACTAATGGCCTATGAGGCCGTTTTAGTGTTGCCGGACTATGGCGGGCACTGAAGGTGCCGAGGCGCCTAGAGAGAAGTTACGAGAACATGCGCAAAGGTACCTCTAATGCCGGCCACCCACGATCCAGTCTACCGTCCAGTTTGCAGCGCTGCAAACTTGATCAAGTCGGCAGAACGAAGTTCTTTTTCGCTTGTCATGCACACCCATACCAATACACCGTCAAGTTTACTGGACGCCGCATCCAGTCCGCTGCAGACTGGACGGTAAACTTGATCGTGGGTGGCCGGCATAATAGGTACGAGCCTCGGCTTGAGGTTTCAAAGTTGACTTGAGTTTTATTTATACAACGGACGGATGAAAAACTGATCTAATATCTCTTTAACATATTTTTGACTCTAAACGGAACAATACCCAATTCAAAGGTCAGTGAACTTAGTGCCCTAAATAAACGCTGTAAAAAGATACATCTCGATTCAAACATAAAACAAATATGGATTGAATGATCAAACAATGTCTGTCAATATTTTTAGCCATTTGTGTTACACGCGCGCGCAAGTTTTTCCTCTACTGATGTAACTCCTAATGGTTTATCCTTTTCTGTTATGACCTATGCGTACCTATGTTTCTATTTTTTCATTTTCTATAGGCCTATCTTGTGCTTTTAATCTGACGCAGTGCCCCCGCCAAGTCAAATAAGGTCAACAGTACCTATCTTTTTTGTATACTACTCGCAACATAATACTTTAGTGGTTTGATTCATTCCCCTAAAAAACAAAAAGTTGTACCGCGGTTGCATTTCTTAAAGGAAATTACGATAAGTACAGACATTGTGACATGGTATTAATGTTGAAAGTTACATATCGCATAAAGTCATCATTATCATAATCTCACCCACTGCTGGGTATAGGCCTCCCTTTTTTCATGCCAGTCTCCTCTATCTTGCGCCTCTCGCGTCCAAACATTCCCTATGACCTTCACTATGTTGTGCTGACGGACGACCTCGATAATAATGCACCTATCTCATAATGTATCTTTTCTACATGAACTCTTTTAAGTGCTGATAAGATTTCTGGCGCTTCAGTGGCCGTTGCCGCGACACGCTCACTACGCTCGCTCGCCTTGCGCGTTAGTGGTAATACAATAATATCCTAACCAACTAATTTCGTTAGTTGTCAATGTTTATGTCGTAAATTGAATCTGCCGAATAAGACAAGTCTTCAATAATTTTCCTTATTTGTCATTAATGACGAAAGTGAACTAAAATATCTAGTTCGTTGCCTTTTCATTACCTGTAGCACTTTTAAAAGAGTTTAGTAAAGAGTATTAAAAAGGTAGGTACATTTTACGAATGGTGCATTATGAGAGAGGTGCATTCTGAGAATGGTACGTTTTGCGCATGGGGTGCATTCTGCGATAGGTACATTATGCGACTAAGGTAACAGCATATCTAACGTTGTAAATTATAATAGCATTTAATGCAATGCACGATCACAAACAGTCGTGTTAAGACAGAGCAATTGTTGTCTTATTAATTTAAGAGACAGATTGACAAGGATGTGATAATGAACTAGCTGCAGTTTACATTAGTTCTAGTCCGCATTTATTTAGATTTTGTCAGCCGATTCAAGTTGTTAAACTTGCGTCATGTTAACCTACTTTAATAAGAGAAAGATATGTTTAGCTGTATGTATTTTATTGGGTATTTTCACCGATATCTTCTTCATCTGTAGTTTTGTGTTTTTATTTGTAAGTTCATATATTTTGCACTCCTAAAGGACATATACTAAAACCTGACCCTCACTTGTAATCTGAACACATTGAAATCGGTTCTTTTTAGTTTTGATTAAAATACGATGTAAAAATAATTTTATCAAAATGTTTAGAACTTCAAAGGATTCTGCAGGCACGTTGGCCAATTCGTTTTCCCATTTGAAGTAAGTATTGTTTGTCGAAAGTTATTTGCAAATGTTTATGGCTTCTCCCGAATACGAGAACTAATAGTCACTTGAAACAATTTTCGCAACCCAATATCGACTTTCTTTGGTTAATTTGAAAAGTTTTTGGGTGCTCACGTTATCGTGGAACGTGACTACTTTCATGTACTTACTGTAACATTACATGAAAGTAGTCACGTTGCACGTAGTTTCCATTTTGTGTTTTTGGTTGGTTACATGATAAATTACAAAAATGCCTGCGAATATTTATCCTTCAAACCATTTTTTGGTGATCGGTTTGCGAAATAGTAACCAAACAAACAAAAAATCTGGCGTATCGGCAGCCGCTGCCGCGGCACGCTCACTACGCTCGCTCGCCTCGCGCGTAGTTTTTCACTATCCTAACATAACCTAACCGACTGACTTTGATTAAGATTTATCTTCTTCCACAACGGCACATACTAATGGGACTACGAGAAATAATCACATTAATGGGAAAAAATAATGTGACCACGAAGAAACACCCAAACTCCAGATAAATATTTGCAGATCATTAAAAAATTTGACCCCCGGCGGGAATTGAACCCCTTTTACATGCAGACGTTCGCCCACTGAGCTTCAGAGGTCTCGAAATATGGCTGGTTATTTAAAGTCCAGGAGGGTTAGCGTGAGCTCTAATTTCCAGAATAAGAGTAACCCTCCTGTATGCCTTTCAAGAAGGCTGATCCCACCAGCCTCCTTGAAAGGCATACAGATGGTTGGATACAGAGACAGGTGGAAATGGGTGAGATCAGGAGTAGGAAAGTATAGTTTAAACAAGCAAAAAAGCATATTATACAAAGAAAAGTGTTGTTGTAGGAAAAGATCGTGAGGAAACCAGTTAGTATTCTTATAGGCGGCGATGGGCTTGCAACCTGTCACGTATGGAATACTAACTTCTGCAAGATGTGGGCATGTATCAAATATGTATTTGTACATGCCTCTGACTACCCCCTTAGACATCTTCAAAGGATCAGGAATATAAAGATCTGAGAGAATGTCTACCGCGCCTTGGGGATACAGTCGTGGCCCTGTTTTTTTTTAATAGTGTTGTTGAAAGGTTTATTACTAACTTTGCTAGCCACGGCTTGATCTCCGGCGGAGGCTTATGCGGGGCTGAAGGCGCGGGACTTGGCGGCAGCGGCGGCGGCGGTGGCGGCGGCGTACTGTAGCTGTCCCCACAACTGACGTAAGAACCGTCCGGACAGAACTTCTTAGCTGATACCGGCGATGACGGCGAGTACCGACGCTTCCTCTGCACAATATTCATACAAATACCAACTTACAGTACGTTCGACGGATCTAACATTCGTGAAGTTAGCTGTCCGCGCAGAGACCGCTTTTATATATAAATTAGTGTTCTAAGCAGACAAACGGCTATCTCCACGAAAGCCTAGCTCCGTTGAACGTATACGGAATACAATATATAATTTGACGACCTCTATAGCGCAGTGGGCGAAGGCCCGCCTGCGACGCAAAAGGTTGCGGGTTCGATCCCCGCGGCGGGACCAATGTTTGTATGATCTACAAATATTTGTCTCGGGTCTGGGTGTTTCTATGTATAATATGTATGTATTTACAAACAAAAAGTATATAAGTAGTATATCAGTCATCTTAGTACCCATAACACAAGCTCTGCTTACTTTGGGGCTAGATGATGCTGTGTGAAAAGTCCAGCATTATTTATTTATTATGTAATATAATATACAAGATTAATACACGATTTAAACAGAAGACAATCACGTCACAAGATGACAGAGGCAAATAATGGCTGTAGAAATGTAAGAGTTGAATTCTTGCCTTTAAACTGCGACGAGGTTTCGGCATGGAGATATCGCTGCGACTGCTTACATCTCAACCAGCTTAGATTATGAATCGTTTGAATAAAACATAGTGGTCATTTGAAATTCCTTATTAGATGAACTGATTCAAAATCTAAATAACTTGGCCCATGTAACTCCACTATAAAAACTAAAAAGACGCTTATATTTTATAGCTGTTGGTAACAATACTTTAACTAAGAATGGATAATACTTACCCATACCCTTTCCATATCAGAATCAGTTCCGTCGCTGTCATCTTCCTCGTCCTGGAACAAAGTTTAAAATTCAGGGTGTTTTCTATAACGGGGCGTTCATTTTAAACTTACTTTCAAGAATTGGGTTCAACAAATGAATTGAAAAATATTTATGTAATATTTTTTTTTGTTTTGTTATGAAAATCGATATAGTTGACGACCCCTGTGGCGCAGTGGGTGAAAGCCCACTTGGGACGCAGAAGGTTGCGGGTCGATCCCCGCTGCGGGATAAATGTTTGTATGATCTGCAAATATTTATCTCGGGTCTGGGTGTTTCTATGAAATAATATGTATGTATTTACAAAAAAAAAGTATAAAAATAGTAAGTATATCAGTTATCTGGTTCCCATAGTACAAGCTTTGCTTAGTTTGGGGCTAGATGATGCTGTGTGAAATGTCCAGCATTATTTATTTATTTAAAGACTATCCTTTCAATTGATTGTTGCTTGTATAACTTAGTCCATACGAGCGTGTGACGTGATGAAGCTGCATTGCGATTAGTGGACCTTGAACATTTTTATGCAACATATCATCAACATGTCACATCAACATGATTAGGATATACAGGGTGTAAAAAGACTGCTACCGAAAACTGAGGGGTTGTAATCAGACCATGATTCTAAACATGTTTAGCAAAAAAAAAAACGCAAAACAAATTTTTGACTTAGCTACGTCATGCTGTGTTATTTTCGGCTATTTACTACTATTACAACATAATAAGACCATACCTACCTAATAATTTCATTTATAAAAGAAAAAAAACATTTAAAACTCAAAATCCATCAATCTACATAAAAAAACGCGCCCAAAACATACGCAAACAGTACTCTTCAAACGCTGTTTTCTCCGGATTTAGTGCATATTTCGGAAAATCCTTTTGGATTTGGTTGTCTATTGGGATGCTGTACCTACCCCTTTCGGCTTCGGTAGACGTCTTTTTACACCCTGTATATATATATCTCCTTTCCTGCACAAACTCAGTTTTCAATTACCTACTTAGCTAAGTTATTTTATGTTACTCGACTTTCTGTATAATACCTATACCTACTGTATCCTAGATATACCTATAATATACTTAAATCTTTTGCTTTAAGGTTTGCCGTTTCAATTTGTGGATAAACTCACAAACTTTCAGCTTTATTATATTAGATTTGCAAATTCAATAAGTTTTATAAGTATATAATGCATAATATAAACAAAGTTCGCTGAAAAAAGGCTTGACTTTTTTCAAGGTGTTCAAAGAAAACTAAATTGGTTCAAAGAAAACAAATCAATTACAGTTCATTAAATTCGATATTATTTACGCTAGTTCAACATCAAAGTTCTAAAAATACTTAACTCATACATTAAAGATTTATTTCTATTCAAGTCAAGAGGTAGACTAGACTAGAAAAAGCTAGAATTTTCAAGGAATGCAAAGAAAACAAAGTTCAATGAACTTCATTAATATTTAACGCCATTCAACTTAAATGTAAGCTAAACACTGGCTTAAGGGTCGGTTCATATCTAACGGAAGATCCGTCGCGTATTATCGGTCGCGGAACGCCAGAACTGACAAATGTATAGAAAAACACTCGACCGTTCACACTCAACCGATGATACGTTAGTCCGTCGAGTGTGAAGGGTCGAGTGTTTTTCTATACATTTGTCAGTTCTGGCGTTCCGCGACCGATAATACGCGACGGATCTTCCGTTAGATATGAACCAAAGAAACTGAAAAGTTCAACCACAATTATTAGGGCAGCTCAATGGAGCTGCTCCTAAATCTCGTCCCCCCGGAACAAATCTGATCATGGCTAACGAGCCGATAGCAGATAGAGAGGAGAAAAAAAAAAAAAAAAAAGATATGAACCGACCCTTAGTTTCATAATTCAACTATCTGTGCCCGCGACTTCCTACGCGTGGTTAATTTATCCCGCGTAAATTCCGACCCCGCAGGAGTCCTGGGACAAAAAGTCATCCTATTAAGTTGCCCTAGAACCTCCTCTATCTTCCAGTGAAAGTCCAGTTAAAATCGGTTCAGTCGCTCCAGAGATTAGCCCGAACAAACAGACAGACAATTTTAGTAGACTGCAATTTGAAACTATGGGTTTCAGTAAGCTGAAAACCTTTTTTTATCTTTCTTCAAGTATGGCCAAGAGAGACAGTTTTAATTTATTAGTACAAGTAAAGTGCTGGTTACTAAAAAATTGTTTAAGGAAGGAGTGAAGGCCAGGGTTTTAAGAAACATTAAGGAGTCCCTTACCTCGGGTGAAGAAAGGCAAGTACACCATGACTCCTCATTGTCGTCCTCAGAGTCATCGCAATATTCTGCCAAATAGTTCTGATACCCCTTCAAACAAAAATACAATAGTTATTCAACAATCTAGTTAAGATTTTTCTAGTGCTGTGTGTAACAAATTGGTATGGTGAAAAGTTATATTGTTGCTAGATATATAAAAAAATTGCAATATATTCTTAGTCAGATTCATTTGAATGTTCATTTAACATTATAACCTAAATAGGATAACTGAATAGACTCATAGCGTCTTACCATAGAACGTGACATAAAGTTATTCCGGAGTGTAAACTGTCAAAATGTATGGTTATTCTCGATTTATTCGGTGGAATAACTTTATGTCACGTTCTATGGTAAGACGCTTAGAGTTTATTCATTCAGTATCCTATTAGAGTAATATTTTTTCACAAGTAGTTTTTCACAGAAGTGGCCACTGACTGAATAGAGACAGAATAGAAAAATAATAATCTATGGGTTACTTTTGAGTTTTTGCCCCTATTATCAAGCCCGAGCAGTCTGCCAGAAACGGAAGAGGTAGCCTTCACGAACTCGGGGAAGGTAATAGCACAGCCAACACTGGACACATTGGAACTGGTCCCAGCGTCACAGTCATCATCGTCATTATCCATATCCTCAGCTTTATACAGCTTCCCTTTAGGATAATCTTTCTTTTCTTCGATCGTGCTGCTGAGGAGCTTCTGCATAAAATCCTCCTTTTTCTCCTCCTCAGGTTCAGGGTCAGGTATGGGGTCATCGGGTAGAGGGATCTGGCTGGGGTCATCAGCAAGTCTCTGCATGATAGCACTGTTATCATCGCATACATCTTTGCTGCATCCGGGAAGGCTGTAATCGCTGCCCATCATGTTGAGAGCTGATATCGTCTCAGAGCTGGAGGTGAGACTGGAACTGGCGCTGGATAAAGTGCGGTCGTATCTGAGCTTGCCATCTATTGTGATCATGCTTTCGCTGGGGCAGAGTTTGAGGATCCTGTTCTCTTCCTCAAAGTCTTCTCTCTCTATGTCATCGATGGGTTGGTCTCTGCTGGTTGTGTTTGCCCCATCTCTGTCTCCCTCTATGTTTATGTCGTATGCGATTCGGCTTGTCTCCTCGAAGATGTCGCATGAGTGTGAGCATGATGGTTCCATTTTGGAATCCTCCTGTAAAAAAGTCTAGTTTTCTTGAATCTGTAAGTTACGCGTTAGAAATTTATTTTTGTATGCTCTAAAACAGGGTGTCGGGAGGCCAGTAGCAAGTTGCGTACTGAACTTTTCGAGCGACATACAGTACAACCGATCTTTGTCTGTCTGAAGTTAGGTGCACTAAACGATTGCGCAGGTTTGCGCGAGAGAGTAGGCGAGATAGCACGATGCATCAAACTAAGCGAGTGAGCGAGGCAGCTATCCAACGCCGTCTTCGTCTTTTAGGCTTTATTTTGTTTTTAATTGGAATTTATTTTTGACGAGGCGCATAATATGTAACAGCACCTAATTTGATCTTCTGTTATTTTGTTTGGACTTGTATCCAGCGCTAACGCTGGATTATGCTAATTAGTGTAATTGGTCTCATATAACCGTTTATTAACCGTGCTAATTAGTTTAAATAAATAAATTTATCAAAAATGGGTTCTGCGCAGCTACTTCAGAGAGCTAAAGATCGGTTGTGCGTATAAGTACAATGATTTTTGGCCCATGTAAATATTACATAATATATATCAGTGATCTCTGCCTACCCCTTCGGGAAAGAGGCGCGATTTCATGTGTGTATGTATTCATCATCATCATCAAATTTAAGAGCTCAGCTCTTATCGGTGCAATGATGCAACTTCCTCCACCTCTCCCTTTCCAATGCAGATTTCTTTACTTCTTTATACGACATGACAGCGATCTTCTCTTTATGTGACTCATGATATGTGTATATACATATCATGAGTCAGATAAAGAGAAGATCATAATAATATTACCTAATACATACGTATTAGGTAATATTAATATTTAGTTTTTATGTTTGCACTAACAATTGTTATTAATTAACAAAGGTATTATACAATAAATTACATACATCCATACATTAAATCACGCATCTTTGTAATAAACTTAGAACAAACAATAATTACTCACTTGTTTTGCTGGTTTTGAAGTAATGGTTGCATGGGTGCTTATGCTGTACAAAAAAAAATGTTATCAATTTCAGAATGGTCAATTTAAATAATACTGCAATATAAACATTTATTTTAAAAATAAACTATGAAATGGTAGTCACATGTTTTTGAAATTCATGAATTTGTTGAACAGTAAATAGCCCAGTCAAATTATACATTGAAGCTTGCAATAATTTGCATAAATCTTAAAATTTGTACATTATTTATCACATTATGATATTAAAAGATAATTATTGTTAATGAAATAGTATACAACAGCTTGGTATGAATGTTGATGGATTTACGAGTAGAGGTAGGCCAAAGAAAAGATGGATGGATTGTCAGAAGGATGATATGAGTAAGAAAGGAGTGAGTGTTGTGCTGACCCCACATAATGTGGGAAAAGGGCAGGGAGATGATGATGATGAGTATACAACAGCTTACAGTTCATCCAATGAATCTAGGCATTTTTGTGTGAAAAAGCGCTCAATGCGCAGACAAACGGCTAACATCACAAATGCCTAGATCCATTGGGCGAACTGTACATTACATATAGCTAATGTTGAAAAAATAACTAAATCATATATTTATGACCTTTAACCGTGAATAACTTTTTAGCAGAGGTGGGATAATTGGGGACTTTTGACATTTAATTCATAATGGTGTTCCCAACGTTCGTACCAATTTTTATGCAAATTATTGCAAGCTTACCCCTGTTTTTTGAGGCAATTTGACTGGGCTAAAAGGAACATGTATGGATGACATAAAATAAACAGCATTCAGCAATCTGAATTATGTAGAAACAACATAATGAAGATACCTACAGGTATGCAATCAAAACAAATAACCTTTTTACAGATAAGGTTTTGTGATGCAATCAATATGAAAGAATGGATTTCAAATAAACATACAATGGCAGTGAAGTTGATTCGTATTTCATACAAGTTAAAAGTAAATTAAATAGATATTACAAATACTTTACAGATGCAGAACATTTTATAAAAATATTCAAGAAACTTGAGATGTTTATTTTATGAAATTTGATATGCATGAGAACTACATAATTGTATGCTACACTTAAACCAACCTGGTATCGGATTCCTTGGCAGGAGCATCTACACACAACAACATGGTGTCCGAATCAGGCATTCTCTGGTTAGTTGATTGGTACTTTCCTTTAACCCATATATTCTCAGGAGTTTGATACAACCCAATCCCACCTGTTCAGCTCTGGGAAAAAAAAAATATCATATATGGCAATTGCCATTGAAAAGTTGCAGGTCAAGTTAGTCGACGAACATGTGAAATAATTTTTGCGCCTTAGTTTACAAAAATGTGAGTAAATATGTCATTTATTAGAATTTAAAGATTAATGCTGATAAAATTCTATCAGTTCTCAAATTCAAGCTTTTGTGGTCTCCTGCAATTGAAGTACAATTAGTTTTAAAGTGAAACTTTATGTAGCAAAACATTAAAATTATGAATTTTACATTTATTTCTTCTTGTTATCAACTTAGAGAAGCACATTACTGTCTTAAATGGCAGTTCTGCAGCTGTTATTTGGTGTTTATTTCTACAAGGTACTGTCAACATCAATCTACTATGAAGAAAACCAAATATTTTCAGTGAAAAAAATACATAAATGACATAATACACATACTACACATAATTTCAGTAACAAAGGAATTATATTTAAGACCACAGCAATAACAACCTACAGGGAATAATCAGAATTTTGTAACTTTAAAACTCAGATGTTATTTAACCAAGTTACATTGCTACAAACTTATTGCATTAATTCCTCTTTTGGCCACTGGTCCAGATAAATTTGAGGCACTTTATTATATATGTACTTATTCAGAATAAAAAAAAACTTTTGAAAGACAGAAGGCCAGACAAGGCCACAGAGGAACACAGAATAGGTTCACTTGCACAGAAATGAATTGAGCTCCAATGTCACAACCAAGGCCAATTTAATCAAATGCTATTCATCAGTTCATTACTGAGGGGTGAGCATGAGCAGTACAGGCAAACAAATTAATTGAACCAAACAAACCAATCACGATCGATAAGAACACGATTTTACCAACTCTCTCGCGCACTTTTCACAAATATCGTCATACATGAAGACCACATTGATCAAGACAGTGAATCACATGTGCTCCTAAACCCCTCAGAACTCCAACCGTGAGAATATTTTTTTCACAAAGAGATTCACATGTATGCATCCGTCGTCGCAACAAAAAAAAACCATAGACGATTTTACCACGATTTATGGCGAAATTGCCTGACCTTTGCAATTTACAACAATTAGCTCCTGCTCGTATCTGTTTATGTATTTTATAAGACCCTAAGTTGCGTAGAAACATAACGATAGCACATCAGCTCTGCTTGGGCTCTTGAAAGGCGTGAAAACATAAAAAAGTGGGATGAGGGACTAATTACGTGCCCCACGTCGCGTACAATTACGATTACTAACCTGTGTTTAATTATGAAGCTGGATCTCACATTGGTTACATATATGACTTGTTACAGAAACATCACAAAAGTTGGATTTTCGTATTGTAAAAATACCTAAAGCAATGTGCTTGCTTTGACGAAATGACGAAATAAACTTCACTTCACTCCATTCCGTCCGTGGTCCGCCATCGATCATAGACTTAAATTGTGTTGCCAGTGCCACCTACCATACCATAACATTACTAATTCCACTAAGTAAAATATTTTCTTTATTTATTTATTTTAAACACATCTACTAAAGAAATCTCTTCAAAATCAGTTTAAATATAAAGTGCACTACTTAGTAATCTTCGATCATTCGTCCGAGTTAGTTAGTTAGTAATTAGTACTTTTTTTTTATGAAATAGGTCAGCATTTGACCTCACTCTGCCTGATGTTAAGCAGTAGTGAGGTCTAAGACGGAGCTTGCTTACCTAGAAGGAACCTAGGTATTTACTCTTGATTTGAAGACCCCTCTAATGTACTTTTCGGGAAATACAGAGCCCGGCAATGAGTTCCACAATTTGGCGGTGCGTATGAAAAATGTGGTCTTAAAACGTTTTGTAGGGACTCTGGGAATGTCGACCATGTACAAGTGGCGTTTATTTAGTCATTTATTTATTTAAAAAAAACGTCTTTCCGGGAACCTGTTGGCCCGATAGAAGAATGGGGATGGCGAAACTAAATTCAAAATCAAATCAAAATTATTTATTCAGAACAAAGTACATAGAAAACATTGATTACAATAGAACGATGAGAACTGCAAAAGTTTAATAAACTGTGTAGCAGTCTCAACGCCACCTCCTTGACATTATTACAACATAGTTCTGAATGAAACTACATATATGTGTGTATCATTTAACACTATAGAATAAACTAATTTTAAACTAAAACTAAAGATATTCAAACAAGAAATATATGAAAGTTAAAGAGCAATAAGTAGGTACAGTACATCTTAAGGTTAAAGATATTGAAATTTTAAGTGCATATATTTATGCAGCATTTGTGTGTATTGTGTGTATGTGTGAGAGTGAATGTGTGTGTGTGTGTGTGAGTGAATGTGTGTGAGAGTGAATGTGTGTGTGTGTGTGAGAATGATTGTGTGTGTGTGTGTTTGAGAGTGTGAGTGTGTGTACCCGTGTATGTATGAGATACACGTATGTGTTCTATTTTAGTTATTCAGGAATTTTTAGCATGTCTTCTGTCTCTTCATAAGAGAGAGTAAGCAGCCATTTTAGACATTTTATTTTGCAGTTATAGTTTATAAGGGGGTATATATTTAAAATTTTGTTAACTTTATTATATAGCTGAGAGCTTAGATAGTGAAAATTACGACCTGCCAGAGCTGTCCTACGTGTTTCGATTTTATTATTATATATATATAATTGTGGAGTTCTTGTGCACACTCCAGGCGCGGTCCAAGGGGGGAGGTCACAGGGGACATGACCCCTCCCCCCCAAAATCGTACACTTCTCATAGTAAAATCTCGTGTATTGTGCAATAAAGTATAATTTTAGTGTAGTGACGACTCCCCCCCCCCCCAAATTTCAGGCTGCGACCGCGCCTGGCACACTCTCCGAAATGGAGTCGATAAACGACCGACAAACATTAGTAACTTAATTATTAGTAACACGTCTTTATTTACTCTGAGCGAGCTCTACTTAATGCGACTTGGTACACGAGGGCAGGACAGTAAGGACAGCACCAAGGAAGCAGCCAATTTGCAGCCAATGATGTTAAAAATGGGGAAGTCTGAAAGTAGCACCAGTAACTGTTAAGTTGAGGAGCAATAGGTTAGCGTGGTATGGGCATGTAATGCGGAGGGATGAAAGTCATGTAATAAAAGGGTGATGGAAATGAATGTAAATGGATATGTTAGTAGAGGTAGACCTAAGAAAAGATGGATGGATTGTGTGAGAGAAGTTAAGGAAGAGAAAGGAGTTGATACAGAGATGACGAGTGATAGAGGAGAGTGGAAGAGGAGAACATATTGTGCCGACCCCGCATGAGCGGGTTAAGGGCAGGCCAATGATGACTTACTCTGTGACCAATGACCTAATGGCTGGTTTACACTTGTTAAGTGCTTTAGTGTCAAGTAAACTTTTAACTTAAGAATTTAGTTAATTGTGTGTGTAAACCAGCAATTAAGTGCTTTAGTTATCAAGTTGACAAGTAAACCGGTTAAGTGGTTTGACAGCAACTGTAATAGAAATAATTCTATTTTTCTGTTTAGTAGCCCCCCTCTCCACACTCCGCGACCCCACCTCTCAAGGTTTGACACTTAATGTATGAAGTCTATAGTATTTATTTCAGTTTGTAGTACAACTTTTTGTTCATACCCTCCGTATTAACAAAAAGTTTACAAAAGTGTTTCAAAAACAAGTAGAAGAAGAGTATTTTTGGCTCGTTTCTATTATAAGTAGACAATACTCAAACGTAGTGATTAGATTCTCCTTGATTGTCAAGTAAACTTTTTAACTAAAGGATTCAGTTATTATAGCAGCCATTTCGCCATTTTCTTCAAACTTTTATGACCTCTATCTTTCGTCACGCAGTCAAAATTTATGAAAATGACAGGTCTGGCCTGCAAGTGGGGGGGTGCGGAGTGCGAAGAGCGGGGCTACTAAACAGAAAAATAGGATTATTTCTATTTCGCTTGCAGCTAATCCACTAAACCGATTTAGTTGACAACTTCTTTGAATTGGTGGTTTACACACACAATTAACTGAATTATTTAGTTAAAAATTTAGTTAACTGTTAATCACTTAACAAGTATAATTAAACAACCCAAAGTGGTCGTAGAAAAGATGCTTTTGTCTAATGTCAAATGTCATTTTACTCTATTCTACCGTAGAGATGGGTGATCATAGTAAGCAGGGTGATCAACTGAACTCCTCTTTTAGCAGAACGATGCAGTTGAAACTCGGATTTTCGATCAAGTTTCATCTATGATTTTAAAACATGCTGACAGCGAGCTGTTCTGATGATGGAGCCAGTAGCTAGTTCAACGTAACTTCTCAGGAAATAACAGTAAAATATCGGTGTTAGGACTTATTTTAACCTCATTTTATATTTTACCTATGTTTCTACAATAAATGACATTTTATTTTATTCTATTCTTCTAACCAGTTCATGATAATAGGTGCTTACATTAAAATCTTGTATCGAAATATATTTAATTACTAAAAACTTATTATTAAGTTGAATTCAACCTTATTGAGCACGTCTTCGCTTGTCATTGCGAAACGAACTTGCGAGTTTCACTTAATCACTAAACTGGTTTAGTGAAAACGCACGGCTGCTAGAATTAACTAAATTTTTAAGTTAAAAGTTTACTTGACACTAAAGCACTTAACAAGTGTAAACCAGCCATAAGGTTGTACCACAGGCTAAGTCTCGGACGATTATGATCGAAGGGCTAAATAAATTGACGATATACTTACTCTGTGAAATTGACTCACAGCTAGGACTAGTTACTCTGTGGCTAGGACCAATGAACAGAGTAAGTATAGCTCAGATTTACTCTGTGGCTCAGATTGACTCTGTGGATTGACATTGACGGTGACGTACCGTCAGTCACCGTCAGCCAGTCGTTTTGCAATTTGCAAACAAACAATCCTACGATCCTTCGATAGATCGATAATTTCTTTTGCATTATTTTGCCTAGTCTTTCGCTGCGCAGATTCTTTCTATTGACCAACCGATTACTAGTCGAATTTAAAAAAAATCGCGATCATGGAGCCTACGGAAACAGTTAAAAGTGAAAAAGAGATGTGTGAAGAAGTGAAATTAAATCTAGCCCGTCGCAAGTTGATCACGGTACTAGCCGACAAAGCACCGGCATATTTCGCCCGTATAAAACAATGGTTTCAAATGAAAAAAAGCAAGGAAATGTTCGATGCTGAAGCTCGACAGCTGCTCAATCCTGAACAACAGCATTACCACAACGAGTTCTTGTTGGCCTTGCTGAGTAAAGTTGGGGGCTTGGCGGAAACATCGGTTTCTCTTGCGCATGAGAGAGTGTTGTCCTATGGGAAAAATCGAAAACCAAGAATGGCCACCGCAACAACTTCATCTGCCAGTGATCTCGAGGAGATGCCGAGGTTTGATCCTGTTGACTTGACGGATTATTTGCCGCCGAAGTCACCGCAAGGAGCTGGAAGCGACGGAGTCAAATATGCTGCACAGGTAAGAAAAATGTCTTTGTTGTGTGCCTCAAGAATGTTGGAACTTATAGGAGACAAGATAAAATAAAAAATAAATAATGCTGGACTTTTTCACACAGCATCATCTAGCCCCAAAGTAAGCAGAGCTTGTGTTATGGGTACTACATGACTGATATACTACTTATATACTTTTTGTTTGTAAATACATACATATTATACATAGAAACACCCAGGCACGAGACAAATATTTGTAGATCATACAAACATTGGTCCCGGCGCGGGGATTGAACCCGCAACCTTTTGCGTTGCAGGCGGGCCTTCATCCACTACAGAGGTTGTCATGATTTTAATGTATCAATCATGATACTTAATGTTTTAGCTGCTGTACAAGCCATAATCCCTTTGATCCTAAAAGAATACTAGCCCCCCAACCCTGTTTGTTGCCCTGATTCTTCATGGAATGGTCGCAAAGTTCTAGGTGATCCCAGCAGCTGTAATGAATATTTTTTTGACCTTGTTTATCCAACTCTAATGATTTTAGAAAGAGGTGAAAAAAAACCTATTCAAATGTTATTCAATGTTAACAGTTTTCGGTAGGTACAAAGTTCGCTGGGTCAGCTAGTTCTAAGTAAATACTTTTTAAAAGCTTTTAATTAACTTGCAATGTTTGTCTGTTTGTATGTATGTTTGTCCGGGTCAAATCTTGCAAGCTTAATTTGACCCACTTCCCGGTGTCCAATTGAGCTGAATTTTGGTACACTTGTGAGTCCTCAGTGAGAATGCAATAATATATATAATAATGGGGAACTCCTCAGATAATAGGCCGATTGAGTTGAAACTCGGTTTGTAGATCAAGTATCATCTAAAATTTTTAAAATATGTTGACAGCGAGCTGATCTGATGATGGAGAATAGAACTCCTCAGATAATAGGTTGATTGAGTTAAAACTCACTACATCAGTCAAGTTTCATCTACTATTTTGAAATATGATGACTGCGAGCTGATCCGATGATGGAGAACGGAACTCCTCAGAAAATAGGTTGATTGAAATGAAATTTTGTACTGGTTTACATCGGTGAGTTCGATCAGCTCACGGTAATCTATAAAACGCTTGTACTTGTTGAATTTTTTTTCAAAAAAACTTATTTATTTTGATTTTGAGTTAACTGGTTTTTTAAGTACAAGCTCTGCTTGTATTTAAATTTGGGCTAAAAAGCAACTTATATATTTTTTTTTTTTTCAAAAGTTAACAATTTTTAGTTGGTAGTGTTTCTAAGCCTGTATTAAGTTTGTCTAAACACTACGTTCTCGTTTACAGTAACCTTGACTTGATATTGTGTTGACCACTGACATTAATTCACATTTATATGTATATATTTCAGGAAATATTCTTGCCTGATCAAGCACTCATCATTGGCCGCTTCATGCTCGCAGCATGGGACCACGATCTCGAAGGAGTAGAAGATGATGCAGCAAACATTATGGTAGTGGCTACCCAGCTGCTACTGAAGAATATCCTCACTGCTGTTATCGCACAGCACAAGTCTTATAAGAGGAAGGGCCACATGATGTATGATATTGGGGGCGCAGCGCCTAATATGTGGCTGAGGAATACCGGCCGGATTGTTGACCCAGAGTACAGAGAGCCAGTGCCTGTAGGTGGACTCGGGTTTCTCGGCGTGCGGCGGCCCGCGACTATTGATGAAATAGAACACGCAGCTGCTCTTGAAATGGCTTGCAGGTAATAAACTAGCTAATAATTCACTTTATAATAGGATACTACCTGTTCGTCGCGGTGTTACCCGCGATCCCTCGGGAAAACTTCACTTTCCCGGGATAAAATATAGCCTATGTTCATCATAGATGATGCTGTGTGAAAAATCCAGCATTATTTATTATTATTCATTCATTATTCATTCATATTCATTATTCATCAGGGATAATGCAGGATTCTAATGGCGAAAGAATTTTTCAAATCGATCCAGTAGTTTCGGAGCCTATTCATTTCAAACAAACAAATCTTTCCTCTTTATAATATTACGCGTCCGATAGTATGTTTCTAGCTTAACTTTTATTCAAATCGGCTCTCTGGTCAAAGCTGAAAACAAATGATGAAAACGAAGGAGAATAAATGACAAATGAAACTTTCATGTTTCTACCTTTTATGGTCAAGAGATACAGCCTTGACAAACTTACAACAAAAATTAAAAAAAAACCAACAAATATTTGCTACTCGCGATCCCTCGGGAAAACTTCACTTCCCCAGGATAAAATATAGCCTATGTTCATCGGGGATAATGTAGCATTCTATTGGTGAAAGATTTATTTAAATCGGTCCAATAGTTTCGGAGTCTATTCATTTCCGTAAGCCGCGTCCGATAGTATGTTTCTAGCTTTAGACGTAGAATGTAACATGCAGTAGCGAATTCAAAAAATTATATTTTAAATGTTGGGACCTCAAGGAGTGAAGCTGCGGCCGGAAGTTAGCTTGGTACAGTAAGAGAAGCCGCGGGTGGGCTGTAATATGATATGAAAAAAAAAGTTTTTGATTACGAGTATATATAAATTATATAATTTTATTTCATTTATGTAAACAAAACTACCCAATCCACCCCTACCTCCCGTCAGCCACCATGTAGTTTGTAATGTTTTAAACATTTTATTTTCATAATTAGGATACATTTTTGTAAAATTTAGAAATTATAGTTTCTTATCTTTAATTTTTCCGTTTGATTTAGTTGCGAAAATAAATCTATTATTGTGACTTCTTAGTAAATTGACGAAAATCTAGTGTTCCTGTGGTTTCTACCACGCCAACTCTCACTTTAATCAACATAAGTATATTTTATCATTGTAATTAGTACAGACAGCATCACCAACTCGTATACCCCCCTTATAGTAAAATTTTACATTTCTAAGCCGGAACGACTCAAATAAATGAAAATTCTTTACAAAAATTTATATCTTAGCTGGGATTCGAAACAGCCACCCCAAGCGCCACGCTTATACGGAAATAACCGAATCTGACACTCTAACCAACTGAGCCATCACAGCAGTTAGCAGTAGTGACGAATTTTTGAGTTACATTATTAGTATTCAGTGTAAACTTACCTACGTCAGAGAATACAGATAGCCTTCGTTTTGTTCTGTGCAGGAATTAACTTGAAGGTAGTTGTGAATTTAATCATAATAATGATGGTTGAGCCTTGTTACTTGTTTCGTTCAGAGTGCATTTTTTTATTAGTAATGGTGCTTAGCAAATTCATAAGGACAAAATATTATTGTAATAGTGGTTTTATAAAATATAAATACTATAATTTGTTTTTATGCATAGAAATTTAAAGTTTAAATAAATTTACAAAAAATATTTGTTTTTTTATGACCCTTCAAACTTATATTACAAAAATTAAAAATATATATCACAACATAAAAACTTTGTTTGTTGTGGAAGTAAAAAAAAAAAGCAGAACCGATATATGTAGTTCGGGTGGATTTGAACTCGACACCTCTTGGATCACAGTTAATTCTACTATAGAAACCACTGAACCAACGTCTTCTGTGATATTGGTGTGAAATTAGATATTGCTAACTAAGCAACTTAACGAATTTTTTGATACAAAAAGAAGTTCAGAGACGCAGAGATTCGAACTAGGTTCCGTTGGCATGGGGGGATACCGATTGATGATGCTGATTGTACATAATTCCTCTATTTTTAGATACACTGTAAGTTTTGTGAATAAAGAAATTGAAATTGAACTCTAAATCATGCTGGCAACACAGTCTGAAAGAGACAAGGTCGTGATAAGGTTCAAAGTCCTTTTTGCCTTTACTTGTTTTTTTATCGAAGTAAGCTATTATGTTTCTTTAGTATGGAAGATCATTGACTTTTAGTGAATATTTTGGTAGTCAAATAAAAATACGTGTGTAGGGATATGGTTTATGACTGAAGGAGGAATGGAGCGCTTTAAAATATTAAAATATAAATTGAAAATTGACCGAAAAATCAAAAATAAATTTTGTGGTGGACCACCCTTATCACTAAGGGGGATGAAAAATAGCTTACGCCCGATTCTCAGGCCAACTGAATGTACACATATAAGAATCATATATTTATATAATTTCATAAGACAGTTGTATCAAAAATATCAAAAAAGTTTAGAAAAACAGCTTTCTTATTCAATTGTGTACCGTCCAAGCGAATGAACTCGCGGCGACAGCTAGTTATTATAAGTGAGACAGCTAATTTGTAAACTATTCATTTCAGTGCCAACAAGGAAGAAGAACCAATCAGACTGACTATCCAGGATGTGTACCTAGCGCTACAGGCCAATCGTAACATCATTGGAAGCCATTCGGTCTACTCCGTCAACATGGAGCGCATAGCAAATATGCTTAATCATCCCAGCAAGGATTGAGTTACCAATCAAAATTTTATTAACTTAAGACCCTATTAGTGATGACGGTCAGTACTGACGTCGGTAGTCCGTAGCTAGCGGCTACTTTTGACAAAGACACATAGTTCAAAAATACGCACTAGCCGCGTCGGCATACACAATACTAAAACTCAATAAAAACTTCAAGCTATTCAACAACGCACTGGCCGTCAGTACTGACCGTCAGAAAACAACTAAATAGGACCTTACAAAAAAGTGATTCTATCTCACGATTTGTTTCTGTGTGCGTATGCTCGAATGCTCCATAAACGAATGAGCGCTCAGTATCGCTTACGCACACAAACAAATCAACACACACAATTGAAGCCAGGTCCACAGCGCCGTGTTTTCTAACATGTTAGCATTGTTTTCCACCAATGGCACGCGCCTATTCGTTTAATAACATGTTAAAAACACGGCTTAAGACCAACAAGTGAGATAGATATTGTGTTTCTCTATACTTACCAGTTACCACCTTTGCATATAACTTTGCAGTTGCCCTTATAACACAAGTCACATTCTGAATTGAATGAAAATAGATTTAGCTTTGGCGTTAAAAGTCAATCATAACTTGTATACGTTCGCATTTAAATATTATAAATACGAAGGTTAAGAGACCTTGGAAGTAATAACATACAGGTTGTCTGGTAGAGATCGCTATTTAGCGATAAGACCGCCGATTGTATGTCATTGTGTTTTTTGTTTAGTTTTCCATTTTTGTTTATTTTTATTATGTGGTGTGCAATAAAGTATTTTCTATCTATCTATTCCTATAAGTTAATGTGTAAGTATATTTACTTACTTACTTTTTTATGTCCTCGGTTGTAAGTAACCGACTCTAAAACGGAGTAGGTTCATAATTTGGTTATATTTTGTTACCTCATCACAAACCTTATAATTTATAAATCAATTTATTTTTTCGTTTTTGATTTGGGGAGGGTGTTCGAAGTAATATCGCAGCTAATGTGCGTTTTGGCAGCATCAGCATATAAGTAATATATATACTTCCCACGTTTGATTTTGTAGTTTCTCGGCCGTGAACCCATTAGGCTAACTGTTATGACTCCAGCCTAGTGATTGAGACTTCAGCGGAAAGCATTCGGGTCGGAATAGGTCAGCTTTTCAACCGACCGCAACCAATCACAGTGCAGGAATCGATCCAAAACTGACGTTTCTTGCATTGTGATTGGTTGCGGTCGGTTGAACAGCCGACCTATTCCGACGCGAATGCTTTCCGCTGAGGTCTGCATCGCTACCCTGTTCGCCTCCATTTTTAATTTATATCGAGTGTCCATACAGCGCGTACTGTTCGCAGTTTGCGACCAACGTGCCGACTCACTCAGTCAGCGGCTGAGTCGCAGCGAACGATGGTCGCGGTCGGCGGCTCAGTTCGCTCACTACGCCTTGCGTGCCGCGCGGCGTTACGCTTTCACTCGGTTGGAGCGAACAGTGAGCCGGTCACTGTTCGCTGACATGGGTCCACGGTACGGCCTAATGATGAAAAGACCGAAGGAAGAGGAAGTCAAATATTTATGGGCTCGATTTTTTCCGTAGTAGGATAAAATTATAGGCTGTTTTCTTTTCGTTTCAAAATGTTTCAAATACACGAAACTACTGTTATAAAATGAAAAAAGGTTATTTTTTTAGGTTTTTATATGTTTTTTGTGAAATGAAATTAATTTATTTGTTAGAAGAATGGTTACATAAAGATTTTATAGGACATCATTCTGCGTTCATTTTATTTCCGTAAACAGGTTCACCGCTCTCCTAGTTAATATCTTATAAACCGTTGGACGTGCAGGTTGGCTCACATAGAAAAGAATATCGGTAATGACACATTCTAAAATAAAATAACATTTTTTTCTTCTGGCCGGTCCTTTTTAAATTTTGATGCAGGAATGTATGAACGCAGAATGATGTCCTTTTTAACAAGTGTCACATTATCCGCATGGTGTACAAATCTTTAGTATTTATGTATTTATATCTTGCTTTTGTCATGAATAAATTAAGTCTATGTATTATGTACTTAATATGAAACTATTTTTACTACCCTTTTTGGTAGCTACTAGTTTTTGGTACTAGTACTTTACTATACTTTGCCAATGTTTGGTTTCGTTCTAATTTTGTAGGTTGTGTGTAATTTAGTGCTGGAAGGTTAATATAAACATACACTTATTTCAAATCAAATGAATTGTGACAAGTCGCAGAAGTGTGACCAAGAAGTGAAATCAAAGATCCTAAGAGTCCATGTTAACCTGATCAAATAGCATGCCTTACTAATTATAATAAGTTATTGAAGAAAAAGTATAAATCAAGTACCTTTAAGCTCATTATGCATCTCATCTCAAAACTTAGGTTTAAGCGCGCTTTTTTTGTATATTTGCTTAAGTCTATTTGCGTTAGTTGAGGATTTATGTACTGTTGAGTTAGCTCTTAAGCATAAATTAACATATTTGGTGATACGTACGTTTTTTTCTAAATTAGTTAAAAGTTTAAGTCAATTCAAAAATAAGTCTGACTTTACAAAAGTCTTTGCGTAGCATTTTTTTACTAGTAGCGGCTGTGTTAAAAAATTACCTAGTTTTAGTTTTGGTACAATGTAATAAAGATGTCAAAGTATTTGTTTACATGACGGTAAGTACTTCATAATTTAAGTTAGCTTTGTTTGAAGCACAATGTCAAGTTAAAATATTGTGTTAAACAGGCCTGTAAGAGCTAATCAGATAAATATATTTGTTACCCACTAAACTTGTCACTAGTAGTAAAACGTAGATGTTAGTTTTTTTATCTACATAATCAATGTATTTCTAAAAAAAAATCTATTTGTAATCTTTAGAGTTAGAAAAAATAAAACTCCCTTTGGAAGCAACAGTATATTTTTTTACCCCTTAGGTAATAGGTTGAAAATATATTGGTACCCGGGGCGGTTTTGGATTGAGCACCCCCCCCCCTCTACCCCCCCCCCAAATTGCAAATTTCGGTATACGCTCCTAGTAGCACATCTCACAGCTCAAGAAGTTTCGACCACATCAAAACTTACTCTCTTGTCCTTTTCGATGGACTAAAATAATCGCATCGAGTTAGACGTGTGTTGGGGGTGCTACCACCGCACAGGGCCGGTTTTAGCACTACCAGTGCCCTGGGCGAGATTTGTACGGCACCCCCTAATTGCAATTTGGTAGCGAAGTGAGTATCTTAATGGGCGAGCGAAGGGAACCGAATTTTTTTAGAACAAATCGACACGATACATCTAGTTCTTGACGATAGTAAATAGTAGTAAGTACTCACCTACTCTAGCGAAGTGAGCATCTTTATGGGCGAGCGAAGAGAGTCAATTTTTTTTAGAAAAAAATCTACTCGATTCATATATCTAGTTCGTTTTAGAAGAAATCGACACTTTACAACACCCCGCACCCTCGGACGCATCAGGGTAGGCCCAGCTATGTCACCCCGCCACTGTTATTGAGCCCCCCCATCGCTAGGTAGTCCTATCATAACGCCTACGACATAACCACAGTATTCCATAAAAACATCAATGTATGTATAAAAATATAATAATAATAAAATATAATAATAATAAATATAAAAATATAATATAATGTATGTATAAATTATTGATATGTAATGAATCCTCCTTCATATTACCTACGCTTTCTACTAAACGTAGTGGTTATAATTCTCTTTGCTTTCTACTTCTAGCAAAATTGGCATCAGGAAAGTCAATCGATCAATCAATCAAAAATTTCCCAAAATCTAAAAGTGTGCTAAAGAATCGAACAAAATAAGTAATTACCTCAATTTTTTAACCATAAAATCTAAAAAAATATGGTAATTTAATCTGGACTTAGTGTAGTAACTTATATAATAAAGTTAGGTGCATAGTTTGAAATAATTGTGAATCAAAACAAACAAAATATGGCTGACAAAGACCTTATAGCAAAGCTGGCTAACATGTAAGTACCTACCTACCTTATAGACATAGGGTGTAGTATCTATAGTAAGTACTACTACCTACGTGCCACAAACCGGACCGGTGAGAGACCTCTTTTGGTCACCTTTTGGATAAGTTTGTGGCACTGTAATAGTTCCCTCTCACGAAGGCAGTTTTGTTTGATAAGTAGCCTCCCTGCATACAAACCGCTTTAGTAAGGGGCTACCAGTTGGTGACGCTGACTGTACCTAGATGCACATGCACGTTGTTTCTGTGTGCGTAAGCTGATAGCTTAGCTCATAGCTCGACTCCTTGGAAGAATAAGCGCTCAGAGGCGCTCAGTAGGTACCGCTATAGTACCTACCTATAAAATATAACAAGGATGTGTCACAAGAAAAGAAAGCATTTCACTCCACCAGCGTAGCGCAATTTTGGTAGTGTTTTGTCGGACCCGTACATTTGGATATGTCAATGAGGCCCTGGCTCTAAGTACCTACTTAAAATGTGTCTGGTAGAGATCGCTATTTAGCGATAAGACCGCCGATTGTATGTCATTGTGTTTTTTCGTTTTAGTTTTCCATTTTTGTTTATTTTTATTATGTGGTGTGCAATAGAGTATTTTCTATCTATCTATCTATCTACTTTCAGTCCACTAGCTCGGCCTGGCTGCGACGCGCTGGGCATGTCTGCGCCAGTGCTGGTGCAGATGAATCCCTCTGGCAAATGGGAGAATTGTGCGCCTGGCTCCATGGACGAAGAGCGGCTGAAGGCGGTCGTGTCTCACCTCGTCAGCTCCAACGCCGTCTCCGCCGCGCAGAGCTACTGCTGTCAGTGCGCTAAAGATTCGCAGGTAACAGCATGATCACAGGATTTAGACACGTTCGTATAGAATTGCGTCTTTGTATGCGGCGAGGGGCTTGCAACCTGTCACGTAGGGGAGACTGGGTACGGTTGTAACAATTTTTCTTTAAAGGCTCACAGCACAGCTACGAGCGGCGATTAAAGCCTTTGGTATGAGAGCGTTGCCTTTTGTCTTTCAAATTATACCTAAACCAACAACGTAGGTATAAACATTTAACAAGAATAAGTCATTTTAAGGAATGTGAGCGACCGCCCCTGGCATGGGGTCGGTTGTAACACTCAAAAAAATCATAAATCAAGCTTTTAAAATCTGTTTTATTAACAAAAAACACGGATATGTCCTTAAAACTAATTTATCAATATTTTAGACACCTAATCGTAACCTTTTAAATAAAATTTATAACTGAACTAAAACAAATTGTAATTTAACAAAATTAATCAACAAAACGTAAGTTTAACTAATAAAAACCAAGTAATAAATAAATAATGCTGGACATTTCACACAGCATCATCTAGCCCCAAACTAAGCAAAGCTTGTACTATGGGAACCAGATAACTGATATACTACTTATATACTTTTTTTTTTGTTTGTAAATACATACATGTAATAAATACATAGAAACACCCAGACCCGAGATAAATATTTGCAGATCATGCAAACATTTATCCCGCGCCGGGGATCGAACCCGCAACCTTCTGCGTCCCAAGCGGGCTTTCACCCACTGCGCCACAGAGGTCGTCAAAGTATGCGATATCTAGTCCGATTAATCATACAGTTTACACCATTCCTCATGTAAACTCTTCTTAAAAAAAGTCCCTAATTTAACATCATCATGATCGAATTTGTATAACATTACTTTTACGTTTTCAGGGCGTTTTAAATAAAAAAATCACAAAAAATACTATTACAACCGTACCCATCCTCCCTTTTTAAAAGCTTTTAATTAACTTGCAATGTTTGCATGTTTGTCCGTGTCAAATCTTGCAAGTTCAATTTGACTCACTTCCCGGTGTCCGATTGAGCTGAATTTTGGTACACTTATGAGTCTTCGATGACAATGCACAATGCACTATTATGGTGACAGTTATCTGATGTGATGATGGAGTCAGGAGCTGTTCAACGGAGCTTCTCAGAAAATAGACCGATTGAGTTGAAATTCGGTTTTTAGATCAAGTATCATCTAAAATTTTAAAATACCTATGGTGACAGCGAGCTGATCTGATGATGGACAACGGAACTCCTCAGTTAATAGGCCGATTGAGTTGAAACTCGGTATGTAGATCAAGTATCATCTAAAATTTTAAAATATGATGACTGCGAGCTGATCTGATGATGGAGAACGGAACTCCTCAGAAAGTAGGTTAATTTAAATGAAATTTTGTCTTACATCGGTGAGTTCAGTCAGCTCACGGTAACCCATTAAAGCTTGTAAGTTGTAAGTACTTGTTGATTTTTTTTTCAAAAAAACTTTTTGTTAATAAAGTGACCATAGTTAGGCGGTACAAACAGTTGGATTACCAACCAGGTTCTAGTTACCTACTCGTATTAAAATATCAAATTTTCATTGAAAATACACCAGTACCTATGCTTAAAGAAAATTGGATACATAGACATTATTTTGGCAAATATTTTACTATTAAACATGTACTAATAATATTTAATAAAATAGCCTACATACATTGCTAGCTACACTAAAGCATTATCGTAGAATTAAAGTAAGTAAGTTCGTATGAGTCAGTGGCCAACTCTGGTGACGGAGTTTTTATGCCGTCTAAAGGCCTCCGTCATGGCTTAACGACTTAAATAGCCGGGACTGACAATTTAACGTGCCCTCCGAAGCACGGAAGCGCTCAGATAAAAATGCCACTGGCGGTCACCCATCCACTTACAGACCGTTTCGAACGTTGCTTAACTTCGACGATCTATCAAGAACGACTAAGCAAGCACGACCACGAGCGAATTAACTTTCTAGCATTAGTGCAAGTTAAAAAAGTTGGATACCTACCTAGTCAATAGTAATTTTCAACATAAAATTAAGAATCCCAAAACACTATGTCATGGTTTCTGAGTATTAAGTTTGATTATGCTAAGTAATTTCTATGGACTATTTGATGTTTGAAATAAAAGATTTGATTTGATTTGAGTATTTTCAAAAAGTTTCAGGGACTGTAAGCTTCCGTAAAACCATGAAAATAGTGCTGGGGCTAGTTTTTGCTGAAATCGGCGTTTATGTGGAATCTATGATGAAAATTCCACCACCAAAACCACAATGAATTTTCATTTCAGGCAATAATAATTAACTTGAAGTTGAACATTCCCAGTGTGTGAAATTTGAACCTTGGTTCAAATTTGCCTGTTTTTTCATTCGTAAGCCTAAATAGGTAAGAAAATGCCGATGAATAAACAAACTGGGTTTTTTATCTGATAATTTAAACAAAAATTCAACTAATAACACCTGAAACCATAACGACCCCGAGCTAGCAAGCCAACAAGAGAGATAAACTTTTGTTGTTAAATCGTTTTATGAAAAAAACCACCTCAGCTTCAACTAAAAACCAACGACTATAAGAAATGTATTTTAGTCCTATAAAGTAAGCTTTAGTATTACTAATAATAATGTAATAAAATAGTCTAAGGGTCGATTCACATCTGACCGAAGATCCGTCGCGTATTATCGGTCGCGGAACGCCAGAACTGACAAATGTATAGAAAAACACTCGATCGTTCACACTTGACGGACTAACGTATCATCGGTTGAGTGTGAACGGTCGAGTGTTTTTCTATACATTTGTCAGTTCTGGCGTTCCGCGACCGATAATACGCGACGGATCTTCGGTCAGATGTGAATCGACCCTATGTCCACTTACATTGCTAGCTAGACTTTAGCATTATCATAGATTTATTAGCATTTAAACGCTGGTTAAGCGCTATATGCTTTAAAAATAGATATCGACCCATTGAGGTGTCGATAGAGAAGAATTAGCATAAACTTATAGCAGATTGATTAATGATAAACGGCAGCTGGTTTCCCACACTCGCTGAAACGCAACGATAGCGCGTTCTAATGTACTAGTAGCGACATCTAGTTCTGTTTTCTTCAAACAACAGAAGCTTTCTATATAACTATACATACAGGGTGAGTATTGTCGAGCGCCCTCTGACGGAAAAATCTAAACGGCTATACTTAGTTATGGAAAAATGTTGGACGACGGACTCGTGGTCACATTAGACTGTCACTGCACTGGTGTGACTAACAGGAATTTATTTTACACTACATTGCAAGGGATCTTGACCGAATTAATTAGGTATAGTGATGTAAGTCACGGGCCCGATTTTGATTAAATTAAGAACTGCTTTTAAAAAATTAAACAAGTATTACAATTTGACGACCTCTGTGGCGCAAATACGAGCCCCGATGCAAAATACTTCGTCTAGTATGGAAAGCAGTGCAAAGCGTAAAATATAGAAAGTAAATATTGGTAAAATAATTAAGAACGTTTAGTAAAAAGTAAACCACAATTTGAGGAACATTTTAAAGTTTATTTTAACATAACTGAAATTCTTTTTGACTTTACATAACGTAAAAAAAATTAAAAAATATTCTAAAAAACATAACGCAAAAGTATTCGTCTACCCTTGTCACTCACGCAAAATAGTTCGTCTACTACTTAGTTGTGTCGCCTTTGCTCTCAATGACAGCTTTAATGCGAAGAGGCATGGTTGCATCCAACGCTGCACACTCCTCAGGCGTAATTGACTCCAAGATAGCCAAGAGTTTAGCCTTTAAGTCGCTCTTCGATCTTGATGGATTTTTACGCCGAACTTTTTTCATTTTCCACCATAGGGTTTTGATCGGCGACAAGTCCGGGCTGTTAGATGGCTATTCGATTGTAGGAATGCTTTTCGCCAGTAGCCACGTCTTTGTTGTCCTTGCAGTATGGCAGGAAGCACCATCCTGTTGATAAACGAAGGAATCTTGATGCTAAAGTGACGTTGTAGAGGGCAGTCAATTCTCTTCCTAAAGGTTTTGATACCTTGCAGCATTGATAGAACCATCCACAAACTGCATACCACCAACACCTTGTGCAGACATGTAGCCCCATATCTTATGAGACGCCGGAAACTTCACTTTGCGTTTGAGACAATCAGTATGAAATGCCTCATTTGGGTTCCGAATCCCTTTTTTCCTTTCATCGACGACTGTCACTTCAAATTTGGACTCATCACTGCAAATGATACTACGCCACTGATCGGAAGTCCAATTTAAATGATCACGAGCAAACTTCAACCTCTTTTTCTTTTGTACAGCAGTCAACAGTGGTTTCTCCTTAGCGGTGTAAAATCCGTAACCCATCATTTTTAAGACTCTTTGGCAAGTATCAACTTAGACGTCTTTGTGAATCCTTCCATTGCACCGTGAGTTCTCCAGCTCAAGCACGACGATTATTTTTGATAATTTTCTTCAGAATTCTGTTTTCTCCTGCACTTGTGATGCGTGGTCGACCAGTTTTCTTCAAACAAGAAGTCGTTCTATTCTTTTTATAGTGCTGAATGATAGATTGAACTGTAGACCTGGGAAGTATCAAGTCTTTAGATATTTGGTAACTTGATTTGCCAGCATCGACCCCACAAACTATTCACTTTCGAAGCTTTTCACACACGGGTTTGCCACGACCCATTGTTATATTTAAAAACTAATGAAAAAAGCTGAAATTTTCAGATTTATACTGTCTCACTTGACGAATGACACAGAATTACTTTTACAAATTTAAATTATGCAACATAATTGTACAAAGAAGGAATAATCTTATTTAACTCACCGATAGACGAATTCTTTTGCATCGATTAACAATTAGACGAACTATTTTGCTTATAACTTCTTCGAATTTAAAACAGGATATGTATAAATTTAAAAAGCTAAAATAGATTATTGGTTCATAATTAAAAAATGGCATAAGTAACGCGACATTGTGATAGTAGAACAGCTTAATATTTTATATAGATATACAAAATAATGAAGTTCGAAAAAATCTCACACAGAAAATTTCACACTAGACGAACTATTTTGCATTGGGGCTCGTACTCGATAGTAATTAAAATTCATCACATTGAATTATTGGCCTATGGACGACCTACTCAATTACTCACCATATTATATTGAAAACAATATAATAAAATATACATATGTTAATAAAAGACGTTCTTCATGGGGACCGCTAAGTGTGTGAGCTGCATTTCCAAGGTCACGAAAAATTGTGCATATATGCTGTAAATGACCAACGGGTGCAATCAATGAAGTCCGCTAGTAACTCGTTCCATTTTTGATATAAGCTTAAAATAACAAATCTTCTTCAGATTTTTAAAGCTTTTAGCAATAAGCTTATTATGCTTTGAAGTTTGTAATATTAAAAAAAATTCAGTTTTAATAACGGTGATAAAATTTCTGAATGCAAAACACCGTAGGTGCTGCGTAGGCGGTCTACGGCGTAGGTAGTCTACCGCGTAGGTGGTCTACGGCGTAGGCTTTCTCAACTTTGGCCTTTACTTCTACCTACGCTCATTATAGAAGATTTTGTTTGCGCCAATGCGTATTTTTTTAGTATGCACCCAACATTTATTGTTATTGATGATTTGTCGACTTTTCTGTCATCCTATTCGCAGACTCATGGCGATATATCCGACTACGTTATTCATATTTCATTTAAAGGTACCAGAAATGCTTATCATCGCTTAAAGAACCGTCAGGAATCATAAGCGAAGCTCAAGTTCATTATTCAAAATGAGAAGTACGTAAAAAAACTTGTATTTAAAATTATCATTGTATAGAAATAGATATCATCATAACCAGGGAACCAGATAACTGATATACTACTTATACACTTTTTGTTTGTAAATACATACATAATATTATACATAGAAACACCCAGACCCGATAAAAATATTGGTAGATCATGCAAACATTTATCCCGCGTCAGGGATCGAACCCGACCTTGTGCATCGCAGGCGGGCTTTCACCCACTGCGCTACACAGGATGTCAGAGTAAGCAATAAGCATCGCCCACGTACGCAGCATCCGTTTCGATCAATACTTTGTTACTAGGTCACATAACCTAAAACCTAGGTCACCTAGGGCTCCATAGAGTTTTCTCTAAGCTCATCATAGTCTGTTGTCTATTCTTGCTGGTCACCTCACCAACATGCGGCTTCACCTCCTTCCAGTTTTTTGAATAATTTGGAAAAAACGGCCACTTAAAGTTGACTAGTATTTAAATACGAACTCATTCCCCAAGCCTGCTTCATAAATCGGTCGGGTTTTCCAAATACAGGTTATAACCGGTTTGAAAAGTACCTATATTGCCTATAAGTTAGGTTAGCTATATGTAGTTGCGCAATCCGGTGGCCGTCTGATCTTTAAAAAGCACTAGCTGCGCCCTGCAACTTCATCTGTGTTTAATTGACAGGATTTATTAACAAGAGTAGGATCACCTGGCTCATGACTATTCTAACTCCAATGACGTCAGTCTTCCGTGCCGTCATAAAAGCCATGCGTGCTTTCAGAAAAACACGGATTGCGTCCGCATGCACAGCTACAAATTAAAAACTCGCAACTCACTGACCGTCTTAACACACTTAATATAGAAGTAAAATTCTTGACTTGATAAGCCCAAGCTTTGATGGTCTCAAAGTAATCTTTGTCTACAGAAAGAAGGCGGGAAGTCGAATTACGTGCCTGTGATCATGATGCCTATCTACTCCGCCGATAACTGCCCCTTCGACATGGATTGCGAGATCCAAAGAATGAAAGACGCAGAATCAAAGCCGACCAAAAAGACTGCAACCGCTGTGAAAGGGAAGGATGCTGAGAAGGAAAAAGACAAAAAGAAACCCAAGAAAAGAGGCTTCGTTATGCAGAGATTGACGAATTTCGATTTATTATCTCAATGGTGATGAATATAATTTATTGCTGGTAAGGGACATTTTATTTCAGCAGATCCGTGTTACGTGTTAATGCATGTTTTTAATGGAGATTTTATTTGTGAATGTCTCATAAAAACTTGGCTAACTTACACAAAATGAATAAAGTACCTAAGTGATTCCACATTTTCATGATATTTTATGAAAATGCCACAACACAATAGTGAGAACTGCATTCAAATCGGTCAAACTTTTAGAGATTCTAATATTATTTTTTACCCGACTGTCAAAGGAAGGGTTATGTTTTTTAGACATTTAGGGTATCTGTAAGAAAGGAGATTACAAAAAAATATATAAGTCATTTGTTTAAACTTAGTTTTGAATAACAAATTGGCAATGAATGCATGCAAATTTTTATTCTACCTACGCATTTTAAAATCTCAAAAGTTGACTTTCTTGCAGTCGCGTTTTAGTTTTTTTATTTGTAATACTTGTTATTTCATATTTATTTGATTACGGTTTGAGGTTTGATTAAGTACTTTCAATGCCAGGGGTATTTCGTACTTTGGTTTCGGACTTCCCTAATCTGTATTATCGCCTTGGGATATCCGTTTAATTCAGACACACAAACTCGTCTGTATCTCGTGTTTTTGTTAGTGAATTGTAAAGCGCATGTGCGCTGGTGCAGCATCCAGGGGCGTTCGGTTTGCCGCATCCGCGACAGAGTTGTTGAACGGTGCACGCGTACCACGCATCCCTAAATAAAACAAATCTTATCCACCGTAAAATAATAGGTCATCTCATGATGATGCAGGCAATCAATGCTCCAATTTGGCACTACCCGAAATCCGCCTTGGGCATGACCATCATCGCCATAGATAAACAGAAGTCGTGGGAGCGTGTGGCCGACTACCGCGAGAGGGTGGTGGAACTCTTCCGCAGGCAGAAGATGTCGGAGGAACACGACGAGCGCATCATGTCCCGCGTCTTCCTCGGCGGCCTGCGTCCCCGCATTCTTAACACTCTTCTGAAGAACGAATATTTCTTCATTTTCAAATCTGTGACCTTCCATGCGGAGGTGCTGGAGGCAATTTTGCTGCAGAATCAGTACATGGAGGAGAACGTTGATGAGTTGGCTCGTATGATGGCTGAAGAGGAGGACGGGGGCAGCCTTGAGCTCGCCCTAGTGCAGGACGGAAGGATGTTCTTCGGAAAGCCAAACACGAAGATCGACATACTCTACAATGCCCAGTACATTCTGATTCTATACCGTTAAATACTTCGCGCCAAGGGTGGGTTTTTGAAATATTTTAATATTATATTTTCGAAACATTTTAACTTATATAAATTTATGTTAGATCAACTATTTATGTTATTTCTACACCTAATCTGTCTACATAAGTACTATTATTTTTATACTTTTTTATGAAAATTAAAAAAAAATCTAAAAATTTTAAGCTTTTGTTAAGATAATTGTATTGTATTTTAGATTTGAAAACATTACAGGAATTTGAGATTATACCTTCATTGGTAAAAAACTAGCATAGTTTGGCATATAAAAAATATTACAGCATTGTATAATTTATTAGTTTTGGATCATAAACAATTGTACCTGCCTATTTAATTAATTTAAGACTTACTTTGTTAAAATTATGACAGAACGGTCACTTCAACTTAATAAACTTGTTATGTTTTAGCCACCCTTAGGTCTGCGTGACTCTATTGAGTACTGAAGCTACTTACGATATTGTATCAATGTGTATTGAATTAATTACCTTTGTAATCGGTATTGTGTGTTCCCCGTAGTAGCCAAAAAGGCTCTATGTCCCCTTCGTCGGACGGTAGTAGGTACTATTATTTCAAAATATTGTCTCCAATTCATTGAAAATCTTTGCTTATATTGTCGATGGCGGTTACGTAGGATCTACTTGTAAGATCAATAGTTGGTTCCAAATTAGTGTATTATATAACCTATATCATTTAACCCGACTTCGGCTAGGTATAAGACAAAATGTTTAAAGGGTAAATTAGAAGCATATTCTGGCTGGTATTCACCAACACAGCTGTAAACTAATGCGAAATCTGATTTTGATGTTGCCCGGCGAATTAATCTGACAGCGAAAGTTTTCCATGATCAGCACTAATTCGGTTGAGGGATGTTGTGTTGGTGGACATTAGTTTGTAAAAAAATCGGAATGTTTGAGGAAGGAGACCAATATTTGATTAGTTTTTGAGGAGAGTTGATCTAAAAGCTAGGTAAATTATTGTACAAGGGTGATGTGCCAGTCGGACTGTTACTGTTCTTTGTGTAGTTTCTACTCTAACCTTAACCCAATGTCCATGTAACTGAGTTTTAATATCTAAATGTGGAATATAATGGCGTTTTATTTTACTTCCGTAAGGTACACTTTCGAATGATCTAAGCTGTATGTCGCAGGAAACTTATTTAATCAGCCATTCAACTAAATGCCTAGCCATTTCATCAAACGGCGCCGTTTAACTAACGGCCTGAATGATAATCAGTCGTCTGGTTAAATACAAACATTTAATGAATTGGCTGGCTGTTTGCTTAGGTTATTTAATTAATAGGGCGTTTTAATAGTTTATATAGATTTCTGGCGTATCGGCGGCCGCTGCCGCGACACGATCGCTACGCTCGCTCGCCTCCTGAGTACATTTTCACTATCCTAACATAACCTAACCGACTGACACTGATCTAGGATTATTATCTTCTACATCAACACATCTGGTAAAATAGGCATTGGTTATTTGACGACATTATTCGCCGTGCGTTTTCGTCAGCCCGATCTAGGAATTGGTCAGTTATGAAATTGGTACTAGTTTCTATACAATTCCGTTTAACAATAATGTTATCTTTATTGCGTAAGAAATGACTTGGCTAGGCAAGTCGTAAAATGTAAATCTCCAAGCCATTTGGCTATTATCATTCAGGCCGCTTAGTTGAACGTCTGATTAAACCAGTTGGCTGCGACATGTACCTACATGATATGTTTTCGAACTTAAAAATCCATTTTGACACAAGGTCATGATCAATTATTAATGCGTAATGAATGATAAGGTAATGATCCAAAATAATGCTGAATGCAAAATATTTTTAAAATTCGAAATTCGATTCGAGTACCCAGGCTACAGCTGATAGCAAGGGAAGTTCATATCAGATTCATTCCTTCACTAGTAAAGGTGGTGTACACTAATGCAGGGTGTGGGAGAGAGAGGTTGCGTAGGTGGTGGATCGATTGGATGTTGCACAGTTATGAATAGTCCTCAGACAAACTGAGCACCACTTGAAATAGAAATATGAAATATCACAATCAAGGTAAGTGAGAATTTGTTATGACAAATAAAATATATATCATTCAGTACTTAGGTACGCAGAACAGTTATTTATTACAAAAACTGTAAATAATTGTGTATGCAATATTTTTGTGTCTAATGTCTACCACTGCGACAGCAGGTCGAAGTCAGTGTGCCTGCTCAGCAGCCAAGGTTTCGGTTTATTTAATGGTCCACCGCCTCTCTTCAGCTCTCCGCTCTTCTCCTGCTTGGGTTTCTTGCATGAGTGCCATATAAACCTGCGGGGAAAACGAAAATAGAGTACCTAAATTGTCTGCATATCTGTGTATACTGTATAACTGGCAGAGATCACTAGCGGTATGGCCGCCTATTGAAGAAATTCTTCAATGGGCGGCAAGAAAAGAAAATATTCTTAAGAATATTTTTTTTTACGTAAAGGCCGTTTTTTATTCGTTGTGATAGTAATAAAGAGCTAGAAAATTCCAATTTACTAGATTTGAACTGGGAATATTACACAACTTTTGAACTCTGTCATAAACCACACACACCACCTAACTTCCCGCAGAATGAACTAAGATAAACTGTTTTTCACATCCATACACGAAAACCGACGAACCCAACATTTTAGCGCTCGCATTAAGAAATGGTTCAGCCCTACACTAGATGGCGCTTTATAAGTGACGCTAATGCCATCTATGAGTCGATGACTTCACTAAGCATAGAGGGGAAGGATTTCGAAACATATTTTTAACATAGTCTGTAATCCAGATAGATGGCGCAATAGCACATGTCTAAAAAAATCATATAGAAAATTCGTCGTAAAACAAACATCCTTAATTATAAACCCTACAATTTTGAGTCAAAGCAATTTGAAAGCCTAGGTTTTGGTTCTTACCTTAAGTTTTAGAAAAAAACAAAAGCCCAAAAGGTATTGAATTAAAAAGGCCAAATCTGGAAGTTCGGCGACCTGTCAAGAATGAAAAGGCTATGATCGGGGGCACTGACCTCGGCGTCCTGATGGTCTGGTTGTGGACCGGGCACTGGAACTCCCAGTCTGGCAGCTGAAGAATGTAGATGATCTCCTCATCGTCTTCGCTCTCTTTGCGTTTCTCCGACTCTGATTTCGCGTAAGGCTGCATACAAAACCGGTTAGGTATTAGGCACATTATTTATGAATAACTGCGGTACTATCGCATTAATACATTCTATATTTTTGGTAATTGTACTAAAACAACACAGGATAAATCAGAATACAAAGATCTTGAAAAAGTGGCTTCCCCATAGCAACGTCTTGGAATAGGATGTATCTATAGAGGTCTAGAGGGCTACGGCGTAGAGGGTCTACGAGTTATAAATTATTTTTTAATCTGTAGGTGGCGTCAGTCAGGTTTCACTATAGTTGGGATTTGAACATTTTCGTTTGTGGCTGAAGAGTCACATGAGAGGCAGCCACTACCATAATTTTGTAGAAATAAAATAATTTTGGAAGTGAGGTCAACGCTAACTTATACGTGAACGTAAATAGGATCATAACTGTAGGTATCCCCAAGGCGCGGTAGACATGCTCATGGTCTTTTTATGTACCTATGTATTTCAGATCATTTAAAAATGTCTAAGGGTAGTCAGAAGCATGCCAAAAAACACTCACAAAGACGCTAGGAGCTGATATCGCCTCGCTTGGATCAAGAAACCCGTCTAAGATTTGCTGGTTGATCTTGTACTTGCGCGCCAAGTTGAAGTTTTTCGCATCCTCTTGTGTCATGGGAAACGTGATCAGGGGGCGCCTGAAATACGAGCGGAAAGCTAAAGCGGAAGCTCTCGTGGGCGTGCTTGCTTAGTCGTTCTTGATAAATCGTCAAAGTTAAGCAACGTTCGAAGCGGCCTGTAAAGTGGATGGGTGACCACCAGTGACATTATCATCGAAGCGCTTCCGTGCTTCGGAAGACACGATCGGCTCGGCTACTTAAGTCGTTAAGCCATGACGGAGGCCTTAAGGCGGCCTAAATACTCCGTCACTGCACTGACTCATACGAACTTGCTGGCATTGCCTAAAATACAAAGCTGTAGTTAAATGTTATATGCGCAGTTTATCAGTTTCACACCAACAGCATCGCACAAAGGGCATCTCTTCTCTTTCTTGTTCTTGTTCGTGTGGAGCGCTTCAAAGAGCTCCGTTCACTAACACCGGGCTAAAATGAAGCCTCTTTGTGAATCCCACCAAAGCTTGGCTATTTAGGTTAACTTAGATCACCGAAAATAAAGCCAGACCCAAAACCGAGTTCTTCAAAGAATTGCTAGCGTAAGAAAATCAGTTGTGAAGAAAATTTATGTGATCAAACTCTAAATCGGTATATTTATTGAAGTCAAAGTTACCTGAAGGGATCTAAGTAGAGCGACCGCTGTGGCAGATTGAAGTGTTTCTTGATATAGTCTTCGTCGAGCAGCTGGAAGCCGCCTCGGTCCGACGGCCCGGCGGATGCGGGGCGCGGGCGCGGGGCTCCCGCACCCGGCGCGGGCGCGCCATCTCGCGGCACCAGGCATATCAGCGGCAAGCTAGACTTCGCGCTGCTGCTGGTGTCAGCGCATGCGCAACAACTGACAAAAAGACACAGAAATAGTATCATTTAGCAAAAAATACTTATTTCGAGTTCATTCAACCATTTTCCACACAAAATGGTATTTGAAAGGTTTTGGGCGATTTCTGACATTTCTGAAATGGTTCCATAGTCTTTAAATCCCTACATGAAACAGAATCGATTGGCATAAAGAATGTTTTTGGTATTTTAGCATTTCCTACAAAATCTGTAAATGCACTTCAGTCTTCAGAACATCTCAAAAATTTAGAAACGGTCTCCTAGAGACGTTTTCCTTTAAATATAACGGTTAAGGTACCTGTCGTTACTGCCCCGTCTCAAAAATCTGTATGTTACTTGGGGAATTATAAAAATATGGTTTGCCCCCCGCTTAGGTATGTGGCTCTCACCGTAAAAGTTTGAGTGGAGCATCAAAGTTTGGAGTGATGAATCAAAATATCCACACAATAACTATTTTAACAACCGGCAAATACATTCGCACACGGTTCTTATAGAAGCTTTTAATTTTATTTTGCATTGTTGTCGGTTCAGGTAATATACACAACACACTCTGATTGAAAACTATTACGTAACTGAGAGAGCTATGAGTACGTGGTAGTTCCAACTGCAGCAAATACTTTGGTAAATGTTATGTGCAACGTGGAGTTATTTAGCACTAGAAATAGTTAGTGAAGTTCCATGCCTACTATTTATTTAACTAATATTATTGACAGCTGCGCAGGCAGATTCAAATTGTTTTGCAAATAATAAATAATTGGAAAATAAGCTAGCAATCACATGTCGCATAAAATAACCCGATATATGCTGGATATTAGTTAGTGAGGAGTGTGAGGATTGGGAGTGGGAGGATTAGATAGTCCATCTTCCACTTCATATAAGTACTAAACATAATCATAAACTACACTCACCTTGCCATTTTGGACCAAATTATGAAATTATAAATAAAAATTTACGAAGGTATTATCATTTTTTTGTACTTATTATGATTTTTTGGCCAAACCCTGATCACTTACAAAATTTCATTTTTTTGTGTTTCCAAAAGTCATAGGGCTTTATTGTTTGACAGCGTTTTTCATTTTGTTTGTTTTTTCGTGTTCAAACTGTTAGGTTTCTGAAAGAAGAGTCTTGTATACCGACCATTAAGGTTGGAATATAAAAGAGAATGGTACTTTTTACATCAGCGCTCATGGTGTGGTGTAGTGCATCTCGATTGGTTACAAAGAAAGTTTAAAGTATTTTGTTTTGTTATTGTCTTGATATATCATCCAGAGAAATGGTAAATTACCTAGGTTAGCAATTCTCTGATATTTTTAAAGTGAAGCAAAAGCGCTATTGTTGAAAAAATAGATTATTATTACTAAAAATATTATCAATTCATCGACGATATTGAATTGATTGAGGCGTGACTTTGCGGAAGTCCATTGTAAGATATTGAAAATGGTAAAGAAATATCTAGGTAGGTATTACTAGGTAATCCGCTAATCTATTCTCAAACAAAGGTTTCATAGAACTAGTACTCACCCTAAACTATCCACTAAACCACCAAGCCAGCTACAACTTAGGCTTAATTTATTGTTGATAGAGACTTGGTGTCATGTAGAAAAATACTTTGAATTCCCCAAAAGTGGTGACACCTTTATTTTCGTTAACGGGCACCTTTCAAAGTTCCGCACAAGTGCCTCTCACACTGTCAAAGTGCATTACGTTCTCCGTTCAGCTGTAAAATACAAGTTGCATTCGCCAGTTCTATTTACAGTCTGTAATCCTTCGTGCAAATGCAATAAAGGTGCAAGTAGAAAGTATTGTGAATTGTGTGGAGGCGCAGGACGCGTGTGCCGCATGCGACTGGCACGTGCCGAGCTCCTCGATTTTACTCATGCTGAATACAAAAGTCCGATAGAATAATGAAATAGAATGTTATAGTTCTTTGTTGGTCCTGATGAGAACTAAACATTAAAAAGAAAGTTAAATCTTATGAGCGGTTCTGGTGAGTGGTCTTATCGGCCTCCGTCATGGCTTTACGACTTTATAGCCAGACAGGATCGACAATTTAACGTGCCCTCCGTAGTATGGAAGCGTGCTCAGTATTTCTACTGTTACAAAATAAATATCTACTGTACAGCCTGTGTTCATCGTTTCTAAATGCATGTATCTGTTCCAAACAGTTTCGCTACGATATGGTAGATCCACCCTAAGTCTACAGGGGGCACGACTCCGAACCTATCTTTATTTGCCCGCCTCGGGGCTCAGTTTATTGCTTTCTGTAGTACTTATCCGAGTTTCATGAGATGTTATGAATTTTCTTCAATAAAAATATATGCATAAAGATATCTTCTTATTGATGGATAAATTGACCTTTGTTGTTTGTAAAAAACTTTGTTGTCGTGTTCGTAAAACCAACTCAAGCATAGTTGACGTGCATTTTGATCTATATTCGTAATTATATACTTATCAATAATATGGTGGCATATAAAACTCTAAATATTACATTCAATATGACCAGTTTCGTCACTTAGAATATTCTAACTTAATAGTTAGAATATTCTAAGTACTTATAGTTAGAATATTCTACAGTAGAGATAATTCTCTACTGTAGAAAAGATAAAAACGTTTCAGTTTAGGCGATTTCGACCTTTATTGCGATGTAGAAAAGATGCCCTTCAACTCTTAAGACTTACTGTATTCTGCCATAGAGATAGGGTGATCATAGTAATTCGCAGTAGTACAAATAAACAAGCTTATACTAAACTTTCAGCACATTAAGCGAGCAACAGTTATGTCTGAACAAACATAGTTGTTTGCTTAGGGGCAGCCTGACGACAAATTAAACGGCCAAGTTTGCGGAACGCCTCTCCACGTCATATGGGGGTGCACAGTAGAGCTAAGATAGTGACTATGTTCGAAATAGCTTGCCTCAAAGCAAGCTAGGGATAACTTTCATGCTTCAGAGTGGATTAAACTGAATAATCTCGTTAGGCGCTCCTTATCGTCCATTTTCCCTCACAGATGATGTATTTCTGTTGCCGCTATAACAACAATAACTATTACAAATACAAATAATTTTTTTTTACCAAAACAACTTAAATCAAACATATCTTACTGGTGGCACTAGCACATACTAAACAACAGGATAAAATAAATATATCTCCCATACAACCAACGTGTTTTTTTTTCAGTTTTTATAAGTAGATAATAACTAGCTGGGCTCCCGCGGTATAACCCGCGGATTTTTTCGAGATAAAAAGTAGCCTGTGTCCTTCCCTGGGATACAACCTTTATCCATGCCGATTCTGACCGTGAAAAGGTAACAAACATACAGACAGACATACAGATAGTTTCACATTTTATAATATTAATAAAGTATGGATGGTACGGAACGGAACCCTTCGTCCGCGAGTCCAACTCACACTTGGCCTGTTTTTTTTCCTTTCACGGAATGATAAGTATGATTGCTTTCACCACACTGGCACCAGTTAGTAAACTAGCGACACAAAGAAATCGTAAGTGTAAAATTATCATATTCATTATTTTATGTTGTGCATGCCTGTTCTAAAATGTTCCTTTAAATGTGTTATGTATGCTGTTTGTTGCCTGATAAATAAATAAATACACATGACCCAATATCGAATTTGTAGTGTGTTCCACTCAATGATGCCTATATTTTTTTCAATTGTATTTTGTGTTTTTTATCCGCCAATAAAGTTAAAATCTTCACCAAAAATATAATATTCTAATCGGTTTATGAATGATGGACTTTTGGGGTTACATTAAGAACCCTCGCAGACTGCAGACTTTCTATCAGCCGATAGTTGAGACGGGCTATACTTCTCCATACTCATTACGAGCCGAAGTATATTCCGTCTCAACTACCGGCCGATAGAAAGTCTGCAGTCTGCGAGGAGGCTAAGGTTGCTTTGGGTGTTATTGATCTTCCTGCAGATAATACTTCGCTATTGTTTTGTAAGCAGCGAGCATGAGCTTCAACAAGCTGAACATAACAACTTGGAAAGTCACCCACAGGGATAAGAAACTCTAGAATTTCATGAAAAAAGTAATAACGCATAGTATAATTGATTCTTATTTGTATTGATTCAGTTCTTATGGGATTTTTAATCAAGCCGTCAGTTATATCTTAAAAAACAATGTATAAAAAAAACTTCATGTGATGGCACAAGCTTAGGGAGGCCTATATACAGCAGTGGGTGAAGTGGGGCTGTGGATGATGATGATAAAAAATTACTTAAACCAGATTTTATTACCCGGCGACTACCTATTCAAGCCATTGTTTTGATGGATTTTAAGTCATTTTTTTAAGCAATTGGAAAGATTATAGCCTGGAAAAGCACATAATATAAACACTTAAGTAAGATACTTTAAAGTGAAGTATTCCCGAGGGACCGCGTGTAGTATTGAATAGTAGTCGATAAAATGTATCCTCCGTTTCTATATTTCCTAAGCTCTTATGTAAAGTTGTCCTTATTTATTCAGATCGGTTATCCACCTGTTGAGCAGAGAGCATCAAACTCGCGTTTTCTGTCATCGATTACATACCTCTAAGTGGAGTTGTGTCTTCTCTTGGCGATTATCCTCGATACTTGCTTCTTTAAGATGTTTTGAAGATGTTGGATGTTCTAAACGATTATTGATTTTTAAAAGAGTTTAGGCCTTTTTGAAATGTTTTATACCTGTTACAAGTTGATTTGTATAATGTTAAGAGATCGCTATTTCGCGATAAGGTTGTCTTTTGTAGATCATATTTACCGTATTGTGTTTTTATTATGTTTGGTGTGCAATAAAGTATTATTACTCCTCTCGACGACCTCTATAGCGTGCGACGCAAAAGGTTGCGGGTTCGATCCCCGCGGCGGGATAAATGTTTGTATGATCTGCAAATATTTATCTCGGGTCTGGGTGTTTCTATGAATAATATTTATGTAAAAAGTATATAAGTAGTATATCAGTCATGTACTCGTAGTACCCATAACACAAGCTCTGCTTACTTTGGGGCTAGATGATGCTGTGTGAAAAGTCTAGCATTATTTCTTTATTTAAGAGATAGGTTTCCTATGCCCTAATGATGTAGTGTTTGAAACATAGGCTGTAGGATTTCTTTCGTTACAACCTGAAATCTATGACGTTAAAAAAATCCTGATGTTAAGAAAGACTGAAGTCTATGGTTTGGAATAATAGATGCAGTTTGCTTTTGCTTAGTTATAGATAACAGACCCTGGGTGATCTTCAGGAAAGTGGTAAATTTAATAAACTGATCTCTATTATAACTTAAACTTCTTTTAAAGTTAACTAGCGCTTGACAATTTAAGATAGATCACTTAAAACAATGCTAAGCCCGAGCTGTGTTTGCTGCCCTGGCTCTTCACGGTATTGGTCGCGAAAGAACGAGAGTAGAGTCACCTAGTTTTAAGACTATTCTAAGTATAGTTCCACAAAGATATCTGTTCCGGTGAGGGAGGCGCTGCTATCTTATTTGGCATAGAGAAAGTAAATGTCTATGGCCTTTGGTGTTGCCTAAAAAAATATTTCATAATAAAGTGGGTAAGCAAGGGACCAAAGCACCCACAAAGCACCAAACGTAAAAAAACACACCGAGCAAACAAGCAATGGCGGATATGGCAACTGGAAACGAATGGCATATTGACATTTCAAAATGGCGTCGGGAGTTCCTCTTTTGGCCACCGGTCCAGATATCTTTGTACTATAATTCCGGCGCGGTGGTTCTACTAATAAAGGCTTTTTGACTGATAATTAACAACAAGTTTCATCAGTGCCACACTGTATAAATTAGTCTCCACTCGACCTAGGCTAGTAATCGATTAACTAAGTTGATCTTTCATTAGCTCGGCATCGACGTGTCGAGAGGGTTAGTGAGCGCATGTTAAACTGTCACCGAGCCCCATCAATTGCATTCCCAAAACTAATTGTCCCAGGAGATGGACTGATTTTATTTAAGTTTATTTATGAAGTGAAGAAAAGATTTATTGCAACATTTGCAACACAATGAAGGAAAGTCCTGATTATTGATAGATAAATACACTTTACCTAAATGTTACTGTTATACCATTTCTTTATAACTAGCTGACCCGCGGCAAACGTTGTTTTGCCATATTATAAGTATTAATATCGCTATTAAAAAATAAGGATTTCTTTTATTTCTGAAACAAAACAGACCAAAGAGCATTTCAGAGCTAGGAAGGAACAGACCAAAGTGATCAAACCTCATTTCACAGCTACCTCATTTCACAGCTAGAAACATTTTGTATTGGAAAACTAAATTGTCGTTTTTATTATTTTCTCTTACTTCTTATTTATTTTTCTCACCTTTTAAACCTTCCCTGGACTTTCATGAATATTTCAAGATCAAAATTATCCAAATCGGTTCAGCCGTTCTCGAGTTTTAAGCATACTAACGAACAGCAATTCATTTTTATTTATATAGATTTACCCTTATAAAGTTTACCATACAATTCTACTGCACAAGGGCGGTAACTAGACCTCACGACACAGGTTATCCTAGTGTGAGGCCTAGGGCTCAGATGTTGATTACTATCATATTAAGTAGCTTCTTATCTTCCCAGTCAACAACGTACACTGTGCAATTTGTACCTACCTACCTAACTACTTTGTAAACAAGCTGCTACATAAATTTTCATTTCATCACTAAGTAGTAACATTGATCGCAAATTGGCGAGCGCGATTTTTTCCAGACATGTGTGGAAATAATTTTGTATAATATGTCTGATTATACAACTAGGTACTCTGATTGTTCAGATGGTTTGTTGTCGCAACGTTAGATCAAAGTTAAAAAGAATTGTGTGTCTGGGTGTTTCTATGTATAATATGTATGTATTTACAAACAAAAAGTATATAAGTAGTATATCAGTCATCTTAGTACCCATAACACAAGCTCTGCTTAGTTTGGGGCTAGATGATGCTGTGTGGAAAGTCCAGCATTATTTATTATTTATTATTTTATTATTATTATATTTACTCAGTAGGACCGCTATTCTACTCCCGTTTCGAGTTCCTGTTCTGAGGCTAGTGCCTCAACTTTGTAAAGTTAGTATTAGTACTCATACCTACTAACTTTACAAAGTTATGCAACGTTCTGACGTGGATAACAACATGAAAGCGATTTAGCAGTTTCACATTGCGTTTGGGCTATAAAGCTCAATGCGCATAGAATTGGGAAGCGACGCGTCAATTAGTTTTATAGCAAGCCATTATAAACCTTATGAACAATGATACAAGATACAAAAACGAACTTTGCAAGGCAACGAATATATGGCATGTATATGGCATATATATGGCAACGAACTTTTTAATTCTAGCTAAAATTTATTTTGTATGCGCGTACTGGAACTCAAGTGGAGCTGGGCGGGACACCTGGCAAAACGTGGTGACGATAGGTGGTGTAATAGGATGACAGAATGGTGGACCAGAACTGACAAGAGATGCGCGGACGATATTATTAAGTGGGTGAAGTCAGGCTGCAGATCATGATGATGAAAAATTTATTTTAATCGTTCTATAAGGACAGGAAAGGTATACCTACCCATTAGATATTTTCAAAGAGAGTTCATAAAGAGTTCTTCCGTGGTCATAGCTATTGCAACTGCACCGAAATACCATGAAACTCCATCATGGTAAATATCCCGTTATTCGTGTGTTGATTATACAGTTTCAAAAGTAATATCTGAGAGAATGTCAACCGTACCTTGGGGATAAGTAGTACTACTCTTGATTAATTAGGCCGAAACAATACCATCAATAATGCAACAAATAACAATAAAACTAGTCGCAAAATAAGCTTATTGTCGGAAAAATCAATTGAACCGATTTTATCGCGATCAAGCTTCGAGTGGCGATAGCGTCGCGATAGTGTTGCGATAACAATGCGATAACAGTTGAACTACGTTGTAAAGTGATTGCCTTTGTTTGAATTGTGTAAGCCCTTCTCGTAAGCATTTTGTTTCAATATAGACAAAATTAATTTATTGATTTTATTGGTTTGAGTCGAATGAAATCTGATCACGGTATCAGAGACAGACCTGTTATTTAGGGTTGTAATCAATATTTATTTCAGCCAGGTGTTTGATCTGTGGTTTGATCTCTGATGCCGTCAAAAACCACATAGTGCAGGTGACGAGATACCAAACATAATAAGATCTAGTCTCAGAGGCTCAACACTATAAGATTTCGGAGCTTAGTGCCGACTATCGCACTTTGTATAGTGGAGTGCCGTCCATCACAATTCCACTTCAAATGTTTTCTAATCACGTCAGTGACATTGTGCATATACCTATAGTTCCATATATGCAATCGCTTGTCATCCCTAAAGCGGCCAGCAACGGCATAATGTGCCCTAATTTTTGTGGCAATATGTGGCGCGTCCCGTGACGTCACGGTACAATAGCAGGAATTTATGCGTCTAGGGGTGTCGCACGTGCGCTGACACAGAGTGACCATGCTTTAATTTTTTGAAAGGATATTGCTATCGTTTTAAATAAATAATAAAAATAAATAAAAACTATCATTACATTACGTATTTTTTTTAAACACTGAGGTTGAGTTGTGGATAATTGCCTAGCAAAGATAATGTTCTCATTTCCATCGAGAGCTTACTCTTAAAATAATTTGACACTTAAAAAAAATAGTGGCTTTGGTAACGGTTCTAAACTTAAAAAAATAAAAGTACAAAAAAAGTAAAGTGCAAAATATTACTGTCCTACTCTAAGTACTAGGATTTGAACCCGGAGCTGTCTCATTCAGAGGCGAAGTCTGTCTCGCATCGACACTGCGCGACGAAATTAAGGTAGGCATAGTAAGAAAAGGTCGTAACAGTCACGTGACTGAGTTTGATATTTGTTTTCATCTAAAAACTGCCCAACGCGCCTAAAGAAGTTTTCAAAAAATTTTTTTGGACAAAGAATTATTAAGCTAAACGCAATTTACACGATGCTATTCTGACATAACATTCTTGCCTCTTGCTTTCTCAAACTCAACGGAGCAAGAGCTAATATTCTGTGGCAAGAGGCAAGATTGGTATCGTGTAAATGACGTTTAATCTAGTATTCAAAAATAATATAAAATTATCCATCTCATTTTATATAATAATACTCAAAGAAATTTAACGACGAAGAGACTCATCGTGTTTCAGTAGGTATAGGGTGTATCAGTATCCTCTCTCACAAACGCATGGTTACCCGGGTTGGTTCCACCTGTCGCCAGATTCCACTTTGCTGGGGCGACGGACCGGCCGGCAAACGTTGTGACGTGACGCGCTAACTAGATGTGTAGCCATAACCTAAACATATTATGAGGCTTTGACGCTGCGGCAGTGCGGGGCGGGAATCGCCTACGTACCCAGAACAGCAACGTCGCGGTATTGTTTAGCATGACTGAGAAATTAAGCATGGCCGCTTTGCCTACTATGGCCGCTCTGAGCAGACCTCCCTGAGCCGTCTCAACTTCTCAAGCTTACTTTGAAAATCAAAGTAGAGCGTTTTATTTCCACCATGCCTAGGGGGATTTTAGTTTGTCTCATAACAAGTTATAGTCGGCATGAAGACCCCTCGCAGACTGCAGACTTTCTATCGGCCGATAGTTGAGACGGAATATACTTCGGCTCGTAATGAGTTGGAGAAGTTATAGCCTGTCTCAACTATCGGCCGATAGAAAGTCTGCAGTCTGCGAGGAGGCGAAGTCTTGAGTTTGTACTGCTGTAAAAACAGCTGGTTGGTATCTATGACTGATTTCAAAAGTTGTAAAATACACGAGATTTGAACACCATACGAATCTAACCCTTTATTACGGTGACGAATAATACTGTAGGTACATTGATCCTACACATTGGACATTTTTTCACTACGCGTCTATAGTTTATTGATGCTGTATCCTGTTTACTAAAACACGTCAAACAAAGTCACGGCAATTCTGCACGTCAATAACCTTAGAATCTGTTTGGTTGTCGCCGGAATCAGTCAAGGGTGATCCGTCACGCGGGGGTGCGAGGTACAGGGGGGGGGGGGGGGGTAACAAGGCGTGACGGATAATGTTAATGTCACGGTTTGACACGCAATTAGAAACGCGCACGCGCGAGAGTCACCCTGTACAAAAGGTAGGTTCCCTCCTTCGCGAAATTGCAGAAAAACGGAGAATTTAGAGAGGAAATACGACGCTTGATCTCTTCCCTAGATTATTAACTACCCTTTTCAACCGACTTCAAAAACGGAGGTCTGTATGTCGCGTAATGTCGCGTAACAAGATTTTTTGTATCTTGTTACGCGATTATTCCGCCATTTGTGGACTGTAATACAATACAATGCCTAATGTGTTTAATACAATACCATACTGTACCTACTATCCTACAATATTAACAAACCTTCACATGTGCTTACTATTCGCAAGTTATACCTAATTTTTTAGATTTAGTACCGAAAGACATACAAAAGAAAATGTCTACCCAAGCACATTATTTATACGAGTATTATTGCAATCACTTACGTATATTTGTTTGTTTACTACAAATTATTTAATTATAAGTTACCTACCTAAGTAAATTGTTTATGTTACAAGTGTAGCTATAAGACCACAGATTAGAGGGGATTCTTCTAACACAGGTTGTAAAACTTAAAAGAAGAATCCCAACCCAACAAGTTATTATAATGTAACTAAATAAACAGATTTTTGATTTTGATTTGATTTTGATTTGATTTGATTTGACTTTCAAAATTATATTTTTGTTTGAAAGGGTATACTCCTGATCCCGAGGTGGCCCCAATATTCTCGAGGGATTAAAAGTTTTAGTGTAGTTAGAGTGGATTGATAGTCAAGTCCTCTGTAACGATGACTTAGTTCTTAAAGGTAATCTCCTGTTTGTACAACTCGGTTTCCTGCGATACAGTTTTACACCTCATGCGGAGACCATCACTAACTTAATGTAATTTTCGTTGGTAAATAAAGTTATTTGTATTTCTATTTATTTGTTTCCCCGCATAATTAAAAAAACCTTTTCTTTACTTGACGCCCTGAGCCACACCGCGCCATTGAAGTTGGTTTAATTAGTTTTTCAAATGTAACTATTATCTAGGACGGAAATAAAAGCATCGGGTTCAAAGCTTCATGACTAAATAGGAATGACTACAATGTTCTATAACATAATTTTGTTATGAACTAGTTCTTTTCCTCGACTTCGTCTTCATTCTCCTTACACCACCAGTAGATAAGACCGCTGGGATCACTAGAATAATCTTAAAAACTCGGTCATTCAATTCTTGTTTCTACACAACCAATATCGTGAAGAACCAGGAAAACACTGAAATATGGAACTTAGTTTTTTTAGGTCATCCATTTTAAAACGAAATCAACCTTCAAGTAGATAAGTTGCAGAAACTTATCTACACAAGTAAAAAGTAATATAAAATGTTTATTTTACTTAACACAAAATATTTTGTCCCCAAGCACCTACTGATGCGCTATTTTCTAATTAATTATGCTTGTCTTCGAATTGAATAACTATTACTTATGCTGTGCAATATGCTGGGGTATATTGTTATGCACCCTGATTGCACCCCCGTATGCATTCCTCGGCACACGTGCTCCAGTTAGGGTGGTTTGACGGCGGCAATGGTTAAAGTGTGGATGTAATTGTTATTTTGATAAATGATAAAATTTTCGTCGTCATTTTGTTCTAAACTTCATTCAGAAGGCAAACAAACTATTGCCACTGGCTTAACCTACAACAAATTATTGATTTTGTTAGTACGCGGTATGTTTGTGTTTCAATCACACCTTAACCAGTAGATCGATATGGCTGTACTGTTTGGAAATTGTAGATAGTAATCTCGACTATAATAAAGATATTTAAAAAGATGATAATCTAGGTACCATGTGAGCGAAGCCACGGACAGAACTCAACTACCAGGGAAGACTGTGTTTGTGTGGAGCTGACTACGCAGCGGCCGGTTTCCTCACGATGTAGGTACGCAAATAAATTACGAAACGCAAAATCCAATCTGTTTAATATTCTCTGATAAAAGAATTTAATAAAGCGAGCTTGATAAATCTAATAATCTCAAAATAGGTTTGCCGTGAAAAATCATATCTCATTTTATTAGCACTGAGTTTCTAGCTGATCAAGTCGATCTCGTAATCTTGCAAAATAAAAATCTCGGATTTGCGGTTCGTGTGAATCCGGTGAAGCTCGACAAAGCTCGGCTCGGGTGGGATGAGGGAGGGGGGATCGTATTTCACAATTAAATTTTTCTGGCGCGATCTCGCCAAATGTGTACGCGTTGAAACGCCGCTTGGCCGGGTGCTGGCAACGATTCTCAAACCTTAAAAAAATTGAATACCTAAGTATTAGAAAAGTCAACATCTATTCAATTTCAGGCAACCACTCAAGATCCTAAGAAATTGCTGAACCCAAATCATTGGCACAAATTGTCGCCCTGCTTGACGCGGAATGAAGAAAAAGCTCCCCAAGTAGGTTTTCGAGTCTTCAACTGTTTCCATGTTCAGATTTTGTTTATGGGTCTAAGTAGTTTCTGATATCCACGGCAGAACGAATCCTAGTGTGAGGAATGTATGTACTATATCACTGTTGTTCGTTATAAAACGCTTGAATAAAATAAAACTATTCTGATGTTCAGAATTTGTAATATCACTGAAAGTTAAAACGAACTATTATGAAATTTTAAAGCTTTATTCTGTTCGTGCAAGCTCTTTGTAAAGCACGGACAATACTACGAATATAATTACATTCCAATAACCCTTCTGAAATATACTCATTAACATAATGATAAATAAAATCCCCTCTAAAACAGTGACTGATAACATGTAGAAGCTAAGTTCTGAAAAATGTTAAAAATGAGTCTCATGAGGCTATTTTAAAATACGAATGACACAGGAAACACATACATTAACATCATCCATAGCCTGACTTTACATAATGCTAGGTACAAGCTCTCTTTTATTCTTCTTCTTCTTCTTTTATTAATGGCAATCTACACGACTAGGTGTAATTCTGTCAATGTCAAGTTTTAAATATAGATTTATAGTCATGTCAGTCAGTCAAGTCCTGACAATGGTTTGAACAAAACACGGCGGCTTGTTTTCTTCAAAACTCTAACGACAATTTTTCGTCAAATGAGAAATCTTCTTCAATACTCTCCCAGTCCATTTTCCAGATCTCCTGTTTCAAATCCAAGGCTTCATTAGTAAAATGCCACCGAAATTACATAATAAAACCTAGTAAAACACAAGAAAAAGAAAAAAGAAAAATAGCTGAGCAGTGCTTCTTCCTAAAATGGCGAAAAACAACCCTCTCTTTTATTGTCAGTCAATAAAAGTTTGGGAGACGTTGGCGTCTAGTTTAATATCGCGCGGCGACGACTTGGCGACACGTAGCTGTTAGATACACTGACAACACACACACACACAAAGAACGTTGTTGATGACCTAACAGAAAGTATACTTTGATTGAGGCCGCGTTTTCACCTTTAAGAAAACTTCTGCGAGAAGTCCGATATAATGATGGAGGTTAAATAAATAATAAGAACTTTATTGAGGACACAATTTTACATTGAAGAAGGGTAAATTAGGTGCTAGGTTTCGATAAAGTAATGTCCTACAATCGGTGGTCTTATCGCTCGAGGCGATGTCTTTCAGACCACCGTTTGACTATGCTATATAAAGATTACCCTTTTTTCGACACATTCAGATGTCACGACAGTGTTGTGACAGCATTTGCTACGGAGTTAACACTTAAAAAACCACTTTGGGATAGACTGTCGGACATTTCGGAGATTTCTCCCGCGATTTTCAAGAAGAAAAGCGGTTTAATTTAGAAATTCGGAAATGCGGCCTTGATTATTACGTTGTAGATATTGCTCTACATCGTATCATTATTATGTTCATTGCCAATCAATCCTAATCTAAATCCCACTTCCCACTCATATAATAAAGCTGAATGTTTGTGAGTTTGTTTAGATGTTTGGATATTTGGATGTTTGTATGTTTGTGTATCAATATAATATAATATCAATCACGCATAAACCAGTGAACCGATTTGGATGAAACGTGGTATAGGCGTAGATAGTGACCTGGAATAGCATATAGGCTATTCAAAATGTTGGTAACACGCGGGCGAAGCCGCGCGCAGAAGCTAGTAGTACATAAACCAGCCGTAACACGGAGTTGTACTCAGTGGCGTAGCTAGGTAGCCAAGGGCCCTGGTGCAAAATAAACTGGGGCCCTAACTGAACGGTTTAGGTTTTATCAAGTCAAAATATGCAGGGCGTGGCGAAATGTAAACGTATTTAGATTTTTTTTATAAAAACTTACTGTAAACTGTGTTACTTATGTAAATAAATTTTTTCAAAAATCTAAAAACGCAGTTGTTTTTATTCTCAAAATAATCATACCAACTTATAGTTGCCTAAGAACGAAATTTTCCGGACTCTCGGGCTCTGACTTAGAGTCCGGCCCCTTGAGATTGGGGGCCCCGGTGCACTGCACCGCCTAGCCCTCCAGTAGCTACGCCACTGGTTGTACTTTTATTCCATTCCACGGACTCCAAGATACAAATAAATTCAAAAACTCATACACATCACATTTTGGAAGATGTTTTATAAGCTACGCGGACTACGCCGTAGGCCGTAGCAGAAGATTCTAGGAATGCTACAATTTATCCGTAGCAGCTGTGTGCTACGGATAAAAGTAAGACGTATGCAATAAAGTTCAGTAATGAAGCAGAGCGAAGGTAATGTCATGATTCCAATACTAGCTATTGGATTTTAGTCATATTACGTTTGTGAACGTAGGGAGATCCGCTGACGTCAGATATGAATTTAGGCCAATACCTATACAAGGTGTAAAAAGTCGTCTACCGAAGCCAAAAAGGGTAGGTACAGCATCCCAACACGCTACCAAATCCAAAAGGATTTTCAGCCTTTGAAAATTACTATTTGCGTATGTACTGGGCTCGATGTTTTACTTAGATTGCTGGATTCATTTCCATATTGTGTGATTGGTTGGAATGGGAAATATGAATTGATTTCAAGTTAGACAATAAGGCCTCTGGTGACAGACGGACAGACAGACAGCGGAGTCTTAGTAAAAACAAGTGGGTAAGGATGTTTCTGACATATGCAGTAATAGTACCTACCTCTTAACCCATTCTGTCACGAACCCATTTAATCCTGATGATGTTTGTGTGTGCACGTAAAATCGCGACTCATTCACCGGGGGTTACTACTACACCACCTGTTACCATCCCCTGCTGTTTGTCGCAGAATACATGATAGTAGCATTCTAGCACGTGTCACTTCTCGCCGTGCTGGTCCTTTCGAAATAGTTGCTAGATGGATCGGTGTACAAGTGATATGGGCATTTGGGCATGCCACGACCCGCGTATCATAAATTATCAAAACTCCCCTCTAATACAATAGATTACGATACAAAATGACTAATCATACGTTTAGCTTCACAGATCCGATAAATGGGATTTTAACAGTTATTAATAAAGGTGGATAAGCAAATAGTTTTTGTACTTAATACGTTTACACTTACTAGTTTGCAAGTAATACGATGTAGATGAACCAAATTCAAATTCGTTAGAAATCCGTGCGCTTGGTTTTTGACTCAAAAGTAGGTATTCATTTAGTTTCTGTGACGCAAAAGGATGCGGATTTGATCCCTGCAAATATTTGTCTCGGGTCTGGGTATTTTCTATGTATAATATGTATGTATTTACAAACAATACAAAATATAAGTAGTATATCAGTCATGTAGTACCCATAACACAGGCTCTTATTTAGGGCTAGATGATGTTGTGTAAAAAGTCCAGCAATATTTATTTATTTTATTTAATAGTTAACGCACCAAATACATAGTAATACTTACGGTCTGTCTCAATAGTAAGAGTTGATTTTTCACTGTAACACTTAACGAAACTGTAACAAGTCATAAGTCTATTTTAACTTAGGAGAGAGACCGTGAGATGCCAATTTTTTTCGGAGGGCCTAATACTAATGGCCTATGAGGCCGTTTTAGTGTTACCGGACTATGGCGGGCACTGAAGGTGCCGAGGCGCCTAGAGAGAAGTTACGACAACATGCCCCAGGGCACCTCTTAGGTACGAGCCTCGGCTTGGGCTGTTGCCGGAGTGAAGTTACCTACCTATCATGACTAGACGATATCACTTTGCTGTTGGCGATGGTGATATCGTCATCTGGATAGTGAGATGCTAACTGTGCCAAATGATTATTTATCCCGATTACCGATATTTAGGAGGAGTGCTAAGCTCAGCTGTATTTTATTATATAGTTATTATATTTAGACAGATGGACCGACAGTCGTTGAAGATGACCAGACTCTCCATCAAGCTGCCTGCTGAGATACTCTTGACCAGCAGACAGTGAGCAGTTGGCCAAGTGCTTCCCGGGCAGTCTCAATGAATCGTCAAATAGCCATAGCAAATAATAGCGATTTCTACAAGCAAAAATATTGTTAGTGCATAAAAGAAGAGTAGATTCCGTTTTTTAATAGATAACTCCAATGTTATGTATGTATAAGAGGTATGTATAAAATAATATTTGTTTTTATTGAAAGCTGTGGATTTTGTGGTATACTTAATGTGTATCGCACATTTGCGGATGAAAACACAACCTAAAAAAATGTATTAAAAATATGAGTATATTCGTAGTAACAAATAATATGATAGTAAATTGTTGTTCATATTATACTCGTAGTACTGTCTGTTATACTCTGGTTTGAAGCTTTTGTTTTGTACTTTGTACAATATTGCGTGTTTGTAATGCATCCCGGTCAGCGCGCCTGACTTGACAGTAATTGGTGCAGAGTAATTGATGACAGGAGTTCCGTGACACTTGTTCGAAGGGACCAGTACGTGTGGGGTTAAGCTATTGTCAGCTTTGACCCGTTTTTTACGATACAGGGGTTTATAGTATAGTAACTACTTAATTCATTTATTTATTGGGTTAACTTTAATCCGAAATGAACTGAATGTTGGCTGAACTAAACATATTTTTTAAAGTGCAGGACTGTCTAAAATCTATTAATGAAATTAATGATTTAAATTAATTCATTATTAAACTAGAACTCTGTATTGTACACGTTATCAACCATCATCATGGACTATGGATTAAACCTAATGATTAAGTAGGCAGTCTTATCGCCAAACGATAATATCCAGAATGTGTGGACGAATGAATATGATATCCAAACGCATCCACAGCAACGTAGCCCTATAGTGCTTCGTTGATGCCTCTACACATCAATTGAGACCGCAGAGAATGTTAATTTCATCAATGTATAGAACAAACATGCAAGCTTCAATAGCGCTCCATCACAACAAATAACGGAGTAATGTAAAAGCGTTTAAGACCCCTCGCAGACTACAGACTTTCTATCGGCCGATAGTTGAGACGGGCTATACTTCTCCATACTCATACGAGCTGAAGTATATTCCGTCTCAACTATCAGCCGATAGAAAGTCTGTAGTCTGCGAGGGGTCTTATTATTTTGCTTAAAACATTGACAGAGATAATCCTTTATTACTCAGTACAAAAACAGAAAACAATAGAAATTGATAAATTGAAAATGTTTATTTCGTTAACAATATGGTTGAAGAAATATTTATATTAGGGAAGGTAGGAACACAGTAATTAATATACAAGATATTATTACCGAACCTATTAATTCGCCCTTTCAATATTCTTAATATAATATACCTATTTACCTACCAATCTTGTTTCATTTCAATTAAGATGCCTATACTATATTATTAAAAAAGATAATTAGACATTTAGACCCCTCGCAGACTGCAGACTTTCTATGGACCGATAGTTGAGACGGAACATACTTCGGCTTACTTATCCATACTCATTACGAGCCGAAGTATGTTCCGTCTTAATTATTATTATCGGCCGATAGAAAGTCTGCAGTCTGCGAGGAGGCTTAATGCTCGTTTACTAATTGAATAAAACATTGTAAAAGAAGACGAACTCTCAAAATTTATATAACTTATTCAACACTAGTGAGTTGAATTCTAGTTTGTATAATAGGTAGGTATGTCTAATCTAATGCACAAGAAATAAAATACTTACAGGCTTACCATACAACGTGACATAAAGTTATTCCGGAGTGTAAACTGTCAAAATGTATGGTTATTCTTGATTTATTCGGTGGAATAACTTTATGTCACGTTCTATGGTAAGCCTGTTATTATTTTAAGACGGATAATTATGTCACCAAATTACGAAAGTTAAAAAAAATAAAATACTAAGGTTTCAAAATAATAAAATTGTTGTTATAGAAACTTACCTAAGTACTTTATTAATATTATGTATTTATATTATTACTTTATATATTATTATAGAATAGAATAGAATATTGCTTTATTGCACACCATGAGAAAAAAACAACACTTATTATATTAGTATTTATATTTTTATACACACATATTATATTATTATGGCTATGATTCTAATATAATATTTTTAGCCTGTATCATCCCACTGCAGGGGAAAAGGCCGCCCTATCCCCATTCAACCCCCTCCCACTTTTTACGCTCCAGTGCGATTTCAATATATCAAATTATATATCAAATTCAAATAAACATATTTACAGGAACTATGATCATCATCATCTTCCTTGTCCCACTTTATGTGGGATCGGTACAACACAATTAATTTTACAAAATACACGACTCGTCAAGCTATTTAAGGATCGTCAAAACGATCAAGGGTTCGTCAACTGATCCAGGTCACTATATCAGAAGCGTAACTCGATGAATGGCAGGGAACATGGAATGCTGGACTGTTGAGCTTAATATGCGCCAGCTCTCGGATCACGCATCGCTTTGACCAGACTACCTGAATGAATTCCATAGTCCTCAAATGCAACAAATGTTTGTGGCCAACTTCAAAAATAGAAGGAGGGTCTATGTTCGGCTGTAGTTATATTTTGTGTGTATAATATGTATATACTCACAAGATGTTCACCGATTTTTCCAGCATTTGGGGATCGATATTGAAAAGCTCTCGAGGAAGCTTCTACGCTTGTAATCTAAACCTACTTAGTCCAACATTGAAGTCCACCCAAGTCATCCAGGTGTTTAAAGTTTACTAAAAGTTTAAGTTACGCAGAAGGTTGCGGGTTCGATCCCCGCCGCGGGATAAATGTTTGTATGATCTGCAAATATTTATCTCGGGTCTGAGTGTTTATATGTATAATATGTATGTATTTACAAACAAAAAGTATTAAGTAGTATATCAGTTATCTGGTTCCCATAGTACAAGCTTTGCTTAGTTTGGGGCTAGATGATGCTGTGTGAAATGTCCAGCATTATTTTTTGTAGTGCCTATATACATGCAAATAGGTGAATTAACTGGTGAATAAAGTTTACGTCACTGACATAACAGATTATTGTATTTTTTGAGTCTTTATATAAGGTTAATTTATATCAGTCACAAATAAAATACACTGTAATAAACCAGCTAAATATCTCTTATTTACCATAATGAATTAGCCAAGCCTCTGTCTTCGCTATATGCCCAGAATGTTTCATATAGCTAGTATATGGGACCTATTCTGAGAGAACAATAGCACAAGTTCACAAGTCGACTAGGGAAAACGCTATTAAACGCAATCCGAAATAGTCTTGGACATACTCAAAGTTTTGGATGTCTGAAGGTGTTTCAAATAGGTAATTTTATCCACAAGCGTGGTTCCTTTTCAGAAGAAATTTCCAAGAGTTTGATAATAGACCAATGATCAAAGAGCTCGGATTGAACAAGAGTATAGCAATACATCGAGGTAATGCCAACTTGGGACTTTACCTGAGAGCGGTATTTTGAAATTTGCAAATATTTTGGATTGTTACGAAAAAAAAATTGAATTTATTACCGAATTGAACTGAATTGCTCACAATTCAGTCTTTTTCTTCTTCTTCTTATGTGGTGAAATGATTTAGGTGAAATTCAGTTTAATAAATATATCAAATGATAGCCCACGGCTGGACATAAGCCTCTTCCCTCGGACGCCACTCCAATCGGCCCTGTGCTGATCTTATCCAAGTCTTTCCCTCTATGGCCTCTATGTCGTCCACCCATCTGGCTGCTGGTCTGCCCCGGCTCCTGGCGCTTCCCCTTGGGTACCACTCGGTCAGAGCTTTACACCACCTGCCATCACCAAATCTGGCCAAGTGTCCTGCCCAGCGCCACTTAAGTCTCGTAATACGGTCTCCGATATCTGCTACCTTTGTCCTCTTACGAATATCCGTATTGCGGACTCTGTCAAGCAACGATATTCCGAGCATGGCACATAATTCAAATTCGGCATATATTACATTATATCATTAAAATAAAATATTATACAATTAAATATGGGCGGCATAAATACTCTAATTTATTCGCCTCAGGTACACCGACAGTCATGATCCTGTTCCGTTATTGTGATCTTGTAAGTTTCACAAAATGGGTGCCTCTTTTATAAGTCACCCTCGGTCTTGAGCGAGTCGTGGGTTTATCCCGTTGCCGAGCAACCGAGGTGATCGAGCTACGGGGAGCCTGCGAGTAACAATATGAAGTGGGCCACGAAACTCAACATAAAAATACTAAAATACAGGGTGTCGCTAAATTTTACAAACAACATTGAGGGCAGCGTGTTCCCGATGGGAAATAGCGTTGATTGAGACCAACTTGTTTTTTTGACAAATGTAATTTTCTGGGCTTACTGTAATTTTTTTCAATGATCTAAATATGCAGTTATTTTTTTATTTAAACTAAATATATAGTTTTATAAGAACAAAACCTTATAATTGCAAAAGAAAAGGCCGTCGGCTTTCGTCTATCATCGGCGAATATGTAGAGGCGTAGAGGGCCCATCCATTAACCGTAGTTTTATCTTAAACATGCCTTAAATCAGAGCGGGTGTAATTAGGTAGGTACATACTACTGTAGTTCTTTTTTAGTCTAATATAATTGTGTTGTAATTTTTCCCCGCCGGGATAAATGTTTGTATGAATTTGTACAAATATTTATCTCGGGTCTGGGTGTTTCTATGTAGGTATAATATGTATGTATTTACAAACAAAAAGTATATGTATAAGTAGTTTATCAGTTACCTGGTTCCTATAGTACTAGCTTTGCTTAGTTTGGGGCTGTGTGAAATGTATAAAATAAAATTATTGCTTCACAACTCTTTCAACATCGCTGTTTTTGTGGCCACACAAGCTATTGGCCCCAAAGCTCCTATACTACATCGCTGGTAAAATAAACAGATACTGCACCCATCCGTATTGACGTTCAAAAATATTTCAGTAGGTAGGTACTTTAAATGTAGTAATATTCTAAATTCTGAAAGTTCGTAGCCTCTGCCTCCGAAGCAAATTATAATATACCTTCAGGGTAGGCTCGCTCCATCGTAGACCTCATTCTTGCTTATGTTAGTTTCGAGGTCAAGAGCCGACCCATTAATCATAAAAAAAAAATTATAATATACTGAACTGGTTAAAAACTCTACAACTCGACGGAACTCTTGCTTGATCATTTCATAATTATTTGTATGTATTTCACTTTCATAGTCATTATTAATAGTATGTGTATGTATCAAATAATAAACCTTATTTACATCTTACATATTTTTATGCATAACATATTTATGTACCCACATCATACTGTCTGTATTTATTTTATATATATTTATTATAAATATTCAAGTTGCATAATATTCCTACCTATAACTGTGTCATTATATAGCTATAATAAATTGTAAGCTGTGAATCGAGGCTATGTTCTACTTATTTGATACGATAAAGATTTTATATAGTGTGAGTATCATAGGTAATTCATAGAATTGAAACTATCAGCAAAAAAGACACAAAGCTTACATAAATAAATAATATATAAATAAATAATGCTAGACAATTTCACACAGCATCATCTAGCCCCAAACTAAGCATAGCTTGTACTATGGGAACCAGATAACTAATATACTACTTAAATACTTTTTGTTTGTAAATACATACATATTTTACATAGAAACACCCAGACCCGAGATAAATATTTATAGATCATACAAACATTTATTCCGCGGCGGGGATCGAACCCGCAACCTTCTGCATCCCAAGCGAGCTTTCTCCCACTGCGCCACAGAGGTCGTCAATAGATAGTATAACTAAGCTCTAGACACGACCTTCCAAACGTTTATCAGCAATATTCGCAAACGCAACACAGCAGCTAACGTATCTGTTTAATTAAAATTGTTCGATGCGGGAGTGTTATTGGCCCACAGCAATCGAACCAAACGCAATTAATTATACCTAGGTATATATACCTACATAGGTACTGTGAATAGTAGGTACTATTCAAATGTATGGCCTACAGATAAGGTATGCAAGAAGATAGTTGCAGAATGTATATATATCTCCAGATTAGAAACAATCGCATTTTTACATGCAGCATCCCCTTTTGGCTTTGTACTTAGTTTTCTGTTTAGTCTTTTTCTACACTGTGCGATTATTTTATACATTTAGACGACCTTTGTGGCGCAGTGAGGTATTTACTAACAAAAAGTATATAAGAGTAGTATATCAGTTATCTGGTTCCCATAGTACAAGCTTTGCTTAGTTTGGGGCTAGATGATGCTGTGTGAAATGTCCAGCATTATTATTATATATATTTTTGCAGCCATTTGCTCGCACCGCTTTCCGCAAGATTTGCTCAGCGTGTGCGAGAAACTGACTTCTGGTGTCTGCTTCCATAATTGTAATAACTTTGTGTTCTAGGTGTGGATTTGGTGTTGGTCAGCAATTCCGACGATCACCTCGAATACAGGTAGGTACCCTGTTAGTTTGGTATGTAGTCTTGAACACCGGCCGTGAGAAATACCTGTCCCCTGAATTGACGCAGATATACCTACGAAACGCCAGTACATCTAGAAGAACCTCCTGCACTGCACTGAATATTTGTCTGAATACTGAGCGTAGCCTCAGGTAGTACTCAGACATTGGTTTTTGTATTGGTCGCAAACGAACAGAAATATAGCTGTATCATCGAGTGCTTGAAAAAAAAAAGAAAAGCTTAGCTCATGATTCATCAGATCTGTCACCGTTTATTGCATACCGAAGATTCAATATGTGCTAAAATGCAGCTCAATCGGACACCGGGAAGTAGCCTTATGCATAGTTCCCGTAAATAAATAAATAAATAATGCTGGACTTTTCACACAGCATCATCTAGCCCTAAAGTAAGCAGAGCTTGTGTTATGGGGCTACATGACTGATACTTAGATATTAGTTTAATTAAATTATGTACGTATTTTTATGTTTATTGTTTCGTGTAAATATTTTTATGTTTTATGAATAAAGACACAGAAGAAAAAAATTCTTTTATTTGTAAATACATACATATTTTACATAGAAAACACCCAGACCCGAGACAAATACTAGTAGATCATACAAACATTTGTCCCGCGGCGGGGATTGATCCCGCAACCTTCTGCGTCGCAAGCGGACCTTCGCCCACTGCGCTACGGAGGTCGTCATAAATCAAAATTAAGCAAAAAAAAAAATAGCTTGTATTTAATAATAAACTTCTCGAATACAGAAAACAATATTGAATTTCGCAATCTCACCCCATCAAATAAATAAAAGTTACTATCTGAATAGTTATCGGTGTTTATCTACTATACAAATAGCTGTGCCTGTCCGATTGTACTGGAGTGGATGTTCCCATGCTCTGACATTTTGCATTTGTTCACAAAAACAAATTGGACCAGAGAATATTCAACGTACAGTTAGGACAAGAATTAAAAAGCCTCGTAGAAAAGAAGGGGAAAATGTTGCACTTGTCTATAGTTACATAGTGATTTCGATTGAAGAGTGTGGTAAAATGAAATTTAAGTTATTTTATGATCGCTTCAAAGAGGTTCCTTTTGTGCACTTGACCTAATACTAATTCTAGTACTTTTTAACCCCTCTCACTGCAAGAAGTGATAAGACAAGTGGTTAAAACCTATTTATTTCATATTTTTATTTTGGCATATGTTTTGTCAGAACACAAGTTGTCGTTTTAGTTTTGCAATAATTTTCAAATTATATTTTCAGCTTTTCAATTCATGTTGTTACTTAATATCCTCATCATTAAAGCGCACCGTCAACATTATCCTGGTACTTATAGTTTTAATTTTTTTTATTTAGAGAAAATTTTTGTGACATGGAGTTTCTGTCTGTCGCATCTGCACCCCTCTATGCAGGTGGGGCACGTGCTAGACACGCGTGGGACCGGCGGCGTGCACACCCGTGCCCACCTAGATAACATCTATATTGGCACTTGTCGTCCTGATTCTACTCATCGCCTCAATTGAACCCATTCGAATGGTAATCATGTGGAAAGTACCCGCTGATGGGAAATGGTGTTCTTGCGATGTTACATGCTATGACAATGTTTGACAATTGTGTCAAACGTTAATTTTCAAACATGTTTGACAAACATTTTTTACATATACTTTACAAAATACACTAGAATCGATTAAGCCATCTAAGAATCCAGTTTAAGCCAGTCGAAAACGTGCTTGTCAAATTAATTGGAGTAAATACAATAGCATGCCTCTTCGTCAAATGCTATGTCGTTTTACTTTAAACTTATTTGTTGCATTATTTGTCGTTGACTGTAATAAACACAATTTTGTAAAAGTGGTACGAGTTGGGAACGAAAATAATCATATTTTTAGATTTCCCAACTCGTACCATTGGGTACAAGATTTTGTGGTATGAGTTGGGAATTACTCAATTTTTATAAGCATTAAACTAGCTAGGTATGCCCCGCGGTCCCTGGGGAACACTTCACTTTTACCGGCATGAGTAGCTGTTGCTTCTTCGTAACTTTCATACGAATTCGTTCAGCCGTTTTAGCGAAAAGGAGTAACGAACATTCAACCGAAATTTCTTTTTTTTTTCTCTCAAAAGTACATGGTGGAGCAAAAGTAGTGTCCTAATGTGAATTTGCTATAACTTTCCATCACAGAAAAATCGAAGCATGTAAATTATGACAAAGCGGAACCTTCATGCGCGCGCAACTCACATTTTTCCTATATCCTATTTATCATTATCATTGACGTTTATTACTTGTGGCATATTTTATGAGAATAGTTTAAAAGTTAAAGACATTATCAATATAAACTAATAAAGCTAATCTAGCTAACCATTAACCTAGGCGTTCCTGACACAGCTAAGCCGGGGCCACACGAGGCGCGCGTGTCGCCGCGGGCAGTGTGCACGCGCCGTAATCCTTCGCGGCGTGACTGCCACTAAACGTCAAACGGTTGATAAGTCGCTGGTACACTAGGGTTACCAACGTTGAAAAATACGGGGTCATGTCAAATAATAAGCTTAACGACGGCAAAATCAAAGTGTGTGCTATTTTAGACTGTAATATATTTCTGTGCTATAAATCCATTCAGTTATTTGTATGTTTCATACGTCTATTCTCCCAAACCTTTGCATTTTTGTAATATTGTTTTAAATTACCTACATTTCTACTCCCAAGATTTTCTTCTCTCGACTTTCATCAGATAGTTCCTATAACATAATTGGTTATTCGTACATAAACCTAGGAACTGCTCACTAGCAAAGGGAGCTGGTAAGGAACTACCTCACGCTGCAACATTTTCCCAAGCAGAATTTACCCCAAAACGAGGCAATCCATGCACCCTCGTGTTTGCCGTGCGTTCATAAGTCTGGGCACACACGTCCATATTTACCGAGTCGTTATATTGCAAGGCTGTCCATTGTGTGCAGGCCAATAAATACTGAGCGTCAACCTTGATCTACGGGAAAAACAATACTTTCACGAATGACGATTGTGATTTCATTGTTTCGCAAATATTGTTGCACGTTATTGGCGCGGCCGAATGAAAATATTGGGTTGCAGATGCATGGGAACGGTATTGATTTGTGCTGCATAAGAAGAGTTGTATTAAATCATCTTCAGCTATTATGATTGTCATCTGCTGGGGATATGCCTCCACACTCAAACGCCAGTCTAATCAATAATGTGAACTTATCCATTACTTTTGTTACATCATTACATGTAATTTAAACCCGTTAAAAAATCTCTCAAAGACAAGATAATATAGTCTTAAATTCTAAACAGAATTCAGTATTTTATTCATAAACATAATACTTAGTGGCTGGCGGGGAAGGCGGCACCACGCGAAGATTCCGCTATCGCAGGCAATGTAGTCGGCGGAGCAAAACTACTGAGCGAAAATTTCAAAATTGTTCGAAATTGTTTTTTTATACATATTTCAGAGCTTGAAATCCGTTCAAATTCCGCTTAGGCAGCAAACCCATCGCTGCAGTAGGTACCTACCTGATTCATTTGAATGTTTATTTTTTAGGGTAAGAGCTCCTGGCATATCCTGCTATACAGTTTCTGTGAACATTTAGTTTATGAAGTAGGTAGCTTTACTCCCGCGGTGTGACCCGCGGTCCCTCGGGATTATTTCGTTTTTCGGGATAAAAAGTAGCCTCTGTCCTTCCCTGGGATACAACCTTTATCCATGGCAATTTTTAGACTAATCTGTTCAGTGGTTTGTGCGTGAAAAGGTAACAAACAGAAAGACAGACAGAGTTACTTTCAAATATTTAATATTATACGAGTAGTAAGGATTATCAATCACTATACATTTTATTCAATGTGCAACGATTTAAAAGCATTCCGCAGTTAATTAATATTATAATGAACTTGTTAATGAGACTCGTGGTGGGTCCTTCAACTGGGAATGAGAGTTTATTACCATTTTATTAATTCCCAAAAAAATAGTATTATCTCGTATAGATGCGTAACAAGAGATATAGAAGAACTAAGAAGGATAGTGCGATGACATAGATGAATGAATAAATACAAATTAGTTTTTGCAGGGTAAGAAAAAACAGTGGGACTCCAGGAGTGCCGGCAGAAGTGAAAACTTGAACGGTTCGAAACTTGACGAATAACCCGGTGTCGGTGAGCAGTCGCGTGACTCGCACGTGACCTTTTCGAGGCGAATCCAAGATTTTTTTCTCAACTCAAAACTGCCAAACGCGCCTGAATAAGTTTACAATTCAAAAACTTCAGGATAATTAAAAACTGTAAACTGTAACTGTAAAGAAGATGTAGTGTTGAGGATCGAAAAAGGTATGATAAGATGGTTTGGGCATGTAGATAGGATGGATGACAGTCGTTTGACAAAGCAAGTGTATGTGGCGAGTGTGTATGGGACAGCTGGAAGGGGAAGGCCTAGGCGAACCTTCTTGGATCAAATTGGCGACATTTTGAGAAAGGCCAGGTCAAAAGTACCCTAAACCGACGAGCATGTATGAAGAATGTAATGAGAGTGAATGAGGCGAAAGTTGTGTGTCAGGATCGTAGCAACTGGAGATCCGTGGTCTCTGCCTACCCCTTTGGGAAAGAGGCGTGACTTTATGTATGTATGTACTTAAAAACTAAGACCCATACTAATAGACTAGACATAAAGTTACGTCATGAACCAACCATGAAATAACCATAATTTTTTTAGTTTATGCATGACATAACTTAATGCAAGTTTATTAGTAAGGGCCCTAATGTATTGCAGTTAATTTCTTACAATGGGCAGTCAGCGCCTAAAAGCGAAAAGATTAAGGAGTGAAAGAGTGAATAATGCTGCCATTATTGAGTGGAAAATAAACAGTAGGTAAATATCCAAAGGTCAAAGCATATTAGCCAGACAACATTGAGAGAAGCCAGAGGCGCCTCGGCACCTGCAGTGCCCGCCATAGTCCGGTAACACTAAAACGGCCTCATAGGCCATTAGTATTAGGCCCTCAAAAAAAAAAGACGCCAGTTTACGTATTTGAAAAGTTCAGCCTGTAAAAACAATGGTTACACTTCAACCGACTTCTGTATCTATAGAAAATCACATTTTCCTGATAATTAAATAGTTAATTATTGAAATTAAACTAACCAAGGCAAAACTGAAAATCTGATTTCGTTCATTAAATCAAATTAATAAAACTCATTTGCCCGTATTAAAATGAATTCTACCAGTTGGAAAATTCTGGTAAAGGTGATATTAAAATGTTTTGAGCTCGGTATTGGTCGTTGCTCAGTTATCTACCGACCACGAGCGTTGAATGTTGAAGCTAGTTCTGTGGTTCTATCGCTGTGCTATGACGTTTTCATCGCTCAGCGTGCGTTTTGACCGCAGCGCGAGTATCGCTGATCGATTACGCAGCCAAGCGAATAAGTCACCTCGATAAAACTTTTACCGCGCCGGTGTAAACGGTCGGCGTTGGACTGACTATAAATATTTGAGTAATGATAAAATATAGTTGATCGCTTACCGCTCGCGGTCGGACAAGGCATTTGGAAAATCAGGCTTTGAAAGGACAATGCCCATTTTTGTATGGGAATTCGTACCAGCTTGCGTCAAAGCCAATTAACGTTTAAAAGTCTTTCTTTAATTTATATTTTCTTTACCAATAAGAATTTTGAAAATATTCACCCTCATTAAAAGCTTTTAATTAACTTGCAATGTTTGTAAGTTTGTATGATTTGACCCGGACAAATATACAACGTTTGTCCGGGTCAAATCGCAAGCTGAATTTGAGCCACTTCCCGGTGTCCGATTGAGCTGAATTTTGGTATGGAATTTTGGTCCTCGGTGACAATGCATATGGTAACAGCGAGCTGATCTGATGATGGAGTCATGAGCTGTTCCACGTGACTCCTCTGAAAATAGGCAGATTGAGTTGAAACTCGGTGTATCATCTAAAATTTTCAAATATGGTGATTCAAATTTTCGTTTGAAAGAGTATAAAAAAAATTAATTATTACTTATCTACTTACATAGTCAGTTTTAAAAAATTGAATTGTTTTGACTCGAACTTGGTTATTTATAAATTCGTGAAAGACCCAGTGGTCCTATTGTAGTGAGTGACAGAGCTGTAGCGTGATGCGTCTAATATTGTTTGAACATCGGCCCGAGGGGTGCCGCTGCCATAGAGTAGGAACGTACAGAGGTCAAATGATCTAAGTTTACATTTTCTACCCCACATAAATGGTCTGAATAAAAATATAGAGTAAGTAGTATAATGACTTGATCATCACCATTCATCATCTCATCTCAGCTTGGTATAGGCCTTTTATGTCAGTCTCCTATAACTTGCACCTTTCGCGTCCAAACGTTTCCTACGACTTTCACTATGTCGTCGACCCAACGTGCTCCGACCTCGATCCCGGTGGCCTGATCTTGGCCACCACTCGGTCAAAGATTTACTCCACCGGCCATCACCGGCCATCACCAATGCGATAAAATTGTACCACAACCTGTACAGACTAGGGACTAAAATCACAACCGTGTCAATAAAATATGTCCTAAATAAGGTACAAATTAACTTCTGTTCGATCTGTGCAGGGTACTCTATGGACAGGGCTCCACAGGGGTTATCTTTTAATGCGTTGATATTAAAATCCGTCGCTGGCTCCGAATCACTGGGATACCTTGTGCAGACTGTTTTAATTTTTGTAGCCCGTTTACAGGCCTCGATTAGAGTCAAGCGATGGGCTTGCTGACTGTCATTGTATTGTGTACCTACTATGGTGCTACTATTTGGATGTTTCAACTTATTTCAACTAAAAACAACATGAGCTTGAATGCGTCAATTGAATCTTTTCGATAAAGTAATATCAACTGAGTATTAATAATTTAGTACCTACTTATATAAATTGTCGTGCAAACATTGCCCCTCAAACTTTGAACTTGCACCTCTTGCGTCCCAGCGTAGACATTCCCTCAGATCTTTTATGTATTCCAGATCCTTTGAAGATGTCTAACGGGGTAGTCAGAGGCATGTCCAAATACATATTTGATACATGCCCAGATCTTGCAGAAGTTAGTATTCCATACGTGACAGGTTGCAAGTCCATCGCCGCCTATAAGAATACTAATTGGTTTCCTCACGATGTTTTCCTTCACCGTTTAGAGCACGTGTTAAAGCGCAATAAATACAAAACGCCAAATCCATTGATGCACGGCCGGAATTCGAACCCACGACCTTCGGATTGAAAGTCGAGGTACAACCCCATTCGGCTAACACGGCTCTCTATCTATGGGACAAACAGTGATAGTGGGATACAGACTAACCCCAAAACAACAATGAACACCGTCAATTATAGACACCGCGCAATCTAGAGTTTTATTAGAGTATTGACCGATTGGAATTCCCATTGCAGCCTCTCCCAAAAAGACAAAACACTTGACAGTCAGGGGCGAGGGGTGCGCAGCGCAAATAAAAAACTAGCAACAATTAAACACAAATAAAAGTGACGCCAGTCGGAAATATTTAATCATCGTGTGATATCAGTTACATGTGCCGCTCGCTAGGGGGCGTTAGACGTGAAGCGTGGCGATTTTTTAATCTTAAAAGGGGCGCAGCGTGACGCTCCCCTCACAGATTACACCGAAGTTAGCTCAGATTATACCGGAGACAAAGACGAAGACTTAATAAAGTCACTAGTGGGCGTCTGGGGTTCAATAGGTAGGTAGGGATATTAATATTAATACTTACCAATATTACTATTTAGTAGGTACCAAACTCGCCATGATCGTCTTTATTTACTACCTAACTCTATTAGATCTCAAAGTTTTAAGACTTCTTTCTTTTAAACTTAGCAAAATAACTAGGCATAACAAGAAAATATTCACCCTCATTTTTTAAATAGATTTTTAGTACAAAATGTGTGGGGAATGTTTTTGACGAATCTGTCATTTTTAGTACTCAAACCTTAAATGGTTCCATATTCTTTTGATCTATGGCATAAACATTTTTTGCTATTTTTGCAAATATTTCTCTGACTGTATTCTGACCTTTTTTTTAAATCTGTGAATGCAGTTCAAAATGTCTCAAGTTAGGGAAGGTCTCCTGTCGCTGCAACGGCCTATAATGTTCCGTCTCAAAAATCAACCCAATATATCAATTTTTTTTAAAGTGCGATTCAGAAAATGCTTATTCCTAAGAGTAAATTATAGACAAAAGCAAAAAAAAAAAATACTATTGGTTTAATATACCTATGACGCAACGTGGTACGGGCATAATCCTTTTTATGGGACCACCTCGGGAGTATACCTTTTCAAACGAAAAAATAATTTTGCAAATAGGTCAACAAAATGAGCAATCGCGTTACAAGATACAAAAAAAACATACCTACAGATGAATTAAGAACCTCATTTCTCGAAGTCGGTTGATAAATAAATATAAATAAATAATGCTGGACATTTCACACAGCATCATCTAGCCCCAAACTAAGCAAAGCTTGTACTATGGGAACCAGATAACTGATATACTACTCATATACTTTTTTGTTTGTAAATACATACATATTATACATAGAAACACCCAGACCCGAGATAAATATTTGCAGATCATACAAACATTTATCCCGCCGCGGGGATCGAACCCGCAACCTTCTGCGTACCAAGCGGACTTTCACCCACTGCGCCACAGAGGTCGTCGATGATAAAGATAAAAATTATTTATTTGCTTAAACATTTGAATAAGAAAAAAAAAGTGAAAAGAGAAACGCATACGCAGGAGGCGAAAACTGCTACAATACCTACGATTTTCAAAAGAAACAAAAAAAATATCGTTTTTAATTTATTTGTTCAACCCAATTCCTGAATAAAGTTAGTGAAAGACCCTATAATGTAGGATCTATTATGTAGGATCTTTGTTCCGTGATGGTGAGATTTTGGCAATATGTCTGACGTGTTCAATTCTACGTACTGTTCTGTTACGTACTGTTCAGTTCTTCACTTAGTACATATCTACACCATACGCACGACACGTTTCAGTGAACATTGTTTTTGAGAGGTGAGATCCTTTGACAAAGCCAAGTGGGCTAAACCGTTTTATTTTGGAAAATGTTTGCGACCCATGCTGCATTCTCCCTATGCTTTATTGGTGTTCGGAAAGTTTGGTTTTTAAACATTTAAGTACAAAAATACATTTACAGCTCTTAATTTATATTCGTGCTAGCCTTTCTACTGAATGAATGCGTTTTGACTTTGACAAAGGAGTGAGTGTTGAGATGATGGCTGATAGAGGAGAATGGAAGAAGAACAGTTAGTTGTCAGTTCCTAATACTTATTGTAAATGTTGTGCATGCCTGTAATGGGTGTAAATTCTATAGAGTGACTGATTTAAAATGTTCCTACAAAATGTATGCTATGCTGTTGGTGTTGCCCAATAAATATATAAATAAATAAAGAACACATGTTGTGCCGACCCCACGTAATGTGGGAAAGGCCAGGAAGATGATGATGATGACTTTGACTGTTCTAGCCATAGACTTCAGGCCTATTGTCTATGATTCTAGCACATCGTAGTAAGGTGGTTTGAGGCAAGATTTTAACTAGCTTGTAATTTAATCGGAACGACAGTATTAATGCAGGCTTAAGCCCATTAGTGGTTGAACACGATGATCATGATAAGATATACTTAATTTTACATTAAATGGCAGGTATGCATGCATACTTATCCCACTCATTAAATAAATTAAATAATAAATAAATAAATATGTTTGTGTTTCAATCACGCCTAAATCAGTGAACCGATTTGGATGAAACTTGGTATAGGCGTAGATAGTGACCTGAAATAGCACCTAGGCTATTCAAACTATTTGTACAACGCGGGCAAATCCGCGCGCAGGAGCTAGTATTATATAATTTCATTTCAATTTATTTATACTAATGTTAATAATTTCTAGAGTGCCAGGTGAGTCCAAGTTCAAGTTAAAGTTTAATTGATTATAAGACGATACAACTGTGACAAAATAATATCGCCACAAAGCAATAAATATTTCATAATAGAAATATAGAGTATTACCAGTTAAGCTAGGTAGGTCACGTGACCGACGCGTGCCAGACCCGGCACCGCCTCGGGGCTTAGTCGACCCAATTGATATACCAACCATAAATAAAACGGGAATTTTGGCTTATTAAAAGGCCATGTATTTAACAATATTCATTGGCTATCGGAATCAATAGAAAGTGATCCACACGAGACATCAAATTGTACACGTATTTTGGACTTTTATGACTAAGTAATAAACTCTGTCAATAATAATTCATATAACTAAAGAACCGTATATAGCTCATCGCACGATCCATCGCGCCGAACGCGCCGAACTTTTAATTCAGTAGAGGAGATGCTGAGACGTCAGAAACGAGCCGCATTTTTTGACGTCATCAGTATTTTTTCTATAGAAAAATTACATAAGTATGCGCGATCAGCTTATGCTCCAGCTGGCACCTGGATCAGTTGAGCAATACATAGTTTTCACGAACTTTAGATTACTTGGCTGACTATTTTAATAAGGAGTTGTAATAAAATGCATGTCCAATACAATAATAGGTAACAGTTTAATGAAAAAACGAAAATCTCAAATTATGTTTCAAACAAACCCTGTAATGATACCTCGTGAATTTGTTTCGTGACGTAAAATGATCTATGATATGAATATGGGGGAGACCTTTGCCCAGCAGTGGGACACGATAAGTTAAGTAAAAAAGTATTGGGTAATTCTGTATCTTTTTTATACATCGGTGATAAATAAGAGCCAGATAGGTGTGTTTCAGGCGTATAAAGACGATCTCTATCGATCTGCATCTTGGTTTAAGTGTTTTTTTCACCGATCTAACTTCAACTAAATAAACTATCAGTTTCACAATATTTTATCTGTATAAATCACTTCGCACGTTCTTAATTTAACCCTAAAATAACAGATCATCGATAGCTCTGCAGTTAGCTAGCGCTCCCTTGGGGACATTTTGTCCAATCATTTTCTGTTCTCCCCTGGCCACAGTATAGATACTACTTAGTAAGATACAGTTGCGCGAAGTCAATATAATTCTTCCCACTTTGTCTTTACGGCGAATTCAATAGGATATCACGTTTTACATTTTTATCTTATTTTTGTTTGTAAATGGTTATGATGCCGTTTTGGGTCTTTTTCGGATACAATTGAAAGATGAAGCTCGTTGGTTAATGTTTTAGAATAATTGATGCGTGCTCCATCCATACTATATACTATTATACTATATACTATATATACTATATATACTATAATATTATAAATGTGAAAGTAACTCTGTCTGTCTGTCTGTCTGTTTGTTACCTTTTCACGCCCAAACCACTGAACAGATTAGGCTGAAAATTGGCATGGATAAAGGTTGTATCCCAGGGACGGACATAGGCTACTTTTTATCCCCAAAAAATCCCGAGGGACCGCGGGTCACACCGCGGGAGCGCAGCTAGTACTAATAGAAATGTGAAAGTATCTCATTATTTTGTAATAATCTTTATAGTGTTTATCCTCACTTGGTATTTCATTAAAAAATGAAAAGTCTTATCAAAATTTATGTATGTGGTTCTGTGGCCGAGCGGTCGAAGGCACTCCGGCTTTGAGAGGATCGTCTGATCATCGCGGGTTCGAATCCCGTCGGAATCAAAAATTTTGATAAGACTTTTCATTTTATAATGAAAGTAACTCAGTTTGTCTATCTGTTTGTTACCTTTTCACGTCCAAATAACTGAACAGATCAGGCTGAAAGTTGGCATGGATAAAGGTTGTATCCCAGGGAAGGACATAGGCTACATTGTATCCCGAAAAAATCCCGAGGGACCGTGGGTAACACCGCGAGAGCGCAGCTAGTGTTGAAATAATACCTACTTATAGATCATCGCCAAGCTCCATACCAGCTGTGACCTGGCCAAATGGAGAGTCCAGAAATGATCTACAGCCTGATTTCTTGATTACAAAGCAACTTACCTTACCTTGAGCAATTCGTATTTTGTGTTTTTGAGGCCGGAGTATGCTGTTTATATTAAGCTTTTGTTTTAATACATACGTACTTACTAGATCATTTGGTACTCTTTACCTACCTTAGATCATTTTTTGGTTTTTCAACGATTTTTCTTGTCAGCTGTGACTTTGACTAAAAACTTTTTGATTAAAAACTCTTTACCTAAGTTAAAAACCCTTAGATGATCGAACGCGGCCGCTCTAAAAACCGGAGCGGCCGCGTTCGATCATCTAAGTTAAAAACTAAACTGACGGGTATGGGGTGTTTTTAATTCCGTTTAGTGTTTTGACAGTCTGGGAAAATGAAAATAACATAATTGATATCAGCGATGGGCCAAATATGCGGCTGCTGCAAAGTGGCTGAATAGGTACCTAATGAGACAGGATGCATCGTGTTCTTTGCATTTCAAAAAACAAAATTTTGCTTTTGTTGTCGAATAGTTGTCCCCACACCCCACCGAAGCCAGTTATGGCAAAATGTGGTTGGTACGCTTGCTGATGTGAACAACACGGAGTAATGAATTTTCTCTCGTAATTTTGTGGATCAGATTCATCTGAGTTTGTTGACTACGTACTACGTAGGCTCAATACCACAGCTATTTGAACTCCAGCGTGACCTATCTCGCTCCCTGATCTACAGTAAAATTCAAGCCAGTGTTTACGATGGGGAAGCCGGGGTCCCTTTCCTATAAGATTTCGCTGGTGCATTGCAAATTCGTCCTTCTGCTGTGTAGTTAAGATGGGTTTTCCTGTGGCGGGGGAAATGAGCAGGAATTTTCCGTATCGACGTCACATGTGGTACACAGCCTTTATTGAAGTTGATCTTGGTCGTCCCCCGACGGAAGGCATCCCCACCTGCTCTAAATACTCCTCTTTATTGGTATGCTAAAATGGAATTTCCTTTGAAATTTTATTTATTTTTCAGTCTTTTAATTTTGCCAATCTTGAGCTGATGGTTTAGCGTAAAACGCAAAAGGATCACGATTGTATAAGCACGGTATACCTACATTATCTCAGATAACATTTTGAGTGTAGAGATATGAGAATAAAGTAAGGTAGGTACGTCGAAACTACCAACTTTAAATATGATAAAAATATAATTATTCATAAATATCGGTAAATGAAACAAAGAATTACGGTGACTAAAAATCTTTGGCAGTTTAGAAAGACGCAAGTTTATAAAAAAACCAGACAAGTGCGAGTCGGATTCGCCCACCGATACCCAACATGACATTCCCTGCATTAAGCCCTGTTTTTGTGACTTGACTAAAATATACGTTTTCAGATTTTTCCCTGTACTTCTAGTTGCCAAATTTTATAGTTCTAGGTCAACAAGAATACCTAAACTTCTCCATTCTTCGTTTCACTCGAATAAGAAAAATATAAAAGTTATTTCCACGGAAATAACTTTTATATTAGGTAGATATAATTATGTCATCCATATCCACTCATCAAAATCGAACAAAATTCGCGTTTCTTCAAATTAAAGAACTAAATAGAATAGAATTTACTTGCTTGTTTGAATAGGTTTTTCATATCCGGTAGAAAAGGTTAAAAAGTTGGTTAAAAATTCTCAGAAAGCTTTTATCCGAGTAATTCTGATCCTTCATTACGCACCGCCGCACTCCATACCACAATTTATTATGGTACTTTTTTACAACTACAATTGGATTTATATATTTCTTGCATGTGCAGCTCAACCCGTCAACGGGCGACGGTACCGTATTCGTGACCACAGTACCGTCATACTTGAAGTGGCTACGGTTCACAATAGGACAGCTTGGGACAAAACCCCTAAAACGCACGCAGCGCTATTCATTTCAATCGAGCAATGAAAACACAATAATGATTCTGACTGAGTTGCAGAATGGATAATGTGAAACAGGAAATTTGGATGCGGTATTTCTCCTTCCTAAGTGCGAACTTTGTAATTCTAGATACCTGTAATTAGCTCAGACAAATGCATATAAGTTTTTAAATTTTTGCATTCCACAATAATTCATGGTATCAATGGATTTCGCTTATTTATTTTTATTGTTTTTAGGAAGAGAGTTAATAGGCATCTTTTGGGTAGGCTTGCTCCATCGTAGACCTCATTCTTGCCTGTGTAAGTTTCGAAATCAAGAGCCAACCCATTCATTTAAAAAAAAGTAGATGCCTGAAATAGTAATCGCGATAGACCATTATAGAATACTAGCTGACCCGCGCAACTTCGTCTGCGCATTATTAGGAACAAAGTGGAGGAGTTTTGAGTGAATTGAGAGTACAAAATATAAAACTCCGTCGCATGATATAATATTTTTTTTATATATGTTTCTCTCAAGAATCATTTAATAGATAAAGGTAGGAAAAATCTTACCCAGATCTTGCAATGCTAAGAACAAAACGAATACGGTAATTGGTACAGAATCGCTGAAGCGAGCGCAGCGAGTTTTTGAAGAGAGAGAGAGTTTTTGAAGAAATTGACTCGAAACGTATTTTTTTATAGCAAGAACTGTGTGGTTTAAAATTTCGAAATAAAATTATTAACTAATATTGCGTTATGTTTCTCTCAAGAATCCCTTAATAGATAGAGGTAGGGAAAATCTTACCCAGATCTTGCAATGTTAAGAACAACACGATAGCGGCAACTGGTGTCAGATTTGCCGAAGCGAGCGGCAATACCTACCCGCGACTTCGTCAGCAATATAAAAATATCGAAAACTCTTAGCAAAAATCTCCATTAACTTTTCAAAACTCAAAATCAAAGAAAATTATACTTGATCTCCGCCATAGTAAAATACAAAAAAAAACGAAAAAATTTAGAGTGCAAAAAGTGGCTTCGGGCGGTCACCCATCCTTATTATGACCGCGCCCAGGGTTGCTTAACTTTTTTCCCCATACAAACTTCCAACCCTTATTTTCCCGCCCCCTTATGGTAATTGACAAAAAAAAGTAGCCTATGTCCATCCCTGGGGTATACTCTTTATCCATGCCAAATTTCAGCTTAATCGGTTCAGCGGTTTGGGCGTGAAAAGGTAACAAACAGACAGACAGACAGACAGACAGACAGACAGAGTTACTTTCACATTTATAATATTAGTATGGATTGAAGAAGAAAAATCGAACCAAATTGGAACATTGATCGTAAAAATTCAATAAAGACCCACTGTCGTACTACAAAAAATGTCTAAACATCGGTCTAACACATGTTTAGCTAAACACCGACTAAACAGCTCATACTCATACTCATTTATTCGCCGTAGACCACTTGGTTTTGTCATGTAGTAGGAACAACTTAAATAAATTAAATTATACAGATTAAATTGAATTGAAAAAACAGTCAAAGCCATAACAGACAAGACGGGTAAATAAAAGAAACTAGCCTGTAATGTTATCTAACATTGTTAAATAATGTTAGCTAAAACACAAACATTACTTAAGCCATGTCTAAGCTCTAAAATGTGTTTCAAGTTCAACTGATGTTTCACTGTTTTTAAGTTAATTTTTCAAGAACACTTAATTTCTAGTCAAAGTCAAAAAACATTTATTCAGTAGGACCGCTGGGATCACTTTGAATCGTCCTACAACTAGGTGATTTTACTTCTGTTTCTTCGCGACCCATACCGTGAAGAGGCAGGGCAACAAACACGGTTTGGGGCCTAGCTTTCTGTTAGTTGATCCATCTTAAATCTAAACTTATGCTAACTTAGGTGGTAGGTACCTACAAATTGCTTAAGATAGTTTCTTTTGAAGCTGTTTGCTGCATATACCACATCCAAAAGCTGACAGGATTGTCGATCCATGATGTTTACAGTGTGGATGGGCCAAGTGGCTGTTCAATGAGGGAATTGGCCCACTCGAAACACAATCAGGCCCAGGGAGCCTGTATTGTCCCTTGTCTAACCGAAAACATGTTTTTATGCTTTTTATACCGCTCTAGAGCAATTGAATCGATGATTTATCAAATGGTACAAAAATCATCTTTCGTGCGCTACTAGTTTTTATCATTTTTTGGTTTCAACAATGACTCTAAGACGAATTCTATAATTATAAATTAGAAACTTTGTGGATATTCCAACACATGTGTTGGATTTTGATGTATCGGGGGATTCGGGCACGGTCAAAGGAGCTCTTTTTTTCTACTAGTAGGTACTTGATATATAGTACCAAATTTTTCGAACAGGTTTGTGACGATGATCTTGATAACTTCTTGTTCTACTAGCTTTCGAACCAGACAGTGATGAAAGAGTTTTAAGTGCGCTTGAAGGAGTCGCCGTATTTTCGTTTCGTTTAACCTTTTCAAAACAATGATGTTATAAAGTTTTGCGTAAATTTCCTCGACCTGACGTCTTCTCCGCGGCGATGTATGCACTCTGCATGTTCAAGCCCTCCCGCGTCACCGCAAGCTCCTATCTAGTGGTTACTCTGGGATCTAATATAAAACAATTTCGTCGAAGACGAGACTAACATCTTGACGAGCTGAACATAGCTGTAAGCTCCATAAATCCCTCTTCAAACAAAGCCGGTGTTTGCTTCATTTTAAAGTGCAGTAAGTACCTGTATGAACTGAAAAATAAGCAACAAATTTTTTTAAATAATAGATAATTCCTGTTTTTACAATATTGCATCGACACAGTTAAACAGATACCTACCTAACCTACCAATAGCATACTTAATGTCAATACCATCAGAGGCTCGGTGTTTACTTGCTGATATTAGTAAAAATTTATTTCAAGATGTTTAAATCGTTAAACTATCTTTCGAAAAATGGAAGACTGAATTTTAAAATCCAGAAAACGTGTGATAGAAATTCAAATCCAGCTAATATGTTTCACATAATTTTAATATTCCGTAGGAGTTTCATTTGACTGAAAGAAACATTAATCAATTCGTCTTTTTTCTTATGTTAGGCTAGTGAAAAATTCTCGCGAGGCAAACGAGCGTAGCGAGCGTGCACCGGTAGCGGCCGCCGAAGCGCCAAAAATGTGCTTTTTAATTTAATTATTAAGTACTAGATGGCACTACCTAGAAGTAGATTTTTCAGAACAATGATTTTTCTAGATATCGAAATATAAGGTAAAACAAACATGCGGTATTGTGAAGGCTTCTTATTCTTAGTCGGCATCTTCATTGCTGTAGGTCGTGTCTAGTGTTGATTGTTTATCACTTGATGCATCATACTTTTCCATTTACCCCTGTCCTCGGCGGAATTTAAAGCTTCAGGTTTTGGTAGGCCGATGAGTTTTTTGACTGCGTCTCTCCAACGGGTAGGTGTGACTGCGAGGTTTTTTACCGTCGGCTTGACCAAGCTTTTATTTGTCAATTTAATTGTTAATTATCTGGATTTTAAAAATTCAGTAAAATATTTGATGTAAGTATTTAAAGTATGTATATCCCTTTTGTGAAAAAAGCTAAACTTAAATCTGTTTTTAGAATTTTCTATATAACGAAAAAAAAAATTAAATCAAAAATCGATCAAAGTTTTTTTTTTCAAATTTCTGTATTGCATTTTTCGGCGGATCGATAGGTAACCGCCTAAAGCGCATCATAAAACTTAAATTTCATTAATCTGTTGCAGGACAAAAGATTGAGCAAATTATAAAATGATTTAGATTTAATTAAGACGTACGTTCACACCGCAAGCACTGGTGCCATTTGAATTTTGACCAAAGAAGAAATACAATTTGCGATTGTACCAGTCTCGCGCCAAAATATTATAGCTTTGATCTGTATAATAGGTAGGTTGGGTCCAGAGTACACAGGGCGGGGTCTACCTAAAATGTGGGGCTTGTGATTGGTGGATAAAAAGAGGGGGATAGCAGGATCGTTTGGCAAAGCGCAGATCCGCGCTCGCCTCACTGTGCGTTCGACCGGCGACGCCTGAGCGTGACCGCTCGCGTGATTGTGCCCGTGACATTGACAGTTCATGAAAAAAATGTTAGAGTTCTATACGAATATGAACCCTGGATTGATGCAGGAGCCGATGCAGCCACCTCTCAACTGCAATGGGAGAACAGGTCAGTCGTTTATGTAGCTTCAAGTTTCTTTATAAAAGTTTGCAGATCAAACTTGTTTTTGTTGTGCCATGATGCGAATTTTATTTGTGTATTTTGAAACTTAAAACTAATTAATAAAATCAATGGCCTCAATCAGTAAATTCAGATTTGAATAAGGAAAAAAAATAACCTACCTACCTTATCTACCAACAACGCATTATTTTGCGCTCTATTTACCTTTAATCCAACTATAATGTTTAAAATTTCTCTCATTCATTTAAGCAACCTTCTAGTACTAGTAGTCGTACTTATTATTATAATAAGGTAGGGTGGGTGAATAACGCCCAGAGTATAATAACGCCCAGGTATCAAAAATCACAGCAGACATGGTTTGATTCAGTTAAAACTCAACACACATATAGACAGATTAATTCTATAATACATCGCGTGGCAAACGGCAGCTGACTCGTGCAACTTTAGTGGCAGTGAGACGTCGCTTTCCGTCGGAACCGGTCACGTACAACTCTTTTAAAATTAGTGTTGCAACGAAATTATTTGTAACTATCAGCTATGCAAAGTTTGTCTTAGTTTCATAAAAAAAACGCAAGGTAATGTTTTGGTTTTACAAGTCATTTTTCTTCTAGTAAGTCAATTTTTGCATTAAAAGTAATGTTTTAAATGGGCGGTATGAATCATATAATTTTAAGAGTTTTTTTTAAAAGCTCGATAAACATGAAAATTTACTGTTAAAATATTTTTAAGCGTTATTTTTTATTCATAGAATAAAAACATAATTGTATAGAACGTTGTTTCTTTCATTTTAATGTAAATAACAAAATAATTTCAAATTGAAGTTAGGTGGGCGTTAATCCCCCACTGTACCTTAATACCTTAATACCTTTGGGAAAGAGGCGTGACTTTATGTATGTATGTATGTATGTACCTTAATACGATTTTTTATCAACAATGTCTTTCGTAAAACCACTCAAAAGAAAAAAATAGTAATTTAAATAATTACATAATTTGTAATTTTATAGTGCTAATCCACACTTGGTATTTCATTAAGAAAATGAAAAGTCGTCGGAATCCAAAATTTTGATAAGACTTTTCATTTTCTTAATTAAATAATTACGTTTTAAAACTAAAAGATAAACCGACTTCAATGTTCGACTCTACACACGGCGTGACTCAGGGAATCAATAAGCCATCCATAAAAATCTAAATAAGAAAAAGAAATCAAATCGACAGATAATGCTTAGGCTCCACCGGCGTATAAAACTGCATTTTTATGTCAAGTTTTGCGGTACGTTACGCGAGTTCCTGGCATTAGTAGGTTATCTAAATCGTCAATTTGACATAATGCATAAAGAGTCTTAGGAGGTTGTTTTTCGCCATTTTAGGAAGAAGCACTGCTCTGCTATTTTATTTTCTTTTTCTTGTGTTTTACTAAGTTTTATTATGTAATTTCGGTGGCATTTTACTAATGAAGCCTTGGATTTGAAACAGGAGATCTGGAAAATGGAATGGGGGAGTATTGAAGCAGATTTCTCATTTGACGAAAAATTTCCGTTACGAGTTTTGAAGAAACAAGCCGCCATGTTTTTTTCAAACCATCGACATGACTTGACTGACTGACATGACTTTATATCAATATTTAAAACTTGACATTGGCAGAATTACACCTAGTTGTGTAGATTGCCATTAGATAAAAGAAGAAGAAGAAGAGTCTTAGACTTATCTGTCGATTCGATTTACAATGGCTAGGAGGGAAGGTTTTTAGAGTTTTACGAGAAAACTATCAAACCCTCAGGAATAAAATAAATATGGGACCATTTCTGGAGAAGTTATACCCTTTCAAACAAAAAAAATATTTTGAAAATCGGTCCACTATTGGCGGAGTTATCGCGTAACAAGATACAAAAAAAAATAAAAAACATACAGGCGAATTGAGAACCTCCTCCTTTTTTTGAAGCCGGTTAAAAAATAACCTATAATACCTATGCCCTGATTAATTTGAAGATGCTGTTGCCTTGAAAATAAGCAAAATAATCATGGCGGACAATTTGGGTAACTCAAACTGACTCGATACCCAAATTGTCCGCCATGAAAAAAAGTACCTAATCACGATTGCTCAAAAACTGTGGATTGAAAGAGAAAAGAACGCTTACGAGACAAGGTTAACGTTTACGCACATTTAAACGTTAAACCTAAGTAGTCAGGGTCTAAATAAGAATGGCAAGTTCAATTTTTATCCAGAATGATAAAACAATGTTGGGGATAATCCTGTGAAACCTGAAACGGACACATCAAGTGCTTTTTTTGCCTTTTCAGCCGCAATCGTTTAAATTCAATAACTTTTAGCTAAAAATTCTTATCGAAAAATCAAATATACTGATTGCATGCTAGGCACGCGAAATGCTAGGTTCTGTTCACAAACTTAGGTATCTATACTAAGATTCATCTATACAATATACTATACATATAATAATACTAGCAAACCCTGCGAACTCCGTTTCGCCACCAGAATTTTCTTTGCTATAAACCTCACGGAGCCCGAGACCTTTCCAACGAATGCAAAACCGTGGAAATCGGTTCGTGCGTTCTGGAGTTATAGCGTCAGGAAGGAAAACCCGACTTATTTTTATATAGTAGATTATAAAGAGGAAAGATTTGTTTGTTTGTACCTATGTTTGAATTGAATAGGCTCTGAAACTACTGGACCGATTTGAAAAATTCTTTCACCACTAGAATCCTACGTTATCCCTGATGAACATAGGATATATTTTATCCCGGGAAAGTGAAGTTTTCCCGAGGGATCGCAGGTAACACCGCAACGGAGAGCTAGTACCTAAATAATAATGCTGGTCATTTCACTGGTACTAAGGGAACCAGATAACTTATATACTACTTATATACTTTTAACTACATAGGTACATACTATACCTACATAGTAGACTAGGTACTTTTACTCATATAGTATTATAAATAAGTAGGTATCTGTATTAGAGATCTCTATTCAGCTTTAACCGTGTATTATAATAATATTTAATCTATAAAATATTTATTTAGCTACTTCTATCAATTTTGACTTCAATTTTTTCGTCTAATTCATCAATTTTTTGTCATAGTTTTTTTTGTTACATCATATTTGAGTTGTTGTAACGGCCGCTCTACACATTCGCCAAAATAAAGTTTCTTCGAGGACGTTATGTGACTCATATCGTTGGAATCGTTATGATTAAACTAAAACATACAAAAATGTAGTTATTATTTTGTGCATGTGCTATTTATTTTTAACTAATATTTTAAATAAGATGTAGGTAATGCATTGTTGTTGAATAAATGAAATGAAATGTTGTTTTCCGCACATTTTAGTATTCAATTAGCGTAATTATTTAATTAAATTTGACCGCCGGCGTACTTCACACTGTTCGGCAAATTCTGCGGTGGTTTTGGCGAGATAAATGAGTTTACCAATTTACTATATTATCGGCCTTGCATCATAAAATTACAAGGATCACGTTTTTGTTCCAACTGTAAACTATTTCGTTGATGGACGGCCAGCGACCGAAGCTCTTTTCGTTAGTGTCACCACGATTTCTGACTTCAAGGGCCAATTTTTCGGTTTGAAATATTTGGTTCTAGGTTAGTTTGAAAAATTAGCCCTTGAAGTCAGAAATCATGGTGGGAGGGAAGCATCCGAAACAGGGAAGCAAACGAATGAAAAAAGGAACACGAAGTCGGACCCAGTTCTATCAAATTATAATCATCGTCACTACTTTCACTACTCGTTGGCACCATTTTGTTGCTAAAAATATGTTACTTATCACAATGTCAAGTGAAAATGTTAATTGAACAGAAATACTTACATTAAATTATTTAGAACTAGCTTCTGCGCGCGGCTTCGCCCGCGTTGTACCAGCATTTTGAATAGCCTACTATTCCAGGTTACTATCTACGCCTATTCCAAGTTTCATCCAAATCGGTTCACTGGTTTAGGCGTGATTGATACACAAATATCCAAACATCCAGACATACAAACTTTCAGATTTATTATATTAATATTAGGATTGTATGCCAAATTTCAGCGTAATCTGTTCAGTGGTTTGGACGTGAAAAGATAACAGACAGACAGAGAGATAGAGTTACTGTTACGGATTGGGATCTTTCAGGTAATATAATAACGCGGAACTCCAATTTACTAACATGTTTTAAAATAGGTACAGTGGTTGAACCAAATGGCGGGAGTTGTTCATAAATTGGCTTGCAAAAAAGGTTGCCTACACACTTGCTAGAACGAGTTTCTTCAAATAATGAATAAGGTAGCTTATGAAATATTATGTTACAATGTACCTTCCTAGAGATGCCTTGCAAAAATTATTAAAAAATACCGACAAACTCTACCTCTACACATTTTAAACTTTCGCGACTGGATAACATAATAATATTTAAAATTATATTACGGCACGCTACCTCTTTGTCGAAGGGGCCCCGTTATTTTTAAAGAATTTTATCTAAGAGACTTGAGTAAAAAGGACATAAGTTTCCGACTACAGAACGCAATCTTAAATTTTTTAAGTCTTTAAGATTGCAAAAATGCTGTTTCTTGGAAATAGCAGCTTCACCGTTAGAACAAGTAGGTACTGTTAGCGATATAAGTGCACGATGACAATACTTTTTAGGGTTATAAATATTTTCAGCTATTTCAATTTACGGGTAAATAAATAAATAAAAATAAAATACATTTATTTCGAGCAACACTCATAGTACACAAACAAGTCTTTGACAAATTGGTCTTTGACACAGACAGAAGACAAATACACACAAAGCTTAAAAACTAACAGGGTTCATAGTTAGGTGTCGCCCACAGCAATGCCTAATGTAGGGACAGTCCACCCTGGCAGCTATCATTGCCAGGACGGTGTTGGAGCTGGCCCGCAACCTGCGCACCAGGGATGCGGCTCGTTTGCGCATGGTGGCATGGAAACAATCAACTCGCGCCGCCGCAAACATCCCCGATGCGCTGCAGTAACGAGGCAGCCCCAACACCGCCCTGAGTGCATTGTTATATTGTACGCGGATGGCGCTGTACGTTGCGAGCGTATACTTCGCCCACAGGCTGCACGTATACAAGGAGGTACAGTATGCTCGAAACAACGTTAGCTTCACCTCCTCCGAGCTACGCGCAAACCTCCTGGCAACCATATTCGCCCGCACCGACAGCGCCCTCCGCTCCCGTTCAATGTCAGCATTGTCCTTGAGGTCGACCGTGACTACGTGCCCTAAGTACTTAAAGTTAAATACTCTTTGTAGGTCCACACCGTTTAAACGAACAGGAGGGATGTTCCTCATGCGTTTTTTCCGGCCTCAAAAACCATGAGTTGACTCTTCTTAGAGTTATACACTAGTCCGTGACCACTAGCGTACTCTTCACATATTTTAATGAGCTCCCTCAAACCACAGACCGATGCGCTCAGCAGCACCATATCGTCAGCATAGCTAAGATTGTTTACACAAACATCGTCAATATAACATCCGATATGACGGCTGCTGAGCGCCTCGATCAGCGCATTCAAATAGAGGTTAAAAAGAGTAGGCGAGGTCAACCCTCCCTGTCTCACCCCGCATTCCAGCTGATAAGGTTCCGACATCGCGCCCCCCCATCGCACACTGTTGACCTGGTTGCCATACCAATATCTAAATATGTCTACAAGCTCTGGTGGTAAGTTAATGCTTTCCAGCTTTTTCCACAGTATATTATATGCCACCAGGTCAAATGCTTTGGACAAGTCAAGGAAACAAGCATACACTGGGGTCCCCCGATCAGTATAGTACCGTACGGTATGCTTAAGACACAGTATAGCACTCTCAGTGGACAGCTTAGGTCGAAACCCAAACTGATTGTGGTGCAAAGCTACATATTCTTCCAACTGTGTATTAAGCATACCGTCAAATACCTTCGCAATGATGGTAGCTAGCGATATAGGTCTGTAGTTCGTCTTGTCACCGAGATCCCCAGTTTTGTCCTTTACCACAGGCACTACTATGGTCCTCATCAGGTCTACAGGCAAATATGAGTGACTCACGCACAAAGAGAAGAACATTGCCAACACTCTTGCGATATGAGGGCCTGCATGCTGGAGGTGCTCAATGCTAATACCATCGTGACCTGGTGATTTGCCTTTAGAAAGCGTTCTTATGACTTTAGCTACTTTTTTGGCGGTAAACCTATACTCAAGTCTCTCTTCATTCGGTATTTTAGCAGTAGGCACCTCCGCCTGCCGGCCCAGTGGAGACTTTACTATAAAGTGTTCCTTGAAGGTATTGGCTATTCTCTCAGGATCACTTACACCATCCACACTTATTGGTCGACTTTGACGTACATTCACCTTTTTAGTACTACGCCAGAAATCGCGAAAGTTCCCACATGCATGCTTTCTAGCCAAGTCGTCCATTATAATTTGATCCTGATTGTTTTGAGACCATTTCAAACGTGACTTAAATACTTTTTTTCTTTTAAAAACATATACTTTATTCATAAAACATAAAAATATTTACACGAAACAATAAACATAAAAATACGTATTCCCAGGTGAGGCAAGCGAATTTTAGAAAACCTTTCAATGCAGTTTTGTTTGTTTTTAGAAATAACGGAATGCTTCCTTTAGGAGATAACGGAAATGTTTCCTTTCGTAAATAAAATAATCTATCTTGAGGATTTAAAGTAGTTTCCTTCCACGGCCCATCGATTTTTGCCACGTAAAAGTATTTATGAATGTAAGTATTATTGGGGTATTATTAACAAAATACCTATGTAGGTATCATTATTTCTGTTTTTTTTACTCATAATATACTATTTTTTCATAAGAAGCTCTACCTAGTAGGCAGCTCAAAAAATACGACGAAACGCTTCGAGAAAAGGATGGTAGTGCCACTTCCGTGCCCCCAGATTAATTCTCTTTCATTTGTGTAAGTCTTGTTAAATAGATAGCCTAGTTTATAATTAAATTACCTTCATTTTAATCTATTTTATTATCCTCTCTTTAATAAAAAAAAACACTGGAAAGAACAAAGAATCCGTTCATCATAACGAGATTTGGTCATACAGCTAACTAGTCAAATTGAGATGTGGCCTAGAGCCTTCATTTTTGTTGTACCTATTTTTGGTTATTTCTTTTTCTACCGTTTTTACCCTGAATGGTTATTTATATTTGTATTAAGTATTGTGTATTTTTTTGGTGGCAAATAAATAATATTTCTTTCTTTCATTACGTCCGATTTTAATTCCACCTTCAATGTTTTAACGCGATTCCTCCCAACATGTCCGTTAACGGAGCGAGAGAATCCAGTTGAATAGTAAGTGTGGGATCGATTATCCGTCATGGTTGTTTTATGCCAACATTTCGCCCAGGCCACAGCGGCCCCACCCAGGGGGCGTGTCCTCCAGACTAAGAAACGTGGTGAAAATACTCAACCTTATTTTCCTTAAGCCATTTCGATTATACGTACCAAGTATAGAATGGTACGATTAGAAGCCATCGATTTGTACATTATTTCTAATTGTTCATTATAAATTGCGCTAGTGAGGACTGTCTAGAGCATTTTGCGTTTCTGTGCGGGCATAAAGTCGTACTTCTTGTCTTTAAAACGTCTGCTCATGTAAGTTCGAATACTCCTAAGTGAGTATTAATAAATAATTGGTTTTCTATTCAGGTAAATTGAAGACAGCATACGAGTAGTTACGTTATCCTGTTCCAAGTTCAAGTTCATAAAAAAAATAAAGAAAAAAAAAAATAAATAAAAATAAAAATTCTTTATTTCAGACATTTTGTCCATATTGTTAAGTATACAAGTTTCACACACCACAGCTTAGACCAATGAAAATGAAAAGACCAAACCATGCTACTGACATGACACATGAAATATACCTACTTAAATTAAGATAATTTTGATAGTTTGATTAGATGTGCACTCAGTGATAGGTATATGTTGCCATCACTGAGTGCACCCCCAACCAGAACCGCATGAAGCAGCCGTCCATCAGATCAGCCACTACGGACAGGAGAGTGTTGCGGCTGGCGCGCACGCGGCACAGTGCGGCGCCGCAGCGGGCGCGTACCACAGCTGGGAAGCTGTCTACGCCCGCATCGGCAAACATACCTGACGCACTACACAATCGCGGCAGCCGCAACAGCCCCCTGAATGCATTATTAAACTGTACTCGAAGGGCACGATAGGACTTTTTTCTATAGTTAGTCCATAGACTACAAGTGTACAGGGAAGTACAGTAAGCTTGAAATAATGTTATTTTTACCGGTACAGAGCAACAACGAAACCTGTGAGCCACCATATTAGCCCTAGTTGCAAGTGCCCTTCGCTCACGTTCAATGTCTTCATCATCGGACAAGGTTTCAGTTACCAAGTGCCCTAAGTACTTGAAAACTGAAACCCTCTTCAGAGGACTGCCATTAACTGACACAGTAGGAACAAAAAGCGTTATTTTTAGTTTTTCCCCACTTTTTAAGGTTTTTCAGTAACTTTTCCACAAAGATTTTATAATACCTACCTATATTTGTAGTAGGTTTGAGATTTTCTTGCTTTTAGATGTTACCTTACAAGCTTCTTTAAATGGTCAAAAACACTAAAATAAGTATACATAAGCCTCTTCGCAGACTACAGACTTTCTATAGGCCGATAGTTGAGACGGAATATACTTCGGCTCGTAATTAGTATGGAGAAATTTAGCCCGTTCCAACTATCGGCCGATAGAAAGTCTGTAGTCGGCGAGAGGTCTTAGCCAACGGGTAAGAAAACAATGTAGGCCCAAATCGTTGAAACCCAAAAAGGTAAATTGCAAAATTACCTAAAAGTAAAAACCTAATAGTAGTTTTAAATAGAAGATTAATGCGAAAGTCCTAAGGTTTGTTTTATCCAAAGACAATGATGAACCACGCCGCGCTGTTTAAACGAGCGTCATTGGCGGTTTCCCGCATCGGCGCTATTTGCTATTACTACGAAGTTTTCGTTGACATTGGGGTATTTGCACAAGCCGTGTTTGCTGCATCTGCAAACATAGCCACAGATATTATCTTGGTATTTGGCATTGGTCTGTGCAAAGTAATTTCAAAGGGTTAGTGCTTGAAGCTTGAATGAAATTGAATGAAAATGGTCTGGCGAGCGTAGCGAGTTATTATTTCAGTGTCAAATTGTCTGATATTACCATACGAATACCTACCTTTCAAAGAGTGTCGGTTTTGCTCATATTTGATACAACAGTAGGACAACAGTAGCTATTATTTAATTGAAAAAATATCAATTTAAACAAGTATCCATCTTTGATACAACTTTAAGGCGATATGCCTTAAAGTTGTATCATAATTCAAAGTGGCTTGGAAAACCTTTCATCTAAAATATTCGGAATTGTAATTTCAGTTATTGTTAAATCAAATTACCCAAAATAATGTGACTATTTACGTCATTAGCAGAATAAAATAAATAAAACCAGAAATAAATCTTGTGTTTTATTATGCTACACGTGTTCCTTATGGTTTTCACAAAGAACTCGTTTACTTGTTTGCGCAAGTGGCAATTACAATTTTTGAGTTAATTTCACTTGAATGGATATTAGGCTCACTGCAAACTAGGCCATATAGTAGGTACCTAATAGGTAAATATGCGCATGTGGTTCTAGGTAGGTAATAATATCTGAAGAATTATCATCTATTATATTACCATGCCAATAATAAGTGTCATCACTTAGGGTGGTCGCACAGTGCAGCCGAGCCGAACGCGCTGAATTGTCAATTCAATAGAGAAAATGCTGCTGACGTCAGAAGCGAGCCACATTTTCTGACGTCAGCATTTTTTGTATAGAAAAATGACCGCGGCGCGTACTGCGCGGCTGTGTGCGATAAGGTTTAACCGTTTAACCATCAGTCACGACAAAATTTAAAGCAATTTCCACGCTTCTATGTTCCGACTTGTCTACCTACCTACTTGTACTTCGTTTTTGACGTGACAACGTCTTATAATTCGATAGAGCCGGCTGCACGCACGAAAAAATGCGGCGTTACCTCGCTCTGAGGCGTTCCATGTAAGGCTTGAAGTGCAAGCGAGAGCGCGGAACGAGCGACAAAGAAGCACAAACGTTGTCACGTTCAACTATCGTCAGTAAACCGACTTTACAGACAACCAATTTTTTTTTTATTAAATGCATGCAGGACTTTTTTATAATGTAAATAAGTCGTTTCTTTCTAAATATCCAATAGCTAGCGGTCCCTGATCGTGTAATACATAGGGCTCCAAAGTTTAATATCAGCAGGCAAACTGTGCTGAATGATTCCGACAGCACCCCTCTCACTTATGCCTGGGGTTCGACTTGTACTTGTAGCACGAGATTAAACAAAATACTCTGTGCAACGACTTCTGTGCTTCCAAATTGGAGGAAAAGGAAAAGAAATGAGGAAAGACGATACAATTTTCGTGGACATTTTTTACTTGAGTCTATAGAACATTGAACAGGTTGATTTTGTACTGTTATCATTTTATTAGTCAGGTCAGACCACAATAACGTAAGTATCTGTATTCTGTGCCACAACTTTAACAGAATGGATGAATGACAAAAAATAAGAAATATTGTTTGAATATGATATGATTTTTTTAAAGGTCGCTGTCGCCAAAATCTAGCTAAGTGGGGTAAGTAAGTAAGTTCGTATGAGTCAGTGGCCAACTCTGGCGACGGATTTTTTATGCCGCCTTAAGGCCTCCGTCATGGCTTAACGACTTAAATAGCCGGGGCCGACAATTTAACGTGCCATGCGAAGCACGGAAGCGCTCAGATGATAATGCCACCGGCTGTCACTCATCCACTTACATACCATTTCGAACGTTGCTTAACTACGACGATCTATCAAGAACGACTAAGCAAGCACGACCACGAGCGCTTCTTATTGGGGTTACATTGACCCATCCCGGAGCGGCGGTAGCTGTGGAGCGTTCTCTCAAAGTATGGCACACCTCTTTCATGCCCTCTTGGTCCAACCACCTGCACTCGAGACAAAGCCACGGATAGGTGTGTAAGAGTCGTCGAATATTGGGCTAAAAAAATTAAGGTCAAGCTCACGATAAAAGAAGAAGCGGCATAAACGGCCGTATCTTTTTTTGCGTTAACTTACAAGTTTGATTTTTTTCACAGCTTCAAGGGCAGCCTTATTCCTTCATTGAGAAAAGAAAAGTCTTATCAAAAATTAAGTGTGGATTAACACTTCAAAAATTACAAAAACCTACGCAGACTACAGACTACAGACTTTAAAAACTAAAAAAAAACTTTGGGCGTTAAATAAAGGATAGCTAATTAAAAAAAAATCACACGAAATTTTCAATCTAGGTAGTAGACCTCTGATGAACCTCTGATGAAATCAATCTAGCAAAAATATATAAACTTATAAGAGTTAGAATTCTGCTTTGTGTCGCAATTCATGTTTTAACTTTAAGCCTCCTCGCAGACTGCAGACTTTCTATCGGCCGATAGTTGAGACAGGCTATACTTCTCCTTGACGACCTCTGTAGCGCAGTGGGCGAAGGCCCGCCTGCGACGCAAAAGGTTGCGGGTTCGATCCCCGCGGCGGGACCAATGTTTGTATGATCTACAAATATTTGTCTCGGGTCTGGGTGTTTCTATGTATAATATGTATGTATTTACAAACAAAAAGTATATAAGTAATATATCAGTCATCTTAGTACCCATAACACAAGCTCTGCTTACTTTGGGGCTTAGATGATGCTGTGTGAATAGTCCAGCATTATTTATTTATTTATTTATTCTCCATACTCATTACGAGCAGAAGTATATTCCGTCTCAACTATCGGCCGATAGAAAGTCTGCAGTCTGCGAGGGGTCTTAAAGTTCGTTTATTTACAAGTGTTTGACTTCGCTTTTGCGAGTTACCTTTGTGTTTTGCTCTCGTATCCTTCTCTAACCTTCGTCTGTTCTGATTATTTTTTGTGTGTACTTCTTTATTTCTACAATTTTAACTTCTACCACAAAGCTGTAAGCTGTTATACCAATTGACATCTCATAATCTGATTCCACAGGTGCATTTACACGATGCTGTTTTTCGTAACATTTGCGAAGCCCCACTCGTTGAACGTGCCGACGAGGGTCGCGCTAAATCGTATACGATGAGCGTTTACACGTGAAAAATTGCCGTGCAATACGATTTCGTTTGGGTTGAAATCGCATCGTGTAAATGCACCTTAAATCCTCCTTTGCGATAAGCGAGTATTCCCCACATGCTACTAACATCAGTTTTTCCTTCCAGAGCTGAACACCAGCATCAAGCGAGAGAAGATCGTGGAGATCTGTGAAGGATGCGGTCAGAAGATTCAGGACCGCTACCTGATGCGAGTGGGCGAGCTCTCCTGGCACGAGCACTGCCTATCCTGCTGTGTTTGTGGCTCCCCACTTGCCCACACCTGCTTCACCAGGAACTCCAAGCTGTACTGCAAACCTGATTACGATAGGTAATGCATACCGGATAGATCGTTTACCAACAAGTTTCATCCTCGTAGAAATCCAGCCAAAATGACGCCTATAACAATATCAATTACAATCAGCGGAAAGATAGCGGTCATCAGGCAAACAGCATGGAAGACCATAATTCTTGTAGCAGCCGCCGAAGTTGGCAGAGTCTGATACCTACAGGGTGTTTTCAAAACAAAAACTCTCTAAAACTCGCTCACTGCATTGAAACCGATCGGAAGCAGGGCTTGAACGCGGTGCTTACTTTTCTATTTGAATTCTACATTGTTCCTACTTCCGACTGTCGGTTTGTTTGTAGCGAACTTTAGTGTGTTTAAGAGTTAGGATAGGTACCTACTTGGTATATTTTACTCAATGCGAATGTAAAATTTTGTTATCGATTGCGAATTGCCTGGCGATTATTTTAGTGCGCAGTTACCAACTATTGTTGCGGCATATTTCAGATAGTAGTGACACCGTGTTGTCGCAACAAAAGTTTGTAACGTTGTGCCTTTGTGCATAACATTTTCCATTTCCATAGGTTGTTCGGAGTAAAATGCACCCGCTGTGGCGACCGGCTCCTGCCGCAGGAGATGGTGATGCGCGCGCAGCAGTACGTTTTCCACATCCAATGTTTCGTCTGCGTTATGTGCTGCCAGCCGCTCCAGAAGGGGGAACAATACGTCATGAGATCCGGCCAGATATTCTGCAGACAGGACTTCGAGAAGGAAATGTATCTCATGCAGCATGCTGACGATGACATGATAATCGATGACTCCGAGCGTCCCCGTGACGGGAGAAGGGGACCGAAACGTCCTCGAACCATTCTGACGTCCGCCCAACGCAGGCAGTTCAAAGCTTCCTTTGAAGTGAGCCCGAAGCCTTGCCGCAAGGTCCGTGAAGCTCTCGCTAAGGATACTGGATTGAGCGTGCGGGTTGTGCAGGTTTGGTTCCAGAACCAGCGCGCTAAGATGAAGAAGATCCAGCGCAAGGCGAAGCAGGAGGGTGACAAATCCTCGGAGAAGGATAAGGATAAGGACGAGAAGAGCATCAAACAGGAGTCTCCGTCCAGCGAGCACGGCAACTACCTCGGCCTGGACGGCTCCTTCTCCGCCTCTAGCCAGCCGCTGAACCCGAACCTGCCGTACTCTCCTGATGGTAAGAGTTATTATTTAAACTAGATATTACCTATCATAATACATACAGGGTGTAAAAAGACGTGTACCGAAGCCGAAAGGGGTAGGTACAGCATCCCAACACACAACCAAATCCAAAAGGATTATCTGAAAAAATCATATCCGGAGAAAACAGCGTTTGAAGAGTGCTGTTTGCGTATGTTTTGGGCGCGTTTTTTTACGTAGATTGCTGGATTTTGAGTTTTAATTGTTTTTTTCTTTTATAAATGCAATTATTAGGTAGGTATGGTCTTATTATGTCGTACTAGTAGTAAATAACCGAAAATAACATAACATGACGAAGCTAAGTCAAAAAAAATTTTTGCGTTTTTTTTTCGCGAAATATGTTTAGAGTCATGGTCTGATTGCAACCCCTCAGTTTTCGGTAGCAGTCTTTTTACACGCTGTATATTGTACAATACCTATATCCTAAACTAGAATATTATTCTAAACTAGCTGCGCTTTTCCGTGGTTTTACCCGTATAAACCGAATGTTGGTAGCGAAAATAATGAATATCATCAATGTGAAACTGCCACAAGGAAGCTGTAGCAGTAGGTAGTATACAGTGTATGAGCTTAGTTAGTTCAACGGTTCTGTTGAATAGAAATGATAGTGAAGCATTTATGCAGTTCAAGAAGAAGGAGTTTCAATTAGTTTTTCAAGTTTTCGTTCTCTGGAGTGTTTGAGGAAGTTCGACGCCGGTGCTGCCGGTTTGGAAAGTCAAAGAATCTTCACTTAGCAACTTTACTTTAGACAAAGAAAAAGCTAATTTTAATTTAGTCGCTACTTTCATTAAGTAACTCAAAGGACAGTAATTAATCAATATCTAGTAAACAATGATAACAAAACGTTTATACATATACGTTTTGCGTTGCTCAGCCGGACACGTGATCTCACGGGAACACTCTCTCTCCTCTTAGTTCGGCGAAGAACTTTTTTTGAAAATTGATTTTTTTTTTCTTTTTAGGGCGTTAACCTAGGGTTCAAATAGACATATGGTATTAAAATAAAAAATATATCTACTGCACCGTACTCAGCAGTGATTGTATGTCGTACGTGAACAACACTTCGGCTTACAGTAAAGCATATTAAATAACATTAAGCTTTACAAAATGTTAAAACCAAATCTCAGGATTCTTTTGTTTACTACCTATGTCGTTTGTGATGATCACTGCAAATTAAAGGGTTAAGTAACTTCTAACGTCAATACGAGTTTTTTTTTCTTTATTAGGTATACCTATTAGTAGGATAGCATAGGTACCTAGAATCGAGACATACGCTAAGTAAAGATGTGAACCGATAAAACACAGTTTATTATATCCTATAATTGGCAAGAATATAGGTACATAGGTATTTACAGGATACTTTTTATTTCGAAAAAGTTCCAAGAACCGATAAAACACAGTTTATTATATCCTATAATTGGCAAGAATATAGGTACATAGGTATTTACAGGATACTTTTTATTTCGAAAAAGTTTTTCAAATGAATAGGCCTAGCTACCACCAAGTGGAACCAAAAAAATCTGTAGATCATGCAAGCATTTGTGCTGAAAGAAGTCGATATTAACGAAGATCTCTCATTCCAGACTACCCTGCGCACTCTGGCGACAGCTTCTGCAGCTCCGACATCTCCCTCGACGGCAGCAACTTTGATCAGCTCGACGAAGGCGCTTCCGACACCATGAGCCTCCAGAACCTGGAGGTCCAGCACCACCACCACGGGCATCAGACCCACGAGCCGTTAAACTTAGGCACCGGTGCGGTCGTGAACCCGATAGATAAGCTTTACCTGATGCAGAATTCATATTTTAGTACGGATCACTGATTTTCGGGTAGACGTGGTCGCAGGAACAGGCCTACGCCTGCTGTGGACCTGTGTGTGCGGCCCACGTCTACGATCACCAGTTACAACCAAACCTTCAGTAACACATCTGTTACTGATTTCTCTCTCAACGGCTTCTTTGAGCATCAATTCTGAACAAGAGTTCGTTGGACGCTTACGTGAAGCATTATATAAATAAATAAATGCCATATGAATAGGAATACTCTGTGTTACAAATTACAAGTAAGTAGCTCTATTGTGTCAACGCCTTAGATACAGTCACCGACAGAAGTTCATGAACAATTGGACACTTTTAAACGTTTCCATCATACTATGTAGGAAAATTTAATGTTTTTTTACAAATACTAATGGTCAATCGCATAGCATCTAATCTAAGCAACAATTTTGGTTAGTTTACTATCAGCTCCGAAGATATTATAGAAGATTCAAGAACATCAAATGTTTATGAAGTTTGGTCGCTGGCCGTTGGTACAGTTATCATGATAAGACTCTTTCTTGCAAAATGTTTCTAACCGCACACTGCACATCTTGTAAAAAATGTATTTTTAGTGTTCTATTAACTGATGTTGACTGTACGACGCCTGTGTGTAGGTTTGAAATGTAATAACGATACAAAAATGTATGTAATATTTATAAAAAAAAATTGTTGTACACTCGAAATACATGTAAATATTGTTGTAAATATAATAAAACCGTATTATGTAGGTACATGAATATTGTTTAGATTAGTTATAGTTCTAGATGATGTTAAAACAGAACTTACCTACCTGTTTTTGCTTGTTTATATATGTAAATTATAAAATACAAGTAGTATTAAGCGTTATTTCCGTTACATATATGAAAGAGTTGAAGCACCTTAGCATGAGTGGCTTAGACAAGTACCTACCTACTTATCTATATTTCACAATATTCAATTCTGTAGTACAGTCACGTGCAATATGATAGGTATACACTCCATACTTTTAAAATTAATGTCACTCTAAGACCCCTCGCAGACTACAGACTTTCTATCGGCCGATAGTTGAGACGGGCTATACTTCTCCGTACTCATTACGAGCCGAAGTATGTTCCGTCTCAACTATCGGCCTATAGAAAGTCTGCAGTCTGCGAGGAGGCTAAAACTAATAGATGTAGGTTAAAATCAAAAAGCGGAAATTGATTTCATATTGAACTAGTGGCGTAATTAATAATATCAGAACATTATTGGACATGTTACTTACATAAAAAATGAAAAAATTTAAAAGCAAAGCAATACAGTTAAACATTCTTTAGCGGCTTCCATACTAGGCAAATCCTGTATCGTGGAGACCAGAAGACGTAACAAGAGAATATAAACCATATGATCAATGCAACAAGGTATAGAATGAAAGAGGCATCGCGCCCGGCTCGAGCATTCTCGCGTCGTACATTCTGTCAAGCGTTTCTATATCTACACAGACAAAATTTCGGACTACTTAAAACGAAATTGGTTAGTTTTGAAAATAAAAATAAAAACAGAGCTTCACAGAGAAAAAAGTTTTAATAAATGACACGTGTAAAAAATAAGAAAAAAATCCGGTTTACTTATAAGTAGATAAACATTTTGAAACATTGTGGAGTGTATACATGATAATGCACGTCACTGTACCTAAACATCACATTTTCTTTCTTAATTATGTTTGGTACTTTGATGCAACTACTATGAAATGACTGTTGTTTAGGTGTGCCTGATTGTGAGAACATGAACAATATTCCTAGGTACCTAACCACAATAGAAATAAGTACGTAGCATTAGAAACTTCCATGAGACTTCCTTGACTTTTACAACTGTATGCACTCATCTTGTGAAATAACTACCTAGTTTCCTAATATATATTATGAATTTGTACCTAGCTGACTGACGTCATAGGGTTATTTTAAAGGGTAGTTTCGAAGTCACAGTTTGTGGTCAACATATAAATCAAGCGCGTAGACAAACGAAGATATGTAGAATTCTTATAAAGAAATTACATACCTAATAAAGGTTTAGGCCCGACTCAAGACAGAATTGTTTCTTCTATAGTCCTTATTATAGTCAACTACGGCAAATGTATCCTAGGTTTTTGAAAAGTTAGCGTTTTCATGACACTATTTTATACAAAATCATACAAAGGTCTTCTACGCATCAAAATGGCTAACATCGCGTTTGCGCAGTGTCTCGTTGATCGTGTGTAATGTTTGGCTGCACGAGAAAGAACTACTAGGTATTCAAGACTTGATTTACTACACCCTGTATACACTGCCAACGCCCTATCTATATATCGGTGAACATACATAAAAAAACATACATACAGCCGAACATAGAACCTCCTCCTTTCTTTTAAGTCGGTTAAAAATAAGAATGCACACACGTTTCAAATTGTCCTTCGCTACGTCGTAGCAGTCGTAGTATTTGTAGCAGCCGTAGCAGCGCGTGAATATTGTCGTAGCGCTACGCACGGCTACGAGCAAAACTTGCGCAAAATCTCCTGTATATGATTACCAATACAATATGCGGTGTCTATATTATTATAGTGATTAATTAGGTACATGTGATTAATTGTTGAAAACGTTTCTAGTCAGAATTGTATTTATGAGTTTGTGTTGTTGTATCTGGGAACACGTCAGCTTAAAAAAGTGTTCATTTCGGTTTTGAATTTTCATAATTCTTTATACAACTTATTAGATTATCGTGCTGACTGTGTGTACAGATATTATGTATTTTAAAGTGATGTAAATTAAAGTGAATAAATAATGATTAATATTGCAGAGTTTTTGTTTATTTTTTAATTGATCTTCATTCAAAGAAAATTACAAAATACTAATAAACCCAAAGACCTAAAAATAAAGCGCCAGAAGTGAAAACTTGATCGAGGTGTCAATAACGGATCTAAATTAAAAAAAATGCATAAAGTAGGTATATTGCCTCTGCGGGATACAATCCAGTCGAATGATGCGTCGTAAGCCGAGTTATCTGGAACTGATAGGAGCTGATAGGCTGATAGGCCACGTCTGTGGTAGGCGTTCAGGTCGAAATCATTGTGAAATTGTTATTGAATAAATTGAATTGAATAGCTGATACTTATATACAGAGGTGTCGGTAACGGTTACAGTGTCGCGAGTTCAATGGTTTTTCCCATCTCAAAAATGCCCAACGCACTAAACAAGTTTTCACTTCAAACATTTTCGGTAAGTTTAAGTTACATAGTTTATGACTTCAACTAACTTCTACCCAACTAGCTACTACTTCTAGCTAACCATCATCGCCTTTTAAGAAACTAGTGGTTTCTTCAATATTTTCCTTATCATCGCCATCTGTGCTATGACTATCAAAACAGCTCGCAATTGTAACTTACTTCAGTTATTTAAAACTAGATGGCGATTGCAAAAATAACAGTGTTAAAAGTACAGCAAGTAGACAATAGATGGCGCTTTAATACATTAAAGTCAAGTTCACGCGATCGAGTTTGGCAGGTGTGACAGGCTCAATATGCTCATCAATCAAACTTTTTATCTTAGGTATGTATTTATTTATTTATAGATAGAACTTAACTATGACATGAAGGAACATTGTCCGGTCCTATAGAGCTCTTCGGCTTCATTCTTTTAATGTGGTTTTCGACTTATATTGCGGAAATACTTACAATATTTATTAGGTTGTTTGAGATGCTACCTGTAACTTGGTTTGGATTTACCTAATACTGGTGTGTTGGGAAGAAAAACGCTACTAAAATAGTCCGCAAATGCCTTGGCAGCGTGTTGGCCACTATTAGACTTACATCAAAGGCGAAGGTTGGTGTGATGTCGTATTAGAAGTCAAGAAAGCTGCGTTGGCTGGAGATAACTGCATGTTGAAGGGTGCCCTAAATTGGAAGAAGTAGCATCTTGTGCTAGATGGCAACAGCACGCAATCACAATCTAGATTCTAGATAGTGAAAGTAGTTATAACTAGATGGCGTTTCAATAAATTAAACAGTGCTTAAAGTACCTACTGCATATCGACAATAGATGGCGCTTGCCTGAATTTATTGTACTTTGACTGCGGTGCATTTTACGACACTAGAGAGACAAGGGTGCAGGCTTGTGTAACTTCGTAATAGCGTTTGTATGAAAGATGTCATTGATATGCAATGCATAACTCTTTATTTGTTTTATTGGAAGGGATTTTGCTTATTCAAATGTTAATCAGGAATAACTTTATGTCACGTTTAATGGTAAGGCTGTTGACTTTCCTATACTGACCGATCTAAATGCTACATAGCGTGTTAAAATTGCCAATAACGGTACGCGGGGTCTCGCAAACCTTACTCAAGATACTTTCAGTAGAAAATCTGCCGGCCAGTAGCAGCCTACCTAATTCGCATTTAACTAAGTAGGTATAACCTACCCACTAATCTACTAAATAAAAATAAGTCGGGTTTTCCTTCCTGACGCTATAACTCCGGAACGCACGAACCGATTTCCACGGTTTTGCATTCGTTGGAAAGGTCTCGGGCTCCGTGAGGTTTATAGCAAAGAAAATTCAGGACAAATCTGGTGGCATCTGGTGGCGAAACGGAGTTCGCTGGGTTTGCTAGTAAGGTATAACCAGTCGATAATCTAAGGGAATAACCTATATCTACCTTGTAAGTACTAAGTACCTACCTAACGGATTGGTCGTTCACGGCAACACGGTTCTACTCACTGGCTCACAAGCGCGAGCAACGTCATCAGCGGGCCACTCTCTTCACTCCCAACCTCAATACAGGGAACACATCAGTCAGCTTTGCGGTCGTAGCTGTAGCTCCCGTATTGGCCTTACTAGCCATCTTCGTAAGTGCCGGACCAACCAAACGGACGCTGCATAAATCTTCTCTTGCAGATGTAAAAGGCCATTGCTGACCTACGTAGGTACCTTCAAACTAGCTGCTAATTGACCTCTGTGGCGCAGTGTGTGAAAGCTCGAAAGGACGCAGAAAGTTGCGGGTTCGATCCCAGCCGCGGGATAAATGTATGTATAATCTGCAAATATTTATCTCTTTGGGTGTTTCTGTTTTATATTGTATGTATTTACAAACAAAAGTATATAAGTAGTATATCAGTTATCTGGTTCCCATAGCTAAACTTAGTTTGGGGCTAGGTGATGCTGTGTGTTTCCAGCATATTAAAAAAAATACTTTGCAATGCTGGCCTAGTCTTTGTGGCTGCATGAAACATTTTTTCACAAAAAATGACACATTTTATGCAGTTCTGAGTGGCGTAGCCGCGTAGGTGCCTACGAAATTCATTTGACCATGTTTTCTTTTGAGGTTACTGCTTTATTAGACCGACAGACGTTTCGTCTGTGACTAGCTAAACCACATGTCTGGCTCTTAGCTCGTTTGTTCCTTGAATACGTGAAAACGAAAATAGGGTTCAAATAAAATAACAGGTAAGCTTCTAAGATATTTTAATATAAACATTGACACATTTAAGTACTTATAATGAGAAAAGGGAATCTTAAATACGATCTAATTTAATTAGCCGCTTTTAATTTGGGTACAATAGGTTGGTTTTGATTAATTCTTGCATGGTGTAAACACTGTTCAATAAGCAAACATAGGCTTGGAGCATTTACACGAAGGAATTTCAACCAATACGCTATCATATCGCTCTGAATTTTTTTACTTGAAAACGGTAGGTTATCAGGTGCTAACAGTCAGTAATTGTGACTGGTGCGACACTCGCTCGATCACTAAGTAATTAGCAATCGATCCAAAAATTGCTACATGTAAATGCTCTTACATGTTTAAGACAGTGTTATGAATCATTTTTATACCTAACTTTATGCAATCTTTATGCTTATACAGGTTTTTCCCTCTTATTCTCGCGTGTAAATAATAAGAGCACTCACTTTGCGTGTGAGCTAAACATTCATGATATTAGCCGTCTCCATGAGAAAGATATTCGCGGCGACATTAGCGTCGTGCGGTGCCACAAGTCTCGTGGTCGTGGCACGTAAGTAAGTAGGTACTAAACAATCTTCCGCCTTGTTAACATCGCCGTTCTAAGAGTACCTACCTACCTATAGAAATAAAATACGTGGTACAATAATAAAATCGCCGCGATTATCTCGCTCATGTAGACGGTCCCTTGAGGCATCTAAAGATTAATATTGTTTGATGACAAGTTTAACTTTATTAAATTCAGCATAGACACCATTTCTGCAGTAAATATGTATTTGAAAAGTTACAGAAAGTTGGATAATTCTAAATCGTGTTGTCTTAGTCTTGATATTAACCAAAATTTATAGTACGAACAAATAATTGATAATTCACTCATACAATAGCTAATATAAAAAATATTACGTGATACAAAATTATACCAAACGTTTACAAAAATTATAAAAAAATTCAAGTATCATGTTACAAAGGCAAAAAATTATTTAAGATTACATAAGTACAACAAAGGTGATATGATATGTACAGTGAAATTAGTAAAAAACCAATAGGACTACATAAGTAATAATTAGGTATAGTAAATAAGAGTAAGTTATTGGTAAAACTATTTTATGTTTTTTAGTACCTATGAATGAACAAATAAGTAGATTAACACGTCACGCTACATACATAGACCTAAATACAATATCAAAAGACACAAAAAACACATTGTCACTGTAATTATACACCACATTTTTATATTTACCAGAAAAAAATTAAACGTGGTTTCATGTCTTACTGATAAATAACTAGCTGACCCGCGCGACTTCGACTGCGCATTTTTTTCCCGCTTTTCTGTTGAAATTTTTCCTGAATTTTCTTTGCTATAAACCTCACGGAGCCCGAGACCTTTCCAACGAATGCAAAACCGTGGAAATCGGTTCGTGCGTTCTGGAGTTATAGCGTCAGGAAGGAAAACCCGACTTATTTTTATATAGTAGATAAGGATGATGGAGATAACGAGCGCGTAGTTCGAATGAGGCTGCGTACGCGATTGAGTCTGTAAATTGTGTTCGTTCTTTTATACATAAAAAAATCCTGACCATGTAACCTAATAAGCTGCCTTTATTTTATTCTGGTAGTTACAAAATCGTGGTGTTAAATGGAAAAGAAAAAACAACATGCAACACAACTTATTCTAGTAGGTTAAAAAGTTACTTCTACAGATGTCTGATTATGGGTAATATTTTTACGATATTAGGTAATCTAAGTAATTTATCAAAGAGTTTAATCACAAGAGTAAATTCATGAATAAAGGTCGGATTATTAGGAAAATTTATATAAATGTTACATCGAAAACGCACGTTTAAAAGTTCATAAATATTGAACTAAAGAGTAAAAACATACATCTATTTAATAGATAACGGTATAAGTTCGGATAGATTACTTATGTAATTAGTTTAAGTAGATAGGTAGGTACATCAAAGTAGAAAATACAACAATCTACTAGCTAAACTCAAACTAAATAAACAGACCCTCTTTTCTAACTTAAGCATTGGAGTAGTATTTATTCCTTATTTTAATAATCAGTGTTCTTCGTAATAGACCATGAAGCAAGTTCAAGAGTGTGCCCTTTGCAAATAGGCGTATGAAAATTGCTCTTTTAGCTGGGATTTCATAATTAAAAAACACGACTGGTAAATATTTTCTCGCAATTTTAAATTCACACACATTGCTTTGTATCTCAGGCAGGATCGGCATACTAATTTATGAATTCCCAACACTAAGGTAAGGTTTCGTTCGACTCTCGTCCGGCCCCCGTTAGGATACTTCTTAGCAAAAAAACCACACTCGCTGTCCCTTATAAAACTGCTGACTGAAACACTCCTAGGGTCTGTCTATTTGAGTTGATCATACAATACCTACTATCACAACATTGACTAAGTATAACATGTAGATACTTATAAAACGTTAACATGGACGCCCTATTACTACAGCTCCAACTGATATTTTAATTTTAGTAATAAACTAAGAACTTAAATCAAAACTAAGTGAAAACATTCTTAATTTTAAATGTATTCGTTTTCCAAAGTTGGGAGCTGAACCAAATTATAATTATAAAAAATAAAATTGTTGCATTAAAAAAGCGACTGTAGTAGATAATTATAATAATAGGTATTAAATATTCCACATGAGTGAAATTTATGATAAATGCGAAAAAATCGTAGTATCAAGAAACATAAATTTCAGAATATCATAGTTTTTATTCTTCCTCCTCAGCCTTGGCTTAAAGTCAAAATGTGTCTTCTACCCTGGTCCCACAACCGTCGAACTCGAGACAAATATTTGCATTAGCCGCGGTTGAACCGCAGGGCGGCTAGCCGCGTGGCGGGCCGCTTTTTCAGTTTTAGTATGCAACCGCTTGTTATTGCACCTACCTAACCGCCACAGAATTGTACATCAAATCTACGTCCGCTAGTGCGTAAGGGGGCTTAAGCTATGCATATATTTGTCGCGAATCAAAAATCCAACCTTGTTTTACCCAGTAACCTACCAAGTCATATTTCCAAGCTATATCTACTCCGCCCTAAAAATGGCCTTCCCAAGCTATCCTCTAAATTGAATCCCCTCAAACACACCCATAACGTCCCCTTTTCGCACTCATCCAAATACATACCTAGTAGGTATTTTTTTGTTCCCCAGTTGTATTCCACTGAATTGTTGCCTTCCTCCAAAATGTGTACCAATACCTATGCAGATGGTCTTGCAAACATTTTCCATCGCCTTCTTTGCGATTCCTACTTAATTCGTTATTTCATCAAACCAAACCTGACGTCAACTATGTAGCACGATTCGCACGCATGTAGGACAGACTCGCCGCGCCCCGCATCGAATAGCATCGCTTCGTTTCGCAATCGCGTTAACGTCAAGTCGCCCACGTAAGACGCAGAGTTAGAGTCCCTTTGCCGGCCACTCATAAAAAAACCCTCTGTAATAAAACTTATCCCCCGATGTTATTCACAAAACAATTCTTAACACCCAATCTTCTTACAAACTCCTCATATCACCAGCTAAACGAAAACTAACCAACCCAAACCTAGTCTCTTCTCCTACACTCATAACCTTCTCCACTTCGTCCACCTAAATGGCAATTTGCAACCCGATGTTATTTACAAAACCTTTCTTAACACCCAATCTTCTTCCGAACTCCTCATATCACCAGCCAAACGAAAACTTTCAACCCAAACTTAGTCTCCCTTTCTCCTCCACGCATGATAACTTTTTCCATTTCGTCCACCAAAACGGAAATTTTTCACCCGATGTTATTCACAAAATCTTTTTTTTTTCATCCAATCTTCTTCCAAACTCCTCATATCACCAGCCAAACGAAAACTTTCAACCCAAACATAGTCTCCTTTTCTCCTTCACCCATGATAACCTTCTCCACTTCGTCCACCTAAATGGCAATTTTCCACCCGATGTTATTCACAAAACCATTCTTACCACTCAATCTTCTTTCAAACTCCTCAATCACCAGCTAAACGAAAACCAACCAACCCAAACTTAGTCTCCCTCCCACCACTAATGATGACTTTTTCCACTTCGCCTACCTAAATGGGAATTTTCCAACCGATGTTATTCACAAAACCTTTTATTTCGCCAAGTCTTCTACCAAACTCCTCATATTATCACCAGCTAAACGAAAACTAACCAACCCAAACCTAGTCTCCCTCTACTAATGATGACTTTTTCCACTTCGCCTAGCTAAATGGGAATTTTCCAACCGATATAATTCACAAAACCTTTTATTTCACCCAACCATCTTCCTAACTCCTCATATCAACAGCTAAACGAAAAGTAACCAACCCAAACTTAGTCTCCCTCCCACCACTAATGATGACTTTTTCCACTTCGCCTACCTAAATGGGAATTTTCCAACCGATGTTATTCACAAAACCTTTTATTTCGCCAAGTCTTCTACCAAACTCCTCATATTATCACCAGCTAAACGAAAACTAACCAACCCAAACCTAGTCTCCCTCTACTAATGATGACTTTTTCCACTTCGCCTAGCTAAATGGGAATTTTCCAACCGATATAATTCACAAAACCTTTTATTTCACCCAACCATCTTCCTAACTCCTCATATCAACAGCTAAACGAAAAGTAACCAACCCAAACCTAGTCTCCCTTTCTCCTCCACCCATGATAACCTTCTCCACTTCGTCCACCTAAATGGCAATTTTCCACCCGATTTTATTCACAAAACCATTCTTACCACTCAATCTTCTTTCAAACTCCTCAATCACCAGCCAAACAAAAACTTTCTACCCATACCTAGTCTCCCTTTCTCCTCCACGATAACCTTCTCCACTTAACACATTAATTACCTATGCTTTTGAACAATTCTGACTACATCATCAGATCAGCTCAGTTTGCACCTTCAATAAATAGGTAAGTATATATAATTAGACGTTATTTTAGTACAGCCACCATCGTCATCATCCACAATTCTTCTCTAGCCTGCATACTTTACTTGCCTAGACAACACACATAAGAGATGATAAAGGTACCTAAATAGCACATATAAAACAATCCTACAGATAATAGTAATGGTTAGATTATGAGTATGTTTTACCTACATGGCACTACTGCGCTACAAGTAACTACCTGAGCTTATCCTTCTAAATATAAATGAGTATCGAAAACACTAGCAACTATTAATTCAAGAAATATTTTATGGGATTAAAAAGACAGTAATAAAGAGATATTTACATACATAGATATAGTTAAAATTCATAGAACGCATATATATAGTGTATATAGTATAGTATATAGTAGCATATATATAGTTAAAATTCATAGAACGCTATTATATTATTCTACGGTCTAGGTAATGAGTCTATCGTGACAAACATGAAATATTAGGTATTGTGTTAAATTGAATAATACAGAAACCTTGTAGGTATTATTGGCAATGCACCTAGCCGAGTTCAAGGAGCAATGCATCTATAGGTAGGTATGCATAGCAACAAAACATCTAGGTACTTACCTACTTTTTTAATTTTTATATTTTTTAAGTTCGAAGAAATAGCAACACATAACACAGTTATAACACATACTAACAACTAAAGGCTACAGCCGTTTATTATAAGAAAATCTACCTACTACTTTCCGATTTTTTTTTATCAAAATTACACTATATGATTCCTACTTAGGTATATTCCTTCTGAACAGTATAACTTAAATGTGAAATAGTACGTCTACCTACATATTAAGTACAAAGAATGCCGTAGGTGATAGTTATACTTAGGTATAAGAAAAAGTTAATGAATAAAACCTTGTAATGAAAAAACGCGATAGTCTCATGGTAGTGATGAAAATCCGTCGCTTGTTTGTTTGAACTACTGGACCGATATGAAAAAATATTTCTTAGAACTCTGCATTATCCCTGATGAACATAGGCTATATTTTCTCCCGGGAAAGTGAAGTTTTCCCGGAACGCGGGACAGCGCATATAAACTAAAAAACTGACTATATAAACAGCTTACGTGAAAAGGTTATAACAAGTACTTTTCCTGATCTACATCTCAAGGGGCTAATTATATGGTTATCATTGTATAAAAATAGAATTTAGTATATATCAACAATTACTATACTAAAGCGCACATGGAATATATTATTTTAATTACCTACTTCTCTCTGTGACTTATGGTGCTAATTTGAAAACTATATTTAAGCCTACACTATTTTTTAATAACGATTTTACAAACTTAATTCAAGTCTACACTATTTTTAAAACCGATTTTATACACTTAACTAAAGCCTACACTATTTTAATAAAGATTTCATAAACTTAATTAAAGCTTGTGTAGGCTTTAATTAAGTTTATAAAAAAGTACACTATTTTAATACCTAACTAACACTATTTTAAAACGATTTCATATAAGCTTAATTAAACTACTTACCGTTAGATACTGTGTTTAACAGTTCTAGCCTATTTTGCAGCGACTTAAGTGGTAACTTAGCTAAAACATACTATACTAGTCATAGGTAGTTTAAAAAAACGGTCTTATTTTATAGAAGGCAAAATGGGTAAAATTTCGGAGGGGTATTGAAAATAACAATAATAGTTTTTTACGCCTTTAAAGAGAATCCGATACCCAGATATCTATCAGCTTGACAAATAAATGATCTAGGTTTTGTGCATAGAAATCAAGAATGAGTATGAAGATGCCTAATTATTAAGTAAAAAAGCGGAATTTAGATTTGGGAAAGTTCAGTTCAATGACCCGAAAGTCACTGTTTTCTTGGAGCGATCAAAAGCAAAAGAGACTATAGAAGCTAATTATTTAATTTTCAGAAAAATGTGTTATTATTATTATCATGTACTATTATTATTATACTAATCTGTGTCTTAGAATATCATAAAAGAAAACCGTATTCAAGGGAGCGATTTAGGAAGTTGAATTACAAAAATACCTACTTACATTATACTGAGGTGGCTCACGGTTAGGTAGCATTACAAAAATATCGTTGTATTTGTACTTACTCGTTATGGTACTTACCTAAACAACGTATGAAACAAATTTTAATAATGAAATTAACTGCATTTAAATAAACAGACAATACTTACCTATATTGTAAAACTTTGTCGATATAAAAATATACTTTTGATACCTAAACAAGCATTTAACCAATTACACAAAACGAACAGTCTTCTTGTATCTTTCTAAAACATAAAATAAAGGATATATTTAAAAAAATCAACTAAAAATTAAAAGTCTCTTCGTATTAGTCAGTGGCCAACTCTGGTGACGGAGTTTTTAGGCCTTCTTCATGGCCTTACGACTTTAGGGTCGATTCACATTTGACGGAAGATCCGTCGCGGATTATCGGTCGCGGAACGCCAGAACTGACAAATGTATAGAAAAACACTCGACCGTTCACACTCGACGGACTAACGTATCATCCGTCGAGTGTGAACGGTCGAGTGTTTTTCTATACATTTGTCAGTTCTGGCGTTCCGCGACCGATAATCCGCGACGGATCTTCCGTCAGATGTGAATCGACCCTTAATAGCCGGGACCGACAGTTTAACGTGCCCTCCGAAGCACGGAAGCGCTCAGATGAAAATGCCACTGGCGGGCCGCTGGCTGTTAGAACGTTGCTTTCTCCGACGATCTATAAAGAAAGCAAGCACGACCACGAGCGCTTCAAAATCAACGAAGTGAAGTACAAGAAAAATAGACGAAAAATTAAGATTTACTTTACCAACAAAAATACTTAATTCACAAAGTAAGTTTAACAAAAAGCACACTAAAAGTGGGTTAAGTAGGTAATTATGAAAGTTCAACTCGAGTATCAAAATTAGATTAGGTTTTATTTTGCACTCATTTCGTTATTGTAGTTTTATATTTTTTGCTTTTATCGTTTTTTACTTAGAATTAGTTAATGGATTATAAAAATATATTCTTTAAACTCAACAACCTCGACTTATCAACTATCTAACCAAGGAGCCTTGATGCTTGAGATCGCGAAAGTCGAAGTGCAGCAGGGGTCTTTGCGTTCGCTGGCACAAAGATCCCAGGGCATCATGACCACGTGTAAAAGAGGAAGTTTTATACGTTTCCTAATGCGTTTGTCTGCAGGCAGCTAGCCACAAAACCTTACTAACACTACAAGCCTACATTATTCTTATCCGTTCTAATCTCACTAACGTATTATTTACCGCTAACTTATCCATCTATAAACTAGCCTAAATTATGGCATAATTGTCGGCCTACCACCGATCGAAGCGAATAAATAACAATACCAAATTATAAATTACCTACTTAAATTACTTGGTATATATCTAATACTTATATTATATTCATCTAAATCTATCTAGGCACCTATGTGAATTAAGATAAGTAATATAGTAATTTCATAATTTTAGCAGCGCTCATGATATATACAAGTTACTTACAACCTATTTTGGCGGTTCGTTGGAAGACCCTACATATTTGAATTGTTATGAAATATTATCTGGCTTAACGTAGTGTGGAGAAAACACCTCCAGAGATCTTTTGAGATTATTTTATGCTAAAAGTAAATCAAAAGACAAAAAAAAAATATTCAAACAATTAAATAAGTACAATGATTTGCTTATACTTAAATCGAACGTTGAAATGCTCTACTGCAAAATAAAGGAAGGGTTATAGTAGGTAAGTAAAGGTAATTCATTTAACTCAATAAGTTACAAAATAACTATCAAAGCACGATGTTCTGAAAAATCTGAGTTAAATATAAAATTCGAATTAGGGTAAATGAACGATATAATTCCAAGGAGACAGCCCTAATAATCCTAACTTATACTTATAGGTACACAAAGCATATATCGCGGGATGTGGGCGATGATACCAACTGCTATGTAGGACGAAAGAAGACTTTTTGATCGCGTGGGCCGAAAAATCGAGACGAATATGGCATAAATCTTCTAAAAGGATCACGCTATAGTATACAGGTATTCGGCCCTACTCCCTATGACCTCTCATCCCACGTTTTAATAGATTTCAGCAGGCATTTTCACGGTTGCTCTCAAGCTTAGGTATATTAAGTTTATATCTACGACTAAGTGCATTGCTTTAATATCTACCTACACAAGAATAGAATAAGTAAGTTTATGATTTAGTTATGAAAGTGCTAAGTTTCGACCTATCGCGTACATCGCTCTGTTCGCCTTTATTCCATCCAGTCCTACAGTAGTTCGATAGTCGAACTGTTTGGATGTTTTTTTTCCAAATTGTAATACTGACAGATCGAACTATTTGGAAACATGGATTTTATTCCAAATAGATTTACTAACTCCGAAGTACAGTCATCAATTTACAACACAAATTCGTCGTATACACGTACGAACAATCCAAACATCCAAACAGTTCGACTATCGAACTACTGGTAGGACTGGATGGAATAAAGTTCCGTTCGTCGGTTAATTAGACCCTTTCCGACTCCATGTTTTTGCTGTTTTAGTATTTTGATGTTTTAGTAGGTATATCGACTTCTTGATGTATTTTAATAAAAAGTAAAGTGAAAGCCATAGAGAGAAGTATGGTTAAATATGAATTTCCCCTAAAAATTAAATCATGAAGAAAGAAATTAGTAGTTTCCCACCTTACCCCCCACTCCGCAATCCTACCCTTAACCCCCCCCCCCCCCCCTCGGGCACTGGCAACCTTACTTACCGTAGAAAGCGACACCAGTCAAAGAACAGTGTTACTTAGCCTCGGTTTCCTGTAAGGTGGAGGTACTACCCCAGTCGGGCTGCCCGTTATGAGAGAAAAAATAACAGTATGCCCTTACCTACTTCAAGAAAAAAATGTTCCATACATCGAAGTTCAAATCAATTTATTGTTTTTTTTTACCATTTTAAGATTAAGATGTCTACGTCTGTTATACTTAATGCAACTGTTAAGTGAGAACTACTACCTACTTATTTTTATATTTTTTTTTACTATTTTATATGAAAACTAGTTTTTAATTGAATTATGCTACACTAATTTCTAAAATCACAAGCTAGTAGTTATACGCTCAAACAAGTCGAAGTTTTTATGAAGGTTATGTAAAGTGTTATAATGTGAATAAAATCTAAACAATAAGAAAATATTAAAATTGTAGTGAAATAACATTGTAAGCACAAAATGCCCTAACAACGGTAGGTATAGGTAACCCTCTTAATGGAAAGCGCTATGTACGTGGAAAAGCGGGGGAATCATGAATACTAAACGAAAAAATCACGATGAACCCGCCTCTACAACCTACCCTAACCAAAACTACCCCCCCCCCCTCAAACCAGACTAACCCACCCCCTCCAACCTTTCAACTGCTACGAAAAAATCGTGAGGAACCCGCCTCCACAACTTACCCTAACCAATCCTGTCTCCCAACCTACATATTTCCCTCAACTTGACTACCCTCCCCCTTCAACCCATCCCTCCAACCAAAACAACCCTAACCCCCCCCCCCAACTTAATCCTCCCTCAACTAAAACCTTCAACCTAATCAACCCTTCCCCCAACCTTATCTACCCCGCTCCTTCCTCATCGAGCACTGGCAACCTTACTCACCGTAGGAACGCAACAGCCAGTTAAGAACAGTGCTACTTAGCTACAATTTCCTGTAAGGCGGAGATACTACCCCAGCCGGGCTGCTCGTTCTCGTTGACAGAAAAAAAACACTGCCCTACCTCCTAAACTACGTGTAGGTACAATAATTTTCATGATAAAAAATATTGAAGTTTTTATTTCACAGTGACAAGTGACCTCGTGTAGTATGTTTGTAGGACGAAATACATAGCCTACAATATTTTCAACCATTTTTTTTTTAACTATTTTAAATATTATTATAATATGAAAACTAATATTGAATTATGCTAACACGAGTACGAATGTCTAAAATCAAATAAGTATGCTACCGAATGTCAGCTAGAAGCTCAATATAGTTCAAGTCAAAGTTTTTATAAAGGTTATGTCAAAATCATACATTTGGAATTTAAATATTCTTCTTGGGCTTCATCTATTCGCACGTCTGTATGCCTATAACTGTAACGCAGTTGCTCTCCAAAGCGAGTTCTAATCTAATGTGAATATAATCTGAACAATTAGAAAATATTAAGATAGTAGTAAATTAACAATGTCAGTATAATAGGCCCTAACGACGGTACGTATAGGTGACCCTCTTAATTGAAAGCGCTACGTACGTGGATAAGCGGCATCTTAGTGCGCAGAGGTAACTACATAAAGGGAGGGGGAATCATGAATACTGAACGAAGAAATTACGAGGACCCGCCTCCACAACCTACCCTAAACCATCCTAACCCCCCCCCCCCCAACCTGACTAACCCAACCCCCTTAACTCTGCAACCATTCAACTGCTACAGCTTCAAAAAATCATGAGGAACCCGCCTCCACAACTTACGCTATTACTTGATTACCCTCCGCCTTCAACCTAACCAACCCTTCCCCCCTCCCCAATCTAATCCAGCCTTCCTCAACCTAATCAACCCTTCCCCCCACCCCCCCCCCAATCTGACTTACCTACCCCCCTTTCCCCTCCAACGGCTACGTAAAAATCGTGAGGAACCCACCTTCACAACTGTACCCTCCAACCTGTTTTCCCTCAACTTGACTATCCTCCCCCTTCAACCTAATCAACCTTTCCCCTAAAAAAAATCAACCTTTTCCTCCAACTGCATATACCCCCTCCGCCCCCTCGAGCACTGGCAACTTTACTCACCGTATGAACGCAACACCCAGTCAAAGAACAGTGTTTCTTAGCAACTGTTTCCTTTATGGCGGAGATACTACCCCAGTCAGGCTGCTCGTTGAGAGAGGAAAAAGATACTGCCGTACCTCCTATAACGTGTATAATATTTGATGATAAAATATATTGAAGTTTTAATTTAACAAGTGATCTAGTGTAGTAGGTTTATGTTTTGGAGTGCTAATACAATTATTATATTTATGTCTCAATCCTAGCTCAATGATTTATGTCTACTGTTATAAACGTTCAAGTCAAAGACGAAAAGCTTAAGAAGTGCCCTATTGTAGTACAAATTACATAGCCTACAATATTTCATAGCACCAACTCATTATATCTCTCTACTCCCTTACTCCACCTTGACATGGGGTCGGCACAGCAGATTATCCTTTTACACTTCACTTTTCTCGATATAATTTCAATATTTACTCATCCTATGTTATGTAATGTTTATTAAAATCTTAGACACTTATGAAGCTATTACAAAATTTTGACCATTAAAAAATCTCAAAGACTACACGTGCTCTAACTAGGGCATGCAATACCGGGACTCACCTTAAGTATGTACCTACTATGCTTACAGAAGAAAAGAGATCTATCATCTAGTAGTCTTAATATGGCATAGCACCATATTAAGATTAAGCTGTCTAATAAAAACATTTACTATCTTTATTATTAAAACTGCTAATTGAAAAATACCTACTTCTTACAGATTTTTCATTTTTTTTTACTATTTTATATGAAAACTAGTTTTTTATTGAATTATGCTACCACGAATAGTAATGTCTAAAATCGCAAGGTAGTAGTTATACGCTCAATATAGTTATAGGTTAATATATTTATAGTAGAGGAACCCGCCTCCACAACCTACCGTAACCAATCCTAATCCCCCTCACCTCTCCAACCTTTCAACTGCTACTAAAAAATCATGAGGAACTCGCCTCCACAACTTACCCCAACCAATTCTACCCCCTAACCTGTTCTCCCTCAACTTGACTACCCTCCCCCTTCAACCCTAACCCCGCACCCCCCCCCCCAACTTAATCCACCTTCACTCAACCTTATCAACCCTTCCCCCCAACCTAAGCTCCCCCCCCCACCCTAATCAACCTCTCTCGAGCACTGGCAACCTTACTCACCGTAGGACGGTTTCCTGTAAGGCGGAGGTACTGCTCGTTGAGGTGGGAAAAAAAAACACTGCCCTACCTCCTATAACCACGTGTATAATATTTTGATGATAAAAAATAATATAGTTTCAATTAAACAAGTGATCTCGTGTAGTAGGTGTATGTTTTGGAGTGCTAATACAATTATTATATTTATTTCTAGTGTTATAAACGTTCAAGTCAAAGACGAAAAGCTTAAGAAGTGCCCTATTGTAGTACAAATTACATAGCCTACAATATTTCATAGCACCAACTCATTATATCTCCCTACTCCCTTACTCCACCTTGACATGGGGTCGGCACAGCAGATTATCCTTTTACACTTCACTTTTCCCGATAAACTTTCAATATTAACTCATCCTATGTTAAGTAATTCTTAGTAAAATTTTAAGGCACTAATGAAGCTTTTACAAATATAATCCATTTAAAAATCTTAAAAGTCTACACGTGCCCTAACCTAGTCATTATGACACTACTTAACAAGCTATAATTGAATTTAAATGTTGTTTGTCTACAAGCGACTTTATAATAAGCTGAGAATAAAACTATTTGAATTTCGTGTTACATTTTTCAATATTTTTTTTTCATTAAATATTAGTAGGTAAAATATCTCATAGCAAATATGTAAAAAGTTTCAACGCCAAACTAACTACAAAAGCCACTTCATAGTAATCTAAATAGGTAAGTAAATATTTAAACTTTGTTATTTATCCCACTATCCTACTAATATAATAAAGCTGAATGAGTTTGTTTAGATGTTTGTGTTTCAATTACGCCTAAACCAGTGAACCGATTTAGATGAAACTTGGAATAGGCGTAGATAGTGCCCTGGAATAGCATATAGGCTATTCCAAATGTTGGTACAACGACGCGCGCAGAAGCTAGTACCTAGTTAATGGAAAGACTTAAAGTTAGCGATGTCATCATTAGATGGCAAAATAACTTTAAAATAGCTAGTTCAAATTTGTAAATATTTTAATTGTAAAATTGTAGATCAAAGGAAATTTCAGAGCCTGATGTAATTTACAACACTACCTACTCAAGCGACTTTTTAATAGGGTTTTAATGTTAAATGTCTAGTGGGAAAAATGTAGAAAGATACAAAGCCTAATGTAGTTCATAACACTACCTACTCAAGCGAATTCAAGCTAAGTTAAAAACTTTAAATAACCTATTATTTCTAATTTGTAAAACATCTAGAGAAAAAATGTAGATGATAGGAAGTTCCATAGCCCAATGTTGTTATAGCACTGCCTACATAAGCGACTTCAAAGCTGAATTGAAAACTGTAAATATGACGTAGGTATTAGTGTCTTGTGACAAAAATATAGATGATAGAAAAATTCAAAGCCTAGTGCAGTACACTACCTATTAAAAACTTTAAATGAGTGACTTTATTACCTCACTGGCAAGAAAATGTAGAAGAAATAATGATTTATAGCCTTATGTAGTTTAAGCACCACCTACTCAAGCGACTTCATATTAAGGTGAGTTAAAAACTGTAAATGACGTAGGTACATTATAATATCTTGCGACAAAAATGTAGATGATAGAAAGATAGGTACCTACATCGCCTAGTGTAGTTTATAGCATGACCTACTCAAGCGACTTTATAATAAGCTAAGTTAAAAATTGTTAACCTACCAGGTGTTGATGCCCGGAGTGGGCCATCAGGTGTTGCGACGCCCGCTTCGGGCCCGACACCACAGACCAATTTAAACCTTATTCTAAAATAATTGATGGCACGATGGCTTAAAATCTATATCTCATACGATTCAGAATGAACGCACGACAATTTTACTTAAACCTATGTTTTCGGTGTGCCAACATTTAGAGTTGATTCGCAGGAGTATCTTCAGCACTGCTCCTTCTATTTACAACAAGCTACCTAAACAATTAAGAGAGCTACCACGTTCGCTGTTTCAGAGAAAGTTGAAATCAATACTAGAAACTAAATGTTATCTATTATCTGTAAAAGAATTTTTCAAAGATAAAATCTGCTACAATCAAGTTAATTAATTACAAATAATAAACTTATAGGATGAGTAATTATTTTAATTCTATTATCATTTTAAAAAAGTGATAGTGGCAAAAATGTAGACAATAGAAAGTTTCAAAGCCTAATGTAGTTTATAGCACTACCTAATCAAGCGACTTCATAATAAGCAGAGTTCGAAATGGTAAATAACCTATTATTATGTCAAAATATGTAGATGATAGAAAGATACTAAGCCTAGTGTAGTTTATAACACTACCTACTCAAGCGACTTCATAATAAGCAGAGTTCGAAATGGTAAATAACCTATTATTATGTCAAAATATGTAGATGATAGAAAGATACTAAGCCTAGTGTAGTTTATAACACTACCTACTCAAGCGACTTCATAATAAGTTAAAAACTTTAAATATCCTTTTTTTGTGAAACAACTAGTTGCAAGATTGTAGAAGTAATAATGTACTTACTTTTAAAGCTTAATGTAGATAATAAGTCACGACATACATAAGCTACTTAATAAAAATAAATCCAACTATACCGGTAAGGCGGCAGACAACCTTACGACACGCCTGATAGAAAAAGGTAAACGCTTTGCCAACCCCCCTTCGCCCTTAAAAATAATTGCCTATATAAACTTTCCGCAATAACCTTTTCAACAAATATATCTTATAAATTGTAGGCAAGTAATCTGACGTACGTATGAAATAAAATAAAAATATTATGAGTACCCAAACACAGCCCTGTTAGACAAGCTAGTTAGTGTCTCGACTTTCAATCCGAATGTCGTAATTTCCATGGATGAGTGGATACCTAATAAATTATGAGCAAAATAAAGAGATATTTAAGCTATGAAGGAAAACATCATGATCTTATTGGTAGTTGCTTATCTTCCTCCTCCCTTAAACCCTCTTTACTCTTTTACCCTCTTCCTCAAACCCCTTCTCTTTTTTGATTGACCCCTCCCGAAAATTCTCCCGCCCTCCTTGAACCCTGCTTAAAATCCCACCTTTCTTGACCCCTGATTAACATCTCTCCTTCTGCCTAACGTCCATTCTTGCGAACCCCTGCCAAACATCCTCCTTTCTGACCCTTCCCTAACCCTCACCCGCATCCTTGACATTCTCACTCCTAGAGCATTGACAACTTGATTCACCGTAGGAACACACCACCCAGTCAAAGAACAGTGTTACGTAGCTACGGTACTACCCCATTAAAATTAATATAAATACTACAAAAAAAAACTATGCTTTACCTCCTAGACCAACGTAATCAACCCTTCCCCATAACCTAATCTACCCCCCTCGAGCACTGGCAACCTTATTCACCGTAGGAACGCAACACCCAGTCGAAGAACAGTGTTACTTAGCTACGGTTTCCTTTAAGGTGGAGGTACTACCCCAGTCGGGCTGCTCGTTGAGAGAAAAAAAACCACTGCCCTACCTCCTATATATAAAGTTAAAAAATAATAAAGTTTCAATTTAACAAGTGATCTCGTGTAGTAGGTAGGTGTATGTTTTGGACTGCTAATACAATTATTATATTTGTGTCTAGTGTTATAAACGTTCAAGTCAAAGACGAAAAGCCTAAGAAATGCTCTATTGTAGTACAAAATACACAGCCTACAATATTTCTTAGCACCTACTCATTATATATCTCTCTGCTTCCTTACTCCACCTTGACATGGGGTCGGCACAGCTGATTATCCTTTTACACTTCACTTTTCCCGATATAATTTCAATATTTACTCATCCTATTTTAAATAATTCTTATTAAAATTTTAAGGCACTAATGAAGCTTTTACAAATATAATGTCCATTTCAAAAATCTCAAAGTCTACACGTGCCTTAACCCAGATGTTACTAAAACTATCGGTTACTATGACACTACCTAAACAAGCTATATTTGAAGCCTAAAATGTAGTTTTTAATACCTACTCAAGCGACTTGATAATTAAAAAATTATACTTAGTATAAATGCTTTTACTAAATTTTTTTTTAAATTAATCTATACTTTCCCACTACTGGGCAAAGGTCTCCCTTGATTGTTTCCATCTATCACGGTCCTCTGTCACGTCCCACGTTATAACGTTCTACGTTTTACTTATAGGTATTTTTAATATTTCTTGAAACACCAACCTAATAACTACTTTAATTGATACCCAATGATGAAAAATGTGTAACCTAGTGGCAATAATAGAGGTCTAAATGCAGTTTATAATTACTACTTAGGTAAGCTGATAAAAACGATTTGAAGACACATTTATGTTAAATATAGAAAGATACTTATAGCATGAATGTAGAAAGTTTCAACGCCTATTATAGTTCTTTAGAACTACACAAAAGCAACTTCATAATATTTGGAGTAGGTAAGTAAATATTTTAAACTTTATTATTTATGATTAACATTTTGAAATGTCCCGTGCGTCCAACCAGTGTGGCTAAAAATGTACCTTGATGATAGAAAGACTTAAAGTTAGCGATGTCATCAATAGACGGCTAAATAACTTTAAAATAGGTACTTAAATTTGTAAAATATATAATTTACAAATTTAAGTACCTACAAACAGTACATTTAAGTTAAATTATTGTAAAGTAGATAAAAGGAAATTTTAGATCCTGATGTAATTTACAACAATACCTACTCAAGCGACTAGGTCAGTATAAACGGAAAGGTGCCTACTTTTTTATATAATGTTAAATGTCTAGTGGCAAAAATTTAGATAATAGAAAGATACAAAGCCTAATGTAGTTCATAACACTAAACCATAATAGTGTAGTTTTAACGCTACCTACTCAAGCGACTTCAATATAAGCTGAGTTAAAAACTTTAAAGTGGGTACCTATAATTTCTAATTTGTAAAACATCTAGACAGAGAAAATATACATGATACGAAGTTCTATAGCCCTATGTAGTTTTAACGCTACCTACACAAGCGACTTTATAGATGAGTTAAAAACTGTAAATGACGTACATAATATCTTGTGACAAAAATGTATGATAGACAGATAAGTGTAGTTTATAGCATGATCTATTCAAGCGACTTTATAATAAGCTAAGTTAAAAATTGTTAACCTACCAGGGGTTGAGGCCCGGAGTGGGCCATCAGGTGTTGCGACGCCCGCTTCGGGCCCGACACCACAGACCAATTTAAACCTTATTTTAAAATAATTGAGGGCACGATGGCTTAAAATCTATATCTCATACGATTCGGAATAAACATACGATAATTTTACTTAAACCTATGTTTTTGGTGTGCCGACATTTAGAGTAGATTCGCAGGAGTATCTTCAACAGTGCTCCTTCTATTTACAACAAGCTACCTAAACAATTAAGAGAGCTACCACGTTCGCTGTTTCAGAGAAAGTTGAAATCGATACTAGAAACTAAATGTTATCTGTTATCTGTAAAATAATTTTTCAAAGATAAAATCTCCTACAATCAAGTTAATTAATTACAAATAATAAACTTATAGGATGAGTAATTATTTTAATTCTATTATCATTTTAAAAAAGTGATAGTGGCAAAAATGTAGACGATAGAAAGTTTCATAGCCTAATGTAGTTTATAGCACTACCTACTCAAGCGACTTCATAATAAGCAGAGTTCGAAATGGTAAATAACCTATTATTATGTCAAAATATGTAGATGATAGAAAGATACTAAGCCTAGTGTAGTTTATAACACTACCTACTCAAGCGACTTCATAATAACTTTAAATATCCTAATTTTTGTGAAACAACTAGTTGCAAGATTGTAGAAGTAATAGTGTACTTACTTTTAAAGCTTAATATAGTTAATAAGTCACGACATACATAAGCTACTTAATAGAAATAAATCCAGTATACAATCCAACTATACCGGTAAGGCGGCAGACAACCTTACGACACGCCTGATAGAAAAAGGTAAACGCTTTGCCAACCCCCCTTCGCCCTTAAAAATAATTGCCTATATAAACTTTCCGCAATAACCTTTTCAACAAATATATCTTTTATATTGTAGGCAAGTAATCTGACGTACGTATAAAATAAAATAAAAATATGAGTACCCCAAACACATCCCTGTGTTTGTAGCCAAACTAGTTAGTGTCTCTACTTTCAATCCGAATGTCGTCATTTCTATGGATGAATGGATATCTAATTAACTATGAGCAATAAAAAGATCTTTAAACTGTTAAGGAAAATATCGTAATCTTGTAAGTAGTTGCTTATCTTCCTCCTCTCTTAAACTCTTTAACCCTTTTCCTCAAACCCCTTCTCTTTTTTGATTGACCCCTCCCGAAAATTCTCCCGCCCTCCTTGAACCCTGCTTAAAATCCCACCCTTCCTGACCCGTTCCCACCCCTAGAGCATTGACAACCTTATTCACCGTAGGAACACAACACGAATCAAAGAACAGTGTTACTTAGCTACGGTTTCCTGTAAGGCGGAGGTACTCCCCAGTCAAATTAATATTAATATTATAAAAAAAACCTATGCCCTTCCTCCTAGAACAACGTTATCAACCCTTCCCCATAACCTAAGCTACCCGAACCCTCCTTAACCGAATAGGGGATCCTTCCCCCTCGAGCACTGGCAACCTTACTCACCGTAGGAACGCAACACCCAGTCAAAGAACAGTGTTACTCAGCTACGATTTCCTGTAAGGCGGAGGTACCTAATACCCCAGTCGGGCTGCTCATTAAAAAAAAACTATGCCCTACCTCCTAGAAAAACGTAAAGAAAGCCGTTTTATTGGATGAGAAATTGCCATCATCTCGCTAAGGCATTTTGTAGAATTAAGAAACTTTGAGAGTAGTAATTATAATCGGAAGTATCTAACATTTGTGTTAAACACGCATCTTATTAAAACGATAGACGAAATAACGTTGATGCGATTTAAATTATCATGAGAGACCTACCAATGTTTTTGTGTTTTATTATTTTTTTATTGCTATTTGCTATGTATAAGAATATAATAAGATTCAGAAATATTCAACATTCTCTCCCCTCCTTGGCCCCTGCCCAACATCCTTCCCTCTTTTGACCCCATGCCTAAAATCCCCTATTCCTGATCTTAGTCTTACATCCTCCCTACTTAACCCCCTAACCATCACCCCCATCCTTTACCTCTTGCCCCCCCTCTCTCGAGCACTGGCAACCTTACTCACCGTAAGAACGCAACACGAATCAAAAAACAGACAGTGTTACTTAGCTACGGTTTCCTGTAAGGCGGAGGTACTACCCCAGTCGAGGTGCTCATATGAAAAAGAACTGCCCTACCTCCTAGAATAATGTGACGAAAGCCGTTTCATTGAATGAGAAATTGCGTCAAGGAATAGCTATTAAAATTATTTTTTGATGCTTTTCTTAGAATTAAGAAACTTGAAAGTAGTACTCATAATTATCTATCATTTGTGATTGGAACACGCATCTTATTGAAACGATGCTTGATAGAGGCGATATAACTTTTAAACGATTAAAATTGTCATTAGAGACCTACAATGTTTTTTTTTTGGGTTTTTTATTTTTTGTTTACTATGTATCTGAATATAATAAGTAGATATAAGATTAAGAAATATCTAACATTTATTTTTAAAACACGCATCTTATAGGGACGATGCATAGTGATAGGCGAAATATCGTGCAAATTGTAAAAAATTGATCTACAATGTTTTTGTATTTTTTATTTTTTGTTTACTATGCTAAACAATTCTGCTAAATTAGAGTAATATTAGTAATAATATCAGTTATGCTAAATTAGAAATAATGACTATTTCCCAAAACAAAACAATAAATTAAACTTAAAAGATAAATAAAATACTTTTTTTTTGCAACTGTTTTTATGTAAGTATAAAAGTTATTTTGTGAAAGATACTGATAAGTTTATTAATAAACTGGGAAATAGCTAACACATGTCATAAATTTAAAAACTAAATCGTATTTCAATTTATTAATATGTTTCGTGTATAATAAAATAATGAATATAAAAAAAAATATGTTTAAATAGCATAAAAAATAAGTACTTAAGCATATTTTAATAAAAATTTAAGAATTGCACTTTGGCTATGACAACTTGTGACCATAGCAGAATATATATCTTCATTAAATGTTATCAAACACCCAAAGCAACCTGCATATGTGCAAGCTAAATCTATTTGCATTAATATTATGTGAAAATGTGAGAATGTCATTTAACTAATATTATTAAAGATTTGAAATTGAATTATCTAGTAAAGCACACATGGAACATTTAATACGAGAATTACCTAATAAAGCACACCATGAACATTGAATAAAGCTAATCGCGTTAATTATCGCGTTATCTTACCTATCTACATAGAAAACTAATCTTTGTAACGAAAATTATACAACGAAATTATACGAAAATAAACATTAAAATGATACAAATAATTGAACAAAATACATAATCATATAAAACCTCTTAAGACTATGGTCGCAGACGCAGGTTTTGGTGTTGGGCAAGTCATAACTGCTTTTTTTTAAACTTTGAAGTAACTTCTTCTCTAATTTGAAGAATCAGAATGTTCGGGCATGACTAACACCGAAGTTGCTATTGTCGGCCTAAAGGACCAATTTATAAGAATATTTGGATAGAGTTATAGGTAGAATTTATCAATGTAGCTCTATATAATGTAGACAACGCCCGAATATCCGCCATAGACGCCCGTACCGACGATTGCAATCACAGCCTGAAAGAGTTATCTACTACCTATCATCGCTCCAGCTTCATGTAGGCACGTCATCGTTATTCTCAAACTCGAGTTTGACGTCACCGCTCAGTCCTTCGACGTCGACTTCGTTCTCCGTCGCGTTCAGCATGTTGAGAGTTACCTGTGGATTGCACCTGTATTAGCTTAGCTTATGCTTCATCTCCGTGGATATATTCTACCATGCAATGATGTAAGTATAGTTTTTTTTTTTTCACGAACGCGGGTTGGTCATTGTGTGTGTTGATTTGTTTGTGTGCGTAAGATACGGAGCGCACATTCGTTCATGGAGCGTTCCTGAGCTTACGCATAAAAACAACGTGCAGTGCATATAGCGCATCTACACATATAATTAACAGCAGCCCGCCTTCCTGAGATATCACAACTATACAAAATTTTGCGTACTGAAATTGGATTATTACTTAGTTTAAACTGGAAACAGCGTCACAGCATTGTGCAGATTGATATTCGGGGAAACTACATTGATTGATAAACGTACCGTTAAAATCAATTTCAAATTTTTTTCATTATCAAAGCTGTTAAGCGTTGACGATGCGTTGGGTTGATGAGGGTTCATGGTGCTCTATGAACTCAGGCAGATGATCGTAATCTTGTTTGAGCATGCGCAATGGGTATTATTGATCGCGGGACCCAGGCCCTCAATATTTATACTGTGTAAAGGATCCCCAAGCAACGCACGTCCTAAAGTACGTTACAAAATTAAATAACATTACAAATATCTGTGTTTTTTTAGTTCTAATCTAAGCTATAAGTGTGAAGCAAGAGAATTGAAGAGTTTCCTCAATGGAAAAAATATATATCTACCTCATGTGAGTATGTTCAGATGTACGTTTCAATTCAAATCTCTTGCTTATAAATAACGAGCATAACAAATAACTAACTAAAACAACATTAAATACTTAAAACAATAATTTGAACTACAGCGAGGCAACACTTATAGTATGAGATCCGGCTGCAAGTCAGTGCGCTCGTCGAGTTATATCAAAATTAAAATTATGGCCACTTTTTGATAGGCAACTCGGTAGATTTTGTTAAATTTTTACATGCAATTTTTTTTAGCTATAACTCGATGAACGCACTGTTTTGCAGCCGGATCTCATACTATCTCATAATTATATTCGTTCCTTTGATGCTTGACTTGAATATTCGATTTACTCTGCCCTACCCCATCCATCCAAATACCCCTTAATATATATTTAATATTAACCCTTTAATATATATTTTTAAATTATATTTTTCATGCACCAATGTGTCATTTAACTTGAACCGTCTCATAAAAAAACATTTTTTGTAAGTACATTTTTATGAGATTTTTTCGATCATTTTTCTATAAAAATATTCCGGGAACACGTTTTTTCAGAACTAGATTAGGTTTTATAAAAAGTATCTCACTTTTCAATAGGTGGTTAGACTGGTAGCTTAATCATTAGATTGACCTCATCGAAAGAAACGGGTGAAATCAAACCAAGCAAGCAACTATAGCACTAATTAAAAAAAAATTCAAACTTCACTAACACGACAGCACAAAACTAATAAAAAAATAAAATGTGCTATAAAAAAAATTGAAATAGTCAGTGAATGTTTGAACCTCCGCGTTCTTCCCTAAAACGCTGCGGGTGTTGACCACCGTCATGGGCGATACCTGTGCCGGCGGCTGCAACGTGTGGTTAATCACGTGGCTGGCCACTGAGCTGCTTACCGGTCTCACAGATATACCTGCGTCCTCGAATGCTTTCTTCTTCAGCGTCGTGCAGATTTGAGAGCTGAAAGTGTCATATGTGTTACAAAATGTTGTATGTTGTTGCTTCTTGTTAGATGTATGTAACTACAAAAAGTCACTAACTGCGTTTATTGGACCGGCGCGCGGGCGCACTCGTCTGGAAGAGCTCTACAATAATCTAAAACCCATTTATTTCAAACTCTAGTTTCGACGTTATGACACTTGCGAAAAAATCATTATATTCGACATAATTGGCATTTTTGGTTTGAATAAACTGTTTAACTGACTTTATATTTTTTTTTGCAATGTAACCTAGATTTTTAGCATTTTCTAAGATGCAAAAATCATTAATTACATTAAATAAACGACTTTAATGATTTTTCCAAAACATTTTATTTGTTTTAGTGCCTGTTGATTTTACAAAATCATTAATTTCAGGATATAATTAATGGTTTCTAATAATTTCTATATAGCTGAATTGCTAAAAATCACTAACATTGTGTTTTTGGGCATTCAAAAAACTACATACGCAATTTTTTGACCTATTTAAAAAACATTTATAAAGCAAATAATAACGGAAATATTGGCGTTTAAATTTTTTGGATTACTTCTATAGTTTTTGAATGTATGATTTGATGTTCGCAAAACTTCAAACGCGTTTTCCCAAATTGGTGTGTTGGTTAACGACATCTAACAATAAGCCGGTGATGTGTTTAAGTAATTGTTGTGTGATTTTACTTACACAGTGCGAGCTTTGATGCGCTGGCTAAGCTTGTTAAGGTCTATGGCGAAACGATGCACGCAGCCACGTAGCATGTCTATCTCTTCTTCCGTCCACTTGCCCCTGTAGGCAAAAGCATATTTATAATTTACAATATTAATTTCCAAATGGCGGAAATAAAGCCGGAAAATTTTATAATAAAGATTAAATAAAATACAGCATAGGTTTTAGTGTTTTTTTTTTAAATAATCTCTCTTTTAAGTAAGACGTCTTCGTCAAACAACGTCGATTTCATTCTTTAAAAATTGACATAATATACAATTATGTCAATTTTTAAAGAATGAAATCGACGTTGTTTATTTGTTCTTTGGCGATATGAAGTGACCCATCGATGAAGCAGGCGAATAAAATGATTATTTATTAAAAAAAAAAAAGGCTGTGTCGAGCTTGTCATAATTTTCAGTTAATATCATAAAGCCTATTTTATAATTATCGCTAAAATAAATATATTTTTTATTAATATAGATTTGCATTTCGTAGATACGCTCTCCTCGTCCTTGCAGTACTACTTTGTAACTTAAACTAAACAAACACGAAAACCTAGGCTGCGTGACGAATGATACAAGTACGCCATCTTGCTTTTGATGTTTATAATTAATTTTCGTTGCATCGATCCAGAATGACAAGCTACAATGTTGGCAACTAAGGTCTACATTTAGCAAAAGAGGAATAAATAGAGCTTACATAATTGTGCTCTTTTAGAAAGAAAGAAAAAAAGCACTTTGTTGTGGTGATCATATTTATTATTATAGAAAGACCTTAAAATAAAGACGAACGTTGCATTAGTAGCCAGTACCCTTTGTGAAAACAATTGGTCAAATTACTGAAACCTTTTTTTATTTTAGAGCAGCCCAAGCATTTCATACACAAGAGCTAAAGCTTCGAAGAAATAAACGGCACAGACTATAGATGATTTCATAAAATTTGCTGTTAGAGCGATAAAGAACGTTCGGTGAACGTTCTAGAACACTGTTGCTATCCCTTTCTGACCTCCCGGAAGATAGAAGGCGAAAAAGAAATACCCAACGCTCTCGAATCGGATATTGCCATCCCTCTCAGTTATCGATTACAATCAATGGCAGCCATTTTGTGCACGGTATGAATATTTTCAATGGACACGGATATCGTTAGAGAAATTGTCATATTTCTTAGGCGTAATATGTAGGTATTATATAATTATAAATATAACCAAATATATACTATATAAATAAAACCATGATCACAGTGATCCAAAACGGTGAAAAAAAATTGGTTGTCTGTAAAGTCGGTTTACTGACGATAGTTGAACGTGACCACGTTTGTGCTTCTTTGTCGCTCGTTCCGCGCTCTCGCTTGCACTTCAAGCCTTACATGGAACGCCTCAGAGCGAGGTAACGCCGCATTTTTTCGTGCGTGCAGCCGGCTATATCGAATTATAAGACGTTGTCACGTCAAAAATGTTAAACCTAAGTCGTCAGATTCCTTGATCATTGACTACATGTCATTGGTAGGTAAGTAATAGAAAAGTATTATATTTCCGACCTATCTATGTCGATTACCCCTTAGCAAATTAATAAAAAATATTAAAACTCAAAACACTCACCAGATGGTATTAGGTGCCGACTCCCAAAGCCCCCCCATAACAAGAAAATCACAATAAAACAATTCTTACGCCATTAAATTCACAGAATATCACAAAAAGATGTTTCAAATCAAAATCAAATTCAAAATTATTTATTCAGAACAAAGTACATATATAGAAACATTGATTACATGTGTAGCAGTGTTTTTGAACAATCATCTTTCATCTAGAACACGGGGTGTATAGGTCCACAAGTACCGGAAGCTTCGAGAGGACTATTGATCCAATCTAGGCGAGTTGAGATGGAGGGGAGAGGGGGGACGCGTATAGAATGAACTAGAATTCAATTACTGCGCAGGGAACGCTACGCAGGTACAGGAGTGCGGAGGGTATCGGAGCCACACCTTACCACACCTAGTACCTGGGAGTACTTACAGCGCCGGGACGCTACGCATGTTATGTTGGTGTGAGTGAGATGCGACAAAAGATATATACGACGCGCACCTAACGCTACGCAGGCATGAATACGTACACACGCACATTTACGCACAAAGAAAAGCCCTAAGCTTTCCGATCCCTTTTTAGTAAAGTTCGAAGTTATCGTGCAGGAGGTGGTTTCTTGTCCAACCTATTCTATTTTAGAAGTTTACTATAAAAATATCAGACCAATAGCATGTTTTAAGTATTATTTTTTGTGAAATAACCAGTTTTAAGTTTGCTTTATTCATAGATTCAGAGTGCCTTTCTTCCGCGTGACGTCATGAAAAGAATTTACAGATCAAGGAAGAAGTTAACAACAAAGCCTGCGACCTAGCACCGAACATATCCAAAGCGCAAAGGACTTATCGAGTACAAGGTTTGCTTGACCAAAGCTATGTGCATGTGCTTTAAAACTGCTTATTCAATTTGAAACTGAGACTGCTTGAAATGTGTTAGTTACCTACTTATTTGATTTTAGCCTACTTATCGAGTTGCTCGGCTATATCAATCATGTATAACGCATTATTTGAAAACTTAAGTCTCGTTTTGGTTATGGATGGCTATATAGCCATCAACATTGCCCTCGTCGACTCATCATCGTTTTAAAATCAACACATCAAACACTCACCAGATTATACACCCTGGTTCGTGAATCCTTAACACAAGCAACGACACAACACAAGTAAATCACAAGAAATCAATTACAACGAAAACGCATATACATTGAATATCACTTATGGTAAGTTTGAACAATAAAAGTACTCATGTGCTTGCACACGGGATGAATCGCAACAGGTCCACCAGTACCGGAAGATGCGAGAGGACTATTGATCCAATCTAGGCGAGCTGAGATGGAGGGGAGTGGGGGGACGCGTATAGAATGTACTAGAATTCAAGTACTGCGCAGGGGACGCTACGCAGGTACAGGAGTGCGGGGGGTACCACACCTAGTACCTGGGAGTACTTACAGCTACGCAAGTTATGTTGGTGTGAGTGAGATGCGACAAAAGATACAGACGACGCGCACCTAACGCTACGCAGGCATGAATACGTACACACGCACAATTACGCACAAAGAAAATCCCTAAGCTTTCCGATCCCTTTTTAGTAAAGTTCGAAGCCATCGTGCAGGAGGTGGTTTCTTGTCCAATAATTCTATTTTAGAAGTTTACGAAAAAATATCAGACCAATAGCATGTTTAAATTACCGGTTGTGTGTTTTGTTCAAAGATTCAGAGTGCAAAGAATCTACAGGGCAAAGAAGAAGTTAACAACAAAGACTGCGGCTTAGAACCGAAAAGATCCAAAACGCAGAGGACTTATCGAACGTCTACAAGGTTCGCTTGACCAAAGCTACAAATACGTGTGCTTTAATACTGCTTCTACTATGTGATACTGCTACTGCTTGAAATGTTTTGATAGTTTGCCTTTTATTTGCTTGCTTATCTTGTCCCGCTACTACGACATGTTAACTACGTAAAACTACGCATTATTTGTAAACGACATCTTATTTCTACCATCATTAACCTCGTCGACGCATCATTGTTTTAAAATCAACACATCAAGCACTCACCAGATTATACACTCTGGCTCGTGAACTCATAACACAAGCGACGGCACAGCACAAGTAAATCACAAGAAATCAATTACAACGAAAACGAATAGCCATTGAATATCACTTATGGTAAGTTTGAACAATAAAAGCACTCATGTGCTTGCACACGAAATGAAACGCAACAGGTCCATCAGTACCGGAAGCTGCGAGAGGACTATTGATCCAATCTAGGTGAGCTGAGATGGAGGGGAGAGGGGGGGACGAGGATACCAGAACCTTCGCCAAATATAGAATGTACTAGAATTCAAGCACTGCGCAGGGGACGCTACGCAGGTGCGAAGGGAAGGGGGGTCACACCCCGCACCCCTGTACCGCGTCATGGACCAAACCGAACTTTCCCGAATCCACGGAAATATCGCGAATTGGCTATTGCCATCTCTTTCAACCGTTGCTTAGAAACCAATGGCAACCATTTTGTTTACGGTTTTCTATTTCAAAGATGTCGGAGAATACTTTATATATAATACGAGAGAATAGGGTAAAAATTACATTGGGCTGGATAATAGTATTTCTAGTGTAGTGGAAAGGTCAGCAAGAACTGAAAGCTTTAATAGAACATAACCAATGAGGATGTTAAAGGGAAATTCTTAAACGCACTTAGTTAGACAAATGATGATGAATACAGAATTCTAAAAAAATATGTTCTATTCTATTCAAAGCTGCAATTTGCTAGCAAGAAAAAGATTGGAACAGGAGAGGTGCTGGAGAAGAATGCTGCTAATACCATGAACAGCAAAGCCGTCGTAAGAGATATGAGACAAGCTGAAGATAGTGTGTTGAGGAGTGGCATAAACGAATGCCGGCTGTTTCATCCTATAAAATTTCTTCCTGGCATTACGAGTATTCCAGCAACTGCTCGTGGTTGTGCTTACTTAGTCGTTTAAGATCGTCGAAGTAAAGCAACGTTCGAAACGGTCAGTAAGTGGATGGGTGACCGCCAGTGACATTTTCATCTGAGCGCTTCCGTGCTTCGGAGGGTACGTTAAATTGTCGGTCCCAACTATTTAAGCCATTAAGCCATGACGGGGACCTTAAGGCGGCCTAAAAACTCCGTTACCAGAGTTGGCCACTGACTTATACGAACTTAATCAGCAACTGTTACTTCAGAAGCAGTAACGAATGGTTGACTGTTCAGTAGTTACAGACCGTACAGTATCCGTGGAGAATGTATATTACCTTAATATAGCAGGCACTAGTGGTTCAGAAGGTCAAAACAAAGTCCTCCGCTTAAGTAATTGAAATTCACTTTAGTTTGGGTCTGAATCGTTAACTTTGGAGTTTGGACATAATCACGGGATGAATCTCAAAAGGTTCATCGGGAAAGCGTGTCGCGGATGCACTATTGAACGCATCTGGGTTTGGGAAGGATGCAGGGGATTTATGCTTTGATCATAAATCACTCAATCAATGTATTAAAAAGCAAGTACTGCGCAGGTAACGCTACGCAGATACTGCAGTGCGTGGGTGTGACCCACCCTACCGTGGGGGTAATCACTGCACCCACGAATGACGCATCACACGTTTTGTGAGATGCGAAGCGACAAAGGATGGCACTACAAGGCTTCGTCGATGATAAATACAGAATTATTTTCTAGTTGCAATTGAAGACATTTGAAACAATCACACGCTTACATTTTTTGTATCACAATAATTTTCGAAGAATCTTTGGTAATCTCTAGCTTTTAAAAAAATATATTTCTAACAGTGACCATTCAACTGTTTATTTGAAGAAAGAGACGCATTAAAAATTGAGGATCAGTGATTTTATTTGCTCTCGCTTCGCTTTTAAAACATAACCTCTAATAGCTGTTTTCGGAGCAACATGGCCGCCAATATTGCCAGGGCTTAATTTGCGCATGCTTGAGTTTCCAGCAACACGTTGACGCAATGCGTCATTTCGTGACCACGTGATCTCTAAATAAACAAGATGGCCGTGCATGCCGCCACTCGATAAATCATGTTTCGATGAGCACCTAAATGCATGGGTTTGGCTTAGTTGTATAAATAAAAAAACGATTCGTGATTAATTTGCTTAGAAGAATGGAAAACTTAAATACACAGACAAAAAAGACGCCGTTAGAAATAAATCGCCAAAAACCGCCATCTTGTCACGAGCAGGTGACATCAAAAATCGTGGAATATACCTATCAAAAACACTTCGAAGCTAATCTTAAAACAATCGAAGCTGGTAGCTTGCGCTGCATGCTTCGAAAAACCATATGAAATCAAAGATTCAGAAAACTGTAATAGAAAATCACTTGTCACGCCCCTTCTACGCCAAAACTGGAAGAGTAACGTGGTACTTACCAATACAAACACTTTCCGCCACGCGAACCACATTTCACAGTCACACACCCTAACAAGACCGAAATAGATTGCTAGGCTACATCTTGGGGCTTAGGTATGAAGACGCGGACCACCTAGCTCGGGAGCCGGGGTTGCACTGGACCGCTCCCAGTCAGGGCGTTGTTCACTGCAAGTACTAAAATTTTGCATCCCGCATGCGCCAACATCCCCTCACGTCAAAGCCTGGGAGGAATCAGACAATAGCTAGAAATCTGTCTGAGATATAGATTTGAAAGAGACAATTTTTTCTAAGCTAGAAAAATATTGTATTGAATTCGTCTACAACTAAGAAAATTATGCAAGCATTTCAAAATACCAAGACCAGCATGCGGTCTTGGTATGACAACGTGACTACTGAGAAAATGTAATCTAAGAATAAATAAAGTCTAGGTACAGAAACCACTCAAAATGTCTACTTTTCAAAACAAAGCATATTTCTATCGCCGGAAGCTGTGAGGCAACGTGACCCGATATTGAGCGAGGAACATTAAAAATAACTATTAATTTCACTACGTTTTTTAATACAAAAAAAGGTATGATGCATGAATAAAATATTATACCCAGGTGGATGGATGACATTGTGACAATTGGAAAAACTGGATGAAAGAGGCCAAGATAGAGTAAAGTGGCGTATGAGCGGGGAGGCTTATGCCCAACAATCGGTGACAACAAGCTGTATATTAATAAATGTCAAGTATTATTTATTTGATTTGCGTTTACTTCAAGGAATAAAACTAGAAAGTTGAAGAGATCTTTTCGACCTCAATTTGACCATCACGGATGCATTATAGATTTCACATCTAGGCTAATAGGAGTCCTATATTCCTTTATGCATAGGGGGAACCACGCCCTGCACGGAGCATGCGCGATCATTCTCTTTGTACAGCGAGATAAGCTTGCCTATACGTATTAGGTGGCGTAGCGGGTGTGTATGAGACAAGAGGAGCCAGTTCGATTCTCTTGAGTAAAATTTTTGCATGATCTGTAGATTTGTTCTTGGTTTGGCTTTTTTTATTTATTTATTAAATCTTACAACTATCTTTACAGGTTTAACCTAATACAATAGTGCAGTGCAGTACATATTACTACCTCGTAGTTTCTTGCTACGAGGCAATGCCCACAGGATACAGTAGAATTGCTAAGTTGTTCTTGATGGATCGTCGAAGTTAAGCAATGTCCTAAACGGTCAGTAAGTGGATGGGTTTATCAGCTAAGCGCACGTTGAAGTCCACACGTGAAAGTCCGCTTAGGATGCAGAATGTTGCGGGTTCGATCCCCGCCGCGGGATGAATGTTTGTATTATCTGCAAATATTTATCTCGGGTCTGAGTGTTTCTATTCTTTGCACGACTAATGACATGTTAAATTATTGTATGTATTGACAAACAACCAGTATACAGGGTATGATTTTTTTCAGGGCCACTGAGGAAAAATCTAAAGCCGTGAAAGTTATCAAATAGTGATGTAAGGAGTGACGCGCTAGATTTTGATAAAATTAAGAACTGCATTAAAAAAAAAAGTTTTTTTTTCGGTAAAATTCAAAATTGGATTTTTGATTTATTTTTTCACATGATTGAATGCTCTATCTGATAACAAACAAATAATTAAAAATAACTATCTATGGGTCTAATGTTGCTGAAAAATAAAAAAATCTTTATTTTTTACATTACTACATTTTAGTTTTTCTACAAAATGTATGTCAAAATCTTTGTCTGATAACGAAGCATAACTTCGAAGTCACCATGTGCCTAATGTTATTGGAACACTTAAAAATCTTGCATTTTAGTTTGCCTACAAAATGTATTGTTTACCTTGCATGCCGCAATACATTTTTATGAAAAAATAATTATATAAAGTATTAAATCAGTTATCTAGTTCCCATATTACAAGCTTTACTTGGTTTGGGGCTAGATGACGCTGTGTGAAATGTCCCGCATTATTATTTTAGACTTGGTTAGAGGAGCAAATGCAAACTATGGATGGGATTTTGTCGTAGGTGTTGCCAAAGACCTTAATACAATATTATGAAGATTCTGTTGTTCTTTGATTACAATGTTACAAATAGAACATCTTAGGCCTCAAGTGCCACAATTCCGTACTAATAGTAACAGCAATAACTGTCTGTAAGTGGCAACAGTACACAAAACTCAATAACATAAAAAAACCCTTTATTTACTCGCATACATAGCTAATCACTGCTGGGCAAAGGTCAACATTATTGCAATATACTTAGTCTGGCCATAAATACTGTTACAGTTAAAAATAAGAAAGATATTACATTTGAATTTGGAATCTGTCATTTTTATACGATTGTTCATTGAGTTTTCTAATTTTGGCGCCAATACATTGTACAATATTTTGCGATATTAAAATGGAGTGGGGTGATAAAGAGGACCGAATCGCTGTGATTGCATTACACAAAGTTGGTATGGAGCCAAATGCAATTTTTAAAACTCTCCATACGCTTGGTATTAGTCAAATGTTTGTGTACCGGGCTATTAATAGGTACAATGAGACCTCCTCTGTTTGTGACAGAAAAAGATCTGGCCGTCCACGTAGTGTTCGTACGAAAATGGTGGTCAAAGCAGTAAGGGAAAGAATTCGAAGAAATCCTGTCCGAAAGCAAAAGATTTTATCTCGGGAGATGAAGATAGCACCCAGAACCATGTCGCGTATTTTAAAAGATGACTTAGGACTTGCAGCCTGTAAGAAACGCACTGGTCATTTTTAACTGATAATTTAAAAAAGAATAGGGTGGTAAAATCGAAACAACTACTGAAGCGGTACGCAAACTTTTGTCACAGAAAAATTTTGTTTACGGATGAGAAAATCTTTACAATTGAGCGACATTTTAACAAACAAAATGACCGTATTTATGCTCAAAGCTCTAAGGAAGCTTGCCAATTAGTCGACAGAGTGCAACGTGGGCATTATCCGACTTCAGTGATGGTTTGGTGGGGTGTTAGCTATGAAGGAGTGACTGAGCCATATTTTTGTGAAAAAGGTATCAAAACATCGGCACAAGTGTATCAAAATACCATTCTTGAGAAGGTAGTTAAGCCCCTTAACAACACCATGTTCAATAACCAAGTATGGTCCTTCCAACAAGACTCGGCGCCAGGTCATAAAGCTCGGTCCACGCAGTCTTGGTTGGAAGTTTACGTTTCGGACTTCATCAGAGCTGAAGACTGGCCGTCGTCTAGTCCTGATCTTAATCCGCTGGATTATGATTTATGGTCAGTTTTAGAGAGTATGGCTTGCTCTAAACGCCATGATAATTTGGAGTCCCTAAAACAATCCATACGATTGGCAGTGAAGAATTTTCCCATGGAAAGAGTGCGTGCTTCTATTGATAACTGGCCTCAACGTTTAAAGGACTGTATTGCAGCCAATGGAGATCACTTCGAATAAGCTTTTATATTTTAAATTGTTTTATATTTATGTATTAAACTAACACACTGTAAAAGTAATAAATATTATTTGCAATAAAAAAAAAATTTTTTTCTTCGTGACAATATTTATGGCAAGACTAGGTAATAATTAATAAATTTTGCAAACCAACCGAATTTGTTTAATTATTTCATAAATTATCATAAAGAGCCATAAAATAGAAATAAATAAACAATAATCATTTTCTAAAAAACTCCGCCAAATAACAGTACTAAGTAAAATGGAATGTAACCTAGTAGAGAGTGCGAAAATGAAAATCGAAATAATTGATGGATCGATAAGTAAAAAAATAATCATTGGTTTAGTAATTTTGTCTATGAATGAACCTTGTAATCGATTGAGATGAATTGATATAGTGAAACAAAAATCGATTTTGATAATCTCGATTAAACTTTAGAACATTACTATTTGACTGATTTTAACATCATCTCGAAGTGTCTTGCATACGTTCTGCTTAGGCCCGGGTTTGTCTAAAAACCACAGATCCTAATGGGTCGAGCAGATAAAAGTCTACCCAAAATATGAATAATCCCACTCATATAATAAAGCGGATAGCGGGAATATTCTTACAGTATTTTCCCAATACATTGATGAAATCCTTTAGCACGCAACAAATTTGAGGCAGGAGGACCATGACAGAGTGGACCCCGAGATACAATACCAAAAGAAAGAGAGGTAGACAGCGGAAAAGATGGTCGAAGGACATCAAGAAGGTTGCGGGACCACTCTGGCTGCAAATAACAAGGAGCAGATCGGAGTGGAAGCGGTTAGAGGAGTCCTATGTGTCCACAGGACACTCTGAGTAGGACTGGTGTGCAAAATAGAATTAAGAAAAAATGAAAAAAACCCTCAGTATAAATAAAGGCTTTGAGGCCTCAAATTGAAATTTGAGGCAACCTCGCGATTCATGCAGTCCACCAATTGACTGCAGGTAATGTTAACGCCTTACATATTAAAATATCTGTAATGGTTGTCTAATAATGTTAGTGTTCTATGCAGTAGGCCAGGCCAAGCAAGCTCTCACCAAGGCTGGCCATGTGTCAGAGAACACATCACACACACTCCATGTTCGAGAGCAGTAGTGCCTCGTTAGAGTAATTGTTCTGTGAGTAGTGCACTGAGGCGTTGTGCGCGGCATACAAGGGACTGGTTGATGAGTTAATGGTGTTATAGCTCAAGGTTTGCAATTTATGAAGGCTTTCCTTCCTTACAAAGACGCTAAATGCATACTGCATTCAAGTATCAATACAACTTTTGAATCCTGACAAAATCTTAGAAAGTGTTAGTAATGACTTACCCTGGTTGGGCTTCTCCCATGGGGTGAAGGAGAAGCGTCATCTCGGACAGCTTTTCAAATGCTTTGGCAGCTTCCCGATATATCTCTCCAACCTTAAATAACAACAAATCGTAAACAACACGCCCGGCGTGAGAAGTTGAACCGTCGTAGATGGTTGCGATCTGCTTCAGCCTCACCTTTTGCGCAGGGTTGTTCATTTTTATTAAGATGCTAATAATACGTCTTTGTTCTTTGCGTGCAGTATCGGTAAAATGTTAGAAAAATAGTTCAGCTGGGAGCGTTTGTTTCGTTTCGTTTGGTTTCGTTGGAGCACGCACTTCACGCAGTTGGTTGGTTGAAGCTGGTTGAAGCCACAGAGTAACTATAACTTTTGTAGCGCTATACTTACTCTGTGGTTGATGCCGAGGCCCGAGAGATTATTAAATTCGTTTTTTTTCTCGGGTTTTTTATCTATGGATTTGACGATATCGTAAATTTTTTCGGCTGAAACTATTCTGTCTGATTGGGACGGCTCAAAAAGGTTCCATGTTATTAACCATGGGACGGCTGGCTTGTTTGGTTGTTTTTTTTTCTAGCTACGCACTCGTCGCGTCTCTGCAATTTTTGTGGTGTATGACGTTAAACTTACTCTGTGTGTATGACGAAGACGAGTCATCCTAATTAGGCTTCGAGTCCGAGTAATTAGGTCTTTAATCTATACTTACTCTGTGCTCGTGTGTAGTTGCCATTAAGTAAAAGAAAAAGAAGTTATTTTATTTTCTTATTCCATAAATCTTTTAGAATTATTGTTTTTGTCTGAGCCTTATTCTCGTGTTTTACTAGGTTTTATTATGTAATTTCGGTGGCATTTTACTGATGAAGCCTTGGACACTTGTCAGGACTCAGGACACTTGTCATTCGGCAAATGGAATTCAGTTATTCATTTATACTGTAATTATTTAGACATTTGATATATATTACTAAAATTATCATAACAGACATTTTCTAGTCTAATGTGAATGGAATGGGGGAGTATTGAAGAAGATTTCTCATATATCGAAAGGCTATTCCGTTGAAGTTTGAAGAAACAAGCCCACGTTTTGTTCGACAAAATTGACAGGACTGACTGACTGACATGTTTAAATGGGGTAACTAGATAAAAGTTTGGTGAAACTAGCCCTAAATCTATGAATAACCGTCAAAAATCAAAACAAATTCTGTGGGTAGTTATTACCTCAGAAGTTGTTACAACACAGAAATTAGCTAGCTATGTAGATTGATAGAACCACCTAATGTACCTACTACCGATTGTATGAAATATTTTGCACCTGGCAATGAGGATTGTGGATTGACAGCAGCGGGTAGGTACGCAAAATTACGCATGCGCTTCAGAGGCTAACGCATGCGTAGTAGCATGGTATTGATTATACGAAACAAAGCAAGGGAAACAGTAGTTACCTACATACAGTCATCGTGATTTTACAAAGCCGGCGCGGGACTTCTAAGAGCTCGCCTTACCTTAGGATAATGGACCCAGAACCAGAAGTAATTACACAGAAAATCACCGAAAGCAGTTCAAAAATGCAAGAAAAAACGGATTGTCTAACAAATGAGATACCGTCTGTGATAAATCATGTGGATATGGCTGGCTTGGAGACTGATGCTGAAGGGCTGGCAGCGAGGAACCGTGACATGTATTGGATTAGAATAACACAGAACGTAAATTCGCGAATGGAAAAAGTACGGGAAAGTCATAGGATGATATCAGACGACATCAAGCATATGATTGAGGAGGGCCGCCGGCTGCAGGGCATGATTCGCAGGACCAGAGGCGATCTGATAGTTCAAACTAATGCTATGTATGGGAAGTGATCTGATCATTCGTTGGTTTTTACTTTTTGTATCTTAATATATCTTGTAAGAAGTGTGTCCTACTTTTATTTGTTGCTAGACAAGTGCATCCCTTATTGTGAGGATTGAGGGACCAAGAGAAGCGAATCAAACGCTTATTCCATTTAACCACCCTAAAACAGTGTAGGTATGCATGCATCTTCGACCTTTAAAAAGCTTTTGATCTTGTGTCCTATAACGAGCGAAAAAACTGGCAGGTACAGGCGTGCATGCACAGGTTCAGCATGTGTATAATTTTTATCATACCCTCATAATCAGCTTGCATCATTAAAAATACAAATCGAGTCTCCTGCAGACCGACTACCTGCATTTTTGTAATCCTCCATCATAAAACCGTTCTTCTTTTTCTTTTTTTATGAAATGGCAACTAACTGTATTATCAGTATAATTCTGCCAATGTCAAAATTTTTAATTATTTATTCTTATCGTGTCAGTCAGTCAGTCCTGTCAATTTGGTTTGAACAAAAAACTTCAACGGAAATCTTTCGTCAATAATAATTAAGAAAAATCTACTTCAATACACCCCCATTCCATTTACCACATAGATCTCCTGTTCAAAAATCACGATCTTCTAGCAGCACCGTTCTCCGCTCGCACCGGGTCAGCGAGAGATCATATTGATGAATAACTTACTTATATAAATAAAAATAAATAAATAATGCTGGACATTTCACACAGCATCATCTAGCCCCAAACTAAGCAAAGCTTGTACTATGGGAACCCATGGATCTAGAATTGAACCTTTTTGTATCTTTGTGGGAACCAGATAACTGATATACTACTTATATACTTTTTGTTCGTAAATACATACATACTATACATAGAAACACCCAGACCCGAGATAAATATTTGCAGATCATCCAAACGTTTATCCCGCGGCGGGGATCGAACCCGCAACTTTCTGCGTCTCAAGCAGGTTTTCACCGACTGCGCCACGGAGGACGTCACACATTATTACTACATAGTTATTAGTACATAGGTAGTTCAGGAACTACACAAGCCTAAGCGGTGAGTTTTAAAAATAAAACAACTCAATTATAACACAAAAAAAAAATCCACGCATTACGAGTATTGAGCGAAATTGTTACATCGACTGGATCAACTGAGGTGGGGTCATAAAATTAGGTACCCTTTTCAACTTTGAGCCCGTCTATCTCATTGCATAGATTTGTTACGAAAGTATAGGTACCTATGTGTACGCAACGGAAAGGTTTTATCAGCAGCTATTGAGCATCTGGAGCACGTGTGGAAGCGGACAACAAAACTGCAGCTAAATCAAAAAGCATGGGGTCATACATAATGACCCCTCAACGTCGCCATTCATGGCCCTTTCTCATAATTACTGTTAAACTTGACTTGGTAAGTTTGTTTAACCATCAATTATATTAGGTACTCAGGTACCTAATATAATTGAAGGTTAAACACTTACTCAGGTAAGCTCCCCTACCTAAAGCTGCGTACGGACTTCGCGTTCAGGCGTTCCAGGCTCGCGCGAGTCGATGTAAAATTTAAAAATGTATAGGTACTAATTTGACGACTCGCGTGAGCCTGGAACGCGTTAACGCGTAGCCTGGAACGCATAGTCCGTACAAGGCTTAAGAGTTATAAGGTAGGTAGCTATGTAGGTACCTACCTACAAAGAAACAGCAGCTGATACTTAATAACCACCTTTTACAAATTTAATAACGAGTTACATTACAGACAAATTACATAAGATAAGTTGGTAAGTACTTATGTAAGTACCTACGTATTATTTTTCGGTTAGTGACAAACCTGTTTGAAAGACAAAGTTATGTTACAAAATATAAATATTATCACAATACACATCGTTTTTCAGCATTCCAGAACATTGAGAGAGGATTGCGTCTTGTATAGCGAATTTGGGAGCCATGCGATGGCAGGCAGCTGATATCATGTGCCCCAAAAACGGATGCAGTCTTGAAGACGCAGCTATAAATGTGCCCTCGGTATCCACGGAGAGCAAAAGAGTTTCAGGCGGACGTTTAACATCTCTTCCACCGCGAGTCTTTCCAACTTTCGGTACAGACTTCACAGAATCAAACGAATCTGAAATAACATACGATGGACCGATAGTGTCCGAGATAATTTGAAAATCAAAGAAAATCACTTGAGGTGCACCAGTTGCATTGACCTTTGAATTGTTCACATCGAGCGTAAAGGTCTCGTTAGGCTGCTCTAAACTGGACCGTGTTAGGATATCCAAAAGCTTAGAGTTGTTATTATGTTTCGCAGTGGTTGAGGTGTTCAGCGAATCCAGGGTAGTTTCAGTCATAGAATTGTTAGATACATCTCGCTTGGCTCTAGGCGCTTGAACCAGAACATCAGGTTTCGGTTCTGATACCGGTCTGAAGGTAAGAGTTCGGTTTATGAATGAGCAGGTTTCGTTGAGGAAACGGTTGACGAAACCGAATAACAGGGCGAATATGGCGCTATCTTCTTCATTATCTATTCTGTTTAGAGCGTTTGCGTAGACCTCGGGGTTAATACCATTGTTGTGTTGTTTGAGAATGGCGGCTTTTCTGCTGCCAACGAGGGTCTCATCAAAGACACTGTGGAGAGCCAGATCCATCGCGACTCCTCCGTTTTCCCAGACAGAGAAAGCTCGTGCGTAAAAGGGCAAGTATTCCGTAGGGATTGATCTCCATTTGAAGCGCAGTGGCGTCTCTGACATGTATTTGGTCAGCGGCATAACACAAATGTTAACATTTGGGTATCTCTTTTTGAATTCGACCATAGCTTGTCTACAGTTTTCATTCATTTCATAGGCGAAGTTATAAATCGGTAACGGTTTCTTGACAAAATAACGGTCTGGAGTAAGCCGGGAATCATCTATGAGGTAGTATACTTGAAAGCGCAGGTTGGGGTACTTCGTAGCCATATAGGATAGGTATTCAGAGTGTTGCAAAAACGGCACCTGTAAAACATTTTATGTAGGTAGGAGGTACACTGGTATTATGACATTACCTACCTACTAATAAGTATTATAGGTAGTATTTATTCATTAGTACCTATCTAAGTAGGTTCAAAATCGAAGAGAAAAAATGATTGGACATCTTAATACGACATGACAGCTTTATTAAGAACATCATAGAAGGAAAAGTGGAAGGAAGACGAGGAAGAGGAAGGCCTAGAATCAATTTCATGAGTCAGATGAAAGAGAAGATCGCTGTCATGTCGTTATAAAGAAATAAAGGAATCCGCATTGGAAAGGGAAAGAAAAAAGAAAGAATGAAAGAGAATATTTTTATTCACCTAGACACTTAAACACTACACACACGATTAAACCTAAAAATCATGCCTAACTTACGATTTACTTAATAACTAGGTAGTTGTGCGCAGCAGAGTCCGGTTGAGGGAGAGGTGGAGGAAGTTGCATCATTGCACCGACAAGAGCATGAGGTCTTAAATTTGATGATGATCGAAGTAGGTACTTACCTAAATTGTTCAGTGGATATTTTTCCCCCATAATGTTGCCGACTACGGTGGTGACAGTATTATATAAATGAGATACCCATAGCTCGTCTCATCGCACAGTCCACGCTTTCAAAGCAACAAGCAAAGGACCATGCTTGTTGCTGTAGTGTGGACTGGCTGGACTGGACAAGGTGGCGCTATAGGGAAGAGGCATTTAAGTACCTACCTACCATTGGGAGCAGATGATCGATTAGATATAAGTACCTTTGCGAGGTTGGGCAAAACCTGGTGGTAGAAAACTTTAGTGGCTGGTTTAGATGAGTTGCACTTCACGAAGACGAACTGCTGGCGCCGATACGCACCCATTCCCAGCGCATAGAACACCAGGAACGATATGCCAAAGAGGATCAACGTCATCCAGCATGCAGATATCAATTCTAGGCAGATAAAGATCAATAGAAAATCGAGTGGAAGAAGAAGCACATAGGGTGGGATAAGGCCTGGGTTATAATGTATCACCATCTAATGTCATCACCAAAAACAGAATAAAATCAAGTTGCAACTAACCAGGCCACCTGGAGCTCCAGTTCTTCCTAGAGCACTGCACTCCCCATCCTGGGGCGAGGACTGTCTGCGTCGTTGGACTATCACCTCCCCCATCGACCTTCAACAGAGGATATTGCTCCTCGGGCTTCATTTCGGGACCTCTGTCCCCCATTGTGTAGGGTCTTGTATCTAAAAATAACAAAAGTAGGTAGGTATCGTATGCGTGAAGGCAGGGGCCATCACGAGGTAAGCAGGTTCGAACTGCCATAATATTAGTTAGGGGGTTCCCTATTCAGTGACTTTTTCAACTGATCCGATCCTTAAGATAAAAAAAAAGATAAAGAAAAAAAAGATTTAATAAGTAAATAAATAAGCTTGAACTGAAAAATCTATAACATTAACTATCGTTAGGTTGTTCTATCTGCTCATCTTCAGCTTTGGGAAAACTGTGTTCATCATGAACATTAATTTAACCACGCACAAGATGAAACCATAAAATATTGCCTTCAGTTCTAAGTAAGCCACCATTTTGCGCAATTTATTTGGGTATATTCACTCACCTTCCAATTATTATTTTTATATTTCTTTTATTATTTTTTCAAAACTTATTGAAAGGAGCTGGGAAGAGCACAGACATTTGACTTGAAACAATTGAAAATTTTGACATGATTTTTGAAATCTTAATGACGTGACATGACGTAGAATTCTATTATATTTTTCTATCCACCTCATGGATTTAGCATTGAACCTTTTTTGATCCACCTTGTATCCACCTATTTCCTTTTTAGGTAGGTATAAAAACTTTTTTAGTTAATCATGGTAAATATTTTGATATGGCGTACCTACCTTTTAGGTATAGGTTGTTTAATTAGGTATACAATGTAGTGTAGGTATCTAGTCCTCGCACGGAGACGCGAGAAGTCAGAGAGTATCAGGGACATAGAGTACCATACCAACCTAGGTACCTACATGACCACCAGTCTTCTTCATAGTAGACAGGTACTAAAGGACGCTCTAGTCAGGACTAGAGTCTAGTCCATTGGTGTGAGTTCAGCCATTGCCATTGCATGAAAGAAAAAAAGTTGACTTTCTGAAACTACAATAGACATAGACTGCATACACCAGTAAACCCTTAAATGTTTAGTAACAACCAATTACGAGTTAGCTAATTGGCAATTTGTGGAAACCATCAGGTGCTACAACGGAGACGTACATAAAGCATAGTGGCAATTTAGGCCAGGCCTTTCAATCATGCACTACATCTTGCTAATAGCAGTGTTATGGTTGAAGTCGGTAAGTTCTCCATTTAGTTCAATTAGAAGACCCTATTCATGACCCTTTCATTATGCGCTGAACCAGAGCCACATTTCATTTTACCAAAACAAAGGATAGGCTACCAGCCAGATGCCTTTTCTCTCTTGACTTCTAGGCCTGGATTTGGAAGGAATTGGAAGGAATAAGGCCACCTAGAAGCACGTCATGGCTTAACGACTTTACAGCAGGAACTGTAAAATTAACAAATCCTTATCCTCCGAAACACGAAATGGCTCATTTCTTATTGCCACTTGCCACCCATTTATTTACGACTGCGTGGAAAGTGGCAATAACAACTATCGAGCAAGCTACACCATGAGCGCACATCATATTTCATCGATGCAGGTACAAGTATGGTGCGGCCGTGCGCACTTCAACAACATGTCTGCCCAAGAATTCACGACCCCAGCTGATGAGATTGGACCTGCGTTGCCTGATGACGGCTTCCAGCAATCCACAGTCATCGCTGGTCTGATGCCAGACTCTTTTGGCGAGATGTTCAACTTCTTAGATGGGGACAGCTTTGGCATTGGTGAGTAGGTACAGGAATAAGTAGTCGATGATGGTATAGTTAAAAAAAAAATGTTCATAGACTAGCTAAAACTCGAGACGAGTTCTAATAAATAAGTATGTAGTGTACATAGTTAGGTAGCTAGATAGGAGTTAGGTAGCATTTAGGTAGCGCATAGAATAAGTTCAGTTTTAATAAATGTTTTTAGGTATTGTTGTTTTATTTATAATAGTAGGTAATTAGGTAATATATTGTAAATAGGTAGGCTAATTAATTAGAATAAGTGAGAGACGTTCTCCTTTAGGTATTGCCTCGCCAAGGGGGGTCCGCGCGTTTCCCCCGCGCTAGCCTCACCCCGCTCTATCATTCTATCTCTTTCGCTCACTTTTCACTGGTCACGTGACACATTCAAAATTGTATAAAAGTAGGAGAAAACCCGAAATAAAATCAGTTCAAATCGCACTCTGGTCTTTCAATCATCTCCAGTCTCCCTAAGAAGAAAGCAGCTCCAACACTCCCTACAATGGTGACCCCGAACGCTGAAGCAAGTCAAGAACAGAAGATGCTTGGGATTGGAGCTGACATTTTCCCCGTGTCCATCCAATCGAGGATACTACCTTTCTGGAGGGAACATCCACGATTATGGTTCGCGCAGTTCGAAGCACTCATCGAGCCTTCGAAGATTGGAGACGACAAGAAGTTTAGCTACGTGTTAAGCGTCCTACAACAGACCGATGTCCAGCAAATTGGAGACATCCTGCTCAATCCACCGGCGTCGGGAAAGTACAACGCAGTGAAGGAACGGCTACTCTCCGTCTATCAAGAATCTGAATCGAAGCAGCTACAGAAACTACTCAGCGGACAAGAGCTAGGCGATCAGAAACCGAGTCAACTACTGCGAAGAATGAGACATCTCGGCGGCAGCATGGTCCAGGACGACGCCCTCCGAGTACTATGGTTGAACCAGCTACCCACGGCAGTTCGAGCGGTACTGTCAGTCAACGAAGAATCGTCGCTCAACACACTGGCTACCATGGCGGACAAGATGACGGAGCACATGGAACCAACCCAGCAGATCGCCGCTGTATCCACGTCGTCCACCACGAGAGACCCGCACGTGGAACTTCTATCCAAGCAGATCGAGAAACTCACACTGGAAGTCGCAGAGCTACGAGGGAGACAACACTATCGCCGTCCCGCTTGGCGCGGTCGCTCTCGTTCAAAGTCAAACCACAGACGCGAACGAAAGTCGACCGCCGACGCTGATTGGTTGTGCCGTTTTCACTACCGATTCCGGCAAGATGCAAGAAACTGCGAGGCACCGTGCGCGTGGAAGAAGACCCAACAGCCGTCGGAAAACTAGAGGAGGCATCGAGGACGGCGGGCAACGGTGTCGACTCATACAGAATCAACCGCCTAAGCGTCACTGACCGGCAAAGTGGTGAACGTTTCCTCATCGACACAGGCGCTGAAATCTCAGTCATCGCAGCGAAGTATAAGAAATCTCAGCCTGCAGAACTCAAGCTCTACGCGGCAAACGGAAGTTGCATACATACCTATGGAGAGAAGACCCTTCCATTGAACTTGGGTTTACGGCGTAACTACGTGTGGACTTTCGTCATCGCCGACGTCAAACGCTCTATCATCGGAGCCGACTTCCTGCGACATCACAACATCCTCGTGGACCTGAAGGGAGAAAGACTGATCGACGGGCTGACCAAGCTATCCATCAAGACCATCTCCACCTACAGCAACGAAGAATCAACTGTACATGTCATCAACAAGAATCACCCATTCGCCGACATCTTGAAGCAATATCCGGATATACAGAAACCAATGTCATTAAAAAAACCTCCAACTCACGGCGTCACTCATCATCTTGAAACCACTGGACCGCCAATACACGTGAAGCCAAGACCACTACCACCGGACAGATACATAGAAGCGAAGAAAGAGTTCGAGCGCATGACAGAGATGGGTATATGTCAACCATCAAGCAGTCCGTGGGCAAACCCTATGCACATAGTGAAGAAGAAAGACGGACAACTGCGAGTTTGTGGAGATTATCGCCGCTTAAACGCTATGACAACTCCCGACCGATACCCCATCCCGAGGATACAAGATTTCACATTCCGGCTTCATGGAAAGAAGATATTCTCTAAAATCGACATAAGGAAGGCTTACTACTGGATACCAATGGCTAGCAAAGAAGATATACAGAAGACAGCGATAACCACTCCGTTCGGATTATGGGAGTTTAGGTCAATGACCTTTGGGCTCAGAAACGCTGCACAGACATTTCAACGGTTTATGCACCAAGTACTTCGAGGCACGGACGACTTTTCTTTCGCCTACGTCGATGACCTACTGATTTTCTCAAACAACGATGAAGAACACAAGCGCCATCTACACGAAGTTTTCAAGAGGTTGGATGAATATGGCCTGAGCATAAACACAGAAAAATGCGAGTTTGGGAAGAAAAGTCTCAATTTTCTCGGCTACGTCGTATCGGAAAAAGGCATACAACCACCTGAAGACAAGACAGAAGCCATTTCAACATTTCCAAAACCGAAGACAATTGAAGAATTAAGAAGATTCCTGGGGATGCTCAATTTTTACCGCGACGCTCTACCTAAACAAGCGGATAAACAACGAGAACTTAACAAGTACCTACATAACACAAAGAAGAAGGATCGCACACCGATTACTTGGACAGCGGAGGCGGACGAAGCGTTTGAACAATGTCGCGACAGCATCAAGGAAGCGGCTACATTGTCTCACCCGATCCCTGGAGCGCCTTTGTACATTATGTCGGACGCCTCGGACAAATGCATGGGCGCAGTACTGCAACAAAAACAAGAAAATGCATGGAAACCAATCGCATTTTATTCGAAGACGCTGAGTGAAGCTCAACAAAAATACAGCGTGTACGATCGCGAACTCCTAGCGATCTACACTGCAGTAAAACATTTTCGTCGCTACATCGAAGGACTTGAAGTCATTGTCTACACAGACCACAGACCACTCACGTATGCACTCAAAAAACCACCGAGCAACAGCGACACACCGAGACGAGAACGCCAACTACAATTCATCAGCCAGTTCTGCACGGAAATCAAGTACATAAAAGGAGAAGAAAACACAGTCGCCGACACACTTTCAAGAATCGAAGAGATCACAATTCCTTCTACGATCGACTACAATCAATTGGCACAAGATCAAGAAACTGACTCCGAACTTAGAGCACTGAAGAACAAACCTCACTTGAAATTCGCTACGATCAATCTACCCGGTGTCACACTACCTATTACATGCGAGATGAACACAGGAAAACCTAGACCGTACCTACCTACTTCAATTCGAAAAGCCGCATTCAACGCACTTCACGAATTAAGTCACCCCGGTATACGAAGCACAAGAAAACAGATGACGTCACGCTACTTTTGGCCTAGTATGAACACGGACGTCGCTGATTGGACGAGAACTTGCATCGCTTGCCAGAGAAGCAAAGTTACGCGCCACACTGTTACACCACTGGGACAATTTCAAGACTCAGGAAGATTCGAGCATGTTCATGTAGACATCGTGGGACCACTACTACCATCTGAAGAAAATCACTACGTAGTAACCATGATGGATCGACGAACCAAGTGGCCTGAAGCTATCCCTGTGCCAAACATCACCGCAGAAACAGTCGCTAGAGTTATATACGAAAATTGGATTTGTAGATTCGGTTGCCCTCTACGAATCACTACGGACCAAGGACGCCAATTCGAGTCTACGCTATTTCGGACTCTGATGAAACGATTGGGAGTGGAACGCCTACGCACGTCAAGCTACCACCCTCAATCCAACGGGCAAATCGAACGTTGGCACCGGACAATGAAAGCAGCTTTAATGGCACGCGGAGCTACAAGCAACTGGTCGCAAGAAATTCACACTATTTTATTCGGATTACGCGCATCTCTACACAAGAACACAGATCTCAGTCCTGCCCTGCTTACCTACGGATCTACGCTAAGACTACCAGCTGATTTTTTCACGCCCACACCCAATGAGAAGGAAAATGATCAAGAGTTCGTGAGAAAATTATCCGAGACAATGGCATCACTAGCGCCACACGGACAAAAGCAGAAACAACATCACACTCCATTCGTACACAAGGACCTAGCTACGTGTACACATGTATTTCTTCGCGTGGATTTGGTCAAAAAGCCACTCACTCCTCCTTATGAAGGGCCCTACAAAGTCTTGGAAAGAATGGAAAAATGTTTCAAGATACAACTACCTACGCGCACTACAGTTGTGTCTTTGGATCGCCTGAAACCAGCCTACATCTACGACGCCGACGATGAAACTTCAAGTACTACAACTACAAGGGACGAGCCCACTGCAGCTGACACCACTCCAGCAGCGAGTCTTCAGCAACAGCAGCCGCAGAAGACACCCTACGTCACCCGGCACGGCAGAGTCGTTCATCGTTCGGTACGATTCACTTGAAGGGGGGTAATGTAGTGTACATAGTTAGGTAGCTAGATAGGAGTTAGGTAGCATTTAGGTAGCGCATAGAATAAGTTCAGTTTTAATAAATGTTTTTAGGTATTGTT